>OZ012704.1:65210586-65810586 GCA_963942595.1 Cylloceria caligata | reverse complement strand
TTGAATACTAGTTTTTCATATTTGTAAAATCTCATTCTTCCTTTTAACATTCTTAATAACCAACGAAACCCCCATATCCATATTTATCAAGCCTTGTTTCCCCGACCAAATGATTTTTCCAATCAACCGAAACCTTTCCTACCGCTATGTGTAAAGTCTAATTCGCCCCAAGTAATTTTAACAACGAATCGAATTCTTGTTTTTCATATTTGTAAAATATATTTTCAACAGAGCCATTTTTACATACCTATACAATTCCTTGCTCTCTGGCAAAGACAATTTAGTTCGCCGAGAAAGGTAGTTCATGCTGGAAATTCTAGTCTATTCGTATTGTCTACATTACCGTGACGCACGGCTTCTCCGTTAGTCGAGTGCGAGTAGTACTGTCTTATTTTGTCCTTTTGTATTGCACTTCGGGTCTTTTGTAGAAGAGTGCGAGTTCTGTTTTCGAAGTCCATTTTAATTTTATACCTTTCATATTTTATCCACGTAGCATTAGAGCGTAATATTATACTTTGAAATTTTTTAAATCAAGCTACCGCATGGGTAGTTAACGGTATAATTATACACATTCCGAGAATTATAAACTGTTTTATTGATCTAGTAAATAGGTAACAGCTATTCGTTAAAGCTAGTATTTATTTTTAAGCTCTTATGTCTCTTTTTGTGAGATTTTGACTTTTTTGTCTCTTTCTTCTTCTGCCCGATAATGGGATAAATCGGCAATTTGCATCAAACTTTTTAATTACTTTCTACTCACCTGGTCAAAAGCACCAGATCTCTTCAAGTTTCAAGCGTAACCTACCGCCTTCATGTTAGTAGGAATGTTCTATAGCGTTAATCGCTCGGCCCGATTACTTCTTTTCTTATAATGTTTCCGAACGTAAAATTTAATGTAATAATAATGTTAAATGTAAAAGGTTTTAAAATGATCAAATATATGATAACATTGAATAGATAAGATATATTAACGAAATAATTAAATAACTAGTCGTTAATCAATAAAGTTAATATTTAAAAAAAATATTCAATTTATAAATAGTTTAGAATAATAAAATAAGTTTAGAACTAGCCGCAGAGGTAGAAAAAGAAGATAATAGCATCAATAATGAGAAGGGGCGAATGATTACAGAGGGTTGACGCGTGTACTGTCGTTGCATAAAATACTCTCGACGGTGCTGGCCAAAAGAGAAATCCTGGACGTATGGGGGTGAGAGAAGGTATGGATGAATGAGCTGACGAAACAGAGAAAAAAAATAAAGGAACGGTGGGGGAATATGGAACGAGAGACGGAGATACGGAAGTAGACATGAAGTAGAAATAAGGAAGTCAAAGAGGAAAGAGATCAATCCAGAGTAGCGGACATGACGAACGAGAGAGTGGACGTCGGGAGACAAAAGGCGGGACGGAGACTTAGGAAGGATAGTTTGGTGTCCCCCTCCGATTTTAATGAAACTCACGTATGTTGTAGATCACGGGTCTCCAAACTTTCCAGCCTTAGGGCCATACTGATTACTCCAGTAAGTTCCGAGGGCCAAAACCATAAGCCTACAACAATGTTATGAGTAGTTAGCCCATGACCATATCAATGTAGATGTCATATTAATAATTATTCAACATAAAATTAGAATACATCAGTAAACTAAATTTAATTTGCTATAAAAAATATGTTCTCTAAAAGGAGTTTTCAAGTATGCTAGCTCTCCGCGGGCCGGACAAAATCTGTCCGCGGGCCGAATGTGGCCCTCGGGCCGTAGTTTGGAGACCCCTGTTGTAGATCATTGAAAACTAAAAGACACGTATTTTTTTCTATCGGCGGAAAAACATTTCTAAGGGGTGAAATCGCCCTTCAAAGTTAGGGGTGATTATGCAGTTTCACCCCTGCATATGAATTTTTTTCTTCAACTTCACGTGGAATTTTTATTGTCTTCAATGAGGAGTATTTTGGTTTTTGTTTCATTAAAATCGGTTGACACCTTCTGTGTGAAACTGCATAATCACCCCTCGACATGCCTAACTTTGAAGGGCGATTTCACCCCTTAGAAATGTTTTTCCACCGATAAAAAAAAGACGTGTTTTTTAGTTTTCGATGCTCTACAACATACGTGAGTTTTATCAAAATCGGAGGGGGACACCAAATTATCCTTCCTCGTTAGTAAGAGTTTACGCAAGTGTAAATAAGGAACCATGTAAATAGGATAAGAAAAATATGTAAATATGATAAAGAAACGATATAAATAGGATAAGGAAAACTTACCAAGAGAATTGGAAACTTCTTGTAGATATTTAGATGTGTTTCTCGCTTACACCATACTTATCAGAGTATTTTCCCTGTCGGTCTACTTTAACCTAGTACCTCTGACTCGTTTTATTCTAACTCTCTTTTATGTTCTACTTCTGATAACCTCTCAATTACCCTTTTTCCCTTTACTGCGTATTTAATCTTATTACTTTATCATCTAGAATTTTTTCTACCGATGCAACTGCTTTTACTAGTGAACCCATTATTGGTAACCTGCTTAACAGACACTTTTTGTCCTCGAAATACACCCCCCCCCACCGCGATACAGGTTAGGGGCCCGTATCGCGTTAACAGCTTTTTGGATTTTTTTGACCACGTTGCATATGTTTCTCGTATGTATACTATGACGAGTATCAGAAACACAGATATTTAAACTCGCTCATGACGTAAATTTCTTTGCTGTTCAAAATTCTAATTATCGCCCCTTGCCCTTCTTCCTCTGTTCTGAAATACCATTATCTTCGTTTTATCGATAGTTAGTTATTTCCTTCTTCACCCTTATGATACATTTTTGCAACGGTCTCAGCATATTTCATCATTCTCATGACTTTTGCGCTAATATGGCTATATCGTGCGCATATTCAAAAACAAACAATTATTTCCCTACCTCACCGTTCCACCTTTGTTCGATCCCAAATTTCATAAATCCCGTTTAGACGTATATTCAGTAGTATCGGATTTATTGCCCAGCCTTGTCTGACCCCGTTTCAAAGTTACCACGTCCCTGCAATCACCTCATTTATTGTTTTACTGTATATGCCTCAAATGCCCGCAAATTTGTACGATAGTAATACAGCTTCTTACCTCTCGCAAGCACCTTAACAATTCTATGTTATTACCGTAAAACCACACCTTGCTAGCTTCGATGGTACATCGATGGTAGAATTGCTAAAAGCGTAGAATTATTAAAATAAAAAATCACTTAACAATGATTTAGCGCACAAAATTAAGGAACGCCGTATGCCACCCGGAAGCCACCACAAAAACACACATGGTTCATCGATTCGGATTGCGATTGAGAAACGAAAGAGTACCTAAACTGTGCACAGGAATTATTGTTGGTAATCGGGAAAAATAAATTCACGAGACACGGCCGATGGCTTAGCTGTATGAAGGGGAGACAAAATATTCATGAGTGCGAACGAGATAGAACTAGTATAGTTTCGCCTCATCTGAATTCCGCGAGAGGCGCTGGTATAGTAATTAATATAGCTGCCTTGCTCACATACCAGTAGAGTGAAATACAGTTGTTTACAGTTTTAGTTACTCACTGAATAGGTTTCGCCTCCCTTTAGACTGAGCTTACATCACAAAAGCTACAACGCCTTTTTACTTTTTTATCATTTTCGAATTCGTATGTATGAGATAGTATTGTAATTTCATGAAAATTACCGTCAGATTATGATTTAAATACATGTTTTCAGTGTTTAAGATCACAAAAAAAGTATTCATTCGTTTCTGTCTGTCTGTTAGGTCAAGCCGTCTTTATGAATGAGCCATCCGTAAGCACAATAATTTCTTCTAGAGACTTTGTTTAGAGATTTGTTTCGTTTTTTTAGAGATTGCAGCTAAATTTGGTGCGTGTCTCCTATGTATGATTTATAGTTTTGGTAGCGAAGTTGGCAATAATACATCAATTTCATTCGACACTCTACTCGAAAGTAACGATATACAATGTATATATTTTGTTCGCAGACTGATAACAAAATTATGTTTTGAACTCACCTGTACAGACAGGCATACATGCTAGTAGAGAATCGATGATTCGGTACAGCGGTGCTTTCTTCACTTAATATAGTCACTCGAATTGTATCGAAGCAAATCACCGGTTATAAAAATGGGCATCAAATGAAATGTGGATCTTGTTGCAGGTCTATTAAAAAATGGTTATCACAGAGTTAGCGATTTTTTGTGATTTTCGATGAGGACATACATGTGGGGTTTGAGGATTGTGAGGCGAATCAATGACACACGAGACCGATTAGTATGAGAAATGAAAAAGATAGAAAAGAAACTTTATTGAAATACAAATAAAAAAAAAAGAAAAGACAAGAGCGCGTGTCTCTCTTTCACCGTGGCTCGGCATCTACTAATCTTCACGCTCGTCCCCACTATCGGGCGACCACCCAGTCGTGTCTTTACTGGTCCAGGGGTCCCGTCCCACATTCGGCCTCTCCTGCCATTCTCCGGTCTCTGGAGAGTAAACCTCGAACGGTTTCATCTGATCTGCTGACGATGTTGTGATTCGAGGACCTTCTCCATCGGTCTGTCGAATCATCTTATATCGATCGTGTCCCTTGACACGTGTCACCTTCTACGGCCCCAAATATTTGTCTCTCAATTTGGAACCTGGATCGAATTGCGTTCGTTTTATCGCAATCAGATCGCCTACGCGGTATTTCGTTGCTGGCTTGCAACCTCGATCGTGCGTTCTTCGATTTTCTTCTTGGATTTTACCAATGTTTTCCTTTGCAAGAACTCGTAAGGCCTCTCGTTCTTCGTCGAATTGCGATATCGCCTCCTGTTCGAGTAAATCAAGTATTTCGACGTCTTCTTTTTGTCTCATCTTTACTGGAACGTACGGTTGATGGCGCGCTGGACCTTGTCGACATATCAATACCATCTATCTGGATTCTCGTACGCCAACTTCGTCAAAATCGGAATAATTATTCGATTTATCCTTTCGACTTGTCCATTCCCCCTCGGGACACCCGTCGTAATGAGAACGTGATCGATATTCTCTTCGACGCAGTACTCCTTGAACTCCGCTGATGTGAATGCTGTCCCTCGGTCGCTAACGATTCGTTTCGGATTACCGAACACCTTCCGTTGACTCTTCGATCGGTCTAAAACCTCGCTCGTCTTCGTCGTCTTCGTCGGATTACCTCTTGGTGCATACTCGTCGGTAGTACCACGACATTTTTGTCTCCTACTCGTTTCATCAGGATGCCGTTCTCGCACGAATAGTCTTCATACCGCTCCGTCTCGAGAACCTTCGTGATCATGTGTAATCTCCCCTCGTCGTCTTGCTCCATTCGTATCACCGGCGTGATCTTGTCTTCGACTATCATCACCGAATATCGACTCAACGCGTCTACGTGCTTGAGACGATTTCCCCACGCGATGTTCCACCTCGTACTCGAACTCCTCTAACATCAAGGCCCACCTCGCGACCTTCGGCAAAATGTCGATCTTGCTCAACGTTGTTTGGAGCGCCGAACAGTCAGTAACACAGCAGATACACTCGAAATTTTTTGACTGCCTGTATTACCGCCAAGGCTTCGAGCTCATACGAGTGTAGCTTCTTCTCAGCGTACGACGTCTTACGACTTGTAAAATACATTACGTGATAACGGTCGTCTTCTTCGTCTTTTTGGAGCAATGCCGCCCTATAGTCTTCTTTACTTGCGTCAGTGTGTAACTCTGTGGTTGCATCCGGTCGATAAATTCGCAGTATCGGCTCACTCACCAACAGCTGCTCCAATCGTTCGAACGCCTCTTCTTCTTCGACTCCAAAGTGAAATCTTTGATTATTCTTCAACAGCTCCGACAACGGTTTTGCGATCTTGGAGTAATCACGGACAAACTTCCGGAAATAACCGGTCAGACCAAAAAAACTCTGTACCGCCTTCGACGTTGGCTTCGGAAAACTCTTGACTGCTTTAATTTTCGACGGCGATGGACCAACGGTCCCTCTCTCAATGATATGTCTGGGGTACTCTATGCGACGCTTCAAGAATGCGCACTTTTCCAGTTAATGGTCAATCCTCTTTTTGCCGCGATTTTCAACGTCTCCTTCAAATTGGCCAGGGCTTCGTCTTCGTCTTGGCCCGGCACGATCAAATCGTCTACGTATGTGAAAACAATATTTCGCCGGATCAAATCCCGAAATACTTCGTCGATGAATCGTAAGAATGATGTTGGACTGTTGCACAATCTGAACGGCGTTTTTACGAACTCGTATTGTCTGTCTGGTGTAACGAACGACGTATACTTTCGACTTTCAGGTGCAACGGGAATGTGAAAGAACCCGTTCCTTAAATCGAGCACCGAAAACACTCTAGCGCCCGCGAGAGCATCCATCCGATCGTCAATGAGCGGCATCGGGAATCGATCTTGCGCGATCTTCTTGTTTAATTGCCGATAATCGACACACACTCGATATTCGCCATTCTTCTTCGGTACAATCACGACTGGACTCGAATATTTACTCTTGTTCGGCTGAATAACCCCTTCTTTCAACCATTCGTCGATTTGTTTGTCTAGGATAACTTTTTCTTTTACAGCCAGTCGTCAAGGTCTCAAACAAACCGGCGTGTCGTCTTGCAGCACAATCTTCGTCTCGACGTCTGTCACGACCTCCTTTTTCGGCACATGACCTTCGATGACCTTCTCAATTTCTTTACGATATCGATCGTCAACGTCGACTGACTTCGTTTCGATGAGATTTACGAGCCTCAGCTCGCGAAATGCGTCGTCGGTCTCCTCTTCTTTGGTGTCTGCCTCAGCTTTTCTTTGTTCGATTTTGTCGTTTCGGCTTCTGTTCATCGACAACTTCTTTATTGTGATTAGCCCTCCCCGTATAATCACTTCCATCTGTCTCGTGAATTTTTCCCCACCAACATGGTGTGATTCATGGCATAATCGGGAATCACGTAGATATCTCCGTCGTATTCATCTCCGTGTATTTTCACTGTCGCGTGAAAAACTCCGTCCGACTTCACTCGCGCACTTCCGAATCCTTTGAACGTGTTCAAGTTCTCTCGCAGCGGCGGGCTGCCTACTTTTTCGCACTCACTGCGTCGCAACAACGTATAGTCCGTACCGGTGTCTATCATCGCACGTATTTTCACCTTGTTCAACTCGACTGTGATCTCGTCGTCCGTTGACGAGCGAGTCACCACGTTTACCGACTTTGCGTTACCGTCTTTCGTTTTCTCGCGTCCGTCACACTTCGCCGCGATATGCCCGAATTTATTGCATCTAAAACACTTCGGTCCGTCGTCTTTTTTCGGACAATTAGGCGCAAGATGCTCGTTCGAACCGCACCCGAAACACCTTGTCTCTTTCTCGCCTTTCTTCTTGTCACTCTTACTGTCTTTCGTCACTACTTTCGGCTTACTTTTCTGCATCTTACCGTCGGTCTTTTCTTTCATCCGGTCGTATCGCTCAACATTTTTTCTGAGCTCGCCAATCGTGCACGCACTGTACAAAATTGATTTTGCTGCTTCGTCGTCTTGTATCCCGTCGATGATATATTGCATTACGGCTTCTTCTTCGACGTCACCTTGACTCGCGATCGTGCTCATGGCGTAAACATACTGCCTCGGCATTTCGTTCGTCTGTCACTTTCGTTTTGACAGCTGTAAATGCACCATGGCACTGTTCACCTTCGTTTCGAATTCTTTCAAGAGACTTTTCTTCATCGACTTCCACGTTGTCAGTCCCTTTTGTAGAGCGATATATTGTTTCGCGGAACCTTTTTATAACGTTTTCGCGTAGATCACTCTTTGCAAATCGCTCCATTGCGACAACTCTGCCATATCCTCAAATTCGACAATCCACTTTTCGACTTGCAACTTATCGTCACCTAAGAAATGAGAGATACTTCCCTCGACGTCTTTTATTGTGAATAAACTCGGCGTGTTACATACGGGTCTCTCCATGCGGACTGTCCTTCTTTTCCGCTTTCGCGCGTCGGTTTTTTTGACGCCGCGCGTCGCTTCCCCTTCTTCTTCCGAGGTCTCCTCGTGACGAGATACGATCGATGTCGCATCGCTCTTTTCTTTATCGAACTCTTCTTCTGTATTGACGTTCTCTACATCGGTGCCTTCATTTTCTTCTTTATCGACATCTTCGTATGTATACATTTCTTCTTCATCGATCTCTTCGTCTTCTTCTTGGTCGACTTCCTCGTCGTTGTATCGATTCCAGCGACTTAATAATTCGGCTTTAGTGCCCTTGGTCGATAAGCCCAACCTTCCCAACCGCTCTCTCAGCTCGATTACTGTCGTCTTTGGTGTTGAAGACGCGGGAATTTTTTTCTTCGCGCCTACCTTCACCTCGGCCATTTTCTTCGTTTTCGTTCCGTCCTTCTTGCTCGTATTTGTCTTGGCGTCTTTGCTGCTCGCACATGCCTGCTGTGCTTCGCTTTCCCGCGCTGGTGGCGCGTTCGTTTCACCTTGATCGTCCTCTGCTGTTGTTCTCGATCTTTCTAGAACCATCTTTTGCGTCTTCCAGCTTCTACGTCTCACTTCTTGCAACTTTGTTGTTAATTATGTCGCGTAATTGCCGATAATCGCTCGCGACTTTATTTTTCGAATATTTTTCAACTCGATGACTTTCGACTTGACTGCTTTTCAACACGGCGTCTTTTCGATTTGACGACTTTTTCGACTTTATATCTTTTGACTCAACGACTTTTCGACTTACAACTTCACGACTTTTTGAATCAAAAGATTTTCGACTTGACGACGTTTCGTATCGACACCTTTTCGAATTAGCAACTTTCGATTTGACGACTTTACGACTTAACACCGTTACGACTTTTCGGTTTTTCACCGGAGACACCTTTTCGACTTTACGACTTTTTAGTCGACACCGTTTCGACTTAATCCCTTTTCAGCTTTTCGACTCGTTTTTTTTTACTCTCACTCTCACACTTCTGCTCGAGGTCACGGTTCAACTCGACACCTCAACGTAATCCCGGACGAGCCCCATATGTGGGGTTTGAGGATTGTGAGGCGTATTAATGACACACGAGACCGATTAGTATGAGAAATGAAAAAGATAGAAAATAAACTTTATTGAAATATAAATAAAAAAAAATAAGAAAAGACAAGAGCGCGTGTCTCTCTTTCACCGTGGCTCGGCATCGACTACTCTTCACGTTCGTCCCCACTATCGGGTGACCATCCAGTCGTGTCTTTACTGGGCCAGGGGCCCCGTCCCACATACATTGTAGGTATATTTCGAAGGTAACATATATTGACTTGTAGTCTGTATCGCTGATATAGCATTTCATAAAAATAGTTCGTGACCGTATTTCAAATCATCTAATCCAGCTTTGTATCTAAGAATTTATGCACTGTAATTTTCGATACTCTGGGTATGAAAGGTACCAAGAAGTAAATCTGACCTGCCAAACTATGGAGGCAGCCGTACGGCAGCTGCGGCGAGAATACAGCAGCGAAGATGGTAGACCGCCGGTTAGATTGTATATCTAAGGGGCCGACAAGCTTCACGCAACGCCATCTCACGATCACGGTTTGTAGCTTCACGCTATATCTCGTATTTTGTGACGTGACTGTCACACATTCTAGCAAGGAACGTAGATTATAATTATTCCACGAAATTCCAAATTTTATGCTTATATCGTTAATAACTTTACTCAAATAAGTTTACGACAAAAATTTTACACCAATTCAAATGTCATGAGAAAGTTACGATTGGCAATTACGTAATTTGCACATTGCTAACAGACTGCTCAACAGACATAAACATGAGCTTAGGACCCTATTTTACATAAGATATTTGAGTAGAAGCCAATCATTCCACGTTAAAAAAATATTCCTTTTTATTATTGTGGAAAAAAATTGAAATAATTTCTCGCTGTATCTCGACTGCTGTTCATTAAATGTAATGACCCTAGAGGTCATATACTATATTAAAACGGCAAATATAGAGGACTGGTAACAATACCTCACCGCTGGTTCGGCATTGTCGATTGCCGTACCGCAGCAATAAAAATTTTACGAAATAACATAATGTATCAATCAGACAGAACTAAGTATGACTAGTTAATAACGATTTATTTACATAATTAATAATCATACATTTCGCGTGTAAACTTTCTTAATACGGAGCGCAAAATATAAGGATTCCAAATATGAATGCGCAGCGCGACGTGCACCCCCGCAAGTGCTTTAAAAATGGCCTGGAGGGACATTTTTATGGATTTTTAAGGAGTGAAGTCAACGAATAGGCCCCGCTCATTATTTATATTTTTATCCATTCTTTCTCCCTTCGTCTAAAATACTTTATCATTGCCCACCACTTTTCCATACATTAATTATTATATTTTTCCACACTATTTTTTTTCGTTTTCTACGCTTTCCATCGGCCCAAGCATCAATACTCTGCTTTTTGCTTTCTTTTGTCATTCTTGTATTTTCCTCGACTTTCAATGCGTTTTATTTCTATTTACTTCGTTCTCGATACTTTTATTACACTGGCTGTTCAGTTCTCCCTGAAATTCCTCTTCCCTTTCTCGGATCCCACATCAATTTAAATTCGTTTCTTACTTTTCTACAATTTACGCTTATATGAGATCCCCTGGTACCTTCGAAGATGGTGAAGGTGACCAGCAGATAGTTCATATTTATCTTTGAAACCACTTTATTGCTCTCAATCGCGTCTTCATTCCTGATTTTGTCCATACCAGGTCATTAGCTGAGATTCCTGCTTAGTTGCCCTCTTTATCCCTTTTCACTCTAACATTATAGTTATCGATAGTTCAAATATTTCACGCGTATCGTATGACGTACGCGGTAGGCGCATAGTCAGTCCTAAACTGATAGCGGAACGAAAAGTATCGTTTGACAAAGAAGTCTGTAGCGTCATTATAACCACATTAAAACCTTTGTCGAAGTGTCGCTTCCTAAGAGCAAACTTATCCCTGGCGTATCGAGTCACTAAAGTCGTACGCGTAGGGGCTAGGTTATATATAGGGGACTGGCTATAGCCAGTAAATGGCGCCCTTTCTAGTACCACTAATTCGTTGTTCAAATAGTTTCCGAACGTATGGAACACATTTATATCTCTATCATCCATTTTTCTACCAAAAAAGAACACATCCACGATTGAATTTCTAAATATCAGGAGTACAAATTGAAAATGCGGGATTTTTTTCTATTTTTGAACGTTTATTCTGAAAAAATGGTAACAAATGAATTATTCAAAGTATTGTCCATCGCTAGCCACAACTTTTTCCCATCTTTCTGGCAATTTACGGATACCGTCGCGAAAAAATTCGGCCGGCTTGGCTGCTATCCAGTCATCGACCCATTTTTGGGCTTCTTCGTAAGAATGGAAGCGCTGGTCAGCTAGGCCATGTGTCATCGATCGGAAAAGGTGGTAATCGGAGGGAGCAATATCTGGGCTATACGGCGGGTGGGGTAAGACTTCCCATTTCAGCGTTTGTAGGTATGTTTTGACCGGCGCTGCAACATGTGGCCGAGCGTTGTCATGTTGCAAAATTACTTTGTCGTGTCTTTGCTCGTATTGTGGCCGTTTTTCTTTGAGTGCGCGGCTCAAACGCATCAATTGAGTTCGGTATAGTGCTCCTGTGATGGTTTCGTTCGATTTCAATAGCTCATAATACACCACACCCAGCTGGTCCCACCAAATACAGAGCATGAGCTTGGCGCCGTGAATATTTGGTTTGGCCGTCGATGATGATGCATGGCCGGGGTAACCATATGATTTTTTGCGCTTCGGGTTATCGTAATGGATCCACTTTTCATCACCAGTGACAATGCGATGCAAAAAACCCTTCCGTTTTTGCCGTTCGAGCAGCAGTTCGCATGCAAAAAAACGGCGCTCGACGTCTCTCGGCTTCAGCTCATACGGCACCCAATGTCCTTGCTTTTGGATCATTCCGAGGGCTTTTATACGATGGGAAATGGCTTGTTGTGTCACTCCCAATGAATCTGCGAGCTCTTGTTGAGTTTGACACGAGTCTTCATTGAGTATTGCCTCCAATTCAGCATTCTCAAACTTTTTCACTTGGCCCGGCCGCTCTTTGTCCTCAACGTCAAAATCACCACTTCTAAACCGCACAAACCATCTCTCGCACGTTGAAACCGATGGAACATGACTCGGATAAGCCTCGGAGACCAATCGATGTGCTTCAGCAGCACTTTTCTTCAAATTAAAGAAGTAAATTAAAACTTCCCGCAAATGCTGTTTTGTTGGCACGAAACTCGACATATTGAGAGCTCAAAAAAACTATGAATTTGACACTGCGACAAATTGACACATACTGAAAATTAAAGCTATAAGACGTAGCTTTGACATGAACATAGTCACAGTACTGCCTGATGCGTATAGCGTTAGTAACGCCATCTGTTATCAAACCCGCATTTTCAATTTGTACCCCTGATACATCTCCCCCAAACTACAACACTTCCAGATTACAACTCTACCACGAGACAACTCTCCGCTTCTTTACCATTAAAGTTTTTATCATCATTAGCGCCGTAGAGTTGTCTTGTGGCAGAATTGTAATCTTATTGTAGTATTGTTGAGATATTTTCCTTTATGAAATCGAGGCAGAGTTGCTCTTCGGCAGAGGCATTAATGTATAATGTATGAGGTATAAATTTATCGTTTCTGGTGTTCGTTGTCAAAACAATATTCATTCAGAAAATAAACAACTGCACTATTTCTTCACGAGACAATTATATCGGTGACCACAGGAGAAATATTTTTAGCGTGTCTAATGATCTCAATCTACAATTAATGGCCGAGAGAACAGAAAGGCTCTAATTATTTCCAAAATTATTTCACTAAACTTCCGGCCTACTTCTTTAATTATATTAGGTGCGCAACTAAGTTCCCGCTGTTTTTTTTTTATGAAAATACTACTTTATTGTGAAAAAATGTTTACAAATGAATCATTTAAAATATTGCCCATCGCTAGCGACAACTTTTTCCCATCTTTCTGGCAGAGCTCGAATACCGTCACGGTAGAAGTGTTCGTCTTTTGAGGCTATCCACGAATCAAGCCATTTTGAGATGTCTTTATATGAGCTGAACTGCTGATTAGCCGGACCATGTGCCATCGAACGGAACAAGTAATAATTGGACGGCGCAATATCTGGGGAATATGGCGGGTGGGGTAGGACTTCCCATTTGAGCGTTTCTAAGTAGGTTTTAACGGGTTTGGCAACGTGAGGCCGAGCGTTGTCACACTGTAGAATCACTTTTTCGTGCCTCTGCTCGTATTGAGGCCGATTTTCGCGCAGTGCTAGGCTCAATCGCATCAATTGAGTTCGATACCGTTCCCCAGTGATGGTTTCATTCGGTTTCAATAGCTCATAATAAATAACACCGCCCTGGTCCTACCAAATACACAGCAAAATCTTCGCAGCGTGAATATTCGGCCGAGCCGACGACCTACATAGAAGCATGATCGGGCAGTCCCCATGATTTTGTTCTCTTTGGGTTGCTGTAATGAATCCATTTTTCATCACCCGTAACGATGCGATGAAGAAAACCCTTCTTTTTTTGCCGCTGGAGCAGTTATTTACAGGCGAAAAAACGACGCTCAAAGTCTCTTGGCTTCAAATCATAAGGAACCCAAGTTCCTTGTTTTTGAATCATTCCCAACGCATGCAATCGCTTGGAAATGGCTTGGCGGGTAACTCCTAATGCTGAAGCAAGCTCTTTTTGCGTTTGGCACGGATCCTCATCGAGCAATGCCTCCAATTCAGCGTTTTCGAAGGTTTTTGGCCTTCCTTCACGCGAACAGTCGTCAACATCAAAATCACCGTCTTTGAAGCGACGGAACCAATCACGGCATGTTGTTTCACTTAGGGCAGCATCTCCGTAAACTTTTTGGAGTTCTCGATGCGCTTCAGCCGCCGTTTTCTTCGAATGAAAGAAGAAAAGCAATACTTCCCGCAAATGACGATTATTTGGCACAAAATCAGACATTTTCACACAACCAAAAGTATATGACGCAAAAACAAAATCACTCATGTGTCAAAGCGGTTTCTTTACCATATGTCTAAGCTTGGTTCATGACGTTTTGGTTATGTCCCAATCGACCGGCACTAACTACTGGAGCCATCTCTTGAAAAACAGCGGGAACTTAGTTGCGCACCTAATATTATCATAGAGAAGACAATACTTGACCGCGAAAACATTCTCGTGTAATCTTCTCGTTCTTTGTGTCATCGGGCATATTAAACAAAAGAGGTGGCCTAATTGCCCGGGGTGAATGATCGAGAACGGGAGTTACGAGCAGCCGAAGGAAGAGGGTTGGTAGAAACTAACAGGGACACAAGCTCACAAGGACTATATACGTATTCTGTCCATCTAGTCTAATATATAAAATTCTCGTGTCACAGTTTTCGTTGCCATACTCCTCCGAAACGGCTTGACCGATTTTGATGAAATTTTTTGTGCTTATCCGGTATCTATGAGAATCGGCCAACATCTATTTTTCATCCCCCTAAATGTTAGGGTTAGTCCACCCCTAAATTTATTTTTTTATTTTTTAGACAAAATTTTTAATTTCTATTTTTTTATGATACAACATACAAAAATACATACAATCCTCAATTTTCACCCTTCTACGATCAACCCTTATTTTTTAATAGCCATTTTAGTAATTTAATCATTTTTCCTCTCCGGTCGAAAACTGATCAATCGTCATTTAATTAGTTATCCCCGCCAGATGTCTACAGGTGTCACTTCTGACCCAGTAAACAGCACGGAGTAGGGATGAGAACGAAGCCGGTCTCCTTTCTTTTTCACTCCCTACACAGTTGTCGGCCATCATTATTGTTTATGCATCAAGTGTAGTAGTAACGTTGACAATTATTATTTTGCTATCTCAGTGTAACTCTCATTTTAACTTTTAATCATTCCTATTTTATCAATAATAATTAAATTATCAATTTTGAGTGTATTTTGCACGATTAGTTAATCAAGTGATTTTATAACCTCAAAAGTACTCAACACGTGACACGAGCTTCCAATAACAACGGATTTTGTGTTGTAAGTATACTTTTTTTTATTAATATCGAAAATGTTGTTGATCTTATAAAAATGTAATTTTAATTTAATTTTATTAAAAAAATGCAATTGAACAATTAAGATTTTCATAGTTTCCAAAAAATCAATCATTATGAATCTTTATTTTGAAATGTCAATGGAAATATTGGTTGTATGAAAAAATTATAAGAGACAATGTTTTCATAAAATTTAATTTTTTACTTTTGTTTGAAAAATTTTTCCATAAAACTTATCAGGAGTACAAATTGAAAATGCGGGATTTTTTTCTATTTTTGAACGTTTATTCTGAAAAAATGGTAACAAATGAATTATTCAAAGTATTGTCCATCGCTAGCCACAACTTTTTCCCATCTTTCTGGCAATTTACGGATACCGTCGCGAAAAAATTCGGCCGGCTTGGCTGCTATCCAGTCATCGACCCATTTTTGGGCTTCTTCGTAAGAATGGAAGCGCTGGTCAGCTAGGCCATGTGTCATCGATCGGAAAAGGTGGTAATCGGAAGGAGCAATATCTGGGCTATACGGCGGGTGGGGTAAGACTTCCCATTTCAGCGTTTGTAGGTATGTTTTGACCGGCGCTGCAACATGTGGCCGAGCGTTGTCATGTTGCAAAATTACTTTGTCGTGTCTTTGCTCGTATTGTGGCCGTTTTTCTTTGAGTGCGCGGCTCAAACGCATCAATTGAGTTCGGTATAGTGCTCCTGTGATGGTTTCGTTCGATTTCAATAGCTCATAATACACCACACCCAGCTGGTCCCACCAAATACAGAGCATGAGCTTGGCGCCGTGAATATTTGGTTTGGCCGTCGATGATGATGCATGGCCGGGGTAACCATATGATTTTTTGCGCTTCGGGTTATCGTAATGGATCCACTTTTCATCACCAGTGACAATGCGATGCAAAAAACCCTTCCGTTTTTGCCGTTCGAGCAGCAGTTCGCATGCAAAAAAACGGCGCTCGACGTCTCTCGGCTTCAGCTCATACGGCACCCAATGTCCTTGCTTTTGGATCATTCCGAGGGCTTTTATACGATGGGAAATGGCTTGTTGTGTCACTCCCAATGAATCTGCGAGCTCTTGTTGAGTTTGACACGAGTCTTCATTGAGTATTGTCTCCAATTCAGCATTCTCAAACTTTTTCACTTGGCCCGGCCGCTCTTTGTCCTCAACGTCAAAATCACCACTTCTAAACCGCACAAACCATCTCTCGCACGTTGAAACCGATGGAACATGACTCGGATAAGCCTCGGAGACCAATCGATGTGCTTCAGCAGCACTTTTCTTCAAATTAAAGAAGTAAATTAAAACTTCCCGCAAATGCTGTTTTGTTGGCACGAAACTCGACATATTGAGAGCTCAAAAAAACTATGAATTTGACACTGCGACAAATTGACACATACTGAAAATTAAAGCTATAAGACGTAGCTTTGACATGAACATAGTCACAGTACTGCCTGATGCGTATAGCGTTAGTAACGCCATCTGTTATCAAACCCGCATTTTCAATTTGTACCCCTGATATATTTTTGTTATAATTTCATAAATTAAAACTAATCATTTCAAAACTGCGGCAAAAATCCTGGCCCTAATTATACTTTTAACATTTTTCATCATTAAATAATTTCATTAATTCTATTTATGTATGTTTTGTACAGTGAGCAATGCCAAGAAAACGCAAAGGGGCTGATTTGAGCCGCAGTACAAGTAAAGCTCGAAACTTGCGAAATAGCAGATCCGAAAGAACAGAAGAACAAATCCAGCAACAAAGTACTGATGCACGTGTCAGAATGGCGCAATTGCATCAAGAAGAGCCAGAAGATACACGAGCTGAACGCAATGAAGTCAGAAGATTAGAACAACGACAATCACGCCGTTTCACAGTCAATAGACGAAGAACAAATGACCAACAACGACAACAGGTACATCGAGCATTTATATCTGATTCATTCCTGCGTCTAGCATTCCAGTATGAGCCCGATATTGAATATTATGCTCATTCAAAAGTGGTAATTGGTGCTATGGACAAGGAATGTCCGCATTGTCATGCTCTGAAATTCAAAAATGAGCCAGCTGGGATGTGTTGCGCGTCAGGAAAAGTGCAACTACCTGAAATTGAAACACCACCTGAACCATTGAACGGCCTACTTATCGGCACGGATCCAGATTCTAACGTGTTCCTGAAGTCAATTCGAAGATTCAATTCATGCTTTCAAATGACATCGTTCGGAGCAACAGAAATAGTTCGAAATACTAATGCAAATGGTCAACAATTCAATTCTACATTCAAAATCAGAGGCCAAGTTTATCATAAAATGGGCTCACTGCTGCCAATGCCAAACGAACCACATAAATTCTTACAAATCTACTTTATGGGCGGCGAGGATTCCGGAAGCGCACTTGCCAATCGCGTGAATGCACGTTGTGATTATAATAACCTTGATTCACTTTATGCCAGGCGCATCGTCAGCGAGCTAGATGCTCTTTTGAACGAGCACAACGAGTTGTTGAAAATATTCAAATCACATATGCACCAATTACAAAGCGATAATCACGCTATCGTCATTAATCCTGATAAAACACCAGCTGGAGAGCATATTCGTAGATTCAATGCACCCGTTGTTGATGATGTTGCTGGAATCATGGTTGGCGATTGTACAGCTGCACGAGAAATTGTGATTCGTAGAAGAAATAATAATCTTCAGTTCATTGCTGACACACATCGTTCATATGACGCTCTCCAATATCCGCTAATATTCTGGAAGGGACAAGACGGATATTGCATAAACATAAAACAACGAGATCCCGTATCAGGTACTTCATTGATTATTAATTTGATCATTAATCATTTAACAAAACAATTAAATTATTGAACGTAATAAATTTTAATTAATTTTTATGAACAAATATTACAGGAGCTGAAATAAACAAGAACGTTAGCTCAAAGGATTATTATGCGTACCGATTAATGATTAGACGTGGCCTGGACAACGTCATTTTACGATGTCGTGAGCTTTGTCAACAATTCATGGTCGACATGTACGCGAAGATTGAGAGCGAACGACTACGATACAACGCCGACGTCGCCGAAATTGGTAACCATGTCATTTTACCATCATCGTACGTAGGCAGTCCACGTCATATGCAAGAATATATACAGGATGCTCTGACTTTCGTGCGCGAATATGGACGACCATGTTTATTTATCACGTTCACATGTAATCCAAAATGGCCAGAGATTACATCTTTCCTACTGCCTGGCCAAAATGCAATACATCGCCATGACATTACAGCACGTGTGTTCAGACAAAAGTTGAAGTCTTTAATAAGTTTCATTACTAAATCACATGTATTTGGTCCCACACGTTGCTGGATGTACTCGGTTGAGTGGCAAAAGCGAGGATTACCTCATGCACACATTTTGGTTTGGTTCATCGACAAAATCCGTCCTGAAGAAATCGATAGTATCATTTCTGCGGAAATTCCAGATCCATCCACTGACCAACTGCTGTTTGATATTGTTACAACAAACATGATTCATGGTCCATGTGGTACTCTTAATAGTTCATCGCCTTGCATGGCTGATGGAAAATGTACTAAAAATTTCCCTAAAGATTTTACCAATGATACGGTCACAAATGTCGACGGATACCCAATATATCGTCGAAGAAATCCTGAAAATAGCGGACAATCATTTATTAAAAATATCATCAACACAGACATTGATATTGACAATCGTTGGGTGGTGCCATATTCGCCTCTGCTGAGCAAGACATATAATGCTCATATTAATGTTGAGTTCTGCAGTTCTGTGAAGAGCATCAAATACATTTGCAAGTATGTCCATAAAGGCAGTGATATGGCTGTGTTTAGAGTGGAAAATACTAATGTGAATGCTCCTCCAGT
Organism: Cylloceria caligata; assembly: GCA_963942595.1. Taxonomy (NCBI): domain Eukaryota; kingdom Metazoa; phylum Arthropoda; class Insecta; order Hymenoptera; family Ichneumonidae; genus Cylloceria; species Cylloceria caligata. Next base: position 65,791,578 of record OZ012704.1, on the reverse strand, counting down.
GAATAAAAACGATGAAATAACGCTCTACCAAATTGGTCGGTACATCAGCTCCAATGAAGCTGCTTGGCGTATCTTTGGTTTTCCAATTCATGAACGGGATCCAGCAGTTGTTCAGTTAGCCATCCATCTTGAAAACGGTCAGCGTGTATTTTTCACGAACGAGACAGCGATTGATCGTGCAATAAATCCACCTAAAACTACACTCACTGCATTTTTTGAATTGTGTAATCGTGCGGATGATTTTGGTGCCTTCGCACGAACATTACTCTATTCACAAGTACCACGCTATTTCACATGGACTCAAACAAAAACATGGATGCCCCGCAAGCAAGGCTCACCAGTTGCTGCATGTCTCAATTTATTTAAATCAAACGCCTTGGGGCGATTATTTACAGTCAATCCAAGACACACGGAGTGCCTTTATCTTCGACTGTTGTTGGTTAACTTTACTGGCCCATTATCATTTCAAGATATACGTAAAGTGAATGGGCAACAATATCCAACGTATAAAGATGCATGCCTTGCACTCGGCTTGCTGGAAGACGACAACCAGTGGGAATGCATGCTTGCTGAAGCTGCATTGAACTGTACAGCAATACAAATTCGTCTACTATTCGCTATAGTGTTGACTACATGTTTCCCAGCCCGAGCACAGATATTATGGGAAAATCACAAAGATTCAATGACTGATGATATATTGCATCAACATCGTATACGGTGCCACGATCTAACCATAACATTCAGCGACGAAATGTACAATGAAGCATTGATTGCTATTGAGGATCTTTGCATTGTCATTGCCAACTTACCACTTAGTAATTTCGGTATGAATTCGCCAAATCGAACTGCATCTGATTTAATGAATACTGAAATGAATCGTGAACTGCAGTACAGTACTGTAGAAATGGCAGCGATTGTTGCCCGCAATGTCCCACTAATGAATGAGGAACAAAGAACCATTTATGATCGCATTATGCTCGCAGTTTCAGCTGGACAAGGTGGGTTCTTCTTTTTGGATGCACCGGGTGGAACTGGCAAAACATTCGTTATTTCGCTAATTCTTGCTGAAATACAATCAAATAATGGCATCGCATTGGCCGTTGCATCATCGGGCATTGCAGCAACTTTATTGGATGGAGGTAGAACAGCTCATTCAGTATTTAAGCTGCCACTAAATATTCAGAATAACCCTGACGCAGTATGCAACATTAAGAAACAATCGTCCATGGCCACTGTGCTGAAACGGTGTAAAATTATTATTTGGGATGAATGTTCTATGGCACACAAACATTCACTTGAGGCGTTGAACAGGACATTGAAAGATATTAAAAACAGTGACAAACTATTTGGCGGAACTCTGTTGGTCCTTTCAGGTGATTTCAGACAAACACTTCCAGTCATTCCACGTTCAACATACGCTGATGAGATCAACGCTTGCTTAAAATCATCTCCATTGTGGCGTAATGTTGAAAAATTACAGCTAAAAATAAATATGCGCGTTCAAATGCTTCAAGATCCATCCGCTGAAACATTTTCAAAACAACTCTTAGATATCGGTGATGGAAAAGTTGCTATAGATGAAACTGGATACGTAAAATTACCGACCGATTTCTGCACAATCGCTGATTCGCAAGATACTCTCATTGAACAAATATTTCCCGATGTACACACACAGTACATAAATCATGAGTGGCTTGCAGAAAGAGCGATTTTAGCGGCAAAAAATGTAGACGTTGACAATTTAAATCTGAAGATACAAATGTTGTTGCCAGGGAACTTGGTATCATATAAATCTATTGATACAGTTTGCGACGACAGCGAAGCAGTAAATTTTCCCACAGAGTTTTTGAACTCACTGGATTTGCCAGGCATGCCACCGCATAATTTACAATTAAAGGTTGGATCTCCAATTATCTTGCTTCGTAATTTGAACCCGCCCCGGCTGTGCAACGGTACGCGATTAGTCATTCAAAAATTAATGAAAAACGTGATCGAAGCCAGGATTTTAAATGGCAAGTTCAGAGGTGAAAATATACTTATACCACGGATTCCTATTATACTTACAGATGTGCCAATTCAATTCAAACGTATTCAGTTTCCGATTAGATTGGCATTTGCAATGACTATCAACAAATCCCAAGGTCAAACGATGTCTGTTTGTGGATTAGATTTGAGAACACCATGTTTTTCACACGGACAATTATACGTGGCATGCTCTCGAGTGGGTAAACCATCCAGTTTGTTTGTGTTAGCTAAAGATGGACTAACAAAAAATATTGTTCACGCTATAGCATTAAGAGATTGATATTGTTTAATAGTGTTACTGTCGTAATTGTTTAATTAATGATATATAATTTTAAGGAATAAATTATAATAACTTAAAAATAATGTTTGCCTTTTGTTATTTTTATATTCCCTCATCGTTCACAGCGCTCCATGCTTATTTCACGCATATACCACATTCTTACATACATACATACTTACAATAAGTAAGCTATTTTTTGTCTACACTAGAAATTACTAGGAAATTATTTATATGGCAAAACAACGTTTGCCGGGTCAACTAGTATACATATATGCATTTTACATACGTAATATTACGTACATCTGTACGTAGCTTGTGTACCTGATGAAGGCATATTCGTGGTTTATCTACCCACGATAAACATATTACCTGGTAATTACAGACTCCGTTTGCACCGTGACATGTACGTACATGGATAAACAGGTACACCACTAAACGCGCTAAGCATACAACCACGTTCGTGGTCGTCAAGTCAGGAATAACAAATATAACGATATGAGGGAATTTTAATATCAACATATATGAACTTTTGACATGTATTTGCAGAATCACAAGTACTATGAACTTCAAATAACTCAGTTATGGAATGGAAACACCTAATTTTGTGTCTATTGAGAAAAATATTTAACATAATATTCCTATCGATATATAATTAATTAATCGAATAAAAATATAAGCAAATTATCAAAATTATACGCGTATTAACAAAATGCTTATGGGTACTAATAAACATGTTTATCAGTGTTTGAGAATAAATTTATGGAGGCTATTCAAATTTCGAATTATATAATATATTCAAAACTATTTTATTCCTGGAGCCCTGCCACCAGCCTCGAATTGTTAAGTATTTCTTGGAGCCCTTCCCAGTTCCGAATTATTCTCGGTCCCCCTTAGAATCCCTTCAATCCTGGCCGGGGGGGGGGGTAGTCTTCCCTTCTCGGTCTTCATCTTCTTCGTAACGCTGTGGGCTGTCAACCCTCGTGAGCTCCTTTATTTTCCTCGCGACCATCCTTTATTTTTCCGTTCCGATTGTAATTTCTTTTCATTCGCGAACATAATTTGTTTTTGCCCAATCAGCTTTCGTTTTGACTCCGATCGCCTTTTGATTTCCTACCCGATCGTCTGGTGTCCCAGCCTCTCGCGATCACCTTTTGTTTACGTAGCGACCGTCCTTTGTTTTCCCCATCGAACTGTATTTCGTTTCTACTCGCGATCATCATTTGTCTTAGCCCTATCATCTTCTGTTTTCCCTTACGGTCATCTTTTCTTCCTATCATTGACCCCTCGCTCGGTTCTTATCATTGACTCCAACCCCTGTTCCTGTTATTGGCCAGTAGAAGAGGGTCTTATTATTGCTTATTTAACACGATGGCGACTTGGCGACGATACCATTTTATAATATTGAGATATGACTGCGGACTTAATAACGATGACTTCACAATGTTGATAGAAATAACATAGTCCGGTTGGATGTTTTAGACGTAACATACGTGTGACAGTTAGCGGTCGAAATACCATACGCATCTCGAAAATCATCATTAATAAACGTTCTGCTTTTAATTTTGTTAATAAATACGTGTTATTCATTTGTTCGATCGTAACATTTATTGTCAGAAGTGTGATCACGAATCGCCGTGTGTGTATATCAGTTTGCACAATTGAGATTATATTCGTGGAATAAGCATTGCGATTGACATAAATACAAAGACGTATGAAACGTGCAATCTCCGAGGAAAGTGGAGGCGACACCGGCGGAATTAATTAATTACGAAAGGAACTACGAAAGATCATTGAGAATAACAACCGTTACCTCAACGAAGAACTATCCACTGATTCAAGGCGACAATAATCAGGCCCATGCAAGAGGCTGCTTCTTCGACTGTTCGTGAGGCAGTGAGGATCAAGTGACGAAGATAGCTTCGAGGGAAGCCGCTGAAGCGATAGCTCAAATCATCATCAAGGAACTCAAAAAACGAAAGAAAGATAATACCCCTGCAATTAATTTTGCCTCTCCCTTTCGTTTCACTTCTTCTTTCTCAACTGCAAACACTATTGCGATACAGGCGATCGTTGATGGTCCTCTGTGTCTGAATAATAATGAAAGTGTCGCACATGGTGAGTAGTTTCGCCAATCGACCAAACTTCGAGTCATTTCTTCGATAGCCAAAATCCAAACTGCGATCTTGCAACGCTTGTTACCGAAATTAGACGTCTAGTTATTTTGAGTTATACCGAAACAAATCACGAAATAAAAGAAAAATAGACATGCGATATCTTCATTTCATACAATTCCAGCTATAATGTGCGAAAGACGATCAACTTCGAGAGAATCTTCTCGTTTCATACTTCGTAAACTCGATAAAAAAAATCATGGATCAGATGGTATTCCAATCAAAAAGAGTTTCGAACTTCAGCCCAAGCTCAAATTATCGCGTAAAGGTAATAACAATAAACATCAGGGCTCGAACGAGGTAACTAGGTACCGAGCGAATCAGGATCCACCAAGACGAGAATTTCCATAATACTGGAAGTAAGTATGAGAAATAACATACAAAAGTATTGTGGTAATCCCCACTTTCCCAGGAGTATCAAGCGAGAAGACATCGGGAAAAATAAAGAGAGTTGATTCACAGGGGATGAATCGGCTCTAGTCGGGGTTTTGGAGTTTATGCGTTGTCGACTATACACGAATGAAATCTTCATATTTCGTTTATCGAAGATTGCCAATAAATTTTGAGTGATCGTAATAGATAGCGCATCGGCGATCACAATTGTGAATGCTTCCATATTCGCTAATACGATTCGTACCTTAAAACCGGTTTAAAGACGCTTGAACATTGTAATCGCTGGTCGGAAGAAAGGTCATTCTACAGCCATTCGGAAAGAGGTATTTAAACTCGGAAAATTTTCCGTGGCATTAAATGTTGTCTTCACGAATATTCAAGAGGGCTGTTTATTCGGGTTGGAGTTTCTACACAAATCGGGTTTGTTGAAAGAATTCGAAACGATAATAAACACTAAATTTGACATCAAAACCTTTTGTTTTCAAAAAAAGTTTTTCAGAATTATCTCCATTCGTTGTGTAAAATTGGTACACGGACAGAATTGTATAGTAATATCAGCGAAAATAATTTAGGAATAATTTCTAGATAGAAAACTAAATGTGGAACAAGTTGGAAAACTGAGAAAGTTTTCTATACTGTTTGAGAAAACTGAATAAGACACGGTTTAGGATTCATTTCCCATTGGTTATGTGTGGAGCGGCAGTGCGGATTGGTGACCAGTAGATTACTCGCGAGAACTATGATGAACACAGTATAATAATTTGGACGTGGTGTGCTACAAATTTCTGACGGTCTCGCTTGTTCCTCCGCGGTCGTCGATAGTGTTTATCTCACTTGCACTTAAAGCCACTCAATTAACATCAAAAGAATCATAATTAAATGCTTATTTTCAATTTTTAAGTACGTGACAGTTATTATCCTGGTATTGTTTTTTTAATTTGTGTAATAATCTAATCCAACACTTGTCACTGTAATAAAAACCGTCACTCCCTTTATTAATGAAAGTAATCGTTGAGGAAGCCAAGTGACCATAAAGGAACACGTGTAAAATGCAAATAATTATTTCCGTCCGAAATTTCACGATAAGCCAAACACGACAAAGCATGACCAATTATATTACGAGTCTCGTTCTCGAGATTACATCGTAGTACCGTCTACTTTCACACGTTGGTGTCACGATATGACATTTGGTAGATGACAATTGGTAGTAGACATAACGTTTTTCGTGCGCGAAGGTGTCGCACGTTTAGAGCTATAGTAAGTGTTTTAATTGGGGAAAATCATGGGAAAACACAAAAGGAAGAGAAGTAAGGATGACAAGAGCCAGAAATTCTTCAAGAAACTGAAGAAGATAGTCGATGCTATGCCCGATAGTTCCTCGGAATCGGACTCGGAAAAATTGACACACGAGGACGAGCGCTCGGGCGTGATCGAGCTCACGGACAAAGCCGCGCACATCCCCCTTCAGGGTGTGTCATCGGATATTCGAGGTAGTTTTTAATATTCATTTATAGAACCCTCAGACCTGGCGGCTTGCCGTACAAAGACACTCTTGTAGATTTGTCTTAGGTCGAACATAACCAAAAAAAAAAAAAAAAAAAAAAAAAGAGAGAGAGAGGCTCGAGCGACAGATTGCGTTCCGAGACCCTTCTGGCCTCAGACTCGGCGGTTTTGTCTGTACGAAGGAAGACTCACAGAGTTCTTCCTTGAGTCGTTTGTGATTACAGTTCACACACACAAATAATTATCATGGCCATAGACTTGGCGGCTCAGTCCGTTCGAAGGTAGTCTCGCAGAGTACTATCTTAAGTCGAACAATAGAAGTATGTTTTAACACTAATCTCGGCGTTTTAAAGCGTTCGAAGATAGAACTGCATTCTGCAGCTAACTTAAGTCACCCATAATGTGATTGGTACTCTCGTAGAGTCTATCACAGATTAAAATATTTTCAGATTCTTTATCAAAGAAAAACGAGAATATTCCCCCTACTTCAGAGTCTCCGGAAGAGCCAGTTCAGGTTTTTGACGAGGAGACATTACGAATATTGGGTGTCGATACAAAAACTGACGCGCCAGAATTGCAGCTAAATCCAAATTTAGCAGAAAATTGGGAAAAATGGATTGCTAGTGGGCTCAGGAAAGACGAGCAGAAAAAAATATTATCAAAATATGCTCGAACCGGTAATTGTTATTTAGAAGCCCCAACATTAAATTCGGAGGTGGCTGCGTCTCTATTTGAAACTGCCATTAAGAGAGACAAATATCTGACGAATGCCCAGAATATTCGTGGTACGGTCATGGCTGCATTAGGCACGGGAGTTTCTCTAATTTTGAGCCCAAAAGAAGAAGGCATCGATGAATACCAGCTGTTAGAGTGTCTAGCTGACGCAGGTAGATTACTGGCGCACGCACATCGTCTCGACACGATTACGCGCAAATCGTTCATTACTCCATCCATAGACAAGAAAGTCAAGAATATATTGGATGAGACTAAGCCAGATAAGTTTCTGTTCGGGGAAAACTTGTCGGAAAAAATTAAGCTAGCGAAGTCCATTGAAAAGGTGGGCTTAGAATTGAAATCTCAACCGTCCGCATCAAAGACCACACTCCGCAGTTCCAACTCGGGAAACTGGAAAGGCCCGCCGACCAATTCGTATCGAAGGGGGACCCAGGTGGGCACAAATCAAAAAGGATCGAAAAAATTTGTCAAATTTCATCAGAAACCGACGCAGTCGTATCAGCAAAGGGATCAATACCGTCCTCAGAGTCAGTCTTACAAAACGAACTCTCAGCGGGGTTACCAAGGAAAACAATAGAGGTAATTGGAACGGCTGGTCGACTTCGGGATTTTCTCCCACAATGGGAGCAAATTACGAAAGACCGATTCGTTTTGAGTTGCGTGGCAGGCTACAGAATAAAGTTTAACGCGCCGGTGTATCAGAGTCGAACGCCAGCGCCCCCGATAATCAGTTCGTCGAGCGAATATAAAAATATGAGACTCGCTATTACAAAGTTGCTAGAATTAGGCGCCGTAAGATCCTGTTCACCTGATTCGAATCAATTTGTTTCTTCGTATTTCTTAGTACCGAAAACAGATGGTTCGATGAGATTCGTTTTGAATTTGAAGAAGCTCAATAGCCATATTTCAACACAGCATTTTAAGCTGGAAGACATTAGAACTGCGAAGAAGTTAATTTCACAAGGCGATTTCATGTGTAATATAGATCTGCAAGACGCATATTTTCTAGTTCCTATGCACAATGAGAGTATAAAGTACTTAAGATTTGTTTTCGACGATGCGCTATACGAGTTTGTATGCCTCCCGTTCGGCCTATGTATGGCGCCGTTCATTTTTACAAAAATTCTCAAGCCGGTTGTTAATTACTTAAGAGAAAAAGGTTTTCTCTCGACAGTGTATTTAGATGATATCCTATGCATCGGAGCGAATTTTACAACATGTCATAGAAACGCAAAAACCACAATTGAAAAGTTGCAATCCCTGAGTTTTCTGATTAATTATAAGAAAAGTAAGTTGATGCCACGTAAGAGGTGTAAGTTTCTCGGAATTATTATAAATTCCCATAGAATGATATTAGAACTACCAGAGTTAAAAAGGAAAAGAATGATAACTTTCATCGAAGATTTAAGTAAACAAAATTTTTGTACTATTCGAGAATTTGCACACTTCATAGGGACGCTAGTCGATTGTTGTCGAGCGATAGAGTACGGTTGGTTATACACCAAGAGATTCGAACGAGAAAAATTTTTCGCCTTGTTAATGAGCGGTGGTGATTACGAGGCGAGACTTGTGTTATCTGACGATCTCGAAGAAGAGTTTAATTGGTGGCGACAGAATATTCCAAAATCGGTAAACCCGATTAGAAGTTCTCGATATATTAAAGAAATATTCTCGGACGCGTCAAATTCGGGTTGGGGTGCCTACTGCGATAATGAAGGTACGCACGGGTTTTGGAATAATAGCGAACGGAAATTACATATTAATAAGCTGGAACTTATCGCCGCATTGATGGGCCTCAAATGCTTTGCAAAAAATTTGCGTAACTGCGAAGTGTTATTACGGATCGATAATACTACGGCTATCGCCTATATTAATCGTATGGGAGGTGTACAGTACGCGGGACTCCATAGGATAGCGAAAGATATTTGGCAATGGTGCGAACAGAGAAAAATTTGGATTTTTGCCGCATACATTGCGTCAAAAGAGAATGTACAAGCCGATAAGGAATCGAGAGTAAAGAACATAGATACAGAATGGGAACTGGCCAGTTCAGCGTTTGAAACTATCGTTTTGAAGTTCGGTCAACCAAATCTGGATTTATTCGCGTCTAGAATCAACGCAAAATGTAAAGCTTACTGTTCCTGGCACAGAGACCCCGACGCGTATGCTATTGATGCGTTCACGCTGGATTGGGGCATTGAATTCTTCTATGCGTTCCCGCCGTTTGCGCTAGTGCTAAAATTTCTGAGAAAAGTCATAGCGGATTGCGCTACTGGTATTGCGGTGGTTCCAAATTGGCCATCGCAACCATGGTATCCGATGTTTATGGATTTGTTAGTAGGACAACCTATCGTTTTCAGTCCCGCTAAATGGCTTTTACTGTAGGTCCCTTCGTCACCCACTGGAGAAATCACTGGGGATGATTGCCGGGAGATTGTCCGCGAAGCATATCGTAGGAAGATGCTGGCGGACTCAGTAATCGAAATATTGATGGCTTCTCTCGCTGAGAGCACTTGGAAGCAATACATAGGGCCCATAAAGAAATGGTCGTTATTTTGTAAGGAGACAAAAACGGATATGTATGGAGCAGGAGCGAATCGTATTCTCGAATTTTTACAAAAGCGATTTGAAGTGGGAGCGTCTTATGGCACGTTAAACTCGATGCGATCGGCCATTTCTCTAATCTCGGGAAATGAAGCCACTAATGACCCTGTTATTAGTAGATTTTTTAAGGGCATTTTTCGGCTTAAACCAATTAAGCCTAAATATGACTTAACGTGGGATGTAAGTCCAGTTCTGGCGTTCATTTCGACTTTGTATCCTCTCGAATCGTTGAATCTTCAACAATTATCGGAAAGATTGGTTATATTATTAGCTTTGGGTACAGCGCATAGGGTACAAACTTTTTCGCTTATGAAACTCAGTAATATCTCTCGGTCAAGAGAGGGGTTCGAGGTAAAAATCTCAGACAATATAAAAACATCTCGGCCAGGGGCTTCACAGCCACTATTATTACTACCATATTTTCGCGAAAACCCTAAACTTTGCATTGCAAGTACATTAGACAAATATTTAGAGTTAACAAAAACAATTCGAGAAAATTGCAAAAATGTGCTCATCACATCGAGAAAACCGTATAAACCGGCGAGTACACAAACGATAAGTCGATGGATCAGGGCTATGTTGGCTAAAAGTGGCGTCGGCCCCGAGTTTACCGCGCATAGTACCGGACATGATCTACGTCAGCTGCGTTGGCTAAGGGAATGAATATTAACGCAATAAAAGATACCGCAGGGTGGTCTAAGGACTCACACGTGTTCGCTCGATATTATAATCGACCGATCAAGCCTAATAGAAAAGATTTCGCGTCGATTGTATTTAAAAAATCATAATTATTATAACTTTTGATTCCTTATTAATTAAGTCTATGTTGCATTGAGGTCCGTGAAAAATAATAAAACATTGGTGCCTTGTATAATGGGTTGTGAATATCTCTGAACATCTACGATGTAATCTCGAGAACGAGACTCGTAATATAATTAATCGATCAAATGAACTTACCTAAGTGAAGTTCGATCGTAATTATATGTAGAGTCTCGTTCGAGATGATTACATCCCACCCTAGGAACGATAAAAATCGTTGCACTGTTCCCACCCTAGTTTAGTTTCGTATGCTACGGGTTATTATTATTTTTATTCTGCTTTAGGAGATACTTTAAACAATATGACTTGGTATAGAGGAAACAAACGCAGCGCCAGACTTCCGGGGCGGCTTTTGTTTTTGAATTAAGCTCTGAATTTTCGTGACACCAACGTGTGAAAGTAGACGGTACTACGATGTAATCTCGAGAACGAGACTCGTAATATAATTGGGTAGTTAATCATAGAGATTAAAAGTATATAGGCCATTGGTCAGGTGGCATATGTTTGCAAGGGGAAAAAATCACAAGAGAGAAGAGGAAAACCCCTACTAAGGGAAGAGGGAGGGGGGGGGGCAACAATTGGCCCAGGAACTCCCCCCCCCCTCGCATCCCCATAGCTGTTGACCAGGTAATTATTAATGTACAATTAAGCTAATAGAACTAAAACTAACAGAAGGGAATATAATAAATAAGGTTTAAGTATAGCTAAGTGCGCGCAATGGAAATGTAATAGTTAGAGTATAATTGTAAAATAATGACTAGAGGGTTGGGCGACATAGTGAAGCCGCGCAATGGATAATCGTACTGAGCGTCGTTGTGAAAATTAGTGATAGTAATTATTCAGATCAAAGACAAAATATTTGTCGGGCATATTATAAGGTGAGGTAAATGTAGTTAATGTCTATCTGTGTTGAGTCGAGCCGAGAGCTGGGCCATGTGTGTGTCATTAAGTGAGAGCCATTGATATTTATTGGGTTTGAGTCGTGCTGGGTTGGAGCGATCACATTTAGGTAGAGCAGTACTGAATTTAAATGATGGGTTATTGGCGGTTCCTTGTGTAGGGTCAAAGCCTATGCGTTTATTGGCTCTGTTCCTCCGCCAATGATACAGGATTGGGATGTTCTTTGCATCTTGAATATAACCTTTCTTGTCGCAAAGTATGAAGGCTTGAGGGGTGACGTATCCGTTAGCTAATTCTGTTTGAGCTTGTGCTGCGTTATATATTGATAATGTTTTAATAATAGGGTTAGTGTGAGTAAATAGTTTTTGAAAATAGTCTCTGGTTAGTTTGATGATGAATAAATCGATGCGAGTGGTGTTGGCTGTATTGTAAATAGTGTAGTTGCTTATGAAGTGTTGGTAGTCTGAGGAGGAGGATCGGTGTAACCTGGTACATGTACGTAGGCAGCTACGCTCGAATGCTCGTACGAGTTCCATCATCGTATGATTAATATTCCACCAAATGGGTGCCGCATAGGTGAGTATTGGTCTGATTAGTAATAGATATAATATAATTTTGGTTCGGGCTGAGAGATAGTTATTGTAGACGATGCGACTATTGTAGAAGAAGGCTGCTCGAGCTTTGGCCAATTGTACCAATACATGAGAGTTGCCTCTCAGCAGAGAATCTATCTGGACACCTAGATATTTGACAGAAGTTTTGTGAGGAATGGGTGTAAGTAGGTCAGTACCCGGTATATAGGTTTGTATGGAGAAGTTTTTGTAAAGGGTACGATTGGATTTGGACAGGAAGGAACTGGGTTTCCTAAAGAGGATTGTTTCGCATTTGGCTGGGTTTATTTTAAGATTCCAGGTGGAAAAGTATCTATTGATTTTGTTGACGGAGGTCGAAAGTTCGGCATGGATATCAGTGATATGACTGCCCTGTGTATATATGATGTAGTCGTCTGCAAAGGCAATGGCAGAGGTGTTACTATTGTTTGTGTTAAGGTTGAAGAGGGAAAGTAGGTCACTAGTGAAAATATTAAAAAGGATGGGTGAATTAACTGTGCCTTGTTGTAGACCTTCCGTTGATTGAAAAATTAATGAGGATGTGTTATGTGTGTCCCATGTAATGAATTTCTTGTTGGTTATCATATCCCAGATCAGATGGATTAGCCATCCGGGAAAGTGTTTTTGGTGCAGTTTATAGAGGAGCCCGTCAAGCCACACCGAATCGAAGGCTTTCTCGAGATCTAGGAGGGCTGCAGCCACTAGACGTCGGTTGCCCACTTGTCTAGTGATATCGGATAAGAGTTTATGTATGGCATGAGTCGTGGAGTGTTCGTATTTGAATCCAAATTGTGAGTGAGGTATGATATTATGTGTCGTGCAGAAGGTGTTTATGGAAGAGTTTATGATTGATTCATAAAGTTTAGATAAACTAGGGGTGAGGCTAATTGGGCGGTAGCTTGACGGGTCAGTTGGGTCTTTATTTTTTTTTAGGATGGGGAGAATTTTAGTTAGTTTCCAAATAGTGGGAAAATATTTGTGGTTAATGGCGTTGTTAAAAATGATGGTTAATGCGGTGATAGTTAATGGGGTTAAGTGTTTTAAGATAAGAGGAGGGATGTTGTCGATACCACAAGATGATTTATTAGGGAGATTCGAGATGAGTAGTGTTAATTTATGTATGTTAGTAAATGGGAATGGGTGGAGAGTAAGATTATTAGTGGGGTTAGTAGCTGGGTTTGTGGCGTTGAAGTGAGTGATGAGGTTATCAGATGTGCGTGTGGAATTGAATGATGTTTTAAGCGTTGAAGTGGTGCGTTGGACGATTGCGGCTACTCTAGAGTGTGTGTTAATATGTCGGGGTGAATTAATGATTTCATAATGAGCTCCTATGATGTTTAAGATATCTTTGGGATCGGTGAATATGTATTTATTATTGACAATGGGTGTATTATGAAGGGAACAAGAACTGCGTTGTAGGATAGGAAGGTTATGTTGTTGGATTTGTATGTTGTCAATGTTGTAATGTTGAGTGTTTCTAAGCAATCTGTTAATTTTAGGGAAGAACGATAACGTCATGACACCAACGTGTGAAAGTAGACGGTACTACGATGTAATCATCTCGAACGAGACTCTACATATAATTACGATCGAACTTCACTTAGGTAAGTTCATTTGATCGATTAAGTTCACTGCATGTAAATACTGGAACGACTAGCGGCTTTTCGTTCTTTTTCGGAAGCTGAATGCATTTGGCACGATGCCAATTGATAAGCAGAACAATGTCTCGATCGGTTTGGAAGCTCACGCGAAAGTGTCTGGGAATCATCGCGCAATTGTTATCTGAGCGAGAAGTATAGGATTAATTATTATACGTAAATGATACAGCGGGCTATGCATAATAACAGCGTAGATGCGTCTAGTAGTTCTCTAATTGCCATACGAATTTAGGAATCATTACCATTTTCATTTTTCCGTGTACCAACTATTTTTACTTAAAATCCGGAATGTTTAAGTTGTCTGTTCGAAAATTTTCAAAATTATTAGCTACAGAAGAGGAAATTCTATTTGAATGTTTTTGGCAAGTGTTCAAGATACTTTCACTAGAGATTCAAACAATCTTGGATTGTGTTCTTATATCAAACATCAAATTAACAACGGCAAAGCTTAGCCTTTTAAACTTGTTTCTCGACGAATTCCTATTCACTATCGAGAAGCGGATTTTAAACTCGTGGAAGAAATAAAAGAACAAACGATGATCGAACCCAATGTTATGGTCCTTGCATAGTTTTGTTTATCGACTATTCAACAGTTTCACGAAGAAAGATTCGTATTCTATCCCTCGCATCGACGAGATCTTGAAGCTGTTGGTGTTACGAAATCGTTTTTGGTTACAGGTATTATAAAAAACAAAGTAAAAAAAAACAAAATGTTAACTCCCTTTTTTTAAATGACATCCCTGGGCAAAGCTTTCGTTCGTTTGGGTTTTTGAATTGCATTTTTTAAATTCTTATCCCTGTGCAAGGCTTCCATTCGTGTCAAATAAATTGTACATAAAATCTTCTTGTCGACGTTGCTATTTAACTTCGTGTCGCCCCAATGTGGAATAGTGTTTTGAAAATTGAATATATTGTGTATCTGTGTGCCTTTGTGAATGGGTAAGTATAGAACATAATGTGTATTACCATGCTTGTAACATGAACATTTTTTTATTTAATAAAAATTCTAATTAAAAATAATTATCTATCTTTCATGTTTGAAAGTGAAATAGAGAATGACAATGCTATTGGTTGTTGGAAATGAACGATACACATCTAGTTTATTAAATTAAACACATTTAACTTTAAGATCAAGGAACGACACAAATGATATGCAATATATTTGTTGTAATACGTCCATGAAAAATCGCGTTTTGTATGACAGATTTGCGGGATGAAAGTGGTCAATTTCACGGCAGGATTTATTATATAGATTCACACATGCGGACTTCACATTGCTTCACTTTCGTCCCTTGGGAGATATTCTGTTCACTTCCGTCCCTGTTTTGCAGGTCGAAATCGATAGCAGCGCCGACATCGCAAACTATGGTATATCGCGGCAAGCAGCTATGTTCAGTGCAGTTGAAGCAATAGCCATTTGTGTTTACACCGAGATTTTCTTAGGGCTATAAACAGAGAAAAAAAAAGAACCGAATACACGGATAAAAATGTAGTTGCGATAACCATCTCCAACATATGTTGTGTCGGGAATTCGTTACAGAAACGAAATCGAAATAGTATTCCTCACTATTTTCGATTGGATAGCGAAAAATGGCATTAAAGACCAACGATTTGATTTCTGTAACCAATAACAGTTCTGTTGCCACCACGAGATGTTAGGTAGTACAACTGACGTCGGCAATAGATGCGACAAACATTTGGATAGTACCGGGAATCTACAAGCTGGTTCCCATTACCAATCGCTTTCCTTTTATAACAACCGGTTGGTACGTGCTACGAGGCAAACATTTCACAAAGGCAAACGACGCCATTGTTTGAAGTGACAGGTGGTTGTGGATGGGCGACGGCTGGCAAAAGATAAAAGTAAAATGCATTGAATATATGGTTAATATACTGGGAAGTATTGTGAATAAATGACCTTTGTCTATCGAAGCATCGAGCGAAGTACGTGCCGGTCCTCGCCACTCTGAATAAATAGAAATATCCGCATTAACCTGGTTTCTTTTGGTATTACGCTGAACCTATGGATTGCACCAACCGACCGGTAAGCTGAGGTTGCCATCGCGGTTGGTTACCGTTACTATCGATATTTTGCTAACGACATTGTAGTTTCTTGAGCCAACCGAGAAGTTGGCGCTATGCTAACTACTTCGGTTGGTTGTCGGAACCAATGTGTCAGTTTTCCCAACTACTCTTTTCTTTCCGTGTACGGTGGAAAGTAACGAGGAATGGGGTACGCCACCTGAAATACAAGAAATCGCTGCAAATGTGATTCAGGAGTTGCTACCGTAAAAATCACCGATGTTTTTTTATTCAATGAAAATTTACTTTTTTGTACAATAGGGGGCATCGTTCCCCTAACCCCCAATGGAGCTCCGCCCCTGGTCTCCGAGCACCCTAACCTAGACGGTTTTCATTAAATAATCTATTTCCCTGCTTAGCGACTTCTTTTTCATTCAGGAAACAGCAACGATGCTTTGCATGCACTTGTTACAAAAAGTATCGTGTGTGACGTGGGCTGAAATGGGCGATTGCGACTCGTGTGATTGCCAACAAACTTCACGCTCGTCGCAATGGCCACCTTTCGACCCTTATCACACAATATACTATTTATGTGAACAAATCAACTTTGACGTTTTTAATTTTGACATTCATGATTATGTCATTTGCTATGCACTGAAAGTTTTTTTCTTCACAGCGTTCTAATAAAATGATTGTCTTCGCAGTGCACTGACAAACAATTTTTCTTTGCAGTACACAAAAAAAAATGTATCAATGTGGAGGGTTTACATTAGTCGAAGAGGTGGAGTTGAAACCGACGTTTCCTTTTTATAATGTTATTAATTTTCTTTATCACTATTGTTATAGGTCTGTTGCATCCTATTTCAATTTAACACTCACCCCATGAGTGTCCCTGAGAAATATCCAATTATATAAAATAGTACATGACAGACAATGGCGTGAACACAGTTATCACGACTACATAATTATGCATTGATCTCTACGGGACCTCCTGATACACGAGATACGAGATACACCTGATCTTAATCACATATAAAAAAAGATATTGATCGTTAGTCATAGAATCGGTTTGTCAAGTTTCATGAAGAGAATTTATGCCATTTGCAAGAACACTGGCAAAATATCGAAAAATTTTCCGATAAGCTGAAATTGGGAGTTAAAAAGTGGGTATTGGTAGGTTGAACTCCGTCAGATAAAGCAAAGACTGTATTTATGTTGGAATATAAAGCTTGGCAATTCAGAGTTCTTCTTTCGACCTATGTAATATTCCTGCTACATTCATTTGTCAAATGAATATACTACTCCTAGGATTGACGTTGACAATTTGTTTAGTGTGTTTAGACGATATTATCTTTTATAGAAACACGTTAAAACGACATCTCAAATATTTAGAACAAGTTTTGATACGACTTGGAAAAGTTAATTTGAAAACTAATCTAGAAGAAGTAAATTATTGAGGCTTCTTGTTTAAACAAGAAGAAGTAAATTATTGAGGCCATATCATTACCAGGATCGAGCATCAAGACTTGTCCTGATAAGACATCATCAATAGTCGACACGCTATAACCCAGGAATAAGAAAAAAATGAGAAGTTTCCTAAAACTTTGAAGCGATGACGAGGTGTCCTCTGTTGGAGAAAAAGACTCGATTTATTCGGAGTAAGGAGGCCAAAAATTCTTTTGATTTAAAAAAAATTAGGGCAATTAGTAATAACCTCTCGGGAATAGAGAGGTTGGGTAATACAGAGAGATAAGAGCGTAAGTCCCTTAGGAGTATAATCCCCCAGGATTATACATACAGGGCATTCCATGTAGTATCAAAAATATACAGGACATTTCATATCAAGAGCCATATTGTGAATTTGGAATTTAATTCTAAGTATCCTATTTAGAGTCTTCAATTTTGAATTTCGGATTTTAAATTTTGTTTTGGGGTTTTCAGTTGACAGTCTTTTCGATTCTCGGTACGGTGGCGACAGCGGTGGCGGAGTCAACAATATTTGTAATCCCAAACGGGAATTCTGCGCCACTTGACCGAATGCGAATCTCTGAGAGCACATAATTTGGAGCAGAGCTAAAGGCTGCCATAATATTATTGCAATGGAACGTAAATAGCATTCAGAGGCAAAATCATCATGGTTCTACATGAGGTTTTGTTCTTAAGGGTAGGAGTAGATTAACAGTCAGTGTTTGCTCCAAATTACACGCTTCTACAGATTCGCATTCGGTCAGGTGGCGTATGTTAGTACAAACTCGCGATTGGGACTCGGACACCTGGATACTATCAGAGAAAATAGTTTGATCAACGAATAAATTCAAATATATGTCAGATAGAGTAGAGACAGAGAGAGAAAATGGGAGAAGAGGCAGTCGGTGGGCGTCCGTCGTTACTTGCGGTCGGAAATATATAAGTGTGAAATCGAAAATATAATAAAGCAACTTTTACATTTATAACAAGTTACAAGATTCGACTTAATTTTATTCTGACTTATCC
This sequence comes from Cylloceria caligata, assembly GCA_963942595.1. Lineage (NCBI taxonomy): Eukaryota > Metazoa > Arthropoda > Insecta > Hymenoptera > Ichneumonidae > Cylloceria > Cylloceria caligata. Next base: position 65,773,364 of record OZ012704.1, on the reverse strand, counting down.
TCATAGCTTTGGAAGTGGGATAGAGCTTAAGATAAGCGCGGATGCGGGCTTTTAAGCTCACATAAATTGCGATGCCTACAGAAAACGTGAGGCGATGGTACGAGTAGCTACCGGCATGCAAATAGCTGGGTACCGCTTGCCGCGGAGTCGTTATGGACTGAAACGTTTACCATATGTGAACGTTCACGATATGTGTTCAAACATCGCGAGTGGTTTCCATTCGCAAAATATGAACGCTCTGTGATACCTCGATGATAAGAGAATGTATTGAATATGAGGTTATAAGACGTTTGTTGGAATTTATTAGGTGAAATAGCAATGCGGGGGTACAATAACATGTAGTTATTCGATATCCAGAATATTTGCGATAAAAATTATAAATGACAAGTGAAATCCGGTGCAACACAACATGATAGGAAGCTGTGGTAGGAAGTGCGTATGCGAAAGTACGACATAACATTAGTGTTCAAAGCTACATATATTAAATGAAATCATTTCCGTCCGAAATTTGTATGGAATGAATGTTTGAAAATGTTGTTACAGATAGCATGTATAAAAGTGATAAAAGGTGAGGTTACAGAACGTTTGGCGTTCCTTAAAAATAAATGTGCGTACCGTAATATGCAATATTTCAGTTAAATTGAATACACTGTTATACAAAAATGTGTTCCAAAACTTGGTACGGATGATAATAAACGCTGATGCACCAATATTCATTTATCTCTTTTACATTTACACCGCGCGTCACAGGGTACCCTCGTTTTACATTACTGGTCACAATGCGCTCGATAGCTTCACGCGCGAGGTTTATTGTGGCAAAGGAGAAATTAAAAAATGTCAATATTCTTACGTCGTTATCGTTGAAATGTTATATTCTTCATCGGATAGTCCTATTGATATACCAACGAAGTTATAAAAAAGTAGTTTTAGCCTTTTGAAGAAAACCGCGGCACATGGAACCCCACTCTTCTCTATTTTTGGATGTGCCCCCTTTTCATTGTCTGAAAGAATTAGCTGTTCGAGTCACGCAATTATGATCATTGGAGAATAGGAAAAGAAAGACCCTTCCGTGCACGATTGACAGACGATAATAATTCATAATTATGAGCTCGTTATATTACGAATGATCACGTATTTCCCGCGGGTATTTTTACGGGGATTTTTAGATTCATCATTCGATGGATCTATGGAAGAGCATCAAGCAAATATGCACTTTCTATCCGGCATAAATCTCGATGGAGAACCGCCGAGGCGATCCAAAAGGGCATAATTTTTTATGGCGTACTGTACATGCTATTCATTTCGTTTGGTTTACTGTTATTTTTATGATATTCTCGAGCATATGGCGACCTTATTGCTGCCTTCACAGCAACGGTATCATTACGAAACTCTACAATGGGCTGTAGCCTGTCTACATTGAGGAAACGCCTACGCTCTCGCGTATATAAGAAAAAGGAGTTCCTTAGGACTACCAAGCGCTTGGTTAAATATGCAACAGCCGATTAATTGGTTAGTTCGACTAACGCGTTTGGTTGTCGCGGTCAAGTACGTGGTAACCAAGTATTTTAGATTCATTGTGGTGAGAAACCCGAGCGATGTTATCGTGATGATTGTAATTTTCTCGTTATTCGTGGTCGACCAGCTACCGTATGCTACGAACATTTATTTAAGTTCGCTTCTCGATAAATTAAGAATCGCCGGAGGGGTTCCATTTAGTTCGTTTCAGTATATTCCGGCGCGTGAAGATCTCTAGAATTAAGTTCGAGGAAAAATACGGCTGAAGTATTTAAATTTAAGTGACGCCCTACTTTATGCCATTGAGGAAACCGTTAATCTCGTGACGTCCTTTTCTAGTTCTGATTAGTTCTCTGCGTTTCGTAAAGTGACGTTCTGATTTTTTTAAATCTGTCGAGTCAAGGTATCAAAGTCCTAGTTATTGAGAGAAATTGCGAGATAATTCATGTTAATTTGAATCTATACGGAACATTAGTCGACTTCCGGAAGATACCGTAACCTATAGTCAGACTTTAAATAAATTTTTTATTTAATTTATTCTATTTGTCTGTTAAATTGATTATTATTATTGTATCGGATCATTAGAAATTGTTGGATGTTATTTTACTTCATTGACCGGGTAGATGTTATGTTCTGAGTCTATATACGGGAGTGGTTGGTGTAATTGATAAGTCCTGTATCGAGTCTGTGTATGACAATTAAATGTTATCTTGTATAAGTTATTTTGGTGTGGAATTTTCGGCTATTGAGTTGGCGGAAACCGAGCGCGTCATCATCAGTCGGTTCATAACAGTGCTCGCAAGATTGGCGACACTTTTAGAGGCATTATTCTATGAATAAATCAATTATTTCGTTCCCGCTTCTTAATCGAGGTGTCGAAACATACTTCACGAAATCCCTTTTATGACTAATCCATCCCCCCTATCATTGACCAAGGTTAGAGGTTAGCTCGCTTGGCTGGCGCCCTGCGAGAAAGTATACGAGCTTTTGTGACCATCAGTCTGCGTATGACTATTTCGAGGAAAATATGGTTACACCGCATACGGTACGGTTGTCAAAGCTTGGTATTTTCTACCTGGGGAGTGCAGAAAAAGTGGTAAAATCATTTATTCCTTTCCCTTTGTCTTTTATGTCTTTTATGTACCGGTTATCATTCTATCAGTTTTAGTAATATTGTAAATTCTATCGATTTGTCAGAGGTAAACAGTCGTTCCACTCATATATAGCCAGGGACCAGAGGTAACAAGGTTTCGGAGTTAATGGTGCGAGAGAGGAAAATTGAACTCGACTGGAATTATCCACAATATTGTATGCGGCGAGCAGTGAATGGGTGGGTCGAGACCACTTTTCACTTTGAGTGCAGGCTTTCATGCCTCTGAATATAATTCGTATGCGTGAGCGCTGCCGACCATTCAATTTACGCACTATGTTCTGAAATCGCTTCTATGTTGACATTTACCCTGCGAAGTTCACAGATATCGTGGTTTATTAGGGTGATATGTTCCCGGTGCCTGGATGCACCCACCACACTGGATGAGATTATGAGCAGTCTGAGCAAAAGCACCAATGGAAGGTCCCCGGGTTCTACTCGGCATTTTAAATAAATTTTTCAAGGAATCCTCCGGCAATTAGCTGATTTAGCTTTTAGCACTTGTAGGATGGATCGTCGGTAAAGTACCGAGTACCGAAATTAACCTATGCATAACCCTCATAGGAGCGTGTCTAGCGACAACACGCAATAGAATAGAAAGTTTACCTACTAGCTTACACTCGAAGGCCTACCGGGCATCGAGACCGAGAGAGACGAATCCCTCCCCCCAATCGTCGTTGAAGGACAGCACCGTTAACACGTTAAAGTATTTATTAAAAAAAGACCGTGCACGAAAAATAATCCATGCATATTCCCGCCAGGCAGGCGCATCCACCACAAATAGTAAAGGAATCGTATTAATTAGTGTTGTGTTTCGAAATCAGGTATGATATTTTACAAATCGCATATGTTTAAAAAGGTTTAATTATAAAATGCAATTCCTAACGGCCGATCGTCATGTATCACCCATTTAGGACGATTGGGCCGCAGAGACAGACCGCATTACTCTGCTATAACGGAAAACATAAATATATCGTTCATTTGATCGGGATGGAACGAATCCGTCTGTAATTATTGATGAGAATGGAAGCCTGTATTCGCGTCTGTTAAACTCCGCATCAGCGAACTGCTTCAAACACCGCATACATGCTTAGTTGGGGCAGGAGGCGTTCTCTCGGCCGCCAAGTTATAATCTCAATGTAATTCGAGTACGCTGTACACCGTAGAGCAGCGTTCAACATCAATACACAGATAAGTGACCGTCGGAAATTAACTACTAATTAAGGTAAAGGCATCAGTAGTTGACCGTGCACTAGTAGTTGACCATTTTGACATTTAACAGCTATTAACAAGGTCCCAACTGACAATAGCTTCTAGAACAAAGAATATTTTGACTGGTGCTGGTCTCTTTGGCCATGGTTAGAAGCACTAAATGTGCAGTGCATTGTGGGTAAGAATGGCTACCGTTTGTTTACAGAAGTGTCAGTGGTCTGGTGGTCTGACGTGAATTTGGTAGCATTTTGCCTAAGAACAGCTGTGTGGTGTTATTAAAGGAAAACGCCTTTAACGAAGGATATTGGGTAAGTAGTTGATTGGATTTATTCTTATAATGTTTTATCTGCAATAAATCATGGGTTTCTGATGTCATAACGTTGCTCTGGCCATATTGTGAAGGTGGTCAACTACTAAATCCACAATTCACGATTGCTCTAGAGTTTGACCGTGGTGGTCAATTACTAAATAAATGGACTCTTTCATAATTTACTTTTTTATACACATTTTCCTGGTTCCTAGGTGTAGGGAAGAGCTTGTCTCTGACTATTCTGTTCATAGAGCGTCTTGTTTCAGTAGTTGATCGCACGGTCAATTACTGACACAACCATGGTCAACTTTTGACACATAATTTTTTTACATTTAATTATTAGGCGGAGTGGGTTAAACGTTGTGAGTGCTAGAAATTTTTAATTTGTCCTTAAAGCGCTAGTGATTTGGGTTGTATTGGTTGGTTTATTTTTACCTTTAAAATAAATTTACCTATTTTGTTGTCCTTCTTCCATCTGGTCAACTACTGGTACAACACAAGGTCAACTACTAATTTTTTCATTTTTGTTGATGGTCAACTACTGGCTTCATTAGCGAGTGGACTAATTGTTATTTTATTTATCTTACAGGTTTATTTTTTTGGAAAAATAGTACTTATTCCTTAACTTAGAATTAGTACTTGGTTGTTTTGAACATTCATCTCCTTGTTTTAAGATAATTTAAGGTGCACACACACTACAGCTGTCTAGCAGCTCTCTTAAACGGTCAACTACTGGTGTCTTTACCTTATATTCTTCGTTATCGTTAAATTACCGGTCTGATTTGTGTGACCGACTTTGTCGGATCTTTATAGAGAATAAGATATACTCTGTGAATCGTATCTGTCAGTAGGTACTTGGAAAGTGCAAATAGCAATCTTACATACACCAAGAAACAAATTTCTTTAAAACACTCGTATAATATGAACATTTGAATTGATCCATGGTGCCAACGCTTAACCTCTTTGTTCACAGTGTCTAAAGTGTCAAATGTGGAAATATAGATTGATGCATCTAGTCAGATAGACATTTATAGATTTTAGAAATTGTAAGCATCAAGTGATTGCATTGTTATAAATAATAATTGAACTGATCAGTGCCGGCATTATTAAAATTCTATTTTTGGTAAATAGAAAACATACTCATAATACTGAAATATTACATTGTAATAATTAAGAATTGAATTGATGAGTGCTGGCATTATTAAAAGTTTATTGCTGACAAGTAGAAAACATACTATGGTATGATTGCTATGTACATTAGTACGCTTCGCCATATCATTGTGCACTATGTCTGTCGAACCATGCGACATGTGCAGTTGATTAAGTAACTTGAACCTACATGTGGTGTGTATTATTCGCATAGATAAAGTTTATCGTTGTGTATTCTTCCATATTCTGATAATTCTGAGAGATGATATTGAATAATTAATAATTGAACTGATAAATTGCTGTCATTTGAAATTTATATTGTTGGCCTTCTGAAAAACACTCTATGGCTATGATTGATATATACATTAGTACGCTTCGCTATATCGTTGTGCACTATGTCTGTCGAGCCATGCGACATGTGCAGTTACTCGATTAATCTGAACTATATGTGGTATGCGTTATGCGCATAGTTAAAGTTATTTGTTGTGGTTTGACCTATTCTAGGAATTCTGAATATTATTGTGAAAATTAAGAATGGAATTTATGATCGCTGGCCTTTTGAAAAATGCAGTGATGGTAGTGTGAAGACACTCTGTAGATAGAATTGTTATGTACATTGATGATCTTCAATATGTCATGGTGCGTTCAGTGTAGCACGCCATGCGAAATCTATATATATATAAAGAAAAGTCCTGACTGACTGACTCACTCAGTCATCAACGCCCAGCCCAAACCCCTGGGCCTAGAAACTTAAAATTCTAGGGATATATTCCCTTCGTGTCGTAGACGCTCACTAAGAAGGGAATTTTAGAACATCCACCCCTAAGCGGGTGTAAAAGGGTTACATATGTTTTTACGTATTTCGCAATATCGCTTAGGCACGATGAGATATCGCCTTGGTTTCTGCTTGCAAATGTTACTCATACAAATGTTTAAAAACCAATTTCAGGATTTTTAGAAATTCCACCCCTGAGGGGATGTAAAAGGGTTTGAAACTGTAGAAAGTGTTTTAACGGTTTTTTTTTAATTCTATCCCTAAGGGACTGTACAGGGTTGTTTTTCGCATATTTCTCAATTTTCCTTGCAAAGGTTACCAATACAAATTTGCGTTTTTTGAGTTTATTTTCGCTTACGAATGTTGTTTACGCTTTTACTGCAAAATATAATTAATGATTAAACGAACTTACCTAAGTGAAGTTCAATGATGATTGTATGAGGCGCCTCTTCCGAAGAGATCACAGTTGTAGTACCCCCACTTCCCACAGTTTCGTCACAAATTTTAAAGCTTAGGGAAAAAAATTCCCTATTCTCCGCGGGCTCGTACGTTATGCGTTCGCGCGCCCACGTCCATCCTCATTCTTGAAAGTCCAGCCGTAACTTCTATCACGGGAATATCTCTCGAGATGCATGGGTGGGAGGGACTGATCTCTTCGGAAGAGGCGCCTCATACAATCATGATTGAACTTCACTTAGGTAAGTTCGTTTAATTATTAATGGTATTTCGCGCCTCTTCCTCGAGATCACAGTTGTAGCTGTTTAAAGTCAGTTACGGCGATATTATTAAACCACACCCTTTTTAATAAAGAATCATATAAAGATAATTTTTTGTTACAATGAAACAAAACCAGGAATGTTGCACCGAAGAACTTATAATAATAACAATATTTAAATTCTGAATAAATTCTGAATATTTATGTTATACAAACATCGTTAGCATTCTATGACTGCCTCTGCAAGTCCATTGTTTTCTGAGGAAATGCAACGATCATAAAAGCGAGCAAAAGTTTCGGAATCTTTTGACCAACCTGCTGTTTTTCGTATTACGTCAATATTCACACCTTGTCTCTTTGCCGCTGATGTCGCGGCGTGGTGTGTACTGTACGCCGAGAAAGGGTTGACATCAATGCCACTTTTGGCTAAGACCTTTTTTATCCATCGACTAATAGTTTGAGTACCCACCGCTTTATGGGGTTTTTTAAACGATATGAATAGTTTAACAATAGAATTACGTAGCTTTTTGGTTCTGTCTATATAAGATAGCAGCGTTGACGCTGCACAGACGGACTTATCTTGTAAGTAGAACGGGAGTCTCAGCACCGGCTGTTTTCTGCCCGGACCGGATGTTTTTATCGAATCAGGGATTTTTATTTCCCACGTATTTTCGTCTGTTCGATAAATATTCCTCGTGTCAATTAATGACAAAGTTTGCATACGTTGCCCGGTTACCAGTGCTAGTAATGTCACAAGTTTTAGTCTCAAACATTCCAGGTTAACTCCTTCATTTGGGTACCACTGCGATACGTATTTAATAACAATCTGAGGGTTCCAAGTTGAGTCATATCTCGGTGCTCCTGGCCTCAATTTTACGATTCCTTTAAAAAACCGTTGTATGTTCTCGTTTTGCCCTAACTGGGGTCCCAATATCAGGGAAATCGCCGATCTATAACAGTTTAGCGAACTGTGCGACGCTTTTTTCTTAAATTCCTCAGTAAGAAATGTTAAAACGTTGTTTGTCGATGCATCAAACGGATCGATCTTTCTGGTCGTGCAAAATATCCACCATTTTTTGAGGCCAGATTCATATTGTCGAAGCGACGACTCTGATAACGAAGCTGTTATTATGTCGAGTGATTCCAGTGGTACCTCTCGTCGGATGAACGCTTCCCTGATAATTTGGCGGCAATTAGTGAAAGTCGTTGCCACAACGGGTGTTCCTGCCTGCAGGAAGAACGTACCAAATTAATATTTGGTTGAAAAATAATCGGTTCGTCGTCCAGTAGAGATAAAAAAACCGGGAACCACGGTTGGGCTTCCCAAAACGGTACCACCACTATGCCCTTTGCTTTTTCACTCTCGATTTTCTTTAACATTCGTAAGATGACTGAAAATGGAGGGAATGCGTAGAAAAACCATTTTTTCCAACTTGAGGTAAAGGCGTCTATACCAACCGAGTCGGGATCCCTCTGCCAAGACACATAACGCTTGCATTTCGTGTTCGCTCTACTAGCGAATATGTCAACTTCTGGATAACCCCAATTTTTTACGATTTTTTGAAAAACGTTTTCGGATAGTTCGAATTCTGTTTCCGGTTGAAGTCTCCGTGATTCCTGATCAGCTTCGATATTTTCACTAGAGCGGATATACGCGGCCGAAATCCAAATTTCTCGTCGTTCACACCACTGCTAGATTTGTCTGGCAATAGTACTAAGGCCTTTATATTTACTGTCTCTCATTCTGTTAATATACGCGATTGCCGTCGTATTATCTATGCGTAACAAAACGCTACAGCGACGTCTGTCATTCGCAAAATATCTTAAACTGAAAAAAGCTGCTTTCAGCTCCAACGCGTTAATGTGTAGATTCAAATCGTCGGTATTCCAAAACCCGTGGCTACGATGACCATTGCAGTAAACGCCCCACCCTGTACGTGAAGCATCTGAGAAGATTTCGAGTTCCAATTTTGGTTCGATTATTGGCGCACTCGCTGTTCGAATATTATTTTCCCACCACGCGAAATCTTCGCCTAATTTTTTCGAGAGAGTCATTTTCGCATCGAAATTGTGATTATTAGCTTCGAATGCGTGAAACCTTGCCTTTTCGAACCTTCGTACATATATCATCCCATATTTTAAAGCTGGGCAACGGGATACTAACGTGCCCACAAGAACCGCAAATTCTCTCATCGTGCAGCTAGTAGTTTTTCTAAACTTTGTAATTAGTTCGACGGTTCTAATAATTTTTTCCTCTGGTAATTCTATGGTCATTTTCAACGAATCGAAAATTAAACCTAAATATTTACAGCGTTGAGTGGGGATTGTGAGACTTTTCTCCTTATTAGTAAGGAAATCCAAGTTCTGTAAGAATTAGTCGTTTCGTAAACATTCTCGACACATCTCTCGTAAAATTTATCGATTATCAGGATGTCATCGAGATAAAAAACTGACATAAATCCCCGTTTCCTCAGATATGCTGCTACCGGTTTCAATATTTTCGTGAAAATATATGGCGCTACGTTTAAGCCAAACGGCAGGCAGGTAAACTCAAACAGTTCGCCTTCGTACATAAATCGTAAAAACTTTCTGTCACTCTTCGCGATATGTACAAGATAATACGCGTCTTTTAAGTCTACCGTTGCCATATATCAGGAGTACAAATTGAAAATGCGGGATTTTTTTCTATTTTTGAACGTTTATTCTGAAAAAATGGTAACAAATGAATTATTCAAAGTATTGTCCATCGCTAGCCACAACTTTTTCCCATCTTTCTGGCAATTTACGGATACCGTCGCGAAAAAATTCGGCCGGCTTGGCTGCTATCCAGTCATCGACCCATTTTTGGGCTTCTTCGTAAGAATGGAAGCGCTGGTCAGCTAGGCCATGTGTCATCGATCGGAAAAGGTGGTAATCGGAAGGAGCAATATCTGGGCTATACGGCGGGTGGGGTAAGACTTCCCATTTCAGCGTTTGTAGGTATGTTTTGACCGGCGCTGCAACATGTGGCCGAGCGTTGTCATGTTGCAAAATTACTTTGTCGTGTCTTTGCTCGTATTGTGGCCGTTTTTCTTTGAGTGCGCGGCTCAAACGCATCAATTGAGTTCGGTATAGTGCTCCTGTGATGGTTTCGTTCGATTTCAATAGCTCATAATACACCACACCCAGCTGGTCCCACCAAATACAGAGCATGAGCTTGGCGCCGTGAATATTTGGTTTGGCCGTCGATGATGATGCATGGCCGGGGTAACCATATGATTTTTTGCGCTTCGGGTTATCGTAATGGATCCACTTTTCATCACCAGTGACAATGCGATGCAAAAAACCCTTCCGTTTTTGCCGTTCGAGCAGCAGTTCGCATGCAAAAAAACGGCGCTCGACGTCTCTCGGCTTCAGCTCATACGGCACCCAATGTCCTTGCTTTTGGATCATTCCGAGGGCTTTTATACGATGGGAAATGGCTTGTTGTGTCACTCCCAATGAATCTGCGAGCTCTTGTTGAGTTTGACACGAGTCTTCATTGAGTATTGCCTCCAATTCAGCATTCTCAAACTTTTTCACTTGGCCCGGCCGCTCTTTGTCCTCAACGTCAAAATCACCACTTCTAAATCGAACAAACTATCTCTCGCACGTTGAAACCGATGGAACATGACTCGGATAAGCCTCGGAGACCAATCGATGTGCTTCAGCAGCACTTTTCTTCAAATTAAAGAAGTAAATTAAAACTTCCCGCAAATGCTGTTTTGTTGGCACGAAACTCGACATATTGAGAGCTCAAAAAAACTATGAATTTGACACTGCGACAAATTGACACATACTGAAAATTAAAGCTATAAGACGTAGCTTTGACATGAACATAGTCACAGTACTGCCTGATGCGTATAGCGTTAGTAACGCCATCTGTTATCAAACCCGCATTTTCAATTTGTACCCCTGATAGTAATTCGGACCTATTAACCTCTTCGCGACTTTCCAGTCTTCGATTTTGAAGTGCTCTGCGTCAATGAACTCATTAAGTTTTTTAAGATTTAAAATCATTCTGTGAGTTCCATCGGGCTTAGGAGTTAGGAATATATTTGACACAAATTGTCCTTTTGACGTAGAGCACTTATCGATTGCGCCTTTCTCGATTAATTTATTAATTTGTCTTTCGATCAACTTTTGGTCATGTACCGACCATGTGGGTTAAATCGGACGTCGCTTTTGTTCTGGATACGACTTGAACGGGATTTCGACACCCTGAATCCATTTTTAGATCAGCAAATCCTTGGTCAAATCCGACCAAGCGGTGACAAAGAATTTTAATCGTCCCGTTGTTTTACCTACATTTATTTGCGAGGTGAGCGTCATTTCCTCTGCTGGCGAGGAGGCTCCTTGCGGTATGATGTCTTCTTTTTGTCCGATTTGTTGTACGATGACTGATGATGCCCGCTCGACGTTGTCGTTTGTTTGTTGTACGTCGATAGACGCGGCGGGCCCGATGAGTTTTTTGTGTTTTTCTGTGTGTAGCTTAGCTGCTTCGGCTTCCCCGGCGGCTTCAAGTCCTTTGATGTACGTTCTAAATTTTTAGCTGCCTTTAATTTTTCTTCCAAATCGGCGCCAAAAAGCCACTCGTCGACTGACGTATCGGAGAGAGTACTCTTCAGAGATGAATTTAGACTTAATAAGATAAGATTTTTTCAAGCAACCGATTCCTCTCGGTGAATTGATGCAAGCAGTCTACCGACGTTGCTTAAATTCTCCAGCAATTCGAGTTTCAGTGGGCTGTCGATCTTGAGCGCCACCGAGATTAGTTTTCCCATCGCGGCCACAGATGCGGCGATTCGTTCTTGTTTTTCAACAATACGTTTGTCTCGTTTTACTGCATTTTCTTGTACTGATGCAGAGATCTCAACGTTAAGTTTTGGTACCCTGATAAAAGCACAATTATCTGGCGCTGGGTATTTATCTATTAGTACTTTTATTTCATCTTCTGGGAGTCCTTTCTTTATTATCTCAGACCAGCGAAGAGCCACGTCTTTATGTACTGCGGCAGCAGTATTCTTTTCTTTTTCGAGACGAGCACCCATCACGTTCAATATATCTTCTTGAAGTTCAATTTCGTGTTCGGGTATTTTATCCTCCGTCGCTTCGTCTGATGGTTTTGTTGTCTCGTTCTCGCCCGATTTTTCGGTAGCAGTATTATCCTGCTCGTCACCCTCATTTTCAATCTCTGCTGTAGAATGTCTCAGTTGAAAGTGTCCCTCAGTCGGCGAGTGTCCTCGTGACAAACGACTAACTGAACGTTCTGCGCGTCTTGATCTAGATCGGGATCGTACGTCTCTCGATGTATGAGATGTCCGCCGATCACCTGACCTAGAGCGAGCTCGTGACGAATAACGATCCGATGAATGTCTGGACGGAGATCGGATGCGTGTCGGAGTTCTATCCTGCGAGCCGTGCGCCGCATTTTGCATCAATAGATGTCGGCTTGGTGAGCGTCCGTATGTCGGCGAACCCGTTCGTTCGCGACGCTCGTACGACTGTTTCGAATGGCTTCGATGGTACGAACGATTTCGGGACGTTGAACGGTAACCTGAAAAAAGTACCTTCTAATGCTCATCTGTACGTCTATCTGGCAACGGGAATTTCTGGCGATGCACGTCAAGACACGCGCACATGTGCTTTGGGGTTAATCCCGCGACGTTATCGTCTTGTACTGTTTTCCTTCGTAAAACGAAGGCGTGCGTTATAGTAAGAGCTATAACACACTGCAAAACGATAAAATCGTTTGCAAAAATCAACTGAAGTTGACCCAGTACGTGGAAGATGAATTAAAAACTCATGTTCCGTAGCGTCTCTTGTCCGACGGACAATGAAAAGTGAGGTTATGCTCCTCTACTTACGATGTTCAATCGTCCGATCCAGTTTCTCCTCGAGTCGCCGAATTTTCCGGCGTAGTTGGTTATTCTCCTTGTCCTCATCACTCGATGTGGTCCTCTTCTTTACTTTTCGTCCCATAATTCCATAATTTCTAAATCGCTTATGCAGTCTACGTGACGACCCTGGCACAAAGCGCAAGAATGAGGATGGACGTGGGCGCGCGAACGCATAACGTAGGAGCCCGCGGAGAATAGGGAATTTTTTTTCCCTAAGCTTTAAAATTTGTGAAATACAATTCAGTATTTTGTCCTAAATAGCCCTTAAAAGGCCAAATTCAGATTCGGTTGAAAAATTAAAAAATTAAATAAATACCATGTCCAGCTCAAATCTCTGGTGCTAGAATCTTGGTTTTTGCTTACGAAGGTTGTTTATGTTTATAATTAGAGTATCTATCTATATAAAAAGAAAAGTCCTGACTGACTCACTGACTCACTCATCAACGCCCAGCCCAAACCCCTGGGCCTAGAAACTTGAAATTCTAGAGATATATTCCCTTCGTGTCGTAGACGCTCACTAAGAAGGGATTTTTAAGGTTCCCCTCCCATGCCTTAATCAGCCCCTCCAAGCTTATATAAGTTTTGTCCTTTCTCTTTATTGTTTTAAGTTAGTATGGCAATTGAATTTTTAAATATTAATGGGGAGATGGTGCCTCACACTATTGTCCCCATCACGGGAGACGGAGCTTGCCTGTTCCGGTCCCTCTCATATCTTATATATTATAATCAGCTAACGGCTAGGGAGGTGCGTGAGCTAATCGTCAGGCACGTGGTGGACACCTGGGAGGAGTTCTCCATCATGTCCCACAACAGCGAGGGGGATAACTACACCAGCTCCGCTGAGTACCTCGCTCACATGTCCCGACCCTTTACTTATGGTGGTTTATGCGAATTTGTGGCGGCTGGCCAATTGTTCGAGTTCGTCTTCGAAGTTTACCGCAATGGCGAGCTCTATGAGAGTGTCGGTGCTGAAGGTCATCACGTGAGGAGGTTACGTTTTTCGCAGGACCTTTCTAGGGGCCATTTCGATGCGTACCTGCCACGTGAACCTGAAGAAGTGTTTACCTTACTTCCTATTTCCCACCTCGACCCGTATTTACATTTCTCATAGCCTTTACCTCTTTGCCAGCTTTTCCAGCTCGACTCCTATTTACACTTCTCATAGCCATCACCTCTTTCTGTCCTCAAGAAGGCTTCTGGCAAACGTCGTGCCAGATATTCCGATGTTAAAAGGAGGAAGCAACTTAAGGATGCGGCAAGGAAATATGCTCAGAATAATCCTGCGGTGAACCGTGCTGTGGTGGCCAGGTGCCAGCAAGATCACCCTGAAGTGCACAGAGCGGCGGAATTTCGATATGAGCAAAGCAATCCTGGAAGACGAGTAGAAAGGCGAGCACTTCCATGGAAAGTCAAGGCTCACTCAGGCATGGTATATGATCCTGACGTGGCTTATGAGGCAGACAGCACTGTAGATCCGGGTACTATGAGCCACAAATGCATATATTGCAATGCTCTGAAGTGGAAGGAAGAGCCCCGCGGCATGTGCTGCAGCGCTGGCAAGGTGCAGCTTCCGCCCTTCGAACCTCTACCCGAGCCTCTTTACAGCCTGGTAATGGATATCCACCCTGAGCACGTCCACTTCATGGACCGTATTCGGAAGTATAATGGTTGCTTCAACATGACATCATTTGTGGCTAAGCAGGTTCTATGAGATGGCTTCATACCGACTTTGAATGTTCAGGGGCAGATGTATCATTTGATAGGAAGTCTGCTGCCAGCACCTCAACAGGAAGCCCAATTTCTGCAAATCTATTTTGTGAGCGGGGACGAAAGAGAAGTGCGCTTGAGGTGCAGCAAATTTTCTGACGTCAAACGGGGATTGGTCAAACAACTGCAGAGGATGCTACACGACATCAATAGCTATATAAAGGATCTGAAGACTGTCATGGACAAGGTAGCTCCAACCTGCGAGAAGTTCAAAGTCGTTATCCATGCAGATAAAAAGCCAGCTGACGCTCATGGAGGTCGCATCAATGCACCAACAGCAAATGAGGTAGCTCTGGTGATTGTTGGTCAGCAATTCGAGCATCGAGACATTGTGCTGCACAGCCATAACAACACATTGCAGCGCATTAGTGAAATTCATCGGTCATACGACGCCTTGCAGTATCCGCTTCTGTTTTGCCGTGGCGAGGATGGGTACTCTATTGCCTTGCCTCAGCGCGATTCTAAGACCAAGTTGCTCCTCAATAAGGCAGTCTCCGAAGCGAGTTTTTACTCTTATCGTATTATGGTCAGGCAAGGGGAGGTCAACCATATTTTGTACTTCCGCTTCCTTTTCAGTCAATTTTTGGTTGACATGTATGCCAAAATAGAGACTGAGAGGTTGAATTACATCAGGAACAATCAGGCACAGCTGAGGGCAGACAGCTATATTCACCTGAAGGACGCTGTGAGTAGACAGGATGCTGACGCTGCTCAGCTGGGTCAAATGGTGGTGCTTCCTTCATCATTCACTGGGGAACCTCGCTACATGCATGAGCGGACTCAAGACGCCATGATATATGTTCGCCATTACGGCCGTCCTGATCTGTTCATCACTTTCACCTGTAATCCTAGGTGGAAGGATATCACAAATGTACTGCTGCCTGGGCAAAAGTCTCACGATCGTCATGACATCATAACCAGGGTATTCCATCTCAAGGTGAAGAAGATGATATCTCTTTTGAACAAGGGCAGTCTGTTTGGTGGAGTACGGTGTTATATGTACTCTGTCGAGTGGCAAAAGCAAGGTCTGCCTCACATTCACATATTGCTGTGGCTAAAGCAGCGCATCTTCTCTGACATGATCGACAAAGTCATCTGTGCTGAAATACCTGATCCTGAGCAATTCTCTCGTCCACAACATTGTCAAGGCCAACATGATTCATGGGCCCTGCGGCAGCTTGAACTACAATTCGCCTTGCATGAAGAGAGATAGTTGCAGCAAGAAGTATCCCCGGCCACTTCTCAAGAACACTCAGACAGGAGACGATACATATTTGCAGTATCGTAGGAGGTCTTCAGCTGACGGTGGCTTCACTGTAGAAATCAATAGGATAAAACTGGACAACCGCTGGGCGGTGCCCTACAACCCTGTCTTGTCACGCACTTTCGATGCTCACATCAATGTAGAATTATGTAACTCTGTTAAGTCCATTAAATACATTTGCAAGTACGTGAACAAGGGTAGTGACCAGGCGTCTTTTGCTCTGGAGAATGAGAAGGATGAAGTAAAGATGTATGCGAGTGGGCGGCAAATTAGTAGCTCGCAGGCGGTTTGGAGGATATTAGCGTTCCCTATTCATGAGAGGTATCCCACTATTTTTCATCTGGCTGTTCACGTCGAGAATGGTCAGCGTGTGTACTTCACCTCCGACAACTTGGCCAAGAAGCTTAGCAACCCTCCTCAGACAATACTCTTGGCTTTCTTCGAGTTATGTAAAAATGACGATTTTGCAAAAACCCTCCTGTACTCTGAGGTCCCTTCTTACTTTGTATGGGAGAATAACAAGTCTGCGAGAAGGAAGCGAGGGAACGATGTCGATGGCTGGTAAGGAGTGAAGAGAGGCAATGCGCTGGGAAGGGTGTACACCATTCACCCAAGTAACACCGAATGTTATTATCTCCGTCTGTTGCTACATGAGGTTCAAGGTCCAACCTCTTTTTCAGAGTTGAAGATTGTGAATGGTGTTCTTCATCCTACATTCCAGTCTACATGCAAGGCATAAGGTTTGCTGGAGGATGACAATCACTGGGATATTACGTTGGAGGAAGCTGCCTTGTGTGATTCTCCGTTTAAGCTCCGAAAGCTCTTCACAGTGATGTTGGTTTTTTGTCAACTCTCTGATCCTCTTAGTCTTTAGGAGAAGTACAAAGACAGTTTTTCAGAAGATATCACGCGGCAGGTGGAAAGAGAGTTGCAAGATAGTGCGCAGCAGATGATGGAGCAGGTGTACAACAGATGCCTGGTGCTGATTGAGGATGCAGTGTTAGCTTTTGGAGGACAGGCTTTGCCTCAGTACGGCTTGCCTCAACCAACAAGATCTGGAGGAGTTTTGGGAAATAAGGACTATCTGAGGGTGACCAGCGACGATACAAACGCCTTGGCACAAGTGGTATCGAATAACGAGGGTTTACTAACGGATGAGCAGCTCGCTGTCCATCGGCAGATCCTTAGCAGCGTTGAGTCAGGTGCTGGGCCGGTTTTTTTTCTTGGATGCTCCTGGTGGTACTGGGAAGACTTTCCTCAGCAACTTGCTCCTGGCGAAGGTAAGGAGTGATCGTGGCATCGCTTTGGCTGTCGCATCCTCTGGCATCGCTGCTACGCTATTGGTGGGAGGCAAGACGGCCCACGCTGTCTTTAAGCTGCTCCTCAATCTCATTCATGCAGAAACACCTCTGTGCGACATCTCAAAACAAAGCAATATGGTCAAAGTGCTGCGAGATTGTAAGCTCATTGTTTGGGATGAGAGCACCATGGCGCACAAGCAGGTTTTTGAGGCACTGAGCATAACCCTCAAAGACATCTCCCATTCTCCCATACAAAGTAAGAAGGGACATCAGAGTACAGGAGGGTTTTTGCAAAATCGTCATTTTTGCATAACTCGAAGAAAGCCAAGAGTGTTCTCTGAGGAGGGTTGCTAAGCTTCTCGGCCAAGTTGTCGGAGGTGAAGTACACACGCTGACCATTCTCGAGGTGAACAGCCAGATGAAAAATAGTGGGATACCTCTCATGAATAGGGAACGCTAATATCCTCCAAACCGCCTCCGCGCTACTAATGTGCCGCCCACTCGCATACATCTTTACTTCATCCTTCTCATTCTCCAGAGCAAAAGATGACGATAAGGGAGTCGATGACGACGACGACGATGAATTAAATTTTGAATTTTATTAAACTCCTTCGACGACACAACTACATGTCTGTATCATTTTGGTTTGCTGTCTATGGTCAGCGTTGTCTTTTTTGTCATCGTCTCCATCATCGTCGTCAGCACACAAAAATATTATTTGATTCTTTACTTACAATAACTTCTCTTCAAATATATCCCTTGGAAACACTATTTTCCTTAAAATGATTATTTCTCTCGCTTGCTCGCTCTTTTGCTCGTACGCTCTGTTGCTCGTTTGGTCAGCAATTGCCGTTTGACAGATTAATGCTGTCGACACGAATGTAGCCACAACGGACAAAAACATATTATCGAATGTAACCACAAAGGACAAAAACATATCACCGTGAAAAAGAGACTTCTGTCGATTCGATACACTCGAAATCGAGATGTCACACACTTGTTAATAAATAAAATATTTATCGAAGACGACAGCATTTCGGCAATAGTGCGCCTTATGCCCATTTCTACGAAATGAACAGTCATATAATGACTGTTAGATCTCTTGTTTTTCTTCTTTGTATATTTATACAGTCCTATGCATATTTATTTGATTTTCAAATTTTTTAACTTAATCTGGATTTGACCCTTTAGGGCCGATTAGGGCAAAATGCTGAATTATGCTTTGCAGTAGAAGCGTAAACAACCTTCGTGAGTAAAAACTAATGCAGTATGTCGTCGGGGTTAAGAAAAATTTAAAAAACAAAAAACAACATGTTGAACCCTTTATTTCCGATTGGGAGGGGAACCTTAAAAAATCCCTTCTTAGTGAGCGTGTACGACACGAAGGGGATATATCCCTAGAATTTCAAGTTCCTGGTCCCAGGGGTTTGGGCTGGGCGTTGATGAGTGATTCAGTGAGTCAGTCGGGACTTTTCTTTTTATATAGATAGATACTCTAATTATAAACATAAACAAACTTCGTAAGCAAAAACCAAGATTCTAGCACCAGAGGTTTGAGCTGGACATGGCATTTATTTAATTTTTTAATTTTTCAACCGAATCTGAATTTGGGCTTTTAAGGGCTATTTAGGACAAAATACTGAATTATATTTTGCAGTAAAAGCGTAAAAAACATTCGTAAGCAAAAATGAACTCAGAATCAGATTTTGCTTGACAGAATTTGAGAAAACGCAAAATTCTATTGGTAACCTTTGCAAGGAAAATTGAGAAATATGCGAAAAACAACCCTGTACAGTCCCTTCGGGATAGAATTAAAAAAAAACCGTTGAAACACTTTCAACAGTTTCGAACCCTTTTACACCCCCTTAAGGGTAGAATTTCTAAAAATCCTGAAATTGGTTTTTAACATTTGTATGTGTAACATTTGCAAGCAGAAACCAAGGCGATATCTCATCGTGCCTAAGAGATATTGAGAAATACCTAAAAACATATTTAACGCTTTTACACCTGCTTAAAAGTGGAAGTTGTAAAAATCCTGAAATTCTTTTTTGAACATTTGTATGAGTAACATTTGCAAACAGAAACCAAGGCGATATCTCATCGTGCCTAAGAGATATTGAGAAATAACTAAAAACATATTTAACCCTTTTCACCTGCCTAGGGGTGGAATTTGTAAAAATCCTGAAATCAGTTTTTAAACATTTGTATGAGTAACATTTGCAAACAAAAACCAAGGCGATATCTCTTCGTGCCTAAGAGATATTAAGAAATACGTTAAAACATATTTAACCCTTTTACACCCCCATAGGGGTGGAATTTCTAAAAATCCTGAAATTGGTTTTTAAACATTTGTATGAGTAACATTTGCAAACAGAAACCAAGGCGATATCTCATCGTGCCTAAGAGATATTGAGAAATAACTAAAAACATATTTAACCCTTTTCACCTGCCTAGGGGTGGAATTTGTAAAAATCCTGAAATCAGTTTTTAAACATTTGTATGAGTAACATTTGCAAATAAAAACCAAGGCGATATCTCTTCGTGCCTAAGAGATATTGAGAAATACGTTAAAACATATTTAACCCTTTTATACCCCCTTAGGGGTAGAATTTCTAAAAATCCTGAAATTGGTTTTTAAACATTTATATGAGTAACAGTTGCAAGTAAAAACCAAGGCGATATCTCGTCGTGCCTAAGAGATATTGAGATATTCAAAGATATCGAGAGAGAGATATTCAAAGATATCGAATCAACCAAGTTTATTAAGATTATCAATTGTTGTAGCGATACTACATTGAAGATTATAGAAAACCAACTTCGAGAAAGTAAATAAGAAGACAGAAGAGATGAAAACGTTCGATTAAAGATTAAATGGGTGATAAGCCAGTTATTTCTTCACCGGTCGTGATGTCGGCTTCAGCGGGAAGCACTCCACAGGCTGTGGCTGTGAAAAAATCATCCGCAGCAGCATCAATTAAATCAAAAAAGCCCAGTGCAAAGTCGATTCATCCGAAGACTGCTGACATGGTCAACACTGCAATTTTATCTCTCAACGAACGGAGTGGATCTTCCCTTCAAGCGACTAAGAAGTTTATCGTAAGCACGTACAAGGTCGACACCGAGAAGCAATCTCCGTACATCAGGAAGTATCTGAAAGCTGCTGTGACATCTGGCGTTTTGGTTCAAACAAAAGGCAAAGGTGCAGCGGGTTCGTTCAAACTCGCTACAGCCAAACGTTCAACGTCTGAACCAAAGGTCAAGGCAGTTACCAGCAAACCCGTTACACTGAAGAAGACAGTTAAGAAGGTAACAGCTGCGAAGAAGACATCCGTCGCAAAGAAAGTTCCGGCTAAGAAGGTTAAAGCGATAGGCGAGAAGAGAAAAGTCGCAAATGGCCTTGCCGCAAAACCACCTAAAGCCAAGATCACCAAGGCTAAGGTCGTAGCTAAATCACCACCGAAAAAAGCTATACCTGTCAAAAAAGCTACTTCCGCCGTGTCAAAATCCAAGAGAACAACACCAAAGAAAACTGTCATAAAAAAAAATGAAAGAGTTACCCTGCAGTAACTTTTTCGTGTTAACAACATGAAACAAATTCTCGATTAAATAAAAACATATTTAACCCTTTTACACCCCTTTAAGGGTGGAATTTATTGAAACCATGAAATTGGCTTTTAAACATTTATATGAGTAACATTTGCAAACAAAAACCAAGGCGATATCTCATCGTGCCTAAGAGATATTGAGAAATACGTAAAAACATATTTAACCCTTTTACACCCCCTTAGGGCTAGAATTTCTAAAAATCCTGAAATCAGCTCTTAAACATTTGTATGAGTAACATTTGCAAACAAAAACCACGGCGATATCTTATCGTACCTAAGGGATATTGAGAATTACGTAAAAACATATTTAACCCTTTTACACCCCATTAAGGCTGGAATTTCTAAAATTCCCTTCTTAGTGAGAGTCTACGACACGAAGGGAATATATGCCTAGACTTTCAAGTTTCTAGGCCCAGGGGTTTGGGCTGGGCGCTGATGAGTGAGTGAGTCAGTCAGTCAGGACATTTCTTTTTATATATATAGATTGGAATATGGAATTTGTATTGGTAACGTTTGTAAGGAAAATTAAAAAATATGCGAAAAACAACCCTGCACACTCCCTTAGGGATAGAATTTAAAAAAACCGTTAAAACACTTTCTACAATTTCGAACCCTTTTACACCCCCTTAGGGGTGGAATTTCTAAAAGTCCTGAAATTGGTTTTAAAGCATTTGTATGAGTAACATTTGCAAACAAAAACCAAGGCGACATCTCATCGTGCCTAAGAGATATTGAGAAATACGTAAATACATATTTGACGCTTTCACACCCCATTAAGGGTGGAATTTCGAAGAATCCTGCAATAGGTTTTTGAACATTTGTATGAGTACCATTTGCAAGAAAACACCAAGGCGATATCTCATCGTGCCTGAAAGATATTGAGAAATACGTAAAAACATATTTAACCCTTTTACACCCTATTAGGGGTGGAATTCCTAAAATTCCTTTCTTAGTGAGCGTCTGCGACACGAAGGGAATATATCCCTAGAATTTGAGATTTCTAGGCCCAGGGGTTTGGGCTGGGCGTTGATGAGTGAGTGAGTCAGTCAGTCAGCACTTTTCTTTTTATATATATAGATTAGAATATGGAATTTGTATTAGTAACCATTGCAAGGAAAATTAAGAAATATGCGAAAAACAACCCCGTACACTCCCTTAGGGATAGAATTAAGAAAAAACCGTAAAAACTTTTTCTACAATTTCGAACCCTTTTACACCCCCTTAGGGATGGAATTTCTAAAAATCCTGAAATTGGTTTTTAAGCATTTGTATGAGTAACATTTGCAAGAAAAAATCAAGGCGATATCTCATCGTGCCTAAGAGATATTGAGAAATACGTAAAAACATATATAACCCTTTCACACCCCCTTAGGGGTGGAATTTCTAAAAATCCTGAAATCATTTTTTAAACATTTGTATGAGTAACATTTGGAAGAAAAAACCAAGGCGACATCTCATAGTGCCTAAGAGATATTGAAAAATACGTAAAAACATATTTAACCCTTTTACACCCTATTAGGGGTGGAATTTCTAAAATTCCTGAAATCAGTTTTTAAACATTTGTATGAGTAACATTTGCAAACAAAAACCAAGGCGATATCTCATCGTGCCTAAGAAATATTAAGAAATACGTTAAAACATATTTAACCCTTTTACACCCCCTTAGGGGTGGAATTTCAGAAAATCCTGAAATTGGTTTTTAAACATTTGTATGAGTAATATTTGCAAGCGAAAACCAAGGCGATATCTCATCGTGCCTGAGAGATATTGAGAAATACGTAAAAACATATTTAACCCTTTTACACCTCCTTAGGGGTGGAATTTCTAAAAATCCTGAAATAGATTTTTAAACATTTGTATGAGTACTATTTGCAAACAGAAACTAAGGCGATATCTCATCGTGCCTAAGAGATATTGAGAAATACCTAAAAACACATTTAACCCTTTTACACCTCCTTAGGGGTGGAATTTCTAAAAATCCTGAAATAGATTTTTAAACATTTGTATGAGTACTATTTGCAAACAGAAACTAAGGGGATATCTCATCGTGCCTAAGAGATATTGAAAAATACCTGAAAACATATTTAACCCTTTTACACCTGCTTAGGGGTGGAATTTGTAAAAATCCTGAAATCAGTTTTTAAACATTTGTATGTGTAACATTTGCAAACCAAAACCAAGGCGATATCTCATCGTGCCTAAGAGATATTGAGAAATACGTAAAAACATATTTAACCCTTTTACACCCCCTTAGGGGTGGAATTTCTAAAAATCCTGAAATCGGTTTTTAAACATTTGTATGAGTAACAGTTGCAAGAAAAAACCCAGGCGATATCTCATCGTGCCTAAGAGATATTGAGAAATACGTAAAAACAAATTTAACCCTTTTACACCCCCTTAGGGGTGGAATTTCTAAAATTCCTGAAATCAGTTTTTGAACATTTGTATGAGAAACATTTGCAAACAAAAACCAAGGCGATATCTCATCGTGCCTAAGAAATATTGAGAAATACGTTAAAACATATTTAACCCTTTTACACCCCCTTAGGGGTGGAATTTCTAAAAATCCTGAAATTGGTTTTTAAAAATTTGTATGAGTAATATTTGCAAGCGAAAACCAAGGCGATATCTCATCGTGCCTAAGAGATATTGAGAAATACGTAAAAACATATTTAACCCTTTTACACCCCCTTAGGGGTGGAATTTCTCAAAATCCTGAAATCAGTTTTTAAACATTTGTATGAGTAACATTTGCAAACAAAAACCAAGGCGATATCTCATCGTGCCTAAGAAATATTAAGAAATACGTTAAAACATATTTAACCCTTTTACACCCCCTTAGGGGTGGAATTTCAGAAAATCCTGAAATTGGTTTTTAAACATTTGTATGAGTACTATTTGCAAACAGAAACTAAGGCGATATCTCATCGTGCCTAAGAGATATTGAGAAATACCTAAAAACACATTTAACCCTTTTACACCTCCTTAGGGGTGGAATTTGTAAAAATCCTGAAATCAGTTTTTAAACATTTGTATGTGTAATATTTGCAAACAAAAACCAAGGCGATATCTCTTCGTGCCTAAGAGATATTGAGAAATACGTTAAAACATATTTAACCCTTTTACACCCCCTTAGGGGTGGAATTTCTAAAAATGCTGGAATTGGTTTTTAAACATTTGTATGAGTAACAGTTGCAAGAAAAAACCCAGGCGATATCTCATCGCGCCTAAGAGATATTGAGAAATACGTAAAAACATATTTAACCCTTTTACACCCCCTTAGGGGTAGAATTTCTAAAAATCCTGAAATCAGCTCTTAAACATTTGTATGAGTAATATTTGCAAACAAAAACCACGGCGATATCTTATCGTACCTAAGGGATATTGAGAATTACGTAAAAACATATTTAACCCTTTTACACCTCATTAAAGCTGGAATTTCTAAAATTCCTTTCTTAGTGAAAGTCTACGACACGAAGGGAATATATGCCTAGACTTTCAAGTTTCTAGGCCCAGGGGTTTGGGCTGGGCGCTGATGAGTGAGTGAGTCAGTCAGTCAGGACATTTATTTTTATATATATAGATTGGAATATGGAATTTGTATTGGTAACCTTTGCAAGGAAAATTAAAAAATATGCGAAAAACAACCCTGTACACTCCCTTAGGGATAGAATTTAAAAAAACCGTTAAAACACTTTCTACAATTTCGAACGCTTTTACACCCCCTTAGGGGTGGAATTTCTAAAAGTCCTGAAATTGGTTTTTAAGCATTTGTATGAGTAACATTTGCAAACAAAAACCAAGGCGACATCTCATCGTGCCTAAGAGATATTAAGAAATACGTAAATACATATTTGACGCTTTTACACCCCATTAAGGGTGGAATTTCGAAGAACCCTGCAATAGGTTTTTGAACATTTGTATGAGTACCATTTGCAAGAAAACACCAAGGCGATATCTCATCGTGCTTGAAAGATATTGAGAAATACGTAAAAACATATTTAACCCTTTTACACCCTATTAGGGGTGGAATTCCTAAAATTCCTTTCTTAGTGAGCGTCTGCGACACGAAGGGAATATATCCCTAGAATTTGAGATTTCTAGGCCCAGGGGTTTGGGCTGGGCGTTGATGAGTGAGTGAGTCAGTCAGTCAGCACTTTTCTTTTTATATATATAGATTGGAATATGGAATTTGTATTAGTAACCATTGCAAGGAAAATTGAGAAATATGCGAAAAACAACCCCGTACACTCCCTTAGGGATAGAATTAAAAAAAAACCGTTAAAACTTTTTCTACAATTTCGAACCCTTTTACACCCCCTTAGGGATGGAATTTCTAAAAATCCTGAAATTGGTTTTTAAGCATTTGTATGAGTAACATTTGCAAGAAAAAATCAAGGCGATATCTCATCGTGCCTAAGAGATATTGAGAAATACGTAAAAACATATATAACCCTTTCACACCCCCTTAGGGGTGGAATTTCTGAAAATCCTGAAATCATTTTTTAAACATTTGTATGAGTAACATTTGGAAGAAAAAACCAAGGCGACATCTCATAGTGCCTAAGAGATATTGAAAAATACGTAAAAACATATTTAAGCCTTTTACACCCCCTTAGGGGTGGAATTACTCAAAATCCTGAAATTGGTTTTTAAACATTTGTATGAGTAACATTTGCAAACAAAAACCAAGGCGATATCTCTTCGTGCCTAAGAGATATTGAAAAATACGTAAAAACATATTTAACCCTTTTACACCCTATTAGGGGTGGAATTTCTAAAATTCCTGAAATCAGTTTTTAAACATTTGTATGAGTAACATTTGCAAACAAAAACCAAGGCGATATCTCATCGTGCCTAAGAAATATTAAGAAATACGTTAAAACATATTTAACCCTTTTACACCCCCTTAGGGGTGGAATTTCAGAAAATCCTGAAATTGGTTTTTAAACATTTGTATGAGTAATATTTGCAAGCGAAAACCAAGGCGATATCTCATCGTGCCTGAGAGATATTGAGAAATACGTAAAAACATATTTAACCCTTTTACACCTCCTTAGGGGTGGAATTTCTAAAAATCCTGAAATAGATTTTTAAACATTTGTATGAGTACTATTTGCAAACAGAAACTAAGGCGATATCTCATCGTGCCTAAGAGATATTGAGAAATACCTAAAAACACATTTAACCCTTTTACACCTCCTTAGGGGTGGAATTTCTAAAAATCCTGAAATAGATTTTTAAACATTTGTATGAGTACTATTTGCAAACAGAAACTAAGGGGATATCTCATCGTGCCTAAGAGATATTGAAAAATACCTGAAAACATATTTAACCCTTTTACACCTGCTTAGGGGTGGAATTTGTAAAAATCCTGAAATCAGTTTTTAAACATTTGTATGTGTAACATTTGCAAACCAAAACCAAGGCGATATCTCATCGTGCCTAAGAGATATTGAGAAATACGTAAAAACATATTTAACCCTTTTACACCCCCTTAGGGGTGGAATTTCTAAAAATCCTGAAATCGGTTTTTAAACATTTGTATGAGTAACAGTTGCAAGAAAAAACCCAGGCGATATCTCATCGTGCCTAAGAGATATTGAGAAATACGTAAAAACAAATTTAACCCTTTTACACCCCCTTAGGGGTGGAATTTCTAAAATTCCTGAAATCAGTTTTTGAACATTTGTATGAGAAACATTTGCAAACAAAAACCAAGGCGATATCTCATCGTGCCTAAGAAATATTGAGAAATACGTTAAAACATATTTAACCCTTTTACACCCCCTTAGGGGTGGAATTTCTAAAAATCCTGAAATTGGTTTTTAAAAATTTGTATGAGTAATATTTGCAAGCGAAAACCAAGGCGATATCTCATCGTGCCTAAGAGATATTGAGAAATACGTAAAAACATATTTAACCCTTTTACACCCCCTTAGGGGTGGAATTTCTCAAAATCCTGAAATCAGTTTTTAAACATTTGTATGAGTAACATTTGCAAACAAAAACCAAGGCGATATCTCATCGTGCCTAAGAAATATTAAGAAATACGTTAAAACATATTTAACCCTTTTACACCCCCTTAGGGGTGGAATTTCAGAAAATCCTGAAATTGGTTTTTAAACATTTGTATGAGTACTATTTGCAAACAGAAACTAAGGCGATATCTCATCGTGCCTAAGAGATATTGAGAAATACCTAAAAACACATTTAACCCTTTTACACCTCCTTAGGGGTGGAATTTGTAAAAATCCTGAAATCAGTTTTTAAACATTTGTATGTGTAATATTTGCAAACAAAAACCAAGGCGATATCTCTTCGTGCCTAAGAGATATTGAGAAATACGTTAAAACATATTTAACCCTTTTACACCCCCTTAGGGGTGGAATTTCTAAAAATGCTGGAATTGGTTTTTAAACATTTGTATGAGTAACAGTTGCAAGAAAAAACCCAGGCGATATCTCATCGCGCCTAAGAGATATTGAGAAATACGTAAAAACATATTTAACCCTTTTACACCCCCTTAGGGGTAGAATTTCTAAAAATCCTGAAATCAGCTCTTAAACATTTGTATGAGTAATATTTGCAAACAAAAACCACGGCGATATCTTATCGTACCTAAGGGATATTGAGAATTACGTAAAAACATATTTAACCCTTTTACACCTCATTAAAGCTGGAATTTCTAAAATTCCTTTCTTAGTGAAAGTCTACGACACGAAGGGAATATATGCCTAGACTTTCAAGTTTCTAGGCCCAGGGGTTTGGGCTGGGCGCTGATGAGTGAGTGAGTCAGTCAGTCAGGACATTTATTTTTATATATATAGATTGGAATATGGAATTTGTATTGGTAACCTTTGCAAGGAAAATTAAAAAATATGCGAAAAACAACCCTGTACACTCCCTTAGGGATAGAATTTAAAAAAACCGTTAAAACACTTTCTACAATTTCGAACGCTTTTACACCCCCTTAGGGGTGGAATTTCTAAAAGTCCTGAAATTGGTTTTTAAGCATTTGTATGAGTAACATTTGCAAACAAAAACCAAGGCGACATCTCATCGTGCCTAAGAGATATTAAGAAATACGTAAATACATATTTGACGCTTTTACACCCCATTAAGGGTGGAATTTCGAAGAATCCTGCAATAGGTTTTTGAACATTTGTATGAGTACCATTTGCAAGAAAACACCAAGGCGATATCTCATCGTGCTTGAAAGATATTGAGAAATACGTAAAAACATATTTAACCCTTTTACACCCTATTAGGGGTGGAATTCCTAAAATTCCTTTCTTAGTGAGCGTCTGCGACACGAAGGGAATATATCCCTAGAATTTGAGATTTCTAGGCCCAGGGGTTTGGGCTGGGCGTTGATGAGTGAGTGAGTCAGTCAGTCAGCACTTTTCTTTTTATATATATAGATTGGAATATGGAATTTGTATTAGTAACCATTGCAAGGAAAATTGAGAAATATGCGAAAAACAACCCCGTACACTCCCTTAGGGATAGAATTAAAAAAAAACCGTTAAAACTTTTTCTACAATTTCGAACCCTTTTACACCCCCTTAGGGATGGAATTTCTAAAAATCCTGAAATTGGTTTTTAAGCATTTGTATGAGTAACATTTGCAAGAAAAAATCAAGGCGATATCTCATCGTGCCTAAGAGATATTGAGAAATACGTAAAAACATATATAACCCTTTCACACCCCCTTAGGGGTGGAATTTCTGAAAATCCTGAAATCATTTTTTAAACATTTGTATGAGTAACATTTGGAAGAAAAAACCAAGGCGACATCTCATAGTGCCTAAGAGATATTGAAAAATACGTAAAAACATATTTAAGCCTTTTACACCCCCTTAGGGGTGGAATTACTCAAAATCCTGAAATTGGTTTTTAAACATTTGTATGAGTAACATTTGCAAACAAAAACCAAGGCGATATCTCTTCGTGCCTAAGAGATATTGAGAAATACGTTAAAACATATTTAACCCTTTTACACCCCCTTAGGGGTGGAATTTCTAAAAATCCTGAAATTGGTTTTTAAACATTTGTATGAGTAACAGTTGCAAGAAAAAACCCAGGCGATATCTCATCGCGCCTAAAAGATATTGAGAAATACGTAAAAACATATTTAACCCGTTTACACCCCCTTAGGGGTAGAATTTCTAAAAATCCTGAAATCAGCTCTTAAACATTTGTATGAGTAATATTTGCAAACAAAAATCACGGCGATATCTTATCGTACCTAAGGGATATTGAGAATTAGGTAAAAACATATTTGACCCTTTTACACCCCATTAAAGCTGGAATTTCTGAAATTCCTTTCTTAGTGAAAGTCTACGACACGAAGGGAATATATGCCTAAACTTTCAAGTTTCTAGGCCCAGGGGTTTGGGCTGGGCGCTGATGAGTGAGTGAGTCAGTCAGTCAGGACATTTCTTTTTATATATATAGATTGGAATATGGAATTTGTATTGGTAACCTTTGCAAGGAAAATTAAAAAATATGCGAAAAACAACCCTATACACTCCCTTAGGGATAGAATTTAAAAAAACCGTTAAAACACTTTCTACAATTTCGAACGCTTTTACACCCCCTTAGGGGTGGAATTTCTAAAAGTCCTGAAATTGGTTTTTAAGCATTTGTATGAGTAACATTTGCAAACAAAAACCAAGGCGACATCTCATCGTGCCTAAGAGATATTAAGAAATACGTAAATACATATTTGACGCTTTTACACCCCATTAAGGGTGGAATTTCGAAGAATCCTGCAATAGGTTTTTGAACATTTGTATGAGTACCATTTGCAAGAAAACACCAAGGCGATATCTCATCGTGCCTAAGAGATATTGAGAAATACCTAAAAACATATTTAACCCTTTTACACTTTATTAAGGGTGGAATTTCTAAAAATCCTGAAATTCGTTTTTGAACATTTGTATGAGTTACATTTGCAAAAAAAAAACCAAAGCAATATCTCATCGTGCCTACGAGATATTGAGAAATACCTAAAAACCTATTTAACCCTTTTACACCTGCTTAGGGGTGGAATTTCTAAAAATCCTGAAATGTATTTTTAAACATTTGTATGAGTAACATTTGCAAGAAAAAACCAAGGCGACATCTCATCGTGCCTAAGAGATATTGAGAAATACGTAAAAACATATTTAACCCTTTTACACCCCCTTAAGGGTGGAATTTCTTAAAATCCTGA
Source organism: Cylloceria caligata (assembly GCA_963942595.1). Taxonomy (NCBI): domain Eukaryota; kingdom Metazoa; phylum Arthropoda; class Insecta; order Hymenoptera; family Ichneumonidae; genus Cylloceria; species Cylloceria caligata. Next base: position 65,743,463 of record OZ012704.1, on the reverse strand, counting down.
AATTCGCTTTTAAACATTTATATGAGTAACATTTGCAAACAAAAACCAAGGCGACATCTCATCGTGCCTAAGAGATATTATGAAATACGTAAATACATATTTGACCCTTTTACACCCCATTAAGGGTGGAATTTCGAAGAATCCTGAAATCCGTTCTTGAACTTTTGTATGAGTAACATTTGCAAGAAAACACCAAGGCGATATCTCATCGTGCCTGAAAGATATTGAGAAATACGTAAAAACATATTTAACCCTTTTACACCCTATTAGGGGTGGAATTTCTAAAATTCCCTTCTTAGTGAGCGTCTACGACACGAAGGGAATATATCCCTAGAATTTGAGATTTCTAGGCCCAGGGATTTGGGCTGGGCGTTGATGAGTGAGTGAGTCAGTCAGTCAGGATTTTTCTTTTTATATATATAGATTGGAATATGGAATTTGTATTGGTAACCTTTGCAAGGAAAATTGAGAAATATGCGAAAAACAACCCTGTACACTCCCTTAGGAATAGAATTTAAAAAAAACCGTTAAAACACTTTCCACAATTTATGAACGCTTTTACACCTTCTTACGGGTGGAATTTCTAGAAATCCTGAAATTGGTTTTTAAGCATTTGTATGAGTAACATTTGCAAGAAAAAACCACGGCGATATCTTATCGTGCCTAAGAGATATTGAGAAATACGTAAAAACATATTTAACCCTTTTACACCCCCTTAGGGGTGGAATTTCTAGAAATCCTGAAGTTGGTTTTTCAACATTTGTATGAGTAATATTTGCAAGCAAAAACGAAGGCGATATTTCATCGTGCCTAAGAGATATTGAGAAATACGTCAAAACATATTTAACCCTTTTACACCCCTTTGGGGGTGGAATTTCTAAAAATCCTGAAATCGTTTTTTTTACATTTGTATGAGTAACATTTGCAAATAAAAACCAAGGCGACATCTCATCGTGCCTAAGAGATATTGAGAAATACGTAAAAACATACTTAACCCTTTTACACCCCATTAGGGGTGGAATTTCTAAAATTCCTGAAATCAGTTTTTAAACATTTGTATTAGTAACATTTGCAAACAAAAACCAAGGCGATATCTCATCGTGCCTAAGAGATATTGAGAAATACGTAAAAACATATTTAACCCTTTTACACCCCCTTAGGGGTGGAATTTCTAAAAATCCTGAAATTGGTTTCTAAACATTTGTATGAGTAATATTTGCAAGCAAAAACCAAAGCGATGTCTTATCGTGCCTAAGAGATATTGAGAAATACGTAAAAAACATTTTTAACCCTTTTACACCCCCTTAGGGGTGGAATTTCTAAAAATCCTAAAATCGGTTTTTAAACATTTGTATGAGTTACATTTGCAAGCGAAAACCAAGGCGATATCTCATCGTGCCTAAGAGATATGGAGAAACACGTAAAAACAGATTTATCCCTTTTACACCGCCTTAGGGGTGGAATTTCTAAAAATATTAAAATCGGTTTCTAAACATTTGTATGAGTAACATTTGCAAGCAAAAACCAAGGCGATATCTCATCGTGCCTAAGGGAAATACGTCAAAACATATTTAACTCTTTTACACCCCCTTAGGGGTGGAATTTCTAAAAATCCGGAAATTCGTTTTTAAACATTTGTATGAGTAACATTTGCAAGCGAAAACCAAGGCGATATCTCATTGTGCCTAAGAGATATTTGAAAATACGTAAAAACATATTTAACCCTTTTACACCCCCTTAGGGGTAGAATTTCTAAAAATCCTGAAATTCGTTTTTGAACATTTGTATGAGTAATATTTGCAAACAAAAACCAAGGCGATATTTTATCGTGCCTAAGAGATATTGAGAAATACCTAAAAACATATTTAACCCTTTTACACTTTATTAAGGGTGGAATTTCTAAAAATCCTGAAATTCGTTTTTGAACATTTGTATGAGTAACATTTGCAAAAAAAAACCAAGGCGATATCTCATCGTGCCTTAGAGATATTGAGAAATACGTAAAAACATATTTAACCCTTTTACACCTCCTTAGGGGTGGAATTTCTAAAAATCCTGAAATTGGTTTTTAAACATTTGTATGAGTAACATTTGCAAACAGAAACCAAGGCGATATCTCATCGTGCCTACGAGATATTGAGAAATACCTAAAAACATATATAACCCTTTTACACCTGCTTAGGGGTGGAATTTCTAAAAATCCTGATATTAGTTTTTAAACATTTGTATGAGTAACAGTTGCAAGAAAAAATCAAGGCGATATCTCATCGTACCTAAGAGATATTGAGAAATACGTAAAAACATATATAACCCTTTCACACTTCCTTAGGGGTGGAATTTCTAAAATTCCTGAAATCAGTTTTGGTGGTGGAATTTCTAAAAATCCTGAAGTCAGTTTTTAAACATTTGTATGAGTAATATTTGCAAGCAAAAACGAAGGCGATATCTCATCGTGCCTAAGAGATATTTAGAAATACGTCAAAACATATTTAACTCTTTTACACCCCCTAGGAGTGGAATTTCTAAAAATCTGGAAATTGGTTTTTAAACATTTGTATGAGTAACATTTGCAAGCGAAAACCAAGGCGATATCTCATTGTGCCTAAGAGATATTGAGAAATACGTAAAAACATATTTAACCCTTTTACACCCCCTTAGGGGTAGAATTTCTAAAAATCCTGAAATTAGTTTTTGAACATTTGTATGAGTAACATTTGCAAACAAAAACCAAGGCGATATTTTATCGTGCCTAAGAGATATTGAGAAATACCTAAAAACATATTTAACCCTTTTACACTTTATTAAGGGTGGAATTTCTAAAAATCCTGAAATTCGTTTTTGAACATTTGTATGAGTTACATTTGCAAAAAAAAAACCAAAGCAATATCTCATCGTGCCTACGAGATATTGAGAAATACCTAAAAACATATTTAACCCTTTTACACCTGCTTAGGGGTGGAATTTATAAAAATCCTGGAATTAGTTTTTGAACATTTGTATGAGTAACAGTTGCAAGAAAAAATCAAGGCGATATCTCATCGTACCTAAGAGATATTGAGAAATACGTAAAAACATATATAACCCTTTCACACCCCCTTAGGGGTGGAATTTCTAAAAATCCTGAAATCAATTTTTAAACATTTGTATGAGTAACATTTGCAAGAAAAAACCAAGGCGACATCTCATCGTGCCTAAGAGATATTGAGAAATACGTCAAAACATATTTAACCTTTTTACACCCCCTTAAGGGTGGAATTTCTTAAAATCCTGAAATCGGCTTTTAAACATTTATATGAGTAACATTTGCAAACAAAAACCAAGGCGACATCTCATCGTGCCTAAGAGATATTAAGAAATACGTAAATACATATTTGACCTTTTTACACCCCATTAAGGGTGGAATTTCGAAGAATCCTGAAATCGGTTTTTGAACATTTGTATGAGTAACATTTGCAAGAAAACACCAAGGCGATATCTCATCGTGCCTGAAAGATATTGAGAAATACCTAAAAACATATTTAACCCTTTTACACCTGCTTAGGGGTGGAATTTCTAAAAATCCTGGAATTAGTTTTTGAACATTTGTATGAGTAACAGTTGCAAGAAAAAATCAAGGCGATATCTCATCGTACCTAAGAGATATTGAGAAATACGTAAAAACATATATAACCCTTTCACACCCCCTTAGGGGTGGAATTTCTAAAAATCCTGAAATCAATTTTTAAACATTTGTATGAGTAACATTTGCAAGAAAAAACCAAGGCGACATCTCATCGTGCCTAAGAGATATTGAGAAATACGTCAAAACATATTTAACCTTTTTACACCCCCTTAAGGGTGGAATTTCTCAAAATCCTGAAATCGGCTTTTAAACATTTATATGAGTAACATTTGCAAACAAAAACCAAGGCGACATCTCATCGTGCCTAAGAGATATTAAGAAATACGTAAATACATATTTGACCTTTTTACACCCTATTAGGGGTGGAATTTCTAAAATTCCCTTTGTAGTGAGCGTCTACAACACGAAGGGAATATATCCCTAGAATTTGAGATTTCTAGGCCCAGGGGTTTGGGCTGGGCGTTGATGAGTGAGTGAGTCAGTCAGTCAGGACTTTTCTTTTTATATATATAGATTGGAATATGGAATTTGTATTGGTAACCTTTGCAAGGAAAATTGATAAATATGCGAAAAACAACCCTGTACACTCCCTTAGGAATAGAATTAAAAAAAAACCGTTAAAACACTTTCTACAATTTCGAACGCTTTTACACCCCCTTACGGGTGGAATTTCTAGAAATCCTGAAATTGGTTTTTAAGCATTTGTATGAGTAACATGTGCAAGAAAAAACCAAGGCGATATCTTATCGTGCCTAAGAGATATTGAGAAATACGTAAAAACATATTGAACCCTTTTACACCCCCTTAGGGGTGGAATTTCTAAAAATCCTGAAGTTGGTTTTTCAACATTTGTATGAGTAATATTTGCAAGCAAAAACGAAGGCGATATTTCATCGTGCCTAAGAGATATTGAGAAATACGTAAAAACATATTTAACCCTTTTACACCCCCTTAGGGGTGGAATTTCTAAAAATCCGGAAATTGGTTTTTAAACATTTGTATGAGTAACATTTGCAAGCGAAAACCAAGGCGATATCTCATTGTGCCTAAGAGATATTGAGAAATACGTAAAAACATATTTAACCCTTTTACACCCCCCTAGGGGTAGAATTTATAAAAATCCTGAAATTTGTTTTTGAACATTTGTATGAGTAACATTTGCAAACAAAAACCAAGGCGATATTTTATCGTGCCTAAGAGATATTGAGAAATACCTAAAAACATATTTAACCCTTTTACACTTTATTAAGGGTGGAATTTCTAAAAATCCTGAAATTCGTTTCTGAACATTTGTATGAGTTACATTTGCAAAAAAAAAAACCAAGGCGATATCTCATCGTGCCTACGAGATATTGAGAAATACCTAAAAACATATTTAACCCTTTTACCCCTGCTTAGGGGTGGAATTTCTAAAAATCCTGAAATTAGTTTTTAAACATTTGTATGAGTAAAAGTTGCAAGAAAAAATCAAGGCGATATCTCATCGTACCTAAGAGATATTGAGAAATACGTAAAAACATATATAACCCTTTCACACCCCTTTAGGGGTGGAATTTCTAAAAATCCTGAAATCAATTTTTAAACATTTGTATGAGTAACATTTGCAAGAAAAAACCAAGGCGACATCTCATCGTGCCTAAGAGATATTGAGAAATACGTAAAAACATATTTAACCCTTTTACACCCCCTTAAGGGTGGAATTTCTTAAAATCCTGAAATCGGTTTCTAAACATTTGTATGAGTTACATTTGCAAGCGACAACCAAGGCGATATCTCATCGTGCCTAAGAGATATGGAGAAACACGTAAAAACAGATTTATCCCTTTTACACCCCCTTAGGGGTGGAATTTCTAAAAATCCTAAAATCAGTTTCTAAACATTCGTATGAGTAACATTTGCAAGCAAAAACCAAGGCGATATCTCATCGTGCCTAAGAGAAATAGGTAAAAACATATTTAACTCTTTTACACCCCCTTAGGGGTGGAATGTCTAAAAATCCGGAAATTCGTTTTTGAACATTTGTATGAGTAACATTTGCAAGCGAAAACCAAGGCGATATCTCATTGTGCCTAAGAGATATTGAGAAATACGTAAAAACATATTTAACCCTTTTACACCCCCTTAGGGGTAGAATTTCTAAAAATCCTGAAATTTGTTTTTGAACATTTGTATGAGTAACATTTGCAAACAAAAACCAAGGCGATATTTTATCGTGCCTAAGAGATATTGAGAAATACCTAAAAACATATTTAACCCTTCTACACTTTATTAAGGGTGGAATTTCTAAAAATCCTGAAATTCGTTTTTGAACATTTGTATGAGTAACATTTGCAAAAAAAAAACCAAGGCGATATCTCATCGTGCCTTAGAGATATTGAGAAATACGTAAAAACATATTTAACCCTTTTACACCTCCTTAGGGGTGGAATTTCTAAAAATCCTGAAATTGGTTTTTCAACATTTGTATGAGTAATATTTGCAAGCAAAAACGAAGGCGATATCTCATCGTGCCTAAGAGATATTGAGAAATACGTATAAAAATATTTAACCCTTTTACACCTCCTTAGGGGTGGAATTTCTAAAAATCCTTAAATTGGTTTTTAAACATTTGTATGAGTCTTTTCCTTTCCGAACAATTGGCGAAACGAGGTAAAACTTTAGACATGTACATATCGACGCTGCTAACGAAAATTAGCATGTTTCAGGTTTCTGACGAAAACAAGCCCGTTTGATATCAGCGCGAAAACTAAAATGTTTCGGCTTTTGCCACGAAAACTAGCATATTTCGATATTCGCCGCGAAAACTATCATGTTTCGGCTTTTACAACGAAAACTAGCAGGTTTCGACTTTCACCGCGAAAATGATCACGTTTTGACTTTCACCGAGAAAATTACCACGTTTCATTATCACTGGAATTGTTTCTCATTTTGTACTCCACGTTTTTTGAACATCTTTTTTTACTCCAAATTGACCAAGTATTTTTGCAGCAAATCGGTGTACTCACAGCAACAATGGTGCACACTTATGAAAGAGGTCAAAACAACAATGCCTTACTCCGTCAACGAGTAGCACAAAGAGAAATTCACGATTTTTTAGAAATCTCAAAAACATTTAACTGGACGCCAATTAAAATTGCGAGTATTCGGGAAATATTCGTTCAACCTTACGTCGATACAGTCCGCGTTAAATATGATTTCGATCAAGAAGGACGGGAGATGAAAATCTTTATAAAAAAACAAAAATACGAATGATGTTCATTCGTTTCAATTGAAACAGACATCACATAGGAAATTGCTGTTTGCTCCAAGGAAAAAAAATATTTACAAGCAACGCTTGACAGAGGTATCATTCCTATGGAACATAATCAAGCTTTTTCGAGAATATTAGACGATAGCGATCTCTAAGATTCCAGTAAATTTGTTAAATCATATTATCAATAATATTATTATTTTTTTAATAAAAAACGAATATAAATGTTTAAGGGTGTACGGGCGATACACCCTTAATGTTTTTCATTTATTCCTTATAGTGCTCCCGAAAAAATTATTAAAACATTTGTGAAAGTTCTGAATCTTATTTGATTCAGTTCGGCAAATATACTATACTTTTTCCAGTGCAAATCGAAATATGTTAGTTTTCGCGATGGAAGCCGAAACATGCTACTTTTCGCGGCATAAGCCGAATCATGCTAGTTTTCGCGATGAATATCGAAATGTGCTAGTTTTCGTGGCAAAAGCCGAAATATGCTAGTTTTCGCGTCGAATATCGAAACGTGTTGGTTTTCGCGGTGGAATTAGAAACGTGTTAGTTTTCGTAAGAAATTTGAATCGTGCTACTTTTCGTAAGCAGCGTCGATATAGTATTCTTTAGGGATATTTAGCATGAAATTTAATGAAAATCGAACATTGAACTGTTACATTCACGATGGCTGTGATCGGCAGCTGCAGGGGTCACGTTTAAAAGGTACGTGGCTAGCCGGTGCAGCCGAGCCGCTTAGGCCGAACAACCTGGATATTTTCCGGGTTATCCTGCTGGGACCGAGCGCAAGCTGGTGACTCCGCCTCCACGTGGCCCCCGCTGGTAACAGTCCGGGCGATCCGGTACAGCCCCGGCCTAGCCGGATTGCAGGGACTGGCTAAGAGAGTCACTTCCCTCACTAAGGGGGTAGGTCTAACTTGTCTAATGACCCTTTAATGGCGAAGGCAGGGTTTTTCCCAGCCAGACATAACAACTATTCACGGCCGATGAACTGGCGGTGGTGAGCTGGATGGTAGATCAAGTTTAAGTAACGTCCGTCGAACAACAGACGTGATTTAGCAGTGCTGGTGCGGAATAACCCGAGGAACAGCCATCGTCTAACGAGCTAATAGAACAACTACTACTGTTACATTGACGATTACCAACGCATGTACAAATTGTCAAGGCTTGTCATTAAGCAATTTATACAACATTAATTAGATCAGTTTTGTTGTAAATTATCGTTATTGACTTAAATTTTCGTTAAAATATAATGAAGCAATGAGTACTCAAAGCATTTTGAATTTTAATTTTTTTGACCCCATAACTTTCGTTAAACTTCAGTTTCTATATATATTTTTTTAACAATGATACAAAGTACAAACTTGCACCTTGCTTCCTTATTATTATTAATTCTTTGGCTGCCGTCTTCTTTTATGAGAAAGCCTACACCGAACAACATAGTTTCTTACAGGAGTGGCGTTATAAAAATAGGCATATAATGCGGAAATAATGAGCAATTTTCTTCCTTGCATCCTTTTGCTTCCTCGTAGAGGAAGCTTTCCTTAGGTGAATACGAGTATTGGTTTTTTCGAGATGTTCATGTCAACGCTTTCAGATAGTTTGAAAAGTCCACAAATCCCATTCAAAGAAATTTCTGTACGTGGTGAAGTTGAAATTTATGACACGTGTTGAGAGATCAATCCTTATGATTTGTTTCAATTTTCAGCAAAATATCATATGTGCAATCATTAAGATTTCACGCGATTTCGAAATTGGTTAAGAATGCCTGTTCGCACGATTGCGCTTACAATTTTTTAGTTAATGGGCTAAATTGACACAGATAGACTAATAAACCGTTTTAATTTTGTGAGATCTTTAGTGTTTCGAATTTTATGGAAAATCTGTATAATGTTCATGACTCGACCAAATCTTGACCGACGAAACTGAATATTTGTAGGAATGCTTAAGAGAGTCAAAGAAATACTATAATTAAGTTGGATAAAAATCTGTGGACGAGCGCCAATTTATCGAAATTTCTTATTTTTCGAACTTTACGTAAAATTACAATAATTTCTATCGAACCTTTAATTATTAGATCAGACTATTAGAACTGAATTTGATGAAAATTGATGCACCCATACACATTTTATGACATTTAGCATTTTTCGAAACATTAATGTAATAGCGTTATGAAGATAAGCAGAAAGATTTTTTGTTTATAAGAATAAAATGTATAGTGCTTCATGCAGTACTTTATGCAATAGATAACAGGGAACTCATTTTTTTTTAATTTACCATTTATCTTAAGGTAATATGCTACCCCTCGGTTCAGTCACAAAAACTGTAATGCAAATTTGTCTTCCACGTTTAACTTCTCGGATAAAAGACTTGAAGGGTGAATTGCGATTTATACTACCTCATAAAGGTTGCTTCGTCAAAGGTAAAAAAAATGAGGAAGCACTGTGGAAACTTTTACTTTGCGGTGTGGTTTTTACTCCCGATTACCCGTAGTGTAAGAAGAAGGTAGTATGCGTTCCACTGGCATTTTTTCATGTCCAATCATCTCCGAATTGGCTGAAGATTTCTTAACATAACTCGGTACACAGATTCTGTGCATGGTAATCATCTTTTTCGTTATAGATTGTATGTATATTAGATAAACATTTTAGGAAGATAAAAGCATTTAAAAAAAATTTTGACAAGCACCATTGTATATACCGAAATGGCACAAGATAGCTGTCATTCCTACAGTATTTGTTCATCTGTACCTAATTTCAGAGCGCCCACGGTGGAGTGAGAGAACGAGCACGTGGTATTCAGTCAATATATGTATCCTAGGGGAGCTTCGCCCCGCTGCGCGCTTCACTCACCAACAGCCCCTACGAGAACCCGGGCTTCACCCCCATGACCCACTTCACCCCCCCACCTCCTTGACTCACCGACCGCCCCCTGATCCACTTAATCGCCGCTGACCCATCTACCTCTCCATCTAACTCTCCTCTGACTCTAACTCTCCCCGCAATTAAAAAAATAAAATTTTTATAATTTTTAAAATTCTTTCGCGCTTCCCTCGGAATTACATTTTTCAGTATAAATGTCTCTTTTCCCGACAAATTAGCTATTCGATTAATTTGTAAACTTATATGAATATTCTTGGTAAGATTATCTAAAATTTAGCGTAGGGTTTCTTCGATTCCATATTCCATCTGTTGATAACAAATTTCTTAGTCTCGATTTTTTCGGTATTTATTTTTGCTCGTATCTTTTACACGATTTTTTCAAAGAACACCGTTATGCTTCTCTGTAGCTATATCATTTATTTAAAAGAAAGTATTTGATTTATTGTTTTCAGATAGCCCAGCAGCTTCGAATAAATCACTAAATCTCTCATATTTTCGGATATTTAAAAATCAAAATTGGTGTACACATAGTTGAAATTTTATACTTTTTCAAACAGTCTAATATGTAAACATGCACCAGCTTAGGGCGTTAGGCAATATTCGACGCTTTTATTTCCCACATTCCCACACATCCACCATATTTTTCCCTTAACTGTTTTGAAGTATTTATAGTATAAATTCACGATAATATAAAAGATACTATAAATTACCAGCATTTCACATTGAGTTTTCATGAATTTCGAATAAACTTTTTACGTATCTTCCTATTATGATTCCAGAGCACGACTGGTAACCAGCTGATCTGTAGATATTTGCGCCAAGTCATAACGTTTCACGAACAAGTGCCATGTGACTCCAATCGATATCTCTTCGTATGTCGAGTGAGATGAAAAAAACGTTTTTAAAAAGAGATGATTACTTTTGCAAACGAGCCCCCATCCTCGCTGTCTGTTCGCTTTGTTTCGGAAGGTATTTCATCCTTTTTAAATTTATCTTCGTATGAAAACTTTTTAAAGCTAAAGTCCTGTTTATTATAATTTTTTGTAGTCGGAGTTTTTTAAATAAACTTATTTGTTATTGCATATTTTTTTAAAGTAGTTCAATGTGACTTCCTACAGCATTTTTATAATTGCTATATATTTTTATAGTTACTATATTTTTTTAAACTAAAACAGCTAAATAATTTTGAATTACTTAATTTTATTTAATCGTTCAATCCTTTTTGCCCTTTTGTATGTAGAATTAAGGCAACAAAGGTAATTAAAAAAGTATAAAGTGGTCATCATTTTTAATAATTTATCTTTATTTTATCACTCCATCATTTTTGCACTCGTGTATTTAGAATCAAATCACCAAACGCAATTAGAAAGCTGCGATGCGTTTTTATTAATTTCTAGTTGTTAACAATATTTCTGACGTACAACAAACTTACTGAAATTAACATCCTGTTGAGTAAAACATATATACAAATATTTACTGAATCCCCTGTGCTCTTTCTCTCCACCGCGCGTGAGCGCTCTGAAATGAGGTACAGATGGACGATTATAGTAGAAATGTCAGCCATCTTGTGGCATTTCGACATATGCAATTGTGCTTCACATACATTTTTTTAAACGCTTTTATCTTTTAGAAATCTCACCTAGTATATACAATCTAGGACAAAAATTAAGGTTACGATGCACAAAATCTGTGTAATCAGTTCAGTTAAGACACCTTTAGCCAATTTGAAGAACATCGGACGCATAGAAACTAGCATATTAGCGCCATGCCAATGAAACGTAGATTCCCGTCGGGAGTAAACAAGTATGAAACGAGAGTTTAGTCTCCTCTCATGCGACTTTACACTCGGCATAGAAGTAAAATGTCAAGTGAACACGGAATCGACCTTAGTGATATAGAAAAATAAGGGCGAAATCAGCGTCGCGTGCGCATGGCACGAATGTCAAAACAAGAGGCGATAAAGAGAATCGAAAGGAAGGGGTAGAACTTTTGGATATTGAACGTTCAAAACATTCTCGGTTTGAGAGAGTTCGAGCGTAAGTGAGCGGTTTGCTCTGTAAAAAACGTTAGTGAACGTCCGATGGGGATCCAGGATAAGTTCGCTACTATATTTCATAGGGTCGAAAAAGTACAAGTAGTTTATGGATCCTCGATTTTATTATTTCTCGATAGATCCGATCAACTTACAATGAAGAATGATGAAGGAATCTTTCTGAAGGCAGTTTCGAATCACTTGGATATTCCATGATATACGGTGATTGGATAAATATGGTTTGTATACGGATCCCATAATTCCATACGTGATACTATTGCTGTACCCGGAATGATTTTTAATTTTATTTTGAAATAATCATATTTCTCTATATTGAGAAATGGAATTACAGCTAGTTTATTCACTTAACATATTATATGCCAAGTCAGCATGAGATGTCCGACTCAGTTCTGACTGTGACGACTAAAAGTTCGCGGAAACTCGATGCAAAATCATCGATTTTCGGTCATTGTCGTTAACAACTGCAATACGAAAATCAGTCTAAGTTTTACATGAATCTAAATAGTTGATCTTGGGTCAGACTATCCCAAAATATTAAAGTCTACAGTTTAGTTTCAAACTGAACGGATGGCCTTGTCGTATTAACTCAAGCGTAATGCTTATAGTATTGCATTCTTGGTAATTATTAATAAATATACGTCGACCGGTATAACACTGTATATTGTACTGTATTCTGTAACACTGTCTACTGTGTAACAGATTTGATAATCGTGAGATTATCTTTGAATCGATTAAACGTGTTTTTAGATATATCACGATGCTTTGAAGAAAACTATGTATGTCGTTCGAGTACTGGACCTGTAACGTGCGAATATTTAAAGTTGATGTAATGAGGAGAGTGGGAGAATTAGGAAGCCCAGGCCCGGCGAGAGCAGAGTCCGTCGAGAACATCTACAGTTATCGGTTAGACACTATCAAGACTACATCATGTATAACGCTAAATACATGTAGAAGGAATAGTCTAAAACCATCGGCTTGAGTTTGACTTTATTTTCTGACCTATAACTCCTACAGACCGGAGATATAATTATCTGGGTAGATGGAATTATCCTCAGATATCCGAGTGCCAGTAGGCTTGAATATTTATCTCATCATGAACTGAAAGAGTTAAGGTTTTAATAAGGAGATGGAAGAAATTACTTCCGATGGTTACGGCCATCTGGGAGTTTGTTGGAAATTCTATTAGGAATTTACTATAGGGATCGTATGTAGAACGAGGTTAAATGGTCAGATTATTGTCGCTTCGTCATTCCACGGTTCTGGAGCGACGTTAGCATCCGAAAAGTAGAGAAAATAGCTGAACACCGATGATAAGAGCGATATCAGAATTATCAAAATTTTCTTTCTTGAATGACTATTTGCAATGTTGTTTGGCACTGAGCTTAAGCCTACAAAGCTACTTAAATCTCACACCTGAATAATTAGTGCAGGAAGCTTGTAATAACTTTCTGGATATGGGCAAGGGGATTCGTAGCCATTTCGGGACTATCCTGAAGTTCAGTCTACGTAGCGGTGGTTTGGTGGCCAGCAGGGCAGTTAAAGACCTCTACTAAATAGAGGTCCGCTACGCATTCGACAACCAATATAGGGTAGTAGTATTTGAACGCGGAGAATGACAGAATCCGATCCGAATCGCTCTCCCGCAATAGAGACATGGGTGTATCTCGCGGACGCTGGAGTCCACGGAAGAAGCTGTGGCAGGGAGATCTTCATCGCTCTGTGCAGTTGCACAACCGTTTTCAGGCAAAAGTGCTCGCCCACTTTTACATCAAAGTTGGTCTGGACCTGCAGGGAAACACTGCAGGAGTTCACCGTCATCGAAGATGTGGCAATACTCTGGGTGCCGGGACATTGCGGCATCAGGAGCATAAAATGAGCCGACGCGCTGTTTGGGCAGGGCTCCTCATGGGTTTTCGTTGACCATGAGCTCGTTGGAGTTCCAGCCTGCCATGCCAAGTTGTTGGTCAAGCCGTGGCTAGAGGGCCAGTATCAGCAACACTGCATCAGCGGTAAAGGGTGCCAGGCAAAAGCCTTTTTCGATGATGAACCTGAGGAGGGGGAGTGGCAGAGCTGAGCTTCTATCGTGAACAGGGAGAACGTCAGGGTGGCAGTGTGAATGCTGACCGGACAATCTCACCTGAACAATCAACAGCACAAGCTGGAAGTTATCACAAATCGTGTGTGCGCGTGTCGAGAAGACGACGAAGCCTCAACACTCGTAATATATCGGTGTTTCGCCTTTGGCATGACTAGAGACTTCACGTTGGGCTTAGCATTTCTGGAGCCCGCAGAGATAAGAAATTTGTCCGTCGTCCGGCTTCTTGACTTTTGGTGGAGAGCAAAGTAGGGTGTTATGATTCGAGCGAACCACATTGAGGGGAGGTACAAAATGGGCTATGCTTGAGTGCCGTCTATCCCTGATGATGATAATAATAAATGGGTTTACTTGCCGTATTTTCTTCACAGGTGTTGAGGCAGTCCTGAGGCCTGTGGAGAACTGAGGCACGTGCGTTAGTATGCTATATGTATCGAAGCGATATCGAAGCCTACTTATATAGCTCACTGTTCAAGGAGGATGAGATAATAAGAGAGGGCGATAACAGAATTTCGGTATCTGAGCCTTTGACAATGGATTTAGTGTATCTGGAACCGAGAAAAAAATAAGTTCGAGAGTGGTTTCAGATTAGGCGGATACGCTGAGTACGTCATGACACGGTGCCATTATTGTATTTCATTAATTTTTCAATATTTTATGATAATAATAATAATAATACAAATAACAAAAAATCTTTTTAACCTGTGATATAAATGATATTATTTTCACGAGAGACAATATTTTTATCATTAAGATACATATATGCAAAGCTATTGTAATAATTTTATTTTGTTTGTTTTACTAAATTTGTTTACATTATTTATTTATTATCTTTCCCTTTTTTTTTTGTAATAATATTTATCTCAAATAACATCTTTCATGTTTCTCAAGTGCCCTTTAGGATCAAATGCAGATCCGAGAGGTTGTTTAATAATTCATGGGGGGGGGGGGGGGCACACGAGCAAGTTTATGTCCTTTCCTTGGATATTATATATTATATATCCTTGGATATATATATATTATACGAATGCTATTAAGTCAAGAATCATTGTATTACAACAGTCATATTCTTTAATTTCAATGTATATGGTTGTCGGGCGTTTCAGCCCTTGCGGAGTTACAAATCAATTATCTCGACATTGCGTTAAATCTTTACATGACATATTCATTTCGAACGTAATCAAGTATCTCTCCCTCGCGACACAAAAATATTTATAGACTGTGAGGAATATTCCTCCAATATAAAAAAAAAACAAATCACGTTATGCTCGACTCTATTCCTTAATCTTGTACCACATTTGGCAAAATCACAACATCATTATAGTTCATTATCATGCTTCTATGGATTAAGTTCTCATGAGGCACAGTAATCATATCGTGACTATGACACTACAAATGGTCATTATATTCCGTAAATACACATTAAAAAAAAAACAACAACAAGGTATCGTTCAATCTTCAGTAGCAAACTTCTATGGTACATAGCTTTCCACTATGTGAAAACAAAAGACTAATGCTCGTTTGGATTTCTCAATTCAATTGTATACATCGCATTGCTCTTTAAATAGGAGCGAGACACATCAATTTTCATAGACACAGTATGTATTCCACAATTATATATTATCATTTAGTAATTGTACGATAATTTAACATATTACGAAGAGCATAAATTACATTATAAGTTCCTCATCATCACATTAGCGTTTTAGCAATTGAACGATCCTCTGTCATGTCACGCAATGCGTATACTTTCAAGAAATAACCAGATATCACTCAATAAATCATTCACATTATACAGTTCCTAATCAACACATTATATTTTTAGCAATTGAGCGATACTCTATCATATCACGCAGTACGTATACCGTCGAGCGATTATAGGTATTGTTTAATAATCACACTCTAAACTTTCAATCAACAAAATTATTGGTGGGCATTGAGTGAGAATATATTAGATGCCGCAGCGCGCACCATGTCAAAAGCAATAACCAGGTACTTTTTAATCATTGACACTTTAAATTTTTCTACTTGACGACGTTATCCTTTTGCACTTGAACGAGAATTACGCTCTCAAAAATAAAGGGGATAATAAGACATTATCCAAAAAATTAATGAACCGTCTACCGTACTTGAACGATAATTACGCTCTCAAATAATAATTAGATATTTTTCAACAATTAACGATCATCTTTCGTGTTTGAATGATGCTTTGTCACACGCCACGGTCAATACGCTCTCAAGCAATGACCAGATATCGGTTTATATTCACACTATAAATGTTTGTACAGGTTGGGATTACTTATCTTATTAACTCGCATCGCCTATTCGGTGGTTATGTGTAGAATTCTCTCGCAGCGCAAAGGTGATAAGATGGCGGCGTTACTCGGCTCGGTATGCGTGGTCCAGCACATGACCGGAAGACATCTCCGTCCACGAAGCCTGGTCGTGGTTCAAATGAGTTGCTTTACTTCGATATATCTCTGCGCCTTTTCTTATTGGAGATAACTCATCGATCAATTGCGTAGGGCTTCACGCAATAAATTTTATGTGCAGGTATTCAGAGATATTTCCTAACGAGGGCCCAACCGTCCTGAATATACAATGTACAGGATGGTTAGTATCGAAAAATTCCTTCACGCGATATTCTCCTTTCTTTCTTTGAATACTGATATTTGGTTACAAATATTTTACCTGAATGTTTCTTCCACACTATCACTACCCGATGAACTCTTTTGATTTCCTGGATAGGCGAATTATAATAACATGATTACAGAATTTCGTAGACGCGGACTTTGTTCACACAGTGCGGGCTCACAGACGATTGGGGAGAGGTAGGCGTTGCTTGCTCTCGCGAGGCCTCATAGGCCTTCGAATATTATCAGAGGGGTAGATTCGTCTGATGGTTTTCGGTTAAGCGCTTCGAACGCCCCTATACCTATTTATTGTTTCTCAATCATGATATTCGCTACCTTACCCACTAACAGTCGGTGAAGTACCAGTTATCGAATGTTACACTATGGTATTTATAATTATATTTTGACGGTTGCAAACAAAGTATATCAATAATAATCTTCAAGAAAAAGGAGAAAAAGCTTGAAGTTTGTAAAAAAACAACGAATTCAAAACTGGAAGAAAAAATATTCAGAATTTTTCAAATATTTTCGCTCATGAAAATGAATCATTGGTCGACCAATGATTACAATTAAATTTGAATGGTACAATAAATGGTGTGTTAATCGCAACCATTGATACCGAATAGAGAGTGATAGGTAAACCATTAGCACTTTCAATAGCAAGAATCCGTCTTGTAACTCCTGATCACTGGTAACTACTCGTATTTGGAGTATTACCATTGACAAATTATAACTGTGTTCATCATTACTATTGACCAATTGTAACTATTCGGAGCATTACCAGAATTAAAGGTTCCACAATTAATTTATTAATACACTTATAAGAAGTTGAGTATAAAGAATCGCGGTAGCAACTCGAACCACATACACTTATTACCTTATTGACCTATCCAGACGAGAAACTCCGACACTTTTATACACGAGTCAATTTCTTATATTGTACATAAGATTTCGGCCTTTCAAAAAAAAATTGTTCCCCGCATTTTTCCTCATTACATGAAATATAGAAATGAACGATACCTTCTTAAAAAAACATTTTATGACAACATATTATTTAATTTCTCTTTCGATTGGAACCAAAATGAAAGCTGTAGATTTAGACATATCGATGATATCGCGCTACATTCTGGATATTTTTTATTCGCACGGAGTTTTAAGCATTTCACAATTTTTTCGTCGACATCTGGAGTCGTCATTTTTATAGTGATGACAGCCAGCCACATGTACGGCTATGGTATAATAAAAAGAAAATTGAATATTTATAAAAGATTATTTTATGTATATGGAGAAGAACCGTGCTTAAAAAATATATTTATTATTGATTAATTAACTAAATATAGTGTTGTGTATATAAAGAGAAAATAAAATTAAATATTTCTCCAAGATTATTTTCTAAGGGTGTAAATCAGGAATTTATTTAGTATAAATTCCGGAATATTATTTATTATAAAATAACATTTCTGTTCATACCTAGCCGGTATGAGAGATAATCTCGAAAAGTCGGTAAACTCTCGAAAAAGTATAACTTAATTGTAAATCTAAATGTATGTTTACAACCGGTACGACGGATAACCGCGAAATGCCGGAAAAGACTCGAAACAAAATAAGAAGTAAAAAATTATAATAATTAGTGTAGTGAGGTGTGCTTCCGAGATATATTTATAAATAAATATTAAAGATTTTGATTATTGTATTATACTGGTATACATCTGTCAGGAAAATGTTAAAATCATATAATTTTTCTAGTAAAAACAATCTTTAATTCTAGAGCGTACTGCAAATGTGTATTGTAGCTATACACGAGTACTTTGATTCGATAAACTCATTTTCTGAAATCTGATTCCTCAAAATTGCAACTTGTTTTCAATAATGGAAGTTATCAGCGACGGCTTGGAATTCGTTTACAGCAGATTCTTTTGTAAAATGGAATTATCACTTACCGTTTTTAATCTGTCTTCATTGATTGTTCTACGAGAGATTTTTCAGAAAGACAGTTAATATTTTTGCCAGAAGAGCTGAAAAAGCAGGTTTCGATTTAAAATTGGATAGACTATCGCTCTAGACTAACAATAAGTGCAATTTTCAAAGGCACCTTTCAAAATTAATCTTATTTGGAATTTCATTATACAGCGACATGCCTATAGAAGTAAGATCTAATCACTTTGACTCACAAAATATAATTTGAGTAAATGTGGATTTAATGTCATCAATGGGTTTTTCTTATTTTTTGTAGTAACTCGCACAATTGATGCCAAAGAACTACAAGTATTTAATTCTTCATGGACACTCCCATTAATCAAGTGGAATATTGTGTCTACGAAACATGTTAAGCAACTTCAACAGGGAACTGCATTAGCTTATAGAGTCTGATGGACACTTTTGATGGCGGATCTTGAGACGACGCTCTTGGAAGTACGATAGCTGATGTAAATTGTTTCATTATTCCTCGATGATCAACGTAGCCTGGTAAACATGGATGCAAAGTAGAATCGTGCACATTGCTTTTTTTATTTTTTTCCACTTTTGTTAAAGTCACCTCTATGCGGAAGTATGATGATCGATTTTGACGTCCTCATAGAGAATCCTTTCTCAAAGGTGGAAACTTATTTAAAAGAATAAAGTATAACATTAAGTGATATTGCACATATAATAAAATTTAAACCCTTCGATCGATTCTCACCTAATTCAAAACCAAGTAACCTTGTCCCTTAGATCGATTTTTGTTAAACTCAATAGCGAACCACCTTGTTACCTAGCTCATTATTGCAGAAGGCTTCAGCTTGAAAGCTCAGAGTTTCCGAAAGCTAGAAGGACCACACCCTATTTTCGAAAATCCACGCACTATCAAAAAAAGAGACACCTGTACGGTGTCGCGGATGTGTCTGTTGAAATCGAGCCAACGCTGGTTGTAAGTCTGTGGAGTAAATTAATAATTAAATCGCCGAACCGAACTCCCACGCTGTCAATTAACATGACGGCATTTCTTTTAAATAGAAATTCATTATACATAGAGAAAAAATAGATGTACAAATGTTTATACTTAGAAGTGTTGTAAGAATTTACAGATGGAGCGATAAATGGTATGAGTACAGTGACGAGAATCCGAGTATTGACGATCAGACTCTTGGAGTGTTTGACCTCGTTGACGATTCGAGACGACTGACGTCTCGTAAAGTCGCAAAAAATGAATGCAAGTTAGTTGTAGTACGGTGTGGCGTCGCTCGTGTCAATTTTGAAAAGTGAAGGTACGTCGATGCCTCGAAGAAATCAGAAAAAACCGACAGCGAGTTTCCCTATGGTTAGTCCCTTTGCTCACTGAAAGCGACCATGATAAAACAATGCTCGCTGAAGGCGAACGCCACAAAACAATGAAGTGAGCGACGTTTTTAAGTTATCGCGTCTGCTCTGCAGATGTTTGACATGAATGGCGTCATCTATAATACGAAAAACCCAGCGTTTACGAGCAACGTGTAAAAAATTTCCTTCCTCGACGGAACTACACCCATTAGCGATTAGAGCAAAAATTGCAGCAAAACGATTTTTGTACGATGTCTTATGATTTCGCACACCGAATTTCTACTCGATGTATATCTATATGGTCATAAATCATCGCATGTAATATAAAGTTTACAAAAAACAGACAAATCCCCGAAAAAACAGCAAAAATGGTGTATAAAATCGTAATCATAAAAAAGTTGTACATTTTTTAATATCACATTTAATTTTCACTTATTTCAAGTAACTTCGTTTTTTCGGCCAACCAAAATGAAAAAAAAAGTGCATTCGGATGAAATTTGGTGTTCGCGGGTTAATGAAATCGCTGATTACGAATCTAAACTGAAAGTTTATCAAGTCAAAGTGGCGGATGCAATGTATTGAACCAAAATGTAAAAGGAATTTGATTTGAAGAAAACTCGGTGGGGGCCACAATGGGCCAGTTGTCACATTTGAGCTTCATCAGATTCCTTCTTTCGTCCCTAAAAATTCTGACTTTTTTTTACAAAACAGTGAGTTCAATTGGATTTCGTAATTTCTAATAAGACCTCAAGAATATCCGAGTACCGAGTTTCATCCAATTCAAGTAACTTTTGGGTTTTGTTCCGCCATCTTGAATATCTGCATTTTTTATTCAGAACCTTATTAAGCGATCTCGAAATCCTCTAAGTACCTCTAAGTTTCGTTCAAAGCATGCCACTCGAAGTCGAGACGTAGCTATTATTTAGTTAATGTAAAAGAAATTCATGTAAGTCGTATTTGGTCTAAGTGGATAGCGTACTCGTCATTAGGTAGGTTGTGTAGGTTTTAGGTTTGAATTCGTGTACGCCTTGGATTCGCATACATTAATTCTAGAAGGGCGTTACGGAAGAATTGTATTTGTGCATAAATTATTATACTTTTTTAAACATTAATAAACTAATAATGCTTTTTGAAATTAATAATTAATTTCCATATTTATGATACTGAATGTTACAGGCATTATTCTGTATGACGTGCCAGCTACGCATCATTGACAAAATCACCATTAGCAATATACAGGGTGATCGATTTATCTGAAGACATTGAAATATTTCGAAAACTACGCATCGGATCAAAAAAAGTTCTCAATAAAATTTGTTCGCCTGGAAGGGGGTCATCCAATGATATCAAAGTCAACCCCTCACCCCTACCCGCTGGGGTGGGGGTGGGGGCAACTTTGAAATCGTAAATGGGAATCCCTAATTTTTATTGCAGATTCGGATTCCCCATAAAAAAATAAGTAACTTTTATCTGAAACATTTTTTTTCGATTTATGATAGATGGCACTGTAATCGCAAGGGACCTGATTTTTGCGAATATCTCGAGAAATTACACATCAGATCGAAAAAAGAAAAAAGACATGTTTAATTTTTCAAAAAGCTATTCAGCGATACGAAACTCGACCCACCTTCCCCCCCCCATCCCTTCCCCATTGTGGTGAAAATGGAAGTTGCTTCAAAATCGTGATTGGAAAACCCTATTTTTTTCCTGATTTTCCATGACAAAATCCATTGATTTGACTTTATTGTTGATATGAAATTTTCTCACACATGGCGCTGCAATCGAAAGCATGTATTCGTTTATCAATAAGTTAACAACTACTTTTAGCGTTACCCAGAAACAACGACGTGGACGTAGTAGTTTTTGTTCCCATCGGGGTGCTTGTTTTAGGTGAGTCCCCTTGCCTTTCACCATAGGGGTGCTTGTTTTAGGTGAGTCCCCTTGCCTCTCACTGTTCAATAAATTAGATTAAATGTTCGAAATTGTGACCTTGAACTTCTAGACACTTATTTATTCTTTCCTCGAATGATTGTACACAGGAGAGGAGCATATCTGCGGGAATTTCAGTGCAAGCGTTTCTTATGCGCTGTATCATGTTTTCACGAGTTGTTGGTGCTTGTTGAAAAACCTTATCTTTTAGATGACCCCACAGAAAAAAATCCGGCGATGTCAAATCAGGCGACCTAGCAGGCCAATTAATCGGGCCACCTCTGTCGATCCATCGGCCATTGAAATCACGGTTCAATACTTCCCGTGCTGTTATTGAGTAATGCGCTGGGCAACCGTCATGCTGAAACCACATAATTTGGCGAATGGGCAATGCAACATCCTCAAGTAGAGGTTGTAGTTCATGTTCCAGGAATTTTCGATATTTGATTCCATTTAAAGTACCATCAATAAAATAAGGACCAATGAGTTTGTTACCTACAATTCCACACCAAACGTTAACCGACCAGCGACGTTGATGTTCAACTTGTCGTAACCAGTGGGGATTTTGCACACTCCAGTAATGCATGTTATGCCGATTAACGGCGCCATGGTTTGTGAATGTGGACTCATCTGAAAATAGTACATTAGCGAAGAAATTGGAATTCATTTGTATTTGCTGAACTGCCCATTTACAAAATTCTTCTCGCAGACGAAAATCATCGCCATGAAGTTCCTGATGCAGTGAAATGTGGTATAGTTGATACTTGTGACGATGCAATATTTGATTCCATTTAAAGTACCATCAATAAAATAAGGACCAATGAGTTTGTTACCTACAACTCCACACCAAATGTTAACCGACCAGGGACGTTGATGTTCAACTTGTCGTAACCAGTGGGGATTTTGCATACTCCAGTAATGCATGTTATGCCGATTAACGGCGCCATGTTTTGTGAATGTGGACTCATCTGAAAATAGTACGTTAGCGAAGAAATTGGAATTCATTTGTATTTGCTGAACTGCCCATTTACAAGATTCTACTCGCAGACGAAAATCATCGCCATGAAGTTCCTGATGCAGTGAAATGTGGTATAGGTGATACTTGTGACAATGCAATATTCTGAGAATACTATTGTAATAAATTTTTTTAAATGTAATAAATTTTTCAAGGCTTTTCTTTTTTATTTTATAATAATACTAATTGCGATCTATTTATTTGTTGGCCACACGTATGGCAACAATGGCATGAATTTATTAAATAATTATAATAATTTGTTTTGGTCATCAGAATATTCGTTTATTTTCTTTATAAGAAAATGAACGATAATTATAATTGATAATAGCAAGGTTTAAACATAATCCAATTCACATAATACTGGCGAACATACGAGAATTGACAAGCGTATCTCCTTGACTACAATAATAAAGAACGTTCGATTATAACCAGTTTCATACAATATTCGCGAATTTTTTATCAAGAAACATCACATAGATATGTAATAAATGGTACACTGGAAGATGTGACAATATCATTTCGTGTAGAATCGATATTATTACAAATTCGACAAAATTTAAGAGCTTTGGATATCATAGATGATCAAACATAATAATAGTTCGGACTCCTTAATTGTAATAAATGATTGAAATTGTCATACCTTCAGGGATACAAGTAACAGTAATAATTTTCTTTCTAGTATTATGATCTCGACATCAGCATTGTACTGCTGAATGTACGACAATAGACGGATTACAAGCCTCTCCCGGCATAATAGTAGAATTCGTCCTCTTAATACATAGTGTCCAAATCAATACATATGAAATCTTGAACGTTGGCATTCCATCATGGGAATGTACAACAGAAAAAGAGACAGACGGATTATAGTCCCAAATTATACTACAGTCGTTTAGCTCGAACATACACCGACATACTCGAATCACAAGTTGATATTTCTAAGAATATTTCTAGCACGCACAACAATTGTCATGAAATGTCCGGCGGATGACCCTGGACCTCATATAACCAATTTACCAAACGTTAATGCCATAAGGCTAACAAATCCTCCGAGATATTATTTTAAATTGACAGAGATATATAACATTATAATTATGTATAGATATATATATGGACAGATGATGTATTCATATATATACCCATATTGGATCAAGCGTATTAGAACGCGAGAGTGAATTTTAGCGAATTACGTTTGACACTTTATGATTTATCAATAACATGTAGACTTAGCTTCGGAAGCTTGGCGGCTCGTCGACGGCTCTTCGATGTGTAGGATGCGAGGGGGTAGTATGCGTGCGCTAGGCTCGCATATACGGTAGATACGCTGTAACCAATAACGGCGCGATGGCCCTCCTTTCCTTTGGAAACGGATGGTCTTCCTTCGGGATGCTGAGCAGATCCGATGAGTGATCCAATAAACACTGCGACGTCAACCTCCCTTACGACTGTTTTAATCGCTAATAGCACCACGTAGCCGGTGTTTGAGAATTTCAGATGCTTTTGGTAGAATTTATTAACCGTATAATTCGATTCTGACGAGTACTCGTCCGGATGACTTATTGCTGATTCGAATTAATAAATATATGTTCTTCCTCGTTCAATTATAGGACGTTACACACCCGAAGACATTGTTGCACATTTTGATGCAATAAAGACAGATATACTTTGAAATGAGAATTATACACTGACGGGACGACCGTATACTCGGCGTGCACGAAATAAGAGAGAGCTCGCTGCCCGATTGCTACGCAGCGACTAACTATCAGTCAACGCCCAAAACCGAGTAGTCTCATTATAATAATTATGCTATGCGTACGATACAATCAGAGTCACTTGCGTGCTCGTCTAGGTAAAGCGAGTCTTAGACAGCCAACGTAGACTTATCGGTGTATATCGTAGTCGAAACTGTGTGTGTACAATAGACGAAAGGAAGGGGCATGAGCTAGATCTACGGCTCTTCAATTTGAATCTTTTCAATATTTCTCGTAATTTACAATAACAGACCTAAACGCTAGTCACCGTGCGCACTAATTCTTACACTATCTCTAGAAATTCCGGAATCCCGATGTAATTACCGAGTGCTTACATGAGGGTTTTGTTGAACAGCTGCTAGCACATCCATTTCATTAGCTTCTCCTGTGACAGTGATTCTTCGTATTCTTTTTTTAGGTTGTACACTACCATCAGACATAAAGGATTGAACAACTTTGTAAAAAAAAGAACGTGAGCGAACATTATCTGGAAAACGCTCAGGATTCAAGGCAACAGCATCGTCAACATTCCGCCTACATTCACCGAAAATCAGAATCATTTCAGTTTTTTCTTCTATGGTTGCGGCATTCATTTCGCACTCGTACTTCAGTTTAAGGAATGAAGGGTAAAGATAGTCAGGTGAATTGACAATGTTGGAGGTGTTTTCAGTTAAAATCGTTGATATTGACCTTGACGCGCCACTGTGACCGTATGGTGAACTACGGGCTTATAAAAGCCAGTGCAGCGTTGTCAAGGATGACCATTTACGATTTCAGGGTGGCGGTGAGGGCCTCTCCTGTGTACAATCATTCGAGGAAAGAATAAATAAGTGTCTAGAAGTTCAAGGTCACAATTTCGAACATTTAATCTAATTTATTGAATAGTGAGAGGCAAGGGGACTCACTAAAACAAGCACCCCGATGGTGAGAGGCAAGGGGACTCACGTAAAACAAGCACCCCGATGGTGAGAGGCAAGGGGACTCACCTAAAACAAGCACCCCGATGGGAACAAAAACTACTACGTCCACATCGTTGTTCTTGGGTAACGCTAAAAGTAGTTGTTAACTTATTGATAAACGAATACATGCTTTCAATTGCAGCGCCATGTGTGAGAAAATTTCATATCAACAATAAAGTCAAATCAATGGATTTTGTCATGGAAAACCAGGAAAAAAAAGGGTTTTCCAATCACGATTTTGAAGCAATTTCCATTTTCACCACAATGGGGTACGGATGAGGGGGGGAGGGTGGATCGAGTTTCGTATCGCTGAATAGCTTTTTGAAAAATTAAACATGTGTTTTTTCTTTTTTCGATCCGATGTGTAATTTCTCGAGATATTCGCAAAAATCAGGTCCTTTGCGATTACAGCGCCATCTATCACGAATCGAAAAAAAAATTTTCAGATAAAAGTTACTTATTTTTTTATGGGGAATCCGAATCTGCAATAAAAAATAGGGGTTCCCATTTACGATTTCAAAGTTGCCCCCACCCCCACCCCAGCGGGTAGGGGTGAGGGGTTGACTTTGATATCATTGGATGACCCCCTTCCAGGCGAAGAAATTTTATTCAGAACTTTTTTTGATCCGCTGCGTAGTTTTCGAAATATTTCAATGTCTTCAGATAAATCGGCCACTCTGTATAATAATCATCATTGACGGGTTAAACAGTCACTGCAAGTAATGTTACGGTTGTCATTAACGATTCGAATGATCACTATTTATGAATCAATCGTCACCATTCATCACTTTTATTGCCACCATTTAATAAATAAATGTTTCTCCCAAACGTCCGTCAATTTATATTCCGCACTCCTATGGTTTTTCGATAGTTATTAATGGTTAATTTTCAAGAGGGATTAACGCCACGCGGTCTTTGGCTAATGTAGTAATTTGCGACGTGGGACTACCGTCACTGAAGAGTTAACAGTTATTTCGCTCGGCGCAAATCTTTAAAGTTCGGAATAGCTGAAGGGTGGCCACGATCGGTAGATCTATTTTACTTGTTGTTTTTGCTGTATTTATCGATTTGTTTTACAACACCCGTTTACATAACTGAAATACTATTTAGTATTTTTATGTTCCTATTACTATTTTTCCATAAGAATTTATGATCTATGGTTAGATTCAATAAACATTGCGGAATGTTGGACAAAAGTTCCATTGACTGCTGCTGTAAATATAAATGAGAAAGAACTGCGAGAGGGCGATGACTACGAAGCTTGGCGAATTCCTGTGGGATATCGGATTCCGGAAAGGCGCTGAGCTAGGGCCACGTGGAATGCTGAGAAAAATTGCGTGACCCAACCTGATTATTCGCGGCTTCCCTCCCATCGTCATCCTCGACGACCTCGAACGACGACCCCAACGAATTATCGAGTTTTTCATTGGAGCGCCCATAAGCTAGATATATAACGAGAACAACAGCAGCAGCAGTCAATGGATGTTTCATATGTCGGTGGAAGTTGCAAGCCGCAAGGTTAGGTTGGATACTGACACGGTGACTCGTCCATGAGCAAAATCGCAAGGGGTGCCGAAGGAGAAAAAAGTTTGGTCCGGCTCAGCATTACTCCCAATTTAACGTTGCTTACAAGTGTAAAGAGATAAATAGCACAAAAATGCTCGAAATGGAACGGTGCACTCGAGGGAATGTATACAAGAAGAAGTAGTGGTGCTCTTGATACGGTTCTACGTAGAGCTATATGTCACGCGATCACGGATTGGCACCGTCTCTGTGACCGCTGCCAGAGTCAGCAAATTCCTGAGGGACAACCGTACGTGAATGGTATGGCCGGTCTGCGTGGTTTTGTTTTGTTCACGGAAAAATCGACACTGTATTTCCGCGATAACTCTTGGGTAACCCCATAGTGACGAATTGTCTAATTTTCCGGAAAAGTCGTGCTGCGTACATGATCATTTACAGTAATTGTACTTGTAGCAGTGATTATACTCAGAATCATAATAAAATACAAATAAAAACAAAAAATATTGCATTTATCGATCTCATGAAAAAGAAATTATATTCAACATATTATTCTAGTAGAATAGTTAACTAAAGGTCGTAATTGTACAGTTGATTGCTTTTTTTAAACAACCAGACTTAACGGCCTCTTAATTATTTCAAAGTGCTTCCACTGTATACTATCCACGGTGCAATAACAAACCATGAATCTCATTTTCTGAAGGACCTTTCACAGAAACAATTCGGAGGAAATATTACAAATAAAAATACTCTTTAACCACAGCACATTCAAAACCTAAAGGAAAGAAGTGAGTCAATTACGTGTACTCACTCAAAAATCTCACTGGAGACAATCTCTTAGATTAGGTTGAGAAGTAAGCGGGATTAGCCGACCGTTGAATCACGAAGACACGGAAGATACTCTTATAGGACACTCTTGGTCATTTTAACCGACCCTCAAATTAGAACTGCAATTTTTTTTTATGACACGGGGGTATCAGGAGGACTGCGTGAAGATGTTTTGTGCTTACACGGGAAGGTCTTCAGGTGTGTCACCATTTTTTACTCAAAACCTGCAATTTTGTAGATGATGCTAACAACACATTCCGAACGTTATAACCCCAACCACTTGTTAAAAAATAAATACGCCTATACAAATACAGCACAGAAGAATAATAACATGCATGTGGTGTGAAGCCATTTTTAACTAGATAAATACCCGCGCTGGAATATTTTTAAAAAAATTTTAGTTGTTAATTTTATTCTAGTGTTTTGTTTCTAATTTTTTTTTAAAACAAGCTCAAAGCCTTTTTCATCAATGTTAGCATATTTTTGAGAAAAGATTCTCAAATCACAGTCAATTATTGCAGTGAGCACAACTAATGAAAACTGAGTTTTCGGCTTAGCAACAAGTATCAGAAGTATTGGTATTAATCAAACATATTTGCCGGACATTCTTGAATTCACCGGGGTCAGGGATGTCATATCCACTTTTAAACCATGCATACTACAACATTGGAGTGAAAACATTTGAAGTAAATTGGTTATGGATCAACGAATGAATATTGATCATATAATCTGATCAATTCATCATAAATTTCCTCGAAAAATATTTCATATTGACGAAAGAAATAACCGTCTAATGATTGACAAACTGCTGTCGTTCCAGCTGGGATTATTTTGGTTAGTCAAGAATAAGATTTCATAGCTGAATTCAATTTTTTTGTAATTAAAAAAAAGTTTACTACACAGCCATTTTTTTAACGAAGAGGCTGGGTCTCTAACATTGAGAATGTGTTATTAGCATCATCTACAACATTTCTGTACAGGTTCTGAGTACAAAACGGTGACACACCTGGGGACTTTTCCTTGTGGCGCTTTCCTCGGTAGTTGATCTCAGAATGTAAAACCGGGAGATAGTAGTCGAGAGTGCTTTTCTCAGTGGTTAGAATTACGTACATTTTTAATTATAATCCGAGACCTTCCGATTGCCCGTCAACTACTCTGAACACTACGTTAGCTTATGCCACTTATCACATTTAAGGGAAAGGAATCGAGTAAAAATAATTTATATTCATTGAGCAATGAATATAAATTAAATCTCGCTTGCTTGGCTGCTGGTATTATAAGGAAAAATATGTTATGTTGACCTCTGAAAAACAATTTGTTACCGTATGACAGAAGGGTCTATAGTAGCTGTACTAAGTAGCCTACAATGAATTTATATGTTTTTACACTCTGTAGACTTTCACGAGAGAACTGGTTGTCCGAATATTCCAAAAAAAATGCCAGTTGTGCATAAGGTGTCTTTAATTTATGAAAATAATTTTAATAATTACGGTTGAAGCCTATGGTGTCTCATAAATTTTGCTTCTGTCATAAATCGCCACATTCATGTCAGAAGGATACATCTTATGTACAAAAGATAATTTTTTGGTAATATGCAGATTACCAGTTCTCTTGTGAATGTTCGCAGAAATGAAAAAATATAGGTTTCGGGTAATTGAATACATAACCTTAATTATATTCATAAGAAGCAAGCATAGCAAATTTTTTTTACTACTCGTTATGACATATTTACTTTGGAATTTCTCAAAAATTATTTACTCCACAAGAACGGTATAATTCTATATTCTTTATATTTGGTAACGCATTTTTTAATGAATCAGAGAGGGGTGTTGGCTTTCCGAATGATAAAAACTCGGAATTTTTCAAAGGTCGATTTTTTAGACTATTTAAATTTTTTACAAATTGTAAGACTCAAATTTTTTAAAACCTAATCGTTAATGTCGTATAATCGTAAAAATCAGATAAAGTTAAGTCCTGAAATAAAAACAGAGCAAAACCGGAAGCGTACCAATCACATATCGATCTATATCACAGAATTCTATCGTCGGTATTCAGAACGCTCATATTTTCAAAATTTGAGTTGAGACAAACAAGTTCTCAAAGGATTACACTTTCTAAGCAAAGAGCTAAAAAAAATGAAACATTAACGGCTAAAAATATAGAATTTATTCGTACGATTTTGTCAGAACTTTTAGAAGAAAAATTTTAGATTCTTTAGCATGCGTTCTTATGGCGTAGGTACGGAGAAAATATAGAGACAAAAATTTAAAAAATGATATTTTAACAAAATGTAGGTGAATATACTTAGTTATACTGAATTGTTTGCAGTTAAAGGATACCTCCCTCTCGCTCGCCTCTTACCGTACTGCACGATAGCGCCTATCCCTTCCTGATCTCTCTACCCAGCGAACCGCCTTGTGGAACCTAAATTGATGTATCGACTAACTGAGGTAACCAACTAATAAGGATGTAGTTACTTGACGGTTGTTTTTTTTGTTTGTTATCGCGAGAGTATCTTTCTCGATTGATTGAGACTAATAGAACAGTAAGTTGTAGATTTTTTACGTTGACTTTATAGAAAAAAAAATGCGTCAGCTCATAAGTAAACGGCGGTTACGCAAAATCTACGTGCACAAGGGTGTACAAACAATATACAGATGACAAGAATACTCTAATGAACTGTATACTAAAATGAGAATGCAATTTACCGTACAGTTTTTGCGTTAAATACAATTTTTACTTTTGTTCTCTTCTATCTGTTTCGCTCTCGCTGGGTCTCCTATAATCGATAAAATAAATATATTTTTCTAAATTCTAACGTAAATCTATGGTTATTCCGTCTTGCACCACCTTTTGTTATGGTCAAATACGTTTTATAAAAAAATATATATATAAGCTTTTCATGATGTTCGAAAGTCTATCGTCAACAAAGGACAATCGGAAAGGGAAATGGAAGACAATTAGGATGGGTGACAAAAAACGATTGGCAGAGAATAAAACGACATCTGAGGTGAGACGTGGTCACCCGATACGTACACTACTTTAAGGGGTTACATGAGTTTGGAAATTTCAAAAAATGAATAAAAATTTGTTTTTATCTAATAGTACAATATGTCTAGAATATTCTCCCAAATTTTTTTAGGTTTTTCAATACTTGGTAGTTTTGTGAAGTGCTCGATCATTATGAATGAAAATGGAGAGGAAAATCCGTGGACATCGCAGCTGCAGAATGATCTTTACTTTATGGAGTTGGAATCGACGATTCTATGTGAGTTAAAAAAAAAAATTTTTCGTCGTTTTATATCTACTTAAAACTTCAATCGCATTTTTCTCGAAACACTATTGTTGAAGTCGGTGGACACGATTTCGCACAAACTAATGCGCCGATCTTAATGAATCTTTTTTTATTACAACTAATTTTACAAGGCTATACGTAGTGTAAATTGTACCAAAAAATGTATTATTTTGCATACCACTGTCCCAAAAATACAAATTTCAATTTTTTTAAAAATCCTTCATTCAATCACGAGCTACACTTATTTACTAACAAAAAATATTTCGTTTTTTAATTTCAGATAAAGCTATCACGATTTATCGTGATCACCGCGAGGACACTTTTTTTAGGGGTCTCCGGAAACCAGGTCCTACCGGCTAAATTTCCAACATTTTTGAATGAAAATTTTTTTAAATACTGTTGAAATGTTACTCTTTGATGTACTTAACATTTTGAATAAAATAATTTATATATAATGTGAAAAAAAAATCGAGAAAACGTGCTTTTTTTGGCTCCGAAACTCATGTAACCCCTTAAAGATGTCAGAAACTGGGCCGTTTATCTTACGGTTGTCATTTCAAAGGGGGTAAAATGGTGAAAACTTTTTTATCAAAAAACGTTAAGATTATACCTGATCCTAAAACTAGTAGAACATATGTTTTTACATCAAATTGATTCTGTGAGTACGGACTATACTTATAAGTTTTTACATTAAATACACATGCTCTGGTACACAATCTATGGCGTTACACCTGGCGAAAATAAGGGCTTGCCGGGGCACTACTCTGGGGCACTTCCGATGCCCTTGCAGAGTATACGCATATAAATATGCATCGTTCTGCATGCATATGAAGTACGTCCGTTTGTACGTTCTGATTTGAGGAGCCAACGAGAGCACTCTCCTGTACAGGTGCCCTCGTTCCGTCCGATAACTCTCAACAGGTAGCGCGGAATGGTCGATTTGATAAAGCAAAGGCCAGTCAGATGTAATCAACCAAATATTAGAGAAAGAAATTTCTACGCAATGTTTTATCGCTTTTCTCGTTCCTTCACTCTCGCTTCGTAAGTTTTATTTTGTGTAAGAAAACTTTGGTCGGTTAATTTTCTATTAAATTCGGCTAGTTCTCTAAATAATCTCGTCAACCCACACTGAATCAAATGCCTATTGGATGTTCAAAATTGATCAATAGGCCCATGAAACGTTCATTTCCTTGACGGACGATATAAGTCTTTTGAACGTTCGTGGCAGGATGTAAATTTCATTTATGACGATGGATAAAAGCAGAACATCTATTGTACATGCACAATAATTTCCGCTTTGAATGTTGAAAAAGGATATCGATTGGATATGCACAAAAATAGCTCGATTAGCTACACCTACAGTACGTCAATTGAACGTTCAATCGTCTTTCTCAATCCGTCCTCGAATCATCTGTCGACAACCAGAAGAATGCATTGAACCTAACCTAGGTGCGGTTGGCCATCACTCGGAATACAGCTGACACTTGGCCGCAAGGCAGCAGTAAGTTGGCAGCCAGTCAGTATCGGTTCAATTCAGAGTTCAGATTCGTAACCTTCGACCTTAATAGCCCTTGAGTATCGAGTTTCATGAAAATTAAATAAATGTTGAGATCAGAGACAAAAATCCCTGAGTTCCAAGTTTCATCTGAATGAAGTAATTTTTTGCAATTTGTTCTGTCATATAATTATAGAAGTGATTATTGATTTTTTAAGTTTAAGTTCGGGCATTCATAAAAATCAATTTTATCGTCAAATCAACAATCAGTGCCCTTAAATACTTCCGACGGTCAATTATTACCTAAATTGTACTTGTTGTTTCGTCACGATTACAATTTTTCTGTAAAACTTGCTTGTCATTAGGTACTTATACGTAGATCGATAGTTCATATAGATCTCAAGTTGATATCCCGTAAACATCACTTTACGGAGAGTGTTACGAAAAAAAAATCGTACACCTGGACGATTTCTTTTTCTTTTTCTTTTCAATAGTAATAAAATAGGTTAGGCTGGGTTCGTATTCCACCGCTCGGGGTCCATCGTCTTTGATATATCACCTCCCTTGCGGCTGTAGCCAACTTCTCCGATATATCGCATTCGCCGGAGACCAGGGAAGCAGCAGAAAATTTTAGGCCGATACAGCTGGGCCTCCCTAAGTCTCTGGTGGCTATTCGAGTAAACTCCAGCACGGAGGTCACCATCCACGCGATAAGAATCAGCGTGGGAAACATTCGGAAGCCAAACACCGACCGCCCACTCATCACTGACAGGGATGGTTACCTTCGTTACGTCCCGAAACGTAGAATGTTTTTTTCATATCGGGTAAAGTTACTCAAGATAAGTACGCATGTAAAAAATTTAGTGGCCGATGTGGACATTGCATGGGTCAAAGGCAGCCCTCATAAATGGGGGAATTCTCAGATTTTCCCAAGAACTGGTGGGAAGATCCAAGATGGGAAAAAACTTTTGAAGTACGGTTAGTTTTTTTTTAATGCCCTATCAAAAGCTGTCATTAATTTAGATTTATTTACAATAATACACCACCCACCCTCTCGATTGATTGTATATCAGAAATTATTTTTCTTTTTTTTTCTCACGAAGACAATCTACCTTGTGCGCAGAGTTGGGCATGAATTGATTGAAGGTGGGATTCGAACCACTATGACAAAATAAAAACACTTAGAAAAAAATTCCATTTGGGTCGGCCAGAAATTGAACCCAGGTCACCTTGGTGCAAACGCGGAGTCATCCACTGAGCCACTGCTCTGCTTAAAATATTATTAAAATAATGAATAATTATGAATATTATTTTAACAGTAATTTAATAGTACATAACGATACATTGTGAAAGATTCTTTCTGAAATCAATAATTCATTTCCTTATTGGTTATACTGAATATTACAGGCGTTCTATAGTTCTCACATCCAAAAGACTGCCTTGAATGACTGCGAGTTAAGTAAATCAATTGGACGTTTAAAATTTATCCTTACAGAAATAAACTTTGCGCACGTGAATCTATCGGATGTCCTCTCATAATTAATTTCATCCTCGGTGGATATACAAAGTTCGTACATTGTACGTACAATGTGAATTCAAAACCGAACGTTCACGTGACACGCATGAGCATCTACCAGCTGAACCCAGAAAGTAGTGATCGGCATCAATTCTATGTAATCTGATCGTCCTGCAAACATATCGGTAGATATTTATCAGATATACACTCTACGTCCTTTGAACATATACGAGTAAAATAGAACGCCTAAATATCGTGCCAAGTACGATTATTTAACGTCTTATGCAGGACTATTTTCGCTTTTACATACGTGACGTTCATAAACCATCTCGTGTACATCTAATATATACACTTTTTGTGGATGCTGGATGCTTATTGATGCCCCCAGGAGGATCGATTTATTCAGTATAGATGCTCAAAGACGTTCCTTGGTCGTTATGACTCGTAGATATGGTCGATATTTTCGGAAACACGATGTCGTTTTATTTCCCCTGGATATAGCAGATGAAAATCAATCAGGTTGATTGATTTCCTTCCATTCATCTTCACCGTCTTAACGAGTATAACATTCCATCTGCTTATCGATTTACTCTCGTATAAACAAGACGAGTTTCAACGAGTGCATCTGTCCTGTATGAGATAGTCATTTCTGTTAGCCTTTTTTTAAATTGCTAGAGAAAATGGTTTACGTTCTCACGTAGTACAGAAGATTTGTACACATACGAAACATCGAGCGATAGAGCCGTAGACATGTGCTACACCTCGTGAGCGATAAATTATGAGGCGTTGCGGCGGCTCTCGTTTTGAGCTCAGAGCACTTGTTGCCCATCGCGACTGCCCGAACGATAACATCTCAAGAACATCTGTATCAAAGTGCTCCCAGGGTCTTAAGTTGAGAGATGCAGTTGAGAGATCCAGAGTAAATATTATTATAATTTTATGTTAAATATCTCTGCAGAAGTTAAGAACGATTTCATGGTGTTGAATCGCAACCGTGAACACTGCCATGATGTGATCATATCATCCGCTGGTTATGGATTTTAATCCGTATAATGCTGCAAGAATTAGTCTGACAAAAAAGAAACTAGAAAAATTCTTTTTGCACGAGTAAAAATGTATCATCTCGTCCCATAAACTTTGGTTCATAATCAAAGCGAGACCTTCTGGAATTAATTGATTCATTCTGAATTTTAGTAATAGTCGTGAAAGTAAAAGGTTCGTTATGGGTTTACATGGATTAGGAAGAATTTCTAACTGAAACTATTCACTATGTTAGCGTTGTTGGTTATCATTTCCACTTGTAATAAATTTTCGCTGGAATTGAATATTTGTTTGACAAAATTGTTTGCGTGAAATGCTGCTAAAATATACATTAAAACTATTGTTCAAATAGTGCTCAAATGTATTTAAAATGCGTTAACTTCGAATTCAACGCAGGGCGTTTTTACTAATATGTCACTCGATGCATCATCAGTCTATCGCTCAGCCTTTACTATTGTTGCCGAACCCTCCGTACACTAGATCGCTCATCCTATTTAGTAGGCACTCCAGGCCTTTAGCTTCTTGTTCAGCATTCTGTACACTCTATAGTTCCACCTTTTAACGGCTTGCAATGTCAGTTTCCGCTCTGCTGCATGATGTTCACAGGATTTTTCCGCTTACCCTGTCTCCACCTTTATTCATTTTTTTCTGGTGATATTTTAATGGACGTTTGCCTGAAGACTACTATCGGTCGCTTCAGGGACTCTTCTCTCATAGCATTTACGTCCGTTGGACCGTATTCTCTCGCGACTTTGGTAGTCCTGCATGAAAGGTGCAAGGTCTCTCTCTCTCTCGTAACATGATGATATCCGGTTATAATGATAGTTCTCGATGACGTACTGTATTCCGCATCTCGAATGAGAAAAGCGGGGGTGAACTTTTCTAGCCATCGCCTCGTCATTTTAGCTTCCCTTTTTACAAAAGGCTACTATGAGCTTAAAATATAAAGATTTTTGGGTTAAAAGGAACCAAGTTGAGACTCCAGTCGGGAATAGACGGGTAAGAGTAAATGTTTTACCCCTTGAAAGGGTGCGCTATCGCGCAGGGGTTCAGTGGGAATGTGGTCCTTTGTGCTCGTCTTACCCCTGTAGTACCTTTTATATATAACTACTCATATAGTAGAGACTACGGAGACACAAAAGAAGCCTTGCTGTCGTTTAATGTAACTAGAAAAATTATTTCTACGATTATACTGCTTTGTATTCTTTGATAACATAATTTTTCTTCAAGTCTTTGGGAGGACGTTGGAATCGATTGATTCATGATTCATAATTAATAATTCAATCAGTGAAATAGATTTTTTTATTCAAGTCTTGGAATTGGCTCAGTTATTGTTCACGTATTCACGAGTCCTCTGAAGTATGCTAACGAGAAAGTCTGAAGTGCGCTAACGAGAAAGTCATATTTTGCATATAAAGGGCCCAATCTGTGTCACTGAAATTTGAAAGCTTGCAAAGCTGCAGTAATTTTCCAGCGGCCAGCTCCCGCAGCGTCAAGACGGTTACCGCTGAGTTTTTAATTATTTTATTTAGTAATGAGGGTTCGAAGCTAAAAGAAAAAGGTCTTTCTTAAGTTCTATTAAGATATTTTACAAGTCAACTAACGCTTTGGAAGCGTTACTTTTCAGAAAAACATCATAGTCTCTGCTGTGTTCGTTTTCAATTTTTTTCTTCTCGAAGGAGTTGCCACAATCAACTTTATCGCCAGAAAAGTAATAACAGTTGGACTAACCAATAGATTAAACAAAAAATGTTATGGTAAACTTACCAAATTTTACAACTATCTCACACGAAAAAAAAGTATATCCCATGATATAAGGAGATACGAGGGTTGTATGATAAGTGCCTGGCCTCGACTGGAGATGGTGCCACTAATATTAAATCAATGCTATTTTTCGTGAGTGTCATCCTTCAAATGTCTACTCTACAATTGTCAATGAGCTGTGTCATTCAGTTTGTTTTGACAGTCATTGAAAGCGAACGACTTTTGTATTCTTACAAAAATGGAAAAAATGGAGTACCGAGCAGTGATAAAATTCTTGTTCTTGACAAAGAAAACGAACGATAAAATAAAAGTGGAATTGAACGACGTTTATGGGGACCCTGCACCTTCGTTTGTAATAATAAAATATTGGACAGCTGAATTTAAACGCAGCTGTACAAGCATTTGTGACGAAGAACGTCCAGGTTGTCCAAATGAGATCACCATACCAAAAATGATTAACAGGTGTATTTTACCACGATTTACGGTAAATTGTCGGAAAATGTTGTGACTGTAATTCAGATTTCTTTATATACTTTATATCCTTCATAGATAAAAATCCTTCGCAGCATTGGTGACGGTCGGGAAGAGAAAGAAATTTTAAATAATCTTGACGCTTCGACGCAGATCCGAGTCATCTTCAGATATAATTGAAAAGAGCTGCAATATTTTTACATTAATAATTGATTCGATGTCTGTTCTAAAGTTTATGGAGTCATTGTCTTTTTTTATGTATATAATTTCTATTAGAAGTCGTTTTTGCAAACAAGGATCAGAAGACAGTATTTTTAAATTGTCAAAATCAAAAGTGTGCTATCATAATTTGAATTTTATGTTTTATTTGATTGTTTTAATTGATTTTTTATTGAAATTGTTATACTTTATCCCTAGTTTACTTACTTACACCACATATATCTTGTTATACTTTATATTTATTTAGAGTATTTATTTTTGATTGATTTTTGTTGGTAAGAGTTAGAATTGGCATGTATTCAAATTGAAATATTCTTCAAATTTTTTTCTTCTCTTTCTCGAATTTGTCTTCTTCATTGTGTACACCTGGCTGAGTTTCAACTAGGATAATATTAATAACCAACCAAGATAAGAGAATCATTGTAGGCCTATAATAATTACAAACTACACACATGCGTATCAAAACAAAGACTTCAATTTATTGTTTAGGCTGAGAGATCCGATCGAGGGAGAAACTCGGGATGTTATTATTGACTCGTAAGAACCATATATATAGCATGCGGCTGGAATAAATTCTACATAATAACAACATACCATCTTATCGGATTCTACCTCGAATATTGGAAATCAGGAACGCTATCATAAACAGCATAATTATGAATCCCTGAACAAAAATACAATAGAATAATGCCTTTCGACGATTTTCGAATTCGAGAATTAGTCAAATTGTAATAACGGGTCGAATTACAACAACACATTCGTGTTGTGGTAAATCGATATGGGATACCATTACCGCAACACGAATGTGTGAAATGGATGGTGTGAATGAATGAATGGAATGGTATCCCACATCAACCTCATCATCATTCTAATGGAGGGGTATACAAACCCCCAAAAGGAATTAAATACGTACAGATCTACTTTAAATAAGATTAATTCTTCTTCGGAAATACCGAAGGTATACGTATAAGAATGTATCGAACAAGCGTTAAAAGAAATAACTCTTATCGAGCAAAGTGCAAGTAATTCTCAATAAAAACATATATATCCGATATGCGGCTATGAATAGAAACACGAATATTTTTGGATTTATAATCACCGTTATAATAGT
This sequence comes from Cylloceria caligata, assembly GCA_963942595.1. Classification (NCBI taxonomy): domain Eukaryota; kingdom Metazoa; phylum Arthropoda; class Insecta; order Hymenoptera; family Ichneumonidae; genus Cylloceria; species Cylloceria caligata. Next base: position 65,704,710 of record OZ012704.1, on the reverse strand, counting down.
GCGACGACGGCACGACAATTGGAAAATATCCCATACACGGCGCACAATGCGTCAAATAATTATCACAGTTTTAGCTCACAAAATACATATATGACGAAATAATCGCTAAATAAATACGAGTCTGAATGCGAATATATATATTCGCATATATATAACGGACAATTATTTTTTTTCTGGTGAGAGTAAACTAGAATATGTTTCTATGAACAAGGGGAACGAGATTTTATTCGCTGTTTTTTTTAACAATTATTAATTATAACTATTCACAGTCTTACCCGTGAACATGAAACGACAATTCAAGTTTACTATTATCACTGTCTCTTGCACCTGTGCTTTCTCGCGTATTACTGCCGTATTCCTCGTGATAGTCGCTCCATCTGGCGGTTCCAAATCCAAGGAAAGTATACTTTCCTTACATCTCCCCCTCCCAGGGTGAAAGTTCGTACAAGTTTCAGTCTTCATCTCCATCATCTGATGTTGGAATTAATTTTGTCACGTGGAAGAGACCGGTTTCTTGATTTCGTTTTCCTGTTTTTATTCTATATATTGAATCTGATATCTTGACTATTATTTCGAAGGGTCCAATTCTTAGTTCGTCTAGTTTCTTCCTGTTTATCTTGTTGCCATTTTCTATGTATACTAGATCTCCTGAGTTGAACAGGTGGTTTTTTCTATTCTTGTCAAATATTTTTTTGTTATATTCATGTGATTTTTTTGTTCTTTCCAGAGCTAGTTCTTCATGTCTCATCCAGTCTTCTTTATTGTTTCTTCTTTTTATTTCTTCAGGTAGAATGCTGGTATTTGTGCCATATAATAAATACTTAGGCGTAAATCCAGTTACCGTATGCTCTGTTTGATTGTACTTGTCGATACATTCTCTGGCGATCGTTGTCCAGGCTCTTTTCTCCTTCTTTTCATTTATATTGCATCTTATTTTGTTGACTAAGGTCTGATTTAATCTCTCGTACAGACCATTCGAGAAGGGCGCATTGACGGCCGTAAAAATGAGTCTAACGTTGTTTTCTCCCAGGAATTCCTTAAATTCTTTTGAGTTTATTCCCGGATATTGATCCGTAAGTATTGTTTCAATTTTGTCTGTTTCCAGCACCAACTTGATTTATGATATTTACCAACTTGATAAAGTCAGTTGCACTCTCAGTTTTCGATGATAAAATGAACGCATATCTTGTAAAATGATCCACAAGTTGGTGGAGGTATCTTTTTGTCGATCTTCGTCCTCCGAAGCCTCCGATGGTGTCAATTGACATTAATTCGAATTGTTTTAACGCTGGACCCAATTGTGACATCAGCCCATATTTTCCTTGCCCTCTGCATTTGTTCTTAATACAAATCTCGCAGTTTTTACATATTTTTTTTATATTCGCCGTTATGTTTTTAGCTGTATAATACGGGCATACCCTATTCATCATTTGTCTAATCCCTATATGACACCATTCGGAGTGTATTCCCTTAATTAATCCTGAGCTTAGCTCTTCAGTTAAAATTATTTTTTCTTTATTTCTAATTTTTTTATAGAACACTCCGTCTTTTTCTATTAATTTTGTTTTGATCTTCTGCAATGTTCTATTTTTTTCTTGATCTGTTTTTATTTCTTTTACTTTTATTAGATTAACTATTTTTAGCATTTCTTCTGTATTTCCGAGTGGTTTTAGTACCGAATTTCTACTCAAACTGTCTGCTTCCGTGTTATCTTTTCCCGGAATATATTTAACTTCGAAGTTGTATTGTGACAAATAATAGGACAATTCACAGAGTTCTTCGTCAGTTCTAGCTTTTATGTTCATGTTTTCTAACGGTTTATGGTCTGAAAATATCGTAAATTTCCTTCCAATCAACCAGTGTTGCCAATACTTAACTGCTTCTTTATTGCCAAGCATTCTAAATAAATTGCTTTTTTTCTTTTTTGTGCATCGTTCAATTTTTTTGAAAAATATGCTACTGGCTTTTCTTTCCCATTATTTTGTACCTGTTTAAATACTGCACCAATACCTTCTAGTGATGCGTCTGTGTAAATTCTTATTGGTAAATTCTTATCAAATATTTCCAACACTAGTTGAGAACATAGTAATTTTTTATACTTGTAAAAGATTTTTCGCATTCTTCAGACAATATAAACTTCTCATTTTTCCGTAACAGTTTGTGTAACGGGTCTAGCAATATTGAACTTTTCGGTATATACTCATGACAAAAGTTGATTTTTCCAAGAAATTGTCTAATGTTTTTTTGGGTTTTTGGTGTGGGAAAATGTTGTATTGAGATTAAGTTATCTTTCACTGGCCTTACTGTGTTGTGTTCTATTATGTGTCCGAGGTATTTCACTGATTCTGCTGCAAGTGTACATTTTTTAAATTTTAATCTAAAACCCTCATTTACTATTGCTTTTATTACTTTTTCTATATGTTTTATGTGTTCTTCGAATGATTCTGAAAAGATTAAGACGTCGTCTATGTAATTTTCTGAAAAGTTTCTCAAATTGTGCTTTCTCAAGATATTGGATAAAATTCTCTAGAAAATGGCTGGTGATATCTTTAATCCGAACGGTAGGCACGTCCATTGGAAGTGCCCCTCTTGTGTAACGAATCCCGTTTTTTGTCTATCTTCAATGCGTAGTGGAATTGCCCAAAAAGCTGAATTTATATCTAATGTTCTGAAGTATTTGCAGTTTCTCGTTTTTATTATTAAATCTTTTATTAATGGGAATGGTTGAGCTTGTGGTATAATTATTTTGTTCAAATCGCGAAAATCTATACATAATCTTGATCGTTTGTTTTCATCCCTTTTGAATGCTAAAGTTACCGGTGCTGCAAACGGGCTGAAAGATTCTTCAATTTACCCATTTTCTATTAATTTTGCTACTTGATTCTCAATTTCTTTTTTATCTTCTATGCTGCATCTGTACGGCCTCTTACTACAATATTTATCCACTAGTAAGTCTATTCGAGCTTCATAGTCTGTGATAGTGCCTACATCATATTGATTATTTGCAAATACTCTGTTATATTTTTCTATCAGTTTTTCAATTTTCTATTTTTTTTTCTGTACTGCCCAAGTGATCTAAATTCATTATAAACTCGTCTCCATTTATATGTTCGTTGAAATTTATTTTGACTTCTTTTATTTTTTCATTTTTATGCAATGTGTTTGTTTTCTTCCCTATCTGTATTTCCTTCTTTTGTGATACTTGTAAGTTTTCATCTTGAATTAGTTTAAATTTCGTTATTATGTCTAACCCAATAAGAAAATCTTCAAAATCGTCTCTTTCTATTATGAATACGTCAATGTATTCCTCTTTTTCAAAAATGTTTACTTTTATGGTTTCTAAACCTTTTGTTTGTGTCACACCATTGACTGTTTTTAAGGATATTTTGTTCGCATCTCCTGTCTCTTTTTTTATCTTAATTAATTTTGAATTTATTAGGGAGACTTGGGAACCTGGATCATATGTTCCGTTTACCTCTAACTTTTCTTCTCATCGTATCTTTATTTTAATCAATGGTGTGATTACTCGTTTTTTTGTTCAGTACTTAGATCTACTTCTATCACTGAGTTACTCCTAATTTCTCTAGCTTCATTCCCATTCTTCTTTCTAAACCAGCATGTGTCCTCTGGATGATACCTAGTACCTCTGTTCAATTTTTCGCAGGTTGTACATGGCTTCTTTTCTTCAAATTTCTTCTTATTATCTTGTCTTTCTTCTTTCTTCTTTATGAAATTATTTCTACCTACTAGATTTTCGCATTTTCTGATTAAATGTAGTAGTCTGGTTGAATCTTCGCAGTTTTCTCTGTCTATTTTGTCTCTACTGAATCCAGGTAATCCTGCTGCTATAAGCATTACTAGAGTCTTTCTACTAATATCGCTGTCCATATCTAGCAGTAGCTTCTCCTTCCTCGTAGCATATTCCATCAATGAACCTTCTTTATATCTGTAGGATATAGCATACGTTCCTGTATTTCAGCCCTTGTCTGCGAATGACTCCAAGAATTTCTCTCTCCATTCCGACCATTTAGCTTCCATTGTCAACGTTGTTAATGTTGCTGAGTGCCAGTCTAAACATGACTTGTCCAGGAATAGTCTTAGTATCTCAATCATTGTATTATCTTGACTGATTTCAAATCTTCTACATTCTCTCTCAAATGTCTCCAACCATTGTTTTGCATTTGAATGTTTACATACAAATATTTCGATCATAAACTTCTCTGCTATGTGTTTCAAGTTTAGTTGATTTTCTTTCTTTTGTGTGGGTTCTACTGTACTTGTTTCCACTGTCTGGTCTAGATACAAATCGTTGAATATTATATTATCGTCTTGGTCAAAATAAGTCTTCTCCATTTCATCCGTGCATGTAATCCAAATTGTCCTTTCTTGGCCTCTTTGATTCAGGCTTTTTTTATTCTTTTATAATTCTCTGTTTTTGTCAATTCAATATGGTTACTCACAAATCTTTCAGCTTCAGGCAACACATATTTCTTATTGTCCTGTGTTGTAATAGAGGTTATGGTGACCACACTTGTCTTCCTGTCGTTGGGTGTTGCCACATATTTAAATGCGAATTGCAGTTTTTTTGCCATCATAAACAGAAATTGTCGTTTTATAACGGACAATTATTTTTTTTCTGGTGAGAGTAAACTAGAATATGTTTCTGTGAACAAGGGGAACGAGATTTTATTCGCTGTTTTTTTAACAATTATTAATTATAACTATTCACAGTCTTACCTGTGAACAAGAAACGACAATTAAAGTTTACTATTATTACTGTCTCTTGCACCTGTGCTTTCTCGCGTATTACTGCCGTATTCCTCGTGATCGTCGCTCGATCTGGCGCACAGTGGGGCCGATTCCCGAAAAGCTGGTCAAAAGTCGAAAACGTAGTTCATTCTGTTTGAGATATAGTATATAAGGGTTTTTGGGGTCGCTGATTACGAATCTGAAGTCAAAATTGTAAAAAAACAAAATGGCGGGTTCAAAATGGCGATAGTAAACCCAAAATACTCAGTTATAATACGGAATGTTTATCGAATTTGTATGAAACTTGGTTTCTGTAAGTTTTCGAGGTCGCTGAATACGAATCCGGTGTGAAAAAAACAAAATTCAAAATGGCGAATCCAATATGGCGGACGCAATTTTCGTAATCGGCCGGATTCGCTTGAAACTTGTTATTTGGGGGTTTTCGAGGTCGCTGAATACGAATCCGGTGTAAAACAAACAAAATTCAAAATGGTGGATCTAATATGGCGGACGAAATTTTCGAAATCAACCGGATTTGCTTGAAACTTGTTACTCGGGGGTTTTTGAGGTCGCTGAACATGAATCAGATGTGAAAAAGACAAAATTCAAAATGGCAGATCCAATATGGCGGACGCAATTTTCGTAATCGGCCGGATTCGCTTGAAACTTGTTATTTGGGGGTTTTCGTGGTCGCTGAATACGAATCCGGTGTGAAACAAACAAAATTCAAAATGATGGATCCAATATGGCGGACGCAATTTTCGAAATCAACCGGATTTACTTGAAACTTGTTACTCGGGGGTTTTTGAGGTCGCTGAACATGAATCCGATGTGAAAAAGACAAAATTCAAAATGGCAGATCCAAAATAGCGATTTTATAAAAAGTAATAAAACATCTACTTTTACATCTATAATTGTATTGATTAAAATCACTTTTGAAAGACTTATTTTATACTATTTACAAGTTACATTTCCTTTTTTATTGAAGTGAATGTACTTCAGTTACATGCAAGTCATTTTTTCTTTGAAGCACATATTTCTTAAAATCATTTTCTGAAACAAAATATATTTTGTGAAATAAAATTAACATGTTCAAACAGTTAATTTATAATTATTTTAGTTTAAGTAAACATTTTTTAAGATTACTGTATAATAATTTGATTTACAGTTTAAAAATAAATGTATTTGGATTACAGAGTAATGATTTTCTTGTTTAAAAGAAATATTTTGTACATATTTCAGATAAGTAATTACATTTTTAATCATTTATAAAACTATTGAAAAATGTAATGTGATATAATTCAAATATATAAGAAAGTGTAATAAGGAACACGATTTTTTAAATACTAACATATTTATTTGAGAAATACAGTACATAGCCAAATTCAAAAAATAAATTTACATTAACAAGAATATTGTTCTAATATTAACATAAAAATTAGTCTTCATCATCAGTCGAATTGTCTGTATAAAAATCTGAACAATCTGACGACATCGAAAAAGAAGAGATAGAATCATCAGTAGATGCATAAACAGTTGGTGAAGCAAGCAAAGCAATTGTTTCCGGAAATAAGGATTTTTATTTCTTATGTGGCAATTTCTTTAAGCTTGACATATACGGATCTGATGCCACTAGCAAGCGCAAGAAGAGATCTTCCATCGATTTTGTTCTGCTGCATTTTCGTGCAAAATCTTCACGGTATCTTTTAATATATTTATTACAAGACTCCTGTGCAAGTTCGTAAGTAACAATGATCTCTTTTCCATTTATTACAGTTTTAAAAGGCATAAGTTTGTCCGCTTGTTCTTTTATATACTCTGTTTGTTTAACAGTGGCCTCAGTAGTTTCATGCAAAAATTCAATTTTTATTGGTCTACAAAAGCGTGTTGATGATGGTCTCGGATTTTTCCATACAATGATTTTTGCAGATGTATTTTTATCGATCGATATTAGTTGCACTGGAACAAGCGAAGTGAAAAAGATACTTGCATCTGATTTACTTCCATCATCATCACTAAATTTTTGCTTGTATATATCAGGGGTACAAATTGAAAATGCGGGTTTGATAACAGATGGCGTTACTAACGCTATACGCATCAGGCAGTACTGTGACTATGTTCATGTCAAAGCTACGTCTTATAGCTTTAATTTTCAGTATGTGTCAATTTGTCGCAGTGTCAAATTCATAGTTTTTTTGAGCTCTCAATATGTCGAGTTTCGTGCCAACAAAACAGCATTTGCGGGAAGTTTTAATTTACTTCTTTAATTTGAAGAAAAGTGCTGCTGAAGCACATCGATTGGTCTCCGAGGCTTATCCGAGTCATGTTCCATCGGTTTCAACGTGCGAGAGATGGTTTGTGCGGTTTAGAAGTGGTGATTTTGACGTTGAGGACAAAGAGCGGCCGGGCCAAGTGAAAAAGTTTGAGAATGCTGAATTGGAGGCAATACTCAATGAAGACTCGTGTCAAACTCAACAAGAGCTCGCAGATTCATTGGGAGTGACACAACAAGCCATTTCCCATCGTATAAAAGCCCTCGGAATGATCCAAAAGCAAGGACATTGGGTGCCGTATGAGCTGAAGCCGAGAGACGTCGAGCGCCGTTTTTTTGCATGCGAACTGCTGCTCGAACGGCAAAAACGGAAGGGTTTTTTGCATCGCATTGTCACTGGTGATGAAAAGTGGATCCATTACGATAACCCGAAGCGCAAAAAATCATATGGTTACCCCGGCCATGCATCATCATCGACGGCCAAACCAAATATTCACGGCGCCAAGCTCATGCTCTGTATTTGGTGGGACCAGCTGGGTGTGGTGTATTATGAGCTATTGAAATCGAACGAAACCATCACAGGAGCACTATACCGAACTCAATTGATGCGTTTGAGCCGCGCACTCAAAGAAAAACGGCCACAATACGAGCAAAGACACGACAAAGTAATTTTGCAACATGACAACGCTCGGCCACATGTTGCAGCGCCGGTCAAAACATACCTACAAACGCTGAAATGGGAAGTCTTACCCCACCCGCCGTATAGCCCAGATATTGCTCCTTCCGATTACCACCTTTTCCGATCGATGACACATGGCCTAGCTGACCAGCGCTTCCATTCTTACGAAGAAGCCCAAAAATGGGTCGATGACTGGATAGCAGCCAAGCCGGCCGAATTTTTTCGCGACGGTATCCGTAAATTGCCAGAAAGATGGGAAAAAGTTGTGGCTAGCGATGGACAATACTTTGAATAATTCATTTGTTACCATTTTTTCAGAATAAACGTTCAAAAATAGAAAAAAATCCCGCATTTTCAATTTGTACTCCTGATACTTTGGCCAGAACTGCCATCACAACCCCACTTTCAAATTAAATTAAAATTAGAAAGTTGTTCATCCGGCAAACTTTTTACGACATCCATTTGAGTCGTCAACAGTCGGCTGATTGTATGGTCTAATAAAGCTTGTAGTTTAACTTCTGCATTGGTTTCACATATACTAATACTACCTTTTTTAGGATAACATTTACACTTAGCTTTCTGTACTAATTTATAAAATGGATATAATATACATTTCTTTTTTTAACTTATACACCTTAATCCCTGGTATTGACTTCGCGATAGTTTTTGCTCGATTACAAGTGAAACAGCTTCATCAGCAGAAAAAGTGACTTCAGGAATAAACTCCAAAGATTTTCTATACTTTCGAGCTTTAGATGGACTACTCGAAGTTATATCTTTAACAGTTTTAGCAGCTTCCACGTTTCCTTCGATTCGTAAATTCATCTGTGTTGCGTAGGAAAGCTCTTCAGTACTTGATCCCGATCGAATGTCTTCGGTTCTCCTTCGCTTCGTTCTTTCACTGGATTGTGCAAATTGCTGTTTTGGGCGGCCCATATGTGTTTCATCTGACGTGGTTTGTGGTGGTGATCCATCTTCTTTCTTTTCATCGAAATAAACGATGCCATTTAGCCATTGCTGATTCTTCTCCAGAAATTTTTGTTCCATCCGCCAAACTTCCTGCCACTTTGCTTTTAATTTATGTAATAGTATACGAACGACAGATTTCGCATTGTCTGATAACGTAAAAGATCGCTGTAATTTTGTAGACAAATTATTTTCAATTTTTTCAAAAGCTATTGTAGCACTGTCATTTAAGTTGTCTTTCAGTAATCTAAAAATTTCTTTCCTTGGCAAACCAGAAATTTGTTTGCTACTATCAGCACCTGAAACAAAAAAGAAAGTTTTAAATTTATAACACGTTGAAGTGAAAGCAAAAACTTTTGCTAAAAATTTATATAAACTATAGTTTACAATAATTTTGTGAATAAAAGTTTACAAAACATGACTTTTTTTGTATGTTAACTGAAACGTTTACACGTTATTTTTCACTTGTAATCTTTAAGTATTGTGTAAATATGAATGAAATAAATAATAACAATATATCTTTATTATTATTTGTTAAACATGTAAAAATAATGCACTTACTTGCACTTGAAGCGTCCATTTTGCAAAACGATCCACTTCACGATGTTTGGCAAATTTTTGAATATTCTTTTACTTTGTACGATCCAACACAACAGCTGCTACTCCAAGAAAGATCACTTCGCCACTGGCTCGTAACTCGTAACCTGAGTTGCATCAAGCATATCCCCTTGCCAGATGTGTGCCCTTTTCAGGCATGCGCAGTGCATGCGAAAGAATTTCCAGGCATGTATATAGCAATAAGGAACCCATATATTTTCCAACAAATAACTACCATTATAAAAATTTAACGCAACTTGTGATAAATTAAGCAGTAATAAATTATTGAGCGACAGTAATTTATTATTAGTTGATTTATCATAGCCGGTATTAAATTTCTATAAAAATAACATCTCTCTTTCAAAATAAGGGCTATATATACCTTTAAATAGTTGAACTAAGTACTTCACTGATGAACACGTGGATGCCAAACTGAATGGGCATGCGCGAAAAAGATACGTATCAGGCAACTCTGCTCGTAACTGCCATATGCCCACAGGTAGGCCTATCGACCCTTTGTGACGTGATCGACCCTTTTCAAATATTCCATTACCCTCGCAAAAAGTCTATCTGTTCCACTATGTATAGGTAGACCTATATATTGCAGGTAGGTCTATGTATACAGTCGACTCTTTTCAAATGTTCCGTTATCCTCTATAAATGTTAGAATCCAACAATATATACTCTAAAACGAAATAAGTTATTTATAACATAAAAATAATTATTAAAATGATGAAAATTGCTGAATTAATTTAACTACAATTTTATTAAATAATTATTATGCAAAATAAAAAAAAAATCACCTACACGAGATTTGAACCCAGAACAATAATGTACGAGTCCAGCGTGTAAGCCACTACGCTACGGAACTATTCACGTTGCATAGCCAAGAAAAAACAAAATAAAAAATGGTGGTTTTATTTCGAAAATTATGTTCGCCGTATTGAATCCGCCATTTTGAATTTTGTTTTTTTGACACCGGATTCGTATTCAGCGATCCCAAAAAACCCCGAGTAACAAGTTTCGAGCGAATCCGACAGATTTCGAAAATTGCTTCCGCCATATTGGATCCGCCATTTTGAATTTTGTTTTTGATACCGGATTCGTATTCAGCGACCCCAAAAATCCCCGAGTAACAAGTTTCAAGCGAATCCGACCGATTTTGAAAATTGCGCCCGCCATATTGGATCCACCATTTTGAATTTTGATTTTTTGACACCAGATTCGTATTCAGCGACCCCCAAAACCCCCGAGTGACAAGTTTCAAGCGAATCCAATCGATTTCGAAAATTGCGTCCGCCATATTGGATCCGCCATTTTGAATTTAGTTTTTTTACACCGGATTCGTATTCAGCGACCCCAAAAACCCCCGAGTAACAAGTTTCACAAAATTATATTAATTTGAAAAAAACGTGCAACAAGTGGTTAATGTGAATTTGTAATTTTTTATATTCAAATGTGCACTAAAAACGAAGTTGCAGCTAGCTGCAGCTGATTTTTACTAATTTTGTTACATAACAGTACAAACTTTAATTTAAAACTTGTTTCGTTGCGAAACACTGCGGAACTTTTAACTTCTTCCCTGTTTTTCTAAAATGATTGCACATAATTTTTCATTTTTTTCTACTTTAGACATTGTTTAGCTATTAATTTATATGTATCTGTTATAATTTTCGACGCATATGATAATAAACTACTTTCTTCAACCTGAAACCTCCATTTTGCAGAATTAAGAAACACCAATTTTACGATTTTCTACGAATTTTTTAATATGACGCTTGAATATGAGCTCGAACGATCGAGTTATTACTTGCGTGAAGGTCTCTTTTGTACTGGCTTATACTTGCCAGGTATACTTCACTAGCCCTTATAAAATGTTCGATTATATTCTTTAAAGATTACTCTATCCACCTATGTACTCTAAATCCTATAAAATGAAACTTCATTTTTCGACTTTTGACCAGCTTTTCGGGAATCGGCCCCACTGTGTGGCTGTTCCAAATCCAAGGAAAGTATACTTTCCTTACATATATATTTTCGCATCCAGATATATATATATAAATAAATAAGCGTTGGAATATATCGAGGCGAATTATCTCGTTAACGGCCGATGTTTACTTCTGCGTGGACTCGGTGACAGAATTCTGCGGTGCGCGGGCGCGGCACCTCACCAACCGATGCTGCAACGATTGAAGTCTGGGTCGCTGGCCGGTCTGGTGTAAGGCGATATATATATGTGTTGCGTAATGCCATGCCAGTATATTTTCGCCGCGTAACGCTTTTGATGATTTTCCTCGATTTTCAAGATAAATTGCTGCGCACACTCAATACGATTTGAGCAACGCAGACTCCAGAAAAGTCGATTACGAGCAATTGATAGATATATATATATGTCTATGTATAAATATATCCGGGTCTTCTACGATTCCGTTTGCAATATTCCAATAGAAAAGTCAGCGAGGACGCACACGCGGTTAACCGATGCTCTATGGGGCTCGCACGCTTAGCCCGATGCACACCAAAGCGGCGCGCTGCGACGCGCAGAGCAGCGCAGAGCCGCGACCAGAATCAAACCCGTATATTCAAATCGGCTAATGCACACCGGAGCGCCGCAACGCGCAGAGCAGCGCGGAGCAGCATCGCGGCGCTCCGGTGTGCATTAGCCGATTTGAATATACGGGTTTAATTCTGGTCGCGGCTCTGCGCTGCTCTGCGCGTCGCAGCGCGCCGCTTTGGTGTGCATCCGGCTTTATTGTTAGACGCACCAGCCAAGTAGATAACCTGATAGCGGTCAGACGAAAACTCGTCTGACCGATTCTCCACAATGTCTTGTCAAGGATCTTTCTCAATATATTATACAATAAGCAATCATATTTGAATCAGTTAATGTAACAGTTAGTGTAACATTCGAACCCCTTGCGAAGTATCAAATTTTAGTTATTTTTATCATATACGAGCAAATTTGAGCGAGAACAAATAAAAAATATTGAAATCCCCTTACATCAGAACCACTTTACTAAATTTGACGAAACTCTGTACCAAATACAACTGAATAGTATGTCATTTGTGTGAATAGTACGTCATGTAGTACGACTCATGTTTTGCGAATGTAAGTGCGATAACGTACATTTTTCGAAAAATTCAAGATTTCACAAGATCTGAACATTTTTTTCGCTTTCGAAAATCATTCCGATTTCAAATCGTGCAACGTTACAGGTATGAGTGATTTCCAATGGCAAGTTAGTTAATGATATATGCAAGCAGATGAAACATCTCAAGGTTCACGCTTGCATTGCACGTCAATAGTCACAGTCTCTCGATCACCGGAACACAAATTTAAGTGCACGTGAATTTCTCATTCAATGTCACTTTGCTGAAAACTATGCTTTCATTTCTCAAACTTTAAAAATGACGAACAAGACTGTTGACTTTCTGCGCAATGGTACTAATCTGATACGGCGCATGGAATAAATCATGACATGGAATCGGTAGAAATTTTGAGAGAATCCCAAGACGCGTTCTAGTCTCCAAGCTTCTACTTCGGAGGTCTACATTTTTAAGCCAGTGGCTTTGTTTAACTGGGCAAAGGGTAACTTTAAATAAACTTTAATATATTTCACAATATAGACAAAAGCTATCCTCAAAGCACTGAAATTTCATTCCGTAATACCAAACGACAAAGGCTAACTGTTGTTCCGAAAATCCTCGTTCACAAACTACATATTTTGCCGTTCTTCTGAAGGAGGAAAGTAGGAATCTTAGTGAACGGCCCAAGGGAAAAAAGCACGAATCGTGTTGCTAAACGCAGGAAACGTTATGAATATTTGCACATCAAATCACAAGTTGATTAAAATTGTAATTTCTGTACGTTCATAGATGCGGTATCGTCTCAATGCCTAATATTTTTATTACCACAACCATTTGAGATGGGCATGTCACTCGGAGTGACGGAAATGATTGGTTTAATGTGCCATCGGGCTAAAACTTTTCAAAAACTGTTATTCCTTTTCCAAATAGTCGATGCTTACTCTACAAAATTTGCTATCAGTTCTATACATAACTCTATGGATTATATAAATAATACAGATTATATAGATTAGATAAAATGAAGAGCAAAATAGATTGCGAGGACAGAAGGTTAAAAACATTTTTTTTGTTGCTGTAATAGCCTTTCCATAGAAATAAAAACATTTGGAAATAATAATATTAAGGAAAAACACATATTACTAGTAATTTTCTTGCTCGACTTACCCCTTGAAAGTGATATTAATAAATAATAAATGCATCTCCTAAAAGGATTGACTTAAATATCTAAAAAAATTCGCAAAGAGAACTTTCAAGTAGTAGTAAAATATGACTAATTGTGAGTAATATCCAAGAGGGTCCGACAAAGTGTGACTGAACTAACGAAGAATATCCCAGCATATTTAATAAATTCATCAATAATTCGACAGTTGCTGCATTGAATGATGACGTCGTTGGTCTTTGTAAAAAGTTTATCGGTAGCAAGAACCAACGGGTTGATTATATGGTAGAAAAGTTATTGTTAACAACAAAATTTTGTATATAAACAAAGGAAAATGAAAAATTTGTGACGAACGTAGCAAAGTATCTGTATTATTCTCGAAACGAAGGCCTTCTGGAGGAGCTGTCCACTTGAAAAGTGTCTTAAATTATCCGGAAGACTCTGTTCTTTTATAAAATGCTTTAGTTCCGGGATCACAAAACCTAAATAAATAAGTTAAAAACCTGAGGCGACCGTCTTGACGCTGTGGGAGCCGACCGCTGGGAAATCGTTAAAACTTTGCAAGCGTTTCAAATTTCACCGACGTCAAAATCATCCTTATGAGTAAATAAATGTTTCGTAATAAATTCGTGCACTTCCATGCGGATTGATAGAATTAACATATTAATTACTTTATTTCCGGTGGGGTAGATGTATACTTTTTCCGGCTTTAACATTTTACGGTTATGAAAATAACTATTAAAACTGCTTTGTATTTATCATTTTCATTATGCGAATACCAAATTAACCATATAACATTGACTCCGGTTCAATAGTTATTTCCCTTATCGTAAATCTTTTAAGTTTGGCAAAGCTAAAAGTTGGCCACAACATGTACGTTTACCCTATTTGTGGATTCACCGGGTGTCTTGACGATCTCTAAAACTGAAGGTAATCCTTCAACCTCCGAGACTTTCTCGACGAACAATGCTTCGACGTCCATCGTAAATCCACTTCTGAGAACATCAGAAGTGTTCGCAACAGGTCGAGACACGAACTCGCAACGGAGCGTGATCTTGCCGCTGCGACTGATGTTGTATCGAGTGGATTTTCGAATGAAATTGGAACGTGCCGTGAGGATATCAGTTCCCGGTTGCCTTGCCGCTGCTCTTTATGGTATATAGCGCAAGCGGGCACCAACTCATTCTCACTCTGTGTTCGACGATTTATTACGATTAGATTCACGAATAGCAAAAGGAAAGGGCTGTTGTTTGCAGGCCCGATGCCATGAAACTTGAATAACAAAGCAGTCTTGGGACTAGTGGCGTACCTTCGACCGCTCGAATGCACAAGACATATCCATTAAACGAGCCTGAGGCGAGTCCGGTGATCTCCTATGCACATATGCTTGACTCGCTTTACATCGTACGTACAGCAAATTGGAGACAACAATTCCTCAATCCTTTTGAGTGTCCGCGTTAGACGTCACGTTAAGGAACCCTCGCGCTATATCTAACGTGTACGGCCGCAGGAAACGAAGTGTGCTTAGCCATTGCACGGTTATAGAGTAATTATAGGCTTCTCAGTGTGTTGTATTTAGTATGACGATTTAGATCTTTTTAACGGAATGAAGAGTTCGTTTTCGGTCGTGATCTATATCGTCATTTACCATTATTGTTTATATCGCTTAATTCTGAATTAAAAAATGCATGGAATTGACATCGACCCCTTTAATGTCCTTCAACGTGATACGCTACAAATCTCCGTCGGTTGCTCTCGCTCCACTGAGATCACGAATGGCGCTATCTCACTAGAACGCATGGCAGCTGACTCAGTATAGCACATCATCTTAAAGGGAGGTGAAAGACTCACACCACGTACTACCGGTAAGTGGAAAAGACAACACCACAGGAATCGAGTTAGTACAAGAAAGCGTACAACACTCGTTACGTCGTATATCGTGGGGTGAGTTTTTTGCCTCGTCTTAAGCGCACCGTCAGCATTTTTACGTAGACCTCTGATTCTCGCACCGCGGAGAAACCACGACAGGCCTTATCTCATAACAGTATACGCCCGACCTTAGTTCAATTGATAAGCCCCGACATGACAACTCTTAAGCCCCGTTCGTACTCATAAGTTTTGCTTATCACTGATAAACTAACTTTCCAAATTCTTAATGCATTAATTGCTCTCAGCAATATTCTAGTCATCAAATCCTTCAGAAACAGTGAGAGTAAGGAGGCTATGGAATCTTAAACGTAGATAACCAAAAGGGCCCCGCAACCCCTATGATGAAAATAGTGGTTGTCTCGAGTTTTATCAATAAGGTGTGAAGGAACTTGTCCTTTCCAACCCTGAAATTCAATTTATTGAGACGGAACGGTATAAAAAGTGCGTTTTACTCAGCAAAAAATCAGCTTATTTATATATATATATAAATATATAACTGAGCTGGAATTCTGCAACAGTCTTTAAAAACGGTTTTCGCTAACAAAAGTTATTGTTACAACTACATCTACGTATTTTAAATTGTATGTTGAGCGAACCGCTTGGAACCTTAAGTCTTTTTTTTATTTAGTCCCGTGTAGGTATTGGCCCGAAGAACACATAAGATATCATTGAGAATAAATAATTTTACATCATATTAACTTTCTTATTTACTAAATGACTTAATTCGAACCTCAGAATGATTAGCTGTTTCTAAAAGTCCGATTTAGGTCAAAAGTTCAGTGTTACACCGACGTGAGAGCTGAAAAATTGTACCAATTAAATCAGCCATTGCCTTAACCTTTAAGGGATATAAAATATAAATCGCACGACTGTTGAATATCATTCCGTAGGAACTACACGCTATAAATTCTTCCTCTGCCTAAAAGAAATATTTCAATCCCGCAGGCCGTCGCTGATTCGATAATCTCCCCATAACATCTAATTACGTCATCGCATTTGCGAGGCTGAAATAAGTAGGCCGAGATTGCAATAGAGGAAAATGCAAGCTTGCGAGAAGCTTTAGAAAACTCAACCCACCTTTTTTCCGGCGTTATGTAGACATATAGCGCCTAAACCTCGATAGTCAGGTCACGGCGCGCTGTATATCACGGAGCGAATCCGTAGAGCTTGGGCCTTTGCTCTCTCCGCGAAATACTGTTCTTTTTGCTTATGTCTCTGTTGCACCGAGGGCTCCCGCAGCGTTATCCGGGCCTTAGAAACACTACGAAGAGTACCTCATGGACCGCATGAATCCGTGACGTTCCAGTACGTGTTGCGCAGCCCATACAGCGGAAAATCCGAAGAGGAAACGGCACAAATTCTGGGTCAAGCCACATACCGGAATATTTACGGTTATCCATTTGCAGCCCGCTCCACCCACATAAGATTGTGCATCTCTCATGGACCGACATTCTCGCTGTCTTCGTTTGACAACGTGATCAACACGAATCATCGGGTTTCATCTAGTCTTCCATGACTGTCTGTTTAATGAGGAAAAACGAGGCCTCGCGACCTAACGCTAACAGCGTCAGGCACCAGTTGCTCTGCTGGTTCAGAGGAGTGAACTATGTATGCCCTATCACACACATACGAGACGCTTAATTAAAATTTGAATATTGGAATCTAGGGCTCGAAGCCTGGCGACAATATTGGGGTGGCGCGTTGCACCACCAGCTGCCAGAAATATACACCAACTAATCTAATGAACACGCGGATCACAATATAGAAACGGATTATAATATAACAGAGTAGGTTATGGTATGTCACGGTATTCTATCCGATGAAATGCCTACAGCCGAAAATCGTTCATCTGCACGGAATCCATCCGGATGAAATTTATACCCCAGTTGACGTGCATGGCAAATCTCTATTACGTGTTATACCTATGGCATATGTCGGATATACACCAACTGTAGCGTTAAGTAGTATCGTAGGCACGAGCAAGGCTTAACATTCCGTTAGCCAATGTCTCTAATCTCTCTCCCTAAGCGATAATTGATAGGGGACAATATATCCGGCAATTATGGCGAAGAGTAGACTAGTTGCATATAGTTATTTTCCAAACGGACAGACAGGGTGTTTCATTGGTGGACTATGTACCGAAGCCACAACTCTCCAGTACCGATATCGCGTGGTAAAAATACTATCTTTCAATGCCGTGTGGTAACACCAGAGGAATTCGTCGGGAGAGTGATGAACTGCAGCTGGTTTACGTACGTTGGTATCGCTCCGAAACCTCCCACTGGCACTCACTCTCGGTGAGGATGCTCGCAATCCAATGTGCACTATAGACATGTGTGTACTGTACGTCGATCCTCGAGATAGAACAGGGTATAGAAGCACGTGAAGCATCATCAGTCGCCAGGGCATTCGATCTAGTGGATAATAAATAATCCTCGAAGCTCTCTGTCTAACTCCCAGTGGACATCGCTCTCTGATGAATAGTGTATAAAGCATTTGCGACTGGATTCCTCTGCAGTCTGGCTCATACATTGATACTTTCCGAACTCGAATGATGTTTTGAGTTTGATTCTTTCCAAACTTATGCTCGAGCTAAGTAAAATTTCTGTTTTGCATTTTCACGTTTTGTTTTTCATGAACTCCATAGATACTGAAATTTCAGTTGATTTGATTGATTGAAGTAAATTCAAATTGTAACGATCGGTTTTTAATTAGCTCAACTCTTTTTAATAAAAAACGGGTCGGAATTCATTGGTAATTTTTTTTGTCTAATATGAATTTGTCCTTTGTTGACTAATTTAAAATCGATGGCGAAAGTTTGAATTCATCGAGCTACATCTCATTTACAATTTTTTTTGTCTAATCAGAATTTTCTCTTTGTTGACTAATTTGAAATCGATTGCGAAAGTTTGAATTCATCGAGCTACATCTCTTGAAAGCCCAGGGGTTGCGAGTGGAACGAGTGGCTTTTATGTTACTTCAATGCAACATAAAAGCACAGGTGTTATTTCGCGGCAGTGTTCCCCACGGGAAAACTGTGTTCGTATGAACGCGTGGCGCGGAGAAGCTGAAACGAATAGAGTTTCTCCGCGTTTTCCGACCCAAGACTTCTTAGCCATTTTCCCTTTACCACTTTTCTCACAACGAGTGGAACGCGCGAGGCAAGTCGAGACGAAAGGAGAGAAAGAAACACGCGAGATCGAGTGCCGAGTCAGCTTTTCTTCGCAGCACCAGCCAAGAGAAAGTCACCCATTACCTTCGGAAATATAATCGAAGTGGAAAAAGTTGAGAGAATAAAAGAAACGAGCGAGGCCGGGAAAGAGAAGAATAGTCACAGATACGCGCAAAGACCTCGGATATATTGCTACGGTATATTCCGTTTAAACGGAATATACTGTGACATTAACCCGATAATCATACACCTGTTCCTCCTCAAAACTTATTTTCTCAAATCCTTTTTGCTTTTCAACCGATCATTTTTATTGAAAGTAACAAGAAAGAATTTTTCTATTTTTTCGTTTGTACTTTCTCATTACATACGCAGTATGTTAAGAGAGAAAGTATTGTAATTTAAAAAATGGACTCATATCATAGTGTTAATATATGTTTTGATTGTCCTGGAGTACGAAGAAATTATTCATTTATTTCTGTTTGTCTGGCTAACTGTACCATCCGAAAATGCAATCATTTTTAAAAGAGCTGAATAGCGGATTATAACCAAATTTGGTATGCATACTCTATGAATAAAACTTAATTTTGTTATTGCATTGCAGTACAATTGAATAACTCCTGTTGATACTTTATCTGCATTTTAAAAAAATGTTAATTAAAATAAGTGAAAGAAAAATAATTTTTGTCCGCTGACGTCTTGCTTTTATACTGATAATCAAAAATCTGTTTGCATCTGTTCGTAAAGGATTATAATAGCAATACATTATTCAGCAGCGATGGGGATGTCAAGTATAACGATGTACGCAGCTGCTAAGAACTGCGTACCATGCATTTTCACAGAGAGGATTATTTTTGCTTCCTGGAAAGGAAAAAGAATTAAACATTTAATTTGAGTTTTATAATTAATGATGAACGAGAACGCTGTAGAAAGGTAAATCCACAGATCTTTGAAGTTTATATTTTTCGTTAGCCTATTTGTGTTTAAACGCACCTAAAACAATATAACAATAGTATTCACATTTTCGGCAACCAAGCATTATTACATTTTGTCATTCACTTATAAATTTATTTTTCATTCGAATGTATAATTTGTTATCATTTGTACTATCACGTTATATTATTACTCATCATTGGTGACACTTATTGTAAAGTAAACAGTTTGAGTTTTTTCACGATTTCTTTTGAAATAAAGAATCGTCAAGTCTGGTTGCCTCATTGATTTTGAATAAATTAGCGAGGCAATCAGAGCTGACAAAAATTAGTGTGATTCGATTGTTTGAGATTTCTCGCTTAAAACACGA
Organism: Cylloceria caligata; assembly: GCA_963942595.1. NCBI lineage: Eukaryota > Metazoa > Arthropoda > Insecta > Hymenoptera > Ichneumonidae > Cylloceria > Cylloceria caligata. Next base: position 65,684,800 of record OZ012704.1, on the reverse strand, counting down.
TAACGCAAGAATTCAGGCGGCTCTGGCTCAGATCCGAGTAGCGACACGCCAAAAACACTATCTTAGAAGCAATCGGTCGAGATTGACGAAACGTTTAAATATTTACTAATATAAACGGCCACTGCATTAAATATAAATACTTTGAACAGTTTGAGTTCGAGTTCGGCTGGATTTTCACTACGGGCTGTCGGACCCGCTCTTGCGCCACGCTTTCAAAAAGTCGGAGTGAGATGAAAAGTTACGCCCTCTTGCTCGTTTATCTGCTGCACTCTGATTAACCCACGGGCGAAGAAACGCTGTGCGCCACAATGAAAGTCCAGCCTTAGGTATAGATTCGAACATGAGCGCGAACATAAAAGTGGCGAAACGTGATGTGACACTATACCTATGGAGATCAATTTATATATAATACCAGTCGTCACCGTCGGAAAGCATGAACCTCCGGTTATCTAGTAGCATAAAATTAATATATTATTGGGTTGTTCGGAAAGTAATTTCGTTTTTTTTTATAAAAATGAAAGACGATTTTCTTATAGTAAATTAATATTTTATTCAATCCAATATTGTCCATTCTGATCCAATACCTTTTGCCATCTTTCTGACAGTAGCATGATTCCACGCTCATAACATTTTTGTTCTTTGCTGGCGAAAAACTGATCCAAGTGACTTTTGACCTCCTCATTTGAATTAAACGTTTAACCGTCTAAAAAATTTTGTAGAGACCGGAACAGATGATAATCTCAAGGTGCCAGGTCTGGAGAGTATGGTGGGTGTGGCAGTATATCCCATCCAAGCTCTAAAAATTTTTTCCGCGTGGTTAAACTTGTATGTGGTCTCGCATTATCTTGTTGGAACACTATACCTTTCCTATTGACCAATTCTAGCCTTTTTTCTTTAAGTGAATCATTCAATTTGTCCAACTGATGACAGTACACTTCAGAATTGATCGTTCTGTTGCTCGGTAGAAGCTCAAAATAAACGATTCCTTTGAAATCCCACCGAACAGATAGCATAACCTTTTTTTGATGAATATTGGCTTTCGAAGTGCTTTGAGCCGGTTCATCTTTTCTCCTCCAGGATCTTTTGCGCTTAACATTGTTGTAGACAACTCATTTCTTGTCCTCAGTAATGATACGCTTCAAAAATGGATCATTTTCTTGGCGTTTGAGAAGCAAATCACAAACGTCAATGCGACGGCACAAATTTTTTTCCGTAAGAAGATGAGGAACCCATATGTCGAGCTTTGAGGTTAAACCTAGCCGTTTCAAATGATCATGAACGGTCGAATTCGATAATTTAATCTCTCAGCCATCTCGCGAGTTGTTATTCGCCGGTTTGCATCAATTAATGCCTTTATTGTGTCTTCATCAGCTTCAACTGGCCATCCAGAACGTGGTGCATCTCCGAGATCAAAATTGCCGGATCGAAATTTTGCAAACCAGTTTTGGCACTGGCGCTCACTTAACACATCTTCCCCATACACATCGGATAATTTTTTTCTTGCTTTAACAGAATTTTTACCTTTTCTATAGTAAAAAAGTAAAATATGACGAAAATGCTGTTTTTCACTTTCCATATTTAAAGGGGTATCAACCAAAAACTACTGTGCAGAATCAATTGAATTTTTTCACAAGCAAGCCTTGCTATATCAGCTGTCAAAATACATATGATTATGCGGCTCAAGTGTGAAGTTGGTTGTGAAAAAATACAATTAATTCCTCTGTTGGGAAAAAACGGAATTACTTTCCGAACGACCCAATATATTGAGAAAGTTACGAGGTGTAAACATGTCATTAGCACTTTTTTTTGTCGTTTACACTTAAGTTTTCCTTTTCCATTTGGCTCTTGTCAGAGTCGCTCGCACGACTTTATTTTTCAACAAGCTCATATGATGTCAATGTTTGAATATACTCAATGGTTTCATTTTTATTTCATTTGAAAATTTGTTGATGTATTGCAGCATAATTTTATCAACGCGTTGTTAACTGTTAATAATTCTCAGGTGAAGAGAGAAAGTGAGTCAAGGTTGTTTGAGCACGGCATTAGCGATATTCCCGACGGTGAAATTTTAACCTTCGACTCCCGGGGCACTCTTCACCGGGAGTACTAGTCCCGGATCCCACCGGTAACTTGCTACCTCGAGTGGTACACCGGCGTGAATATTTCCACGCCTCGTTGCTTCCCTTTTCTCTCTCGTTTGGTGCCGCATTTTAATACATTTTTTTCATTCCCCTCTCATCACGTATCGACTAACTGGCAGCAGCGTAGCCTGGAGAAAAATTAAAGGTGAAGACCCGTTAGAGGCTGTTGTATTTTCCACATTTCAACGAAGCTGTACGAAGGTCATCATTCCTATTCTCCGCATCATTAACATATTTTAAGGGAGACATTTTAATAAATAAAACAGAAATATTCTTTTCTCAAAAATATAGATGTCATTAAATCTCGAAGTGCGATTTATAAATGAAGCCACTGACTCGTCATTATGACTCGCTTTCAATGTCGTGTGCTCGGAGTTTATTATGCGCATATTTCATATCATCGTACATGAGTAATCTTATCTAAAATCTCCGTAATTTGGTCTGAAAAACTAATCCTCAAGCGTCCATAGTTCATTAGAAAGAATTCTAATATTTTCTGCAACATTCTGAATTTCCAACTGCAGATTCTGGTTTATGAAATTCTGGTTTATTTGAATATTTTCGGATTAGAGATGTTCAGAATCATCAGCATGTTTTTCACACAGTCTCTAATGCAACACTAGTAAGCTTCTTTAGAGAAAATACGATTTTGATAGGAAAAAAAAAGGATTTTTCGCCAATCGTCTCTCTTATACATACTCATGGTAGACTTTTTCATAGAAAACCCGATTTTCGTTCCAAAAAACTTGACCTTCCTATACAATCTTCGAAAATACCGGATGTTTAGAGAATTGCAACGAACATTTGGGGTTTCTCTAATATCGACTTAGTGACATACTCCTTTGGAAAATGTCTGACTTTCTCGGATAATGCAGGTTCAGTTAATGTCAGGGAAGATTCCAAATTCCAATTCATAGCTTTCTTTCTCATTATCAAACTCTTACCGACAATAGTTTTTTCTCAAGAAAATACGATTTTTTTCAAAAACAAAATAATAGTATTTAAGAAAGTACTGTTTTTACGATTTATCTAAAATTTTATTTATCTAAAATCACAAAACTCTAATGTACTACGCAATGCAGGTCAATACCCAAGAATTATGATGATGAAATATTATATTTGTCCATCTGCGCATTTTCATGAGAGACGCTTATTTTGCCCCCCTGATCGCTGTAGCCTCCTTCCAAGCTTTTTTACAGAACCTAGGTAAAGTCATCAAGGAAAATCAAAGATTTTTAGCAACATTAGGAGATTTGTTGTAGAAGAAAAATAATTTTAGATCAAACTTTACCTAATTCTTAAATTTTGGGAAACTTGTTTGAGACATTCAACGAAAATTGAAAACACTCCAACATTGTAAGAAGTGAATCTTTATTCATCTCCTGTTTATATCTTTCGCGCCGAATGTCGATAAGTCCAATAGCGATCACCGATAGATTGGACTCATCGAAATATTATGTCTGCAAATGCGCATGATCGAGTATAGAAAGTAAGCCTACTGAGTAGTAAGCGTCCTGCGCTCGAGACTTTCGCTCTGGGGACGCCGATCTCGACGGATCTACTATATACTCATACTTTCCATACTCACAACGTCGAGCGATCGGAACTACACGAGACTTTGATGAACGTTTACGATTGGAGTCGATATTTTGACGGTTTCCTGGAGGTTCGGGAAAAGACAAAAAAGGAACGGTACTACAACCCCCAGAGTTGAAAGGAAAGAGTACCCGAATCACCAACATTATATAAGATAAGTTAAAAAGTCTTAAAGTCAAAATTATAAAGAAATAATGTATAAGTAAGTCAGAGGGAATTCGAACCATATGTGAAGCAAGATAGAAGACGACAACTATGTATTATATTATGCGAATGAATGTTATTCCTAAGGATTAATAATATTCACGAACACTAACCATCGCCTAGAAATAAAAGAAAATATTATAACATACAAAAGCTGTTCACCGCAGTAACTACCACGATGAAGGATTACACACCAAAGCTTGGACACGATAAAACTGTACACAGCACTAAGTCGACGCAGCAAAACTCTTCACGGCTTACGGTGAAATGATTCAGCGGTAAACCTTGGTTGACACGACAAATCTTGGACACGGCGCATCTGGACGCAATTGCATTTCTACATAGCATTATGCACACACGAGCCATACTCGTGTTTGGCGAGTTGAAATGTGTGTATACATATGTATATACACATATTCTGACTTGTCAACATACGCATACGGTACATGTGCAGATGGTGTTGAGAGTCGTGTGCTATTTTATTCAATTTAATAGAAATGTTAAATGTATTTAGTTGATTTAATAAGGTGAACAAACTTTTTGCCGACAGTCTAACTTATATCGTCTGCTATAGGACTTATTGGACATGTATTCGATACGCACGTCTCAATTGAAAAGACATTATGGACAATGAAAACCTAATTTATCTCACTGCACCGTACTGAACTTATCAAATGTTGGGATTAATTAAAAAATTATGACATGATACGAACTGTAAACAGAATAGTCTCGATACGCTACCGCGTCTTTTGTTATTTGGTCAGCACATGGTTATTGTATGGTATTAATCCGTAACTTTTTCGAGCAATACAATTTAGTGTTACTTATCAATCATTTTCTATTATTTTATTTATTCTTATTCTATTATTATATTATTCCAGACGACCAGCTGCTGTAATATTTTATTTCTTCAGTACTCTACATAGACAAAACACACACAGAAAAAGCGATGGAGCGTAGGGGTAGTGGTCTTTAGCTGAATGCGGTGTCACGTGTGAAGTGGGCCGTATGCCATGTACCGTGCCCCGTCGTGCCATACAGAAAGTGAAACTAATTGTCGATTTTTAATGTTCAAACTAACACATCTTCGATACACAACGATAGCATTCAATTTGACCCTAAATGAAATTTTATGAGCTAATGCATTTAACTTTGGCATAAAATATTTTCAGAATACTCTGAATTCATTAATATGACAATATGAATCTTTGAAATTGTGGCTAAAGTGAGTTGGCTGTAGTAAGGCGGTGTTAAGCGTCTCACTGGTCGGTACCTAATGCAGATAAATGTACTTGTGTCGAAACGCTACTGCGTCCCTTGTTAAATCGCTGAAAATTCAAAACGACATCTCCAACGAAAAGGTATTTTTTTTTAAATCAGACGGGAGCTTTATTTCATCTACTTTATACATATACGGGCATTACCTTTGAGTACAAAATTTGTGTGTGTCCGGAAGTTCAGCAGTGAGGATAAATTCGAAGGAGATAAAAAAAAAGTGAACGGGGGAATGATTCCCGAGGGCGAGCGAGACGGTGGAAATATCGAGAGACTGCAGACTTGTCGCGCTGTGGAAAACATAATTGAACTAATTGAAAAATTTATAAAGCTAGAGCATGGTTAGCTATTTTAATAATATTTTTCACTCTATATTTTTCAACGGAATTAACCTACGTTGCCGAGGGAAGAATATTCTAGGAGTACGAATTTTCGTGAACCGAAAGATTGTGAAAACGAACAGTGATTGTTTTCTATCTTTATCGTCAATGGGAAATCGTGGTGAAAACGTTTTATCTCCATTGAGATAACTGCCCGGTTTCTGGCTCCATCTTGCGCTTGATTCATAGAGAACTACTATAGCTGCACTTGGACTTCTCAATTACCTAGGCGATACTATATAGTAGGAAGAGCGCCGGTGAGATCGACCTCGAGCATCTTTAAATCCCATTTTCCCAGCCGGGGCTCTCGGTCTATCGCATTCATGGATGCTCGTTACTACTCCCCTCTTTGATCTTTACCGCCCTCCCTCTCCCGCCCAAACCTTTTTTTCGTATTTTCTTATTTTAGCGGGCATGTCGCTCGTGGCGATCAAAGATATGGTTCAACGGCGGTATAGACGAAGGATTTTAATGGCACGATGGAAAGAACGACGGTAAGTAGCCCGATCGCTTTTGTTCACATATATGGCGCACCTGCAATATGCTCTGCGCTAGTAATAAAAGAAGAAGTGGGAGGGAATAGAGAGTGCACTCCGAGCGGAACTTCGCTAATTGGATGTCGTAAGCTCTTCTCGGTCGCCGGACCAGTTTGCCCTCTTTCCACTCTTCCTGCTTCGCTTCCCTCGGCGTCCTTCTATACTGTAGTATAGTTGTACCTATATATCCAGCGGAAGGCAATAGTTCTGCTCAATCCCTCGCTTACTTCCTGTATACCAATAGATTTTGGTATCGCAATTCTCTCGTGTCTTTCTCACACAATTGAATTTTTTTTCTGGTGTCCAGTCCGTTGGTATGTGAGCATGCATTATGATTATTAAAATGTTTACATATTGTGTTTCATTTTTAATTTAGATAGGACCAGTCAGTCTTTGCGGTTGTTTATATGAAAGAGATGTACGCGTAATGCGAGGTGATTTTTCTACTCACGGTTATAAAATGTTTATGCTTTTGCTTTCTTTTTCCTGATAACGTTCTTTATTGTCTTGAACAGATTTGGGAGTAAGTATTTAAATAAAAGGTTGGTATAGTTTAGGTTTAAGATCGGAACGTTCGAACCTGTTCTGTGGAGGAAGTTTCAAAGGAACCAGTTACCCGGCAGAGGAGAGCTTCTTATACGAATAGGCGCAAGTCCGGCTTCAATACCGGTGCTCCACGAGAAAATGTGCGGAGATTGATGAACGGGTGGAGGAATTATCAGTCTCAGACGGGGGTCAGAACCATTTAGCTCCCGTTTGAATTGAGTTATGTCCTGTTTTCGTTTCGGTGAATTTCAAACAGTAATATATTTTTAGGTACTGAGATAGACGTAAAAAAAGTGAGTCTGCGTCTGTTACGTCTCGTGAGATCCTTCTCTTTTGCTCTGCAGGTATAAGCCGGTCACGATGAGCGAGCGAAGTAGCCAGGGCAGCTATCCTTTCTATTTGAGTCATCCTTGTGTTTGACAGTAAGAAGGCAAGTCCAACCCCTCTTTACGGCGGGTGGCGCCTAGCTGGTATTAGTCATAATAGATAAGCTCTATGATTGCCTCTGCACCTGGTCTTCCGCGAAACTCCCTAATCGTGACTCTCGGCACTAATGGTGAATAGAGATATGATAAGGAATAGGCTCAAAGGGAAAACTCGTTAACGAAGGTAAAACAAGTTGAGTCATGGCAAATACAGAGGGGAGAATAGTTAGTCATAAAACTAGACCAATGACTCACGTCTCTCGGAAAAGGGAATTGCTTTTCGCGAAGGTAGATAAACTGATTGTGAGTCATACTAACATGATGGGGAGAACCAACCTTTGAAGAAAGGGGTTCGTAACCCAGGATAGAGTTCCATCCTAGTTCACGGGGCTTTCCTAATCAATACTTCTATTACACTCTAGGATATATAAGGAAGAGTTTTCACTGCATGGGTGCTCAGTTTTCCATCACTATTGCCCGCGGTCACGTCGCGTAACATACTTTATTCACAACGGCCAAGGTGCCTCTTCTACTATATCTCATCGAATATTATATAACTATAACGTGTGTTTCGTGGATTGCGTGCAGTGTAATTGTCTGCCAATATATATAAACTAACGTGTGCCGCGAATGAGCCATTCTCCGGAACTATAATAAGCCAAGTTACTTTTTCTTATGACAATCGTGTAAAACCTTGTGTATGTTAAATTGTGTTCGTGAGTTGCGTACGATACGCTTTGAAATAAACATTACGATCAATTAATCAATCACGGTCAACAAAATATTTCTCCTTTCACCACCCACAAAGAAGTGCGAGCCAAAGAGAACCACCTACAACGGAGATCGAGAACGCGACAAGGGAAAGGAACTACTACAAAGAGGACACGTGACAACTATATTTCTTCGAGCCCAACTATATCCGGAGCTCACCAGGTAAAATTCTCCTATTTCTAATTGAAAAAGGCGAGGTCTCCGTCCCCGCTGTAAAGGGCTGCCAAGCCTTGACGCATAAGCGAGACCGACCGTGTTCGCCAGACCCTAAATCTTGGGCCCGACGTAACACGTTGGGTCGTCGACGAGGGGCCTCCGGGTAACGCTCCCTAGTTGACATTTTTAGTGACTGTGCCACCTCGATCGTGTGTTACGCATTCGGCCCCCGCGATCGCTTTCAGTGATATAGAGTGTGTGTATATCACGAAATAAGAAGTAATTTATCGATATTAAAATTGATGTAACACTGTAAAAGTATACTGCATTAACCGCAAGACAGAAGCGGCGCATTTACGCGGTGGGAGTTCCAACTAACAATAGAAATCCTTGCGTTATCTAATTTTGCCTGCTTTGCAGCTGCAAATACCGAATATCGTTGGATGCTGAATTTGCATTTCTACACATATCCACCTTGATCAAGATTAAACTGGCGGTGACACATGAGACATCCAGTCGCGACTGAGCTCGAATATTCTATTCATATATTCATATTCTTTTGCTAATAACAGAAATCATTTCGGAGTTAACACAATCCTGCAAATTAAACATCTAATATACAATAATCTAATGAATTGAAAGGAAAAAAATAATCGCGGTTGAAATATATTATATGTGTCAGGTCCTGATACAACGCGGCAATATTCTCGACACTGCCAGCAGATCGCGTAGCATAGGCAACGAGAAAAGGCAAAAGAGTAGAGAGAAAAAAGTATACAGGTGCAGCCGAGTTATTCCAGTCCACAAAAGAACACTTTGAAACAGTAATGTTCGAGTGAAAGTTGTAGAGCATCTAGCATATTTCACTGCTAATTGGAGATCGGGATTCCGAACTGGAAATGTTCTAGAGGCTTTATCGTTTGTTCTTATCGAATACAATGTGTATTTCAACGTCTGCGCAATAGAACAAAGATGAATGCCATGGTCTGAGGAGATGAGCTACAAGGGTATGTGTCAAGAGGCCTCATATCGGATTTTTTTCAGACTTTTAAGTATCTTGTTTGGTCGTTTCACAATAACTTAGAAGAGAAAAGAGCGACGCGCACAGGGGATGGTTTGTGGCAAGGAGTTACGGCGAAGAAGCGATCCGGGCAGAAAGCTCGAGCGAGAGTAAAACGTCAAGTGTTGTACTTTCATGCGTCCATTATTGAAGATTGAACGAGCTTACCTGTAAGTGAAGTTCAATCATAATTGTATGAGAGCCTCTTCCGAAGAGATCAGGATGTACTACCCTCTACTTTATGCCGATGTCGCCACAACTCCCAAGTGTAGGAAAAAAAAGAGTTTGTGTACTCCCGACGCCAACTCGATTCCTCATTTCTTCAAAGCGATGCCCAAAAAACAGAAGCGGGGTTGAAATTTATGTTTCAACGAAGGGTCGTTTTCACGGGTGGGACTGATCTCTTCGGAAGAGGCTCTCATACAATTATGATTGAACTTCACTTACAGGTAAGCTCGTTCAATCTTCAATTGTATTTCGCGCCTCTTCCTCGAGATCAGGATGTAGTTGCTTAAAGTTATCTACTGTTGCGGCATTAATTACATCCAAGGGACTAAGAGATAATTGAGCTTTTTTATATGATAAACTCAATAGTTATTATTCAACCTGCTCAACTTATCCAGAGAAAAAAGACAAACAATCTTAACATCAAAATAATTATTCATTTATGATTCTTATTTAAAATAGTTAATGCAAACGAAGTTTTATCCTCTATAATATTACGTTTGTAAAAACGCGCAAAAGTGTTGGATTTTTGGGTCCAACCCGCAGTTTTTAGCATAGTCTCAATATTGACTCCATCTCTACTCGCCGCTGAAGTTGACGCATGTCTTGTGCTATAAGCGCTGAAGCCCGAAATGTCTATACCACTGGCTTTTAACATATTTTTAATCCACCTACTCAGTGTTTGCGTCGATATCGCTTTGTGTGGTTTTTTAAACGAAACAAATAATTTTCTTTTTCGATCCTCGCAATTTTTCTGTCTTTTCTACATATTGCCTGAGCGCGGAAGCTGGACACAGTATTTCCTCATGATTATAAAAAGGAATAATTAGGGTAGGTTGTGCTCTACCAACGCTAGACGTCTTAATTCTATCGGGGATCTTCACTTCTAAGTGATCGTTTCTACTAACGATATTTTTTATATCAATGAGTGCTAGAGTCTGCATCCTTTGAGCTGTAGTCAAGGCTAAAAGAACCACTAGCTTCTGAGATAATTTCTCCAGAGGGAGATCCTCTGCTGGGCCCCACCGACGGAGCGTAGATAATACCACTTCTGGATCCCAGGAAGAATTATATTTAGGTCTCGGCGGACGCAATCTAGAAATGCCTTTAAAAAATCTTCTCACTTGTGTGTCCTCTCCAACTTCTGGCCCCAGAATCAACGCAATCGCCGATCGAAGGGTGTTCAATGACCCATAGGAAGCGCCTTTATTATATTCTATCGTAAAAAAACGCAGTAGATTTTCTACGTTGAAATGAAAAGGGTCCCAACCATTTTCCACATTAAAAGTCCACCACTTTCTCAACCCACTATCATATTGTTTCAGAGAAGAGCCACTGAGAGACGCCACCATGATCTCTGTCGCTTCTAAAGGAACTCGCTTTCTTACTAGCGCTTCCCTGATATAACCCCTGCAGCTAGGGTAATCCTTTTCCACAAAGGATGTGGCTGGTTGTCCGGTGATCTTAAAAGATTAACGCTCGGATTAAAGAATATCGGAGTAGAAATCAATAATGCTCTATACACGGGAAGCCTGAGCTGGCCAATGGGGCACCACTAAAATTCTTTCTGACTTCTCTTGTTTAACTTTCTTTAAAACTCGTAATATAATAGAGAAGGGAGGAAACGCATAAAAGAAAAAATCCTTCCTACTGTAAACGCGTCTATTGCCCACGCATCCGGATCTTGTTTCCATGCGATAAATTTCTCACATTTCGAGTTAATTCTCGTCGCGAAAAAATCTATTTCGGGTATCCCGAATTTTCGCATAATCTGTTCAAAAGCTTCTAAGGATAGAGAGAACTCTGTCTCTGGTTCCAAGCGTCGCGACTCAAAATCTGCCTCCACATTATTAGCTGATCGTATATACGACAAATTCGTCTTATAATAAAATATACCGCCTAAATGACTAGCCTAAACGAGATCCACACACACAAACACAGAGATCCATACCACGCAGCACGCACACCTATAAAGACCATCTACCGTTACTCGAGCTATAGTTATACTGCCAAGCGGTAAGACTATAGTCTCAAGAAACGTATGAAGAACAATCTAAAAGGAACACGCTAAATCACTATAACCAAGAAGAGGAAATGAACGGGACAAATGGGCTACAGGAGATGGGCTACAGGACGACTAGAAGATATAGTAATACCCTGCAATACCGACAGAAAGGAAAGAAGAGCGGGGAAGCCGGTACAAAAGGACACGACATACCACAGTCGGGGAGCATTATGTTCACAGACTTTCGCCAACATCCGGAATCTACCAAAGAAGGACCAGCTAGCCAACCAAAGGAAGACCAGCTAATCAACCAAAGGAGGACCAGCTAACCAATCAAAGAGAGGACCAACCATCCAGCCAAAGAAGGACCACCTAGTTTTTCCAAGGAGAAGCATCTTCAACCGCACCACTCCAAGGACCAGGCCTGATACCTCTGGCCAAGGGAAAACGAACATCTTCCAAGGTCAACTACTGAGCCACCAGACATGCAAGTAGCAGAGTACTCAAGCCAACGAGAGATCACCTCAGAAAGACACCAGTGTGGTATGAAGAAAATTATACTAAATCCATAAGGGACTTAAAAAAAACCCCTAAAAATTAGCTAGGGACGTTCCTGTTGCTGTTACGTCAAAATCGCGGCCTATCTTACGAACCCACGAATTTAACATAGATTTCACGTTTCGGTGTATCTTTTCCGTGCTCTGGTCAAGGAGAATAAATTCTCCCTTTACCACACCCGACGAGAAAATACCGAAGACGCAAGCCCGTTTTTGAGTCTAACCTCGCGGAAAATTACTCGGGATAGGGCTGGAGTGCGTTTTGTTCTTGGTTGGGGATAATTACTTCACGAATAATGGGGAGGGACTTAAATGACAATTTCACGCGGAGCAAGATTTCACTTGAATTGGTAATTGAAAATTATACCTACGGTTGTTTGTTGCTGTGGTTCTTGCTGTTGAACGTTGGTTGGGCGTAGATTAATGTAGTCAGACAGACTCAAAATCGAACGTAGGCGTTGGTGCGTATTAATAATTATTTATTGACATAGAACTACATGAGTAGTTGAATGTTGCACGTTCAATATTCCCAGTTTTACAAGCGTTAATAATTATAAGTACTGTACTCTTACTCTGTACTACTTGAAACTATACTTTGTGAAAATTCAGCCGTAGTGAAAAATTATCGTTCTGTACTACTTTATTTCCCGGCAAACAGTACTACTTGTTGCCTTGGAAAAAGTCTAATTCACTGCCGGCGACTTATTGACTGCCAGGCTAGTGATTAGTCCTCTACTTGACCCCCCGTGAAACTGTGTCGCCGGCCGATTTTCGCGGCCTTTTATAGGGCTCCTGAGCGCCGAAAATTCTTGTCGTCAAGCGCGTAAAAGAAGAGAAGGGATAAAACCCTATCCTGATTATAAGAATTTCCCCGTGGTCTATCTCGACCATACACGTATTCATTCCCCTTACTCCGCAGAGTAGCTTCTCAACATGCAGAGCCATAGATCTATGCAAGTGCATCGGTATGGCGCGCTCTGATTTGTCCGCGCGGTGTGCTACACAGAGGACCACACGATTAGGTGAGGGAACGCGTTCGAAGCGTTTTTCCCCTGAAAATGAGGCGATTTTTACCACCCCGCTTCTTGGCCTACTTTCGATAGAGTTTCCTAGTCTAGGTAATATCCTTATGCTCGCTTCTATGTAGATGTGTCTATGGTAATGGCTTAGTTTTTCAGCGTTTGTACGGAACTTAATTAAATCCTTCACATGAAACCACTAGTAGTAATTTTGTTACAGATTCTGTGGTTAACTTCGACGTATGCAACCTGATTTCTGCGTTAATCTCTTATTAGTATAAATGGTTTTGTTGAGTTATGGCTTATTCCAAGCATCATTGGTTATTCGTTAAATTAGTGATTACTCTACTTGTAGCTAATACGTTTTCTTAGATAATTTGTTAGTTAGACGATTATTCTCGTACTATAGAAACGAGAGCGAGAGAGAGAGAGAGAGAGAAGGATTTTACTTGAGAACGACTCGTCTAACTTGGTTACTCGTACATTTCGTTCGTACGCAAGTCGGCTAGATCGCCGTTCAGCCCTAGCGATAAGGCGGTCGTCGTGGCGCAGAGAGTCGCCCAGCCTCGCTTTCTTGCAGAGGAAGCTCTATTGAAACGCGTTACCGTTTTCTCTCTTTCTCGATTCGTTTTACTTTCAGTATTTAGCTGTAAAACAATCTTAACATTTCATTTTATCCTGTCTATATATGTGTAATGTATTCCATATAAATAACTTGATGGTAAAACAAGTATTTCTATGCATGGAAACGAGAGAGAGCGAGAGAGTTCTTCTCTTGAGAACGACTCGCCTGACTTGGTTACTCGTACATTTCGTTCGTACCCAATTCGGCTAGATCGCCGTTCAGCCCTAGCGATAAGGCGTTCGTAGTGGCACAGAGAATCGCCTAGCCTCGCTTTCCTGCAGAGGAAGCTTTATTGAAACATGTTATAGTTTTTCTCTCTTTCTCGTTTAGTCTTACTTATGGGTATTCAGCTGTAAAATAATCTTAACATTTCATTTAATCCTATATATATATGTATAACATATTCCATATATATAATTTGCTGGTAAAGCAAGTATTTTTATACATGGAAACGAGAGAGAGCGAGAGAGTTCTTCTCTTGAGAACGACTCGCCCAGCTTGGTTACTCGTACATTTCGTTCGTACGCAAGTCAGCTAGATCGCTGTTCAGCCCTCCCGCAAGGCGTTTTCGTTGCGCGGAGAGTCGGCCAGCCTCGCTTTCCCGCAGCAGAAGCTTCATTGCAACTCAATTTTAGTCTCATCTCTTTCTCGTTTTTCTGTCTATTTTTCGCTATTTTACCATAAATTAATCCTAATATTTCCTATATCCTTTCTATATAGGCATAACATGTTCTATATATTTATGATGGTATTTTTTTACTATAAATTCCAATATTTTACGAGAGACATGTTAATATATAGACGTAACATGTTTTATATATTTGTGGTGGTATTTTTACTATAAATTCCAATATTTTACGAGAGACATATTAATATAATCCCAAGAGAAAAGGGGCATTAATCCTGATATACTGATCTTTCTTCCATTACCCGACTATACTTGGTAAGCTCATTAATTCGATGTGGGTTGTACTCGTTTTCGAGTGACAGCCATGGGTAGTTTCCATATGGAAGCATAATTGTTCTTTTTGCTGCTGATATTTTACCTAGAGTGTTTGTGTGAACATTTTGATAGTCATAACTCTTTCGTTTAAATCAACAGTTCCTCCGCTTTTGTTAATTGTTTCGCTTAGTTAATAATTGTTCATGATTTCATCATCTTTGTAAAGAGAGAGAGAGAGAGAGAGAAGATTTCAGGCAAGAGCGAGAAGAAAGGGCGCGGTCGCTTGGTCACGTGATAGCGTTCCCTCCAACCGGTCCCTTATGACCAACAACGCCCCGACAGCGACTAGCCGAACCCCTGGTCTAGGATTGAGGGTAAGGCCGCGCTGAATCATAGATCCATAAATGGCAGTCGATAACCGGGTCTACGCAGTAGATCCCACGGTTTGAAAGTTTGCCTTCTGACCGGGAGCGCCGAAAAATTCCATCTTTACAAGATTAATTCTTCCCGGGAGACGGTCGGTAGGGCCGCATCTTCACCCTGTTCCGATCTCCGTCGCTAAAATCGCTCTCCTCTCCTCTTAAGAAGTTCGAAAATAAAAGAAAAATGTGAGAGGTTACTTTTACTGTAGCGAAACTAAAACAGAAGAACTTTAACGTAATCGAAATGAAAAAGATAAATGCGACGTTACGTCAGGACGTAATATTGCATTTCCGATGCGCCGATGCACCGAGGATGCATCGCGCTGACGCCTCCACCGGAACCGCGGCGGGACCAGCGAGTCGATCGCGTAGCCAGGAGAGCTCGAGGGAGAGCTCTGTCCCCACTACCGTCCACGCAATATAGGTATAGAATAGACTACCTCCGAAGGCGAGGAATAATAACAGAACCGATATAGATATATTAACGATGGCAAGCCCAGCAGGCTCTTTCTATGTTTAGAAACTATACTACCATATAACTACAGAAGATACTTCAGTAATTCAATATAAAATCTCCTATTTCTTGCGGACGCGATTATATAGGCATGCGTAAGCCCGGGACAAGTTCTTTTTGTAAGGTGCATAATCACCAAAATTAAGGAAAAAGGAGTACATTTAATTCTCACACAAATTATTTAACTTTTACCTGTATAATTTATTTAATGTGTCTAATAAACCATACTTCTACCCAATACTGAAGCCTATATTAATTTCCTCCCTGCTCGAGGCCGAACTAAAACCCTTTAAGGGTGATGATAACGTAAAATACCGTTACAATAGGAAGCGAAAAACCACAAATTTCTCTCCTCGCACCAGTCCCAAATTTGCTTCGATAAGTCACTTAACTTTGGAAAACGTACTCCGCCTTTCTTATTAAGGTAAGCTATCGCTGAAGTGTTATCTACTCTCAATAAGATATCACAATTACGCAGATCCTTTGCGAAGCATTTGAGGCCAAAGAATACCGCTAATAACTCTAAATTATTTATATGCAGCTTTCTTTCTTGCTTACTCCAAAAACCATGGGCTCGTTTATTATTACAAAATGCGCCCCAACCTGAGAGAGATGCATCTGAATATATCTCGACACGTGGTTTAAAATTGCTAAGATAAATAACCGCCTTTTCGATATTTACTTGCCACCAATCTAACTCTTTCGACAAATAATCTTCTAGAGTCGTCATAGCTTCGTAATCACGTCCGTATTTTAACTCGTCCGATTTTAACTCGTTTTTCTTCTGGTAATTCCACGGACATCTGTCGTGAATCAAAAATTAATCCCAAAAATTTACATCCTTTGGAAGGTACAGGGTGCGCCATCTCAATCTGGTCGATGGAAGTATTGAATAACTTAGAGAATTTTCAACAGATTTCACAAAGTCGTATTTTTTTATTAAATTTGATTCATTACAATTTATTTTGATTAGTTTCCAAAAACCACATCGATCAAATGTCCGCCTTTATTACTGAGACAAAAATGAGCTCTTTTTTCGGCATTTTCCATTGTATTTGCCAGCGTCTCGGGCGATATCGCTGCGATTTCGGCTCGAATGTTGTTTTTTAGCTCCTCTATGGTCTTCGGCTTGTTGGCATAGACTTTACTTTTCAAAAATCCCCACAAGAAGAAGTCCGGTGCAGTCAAATCCGGCGATCTTGGTGGCCAGTCAATATCACCTTTCTTTGATATCACACGTCCTGGGAACTTCCGACGCAAATAGTCCATTGTTGAGCGCGCAGTGTGACATGTCGCACCATCTTGTTGGAACCAAAATTCTTTAAGACCTTTTTCACGCATTTGTGGTAAAACAAAGTGTGCCAACATCCACCGATATCGATCCCCATTGTCAGTTTCACCAGCTCTGAAGAAAAATGGTCCAATGGTGGTTTTTGAGCAAACACCGGCCCAAACTGTCACTTTCTCATCGTGCAATGGAGTTTCGTGAATAATATGAGGATTATCGGTGCCCCACATGCGACAGTTTTGTTTGTTGACAGCGCCAGAGAGGGTGAAATGAGCCTCGTCGGTCATCAGAATTCGCTCCCAAAAATCCGATTATTTTCAATGTAAAGCGAAACTATTTCGGCGCGTTCTTTCGGCGTATAGCGATACATGGTTGGAATTGTACTGAAATAACCTATAAGAAACGTGTTATACGACGCTGGTCGGTTAAAATCTGTCAGAGTTATTCAATACTTCCATTGACCAGATTGAGATGGCGCACCCTGTATTAATTTGCTTTTCTGTTCGTTAATTATAACACCTAGTTTCCTTAATAGCTTGGAAGTTTCACGGACATTACGATCGCAGGATTCAAATGAATCGCCTAATAAAAGAAAATCATCCGAATAATTTACTGACACGAACCCTTGGTTTCTTAAGTACGATATTACTGGTTTTAAAAGTTTCGCAAATGTGTACGGCGCAGTATTAAGTCCGAAAGGCAGACAATTAAACTCAAAGATGTTACCTTGAAATATAAATCTCAAATATTTCCTGTCTGACCTTCTAATAGGGACTAAATAATGGGCATCTTTTGAGTCAATCAACGCTAGGAACCAATCCTGTGACAAGAGGCCACACACCGTTTTGTGGTCCTCCAGTTTAAAATGCTCCGTGTCTATAAACTTGTTTAACATCTTTAAATTCAAAATTAAACGATGCGACCCATCTTGTTTCTCTATTAAAAAAATACGAGAAATAAATTGCTCGGGGTGTGATTTTACTCTGCTAATTACGCCCTTCTCTTTTAGTTGAGCTATCTGATTTGAAATTAAACTTTGCTCGCAAAGCGACCAATCTGGCTCCTTAGGAACTATCCTCTGAACAACCTTAGTGCTGAAAGGAATTATATAGCCGCGTAGCTAGCTCAGGATTGTTCTATCCGAGGTGATTTTAACCCAATTTGACTGGAAATACTTGAGTCTACCTGCCAACGTATTTGACTGGAAATACTTGAGTCTACCTGCCAACGTATTTACTACCTCTACTCCTGCTTCTTTTGACAAGCTGGCTTCTTCGCAGGAAACCGTCGTTTCTGTTCCTGTGTCATGGTTGGTTTCCGTCCGCCCGACGTCCTGTAATTCTGTCTGAACCTGCTCTGAGATTGATATTGTCGTCGAGGCGGGCCTTTCCAGTTTTTTGAACTTTCCGATGCTGGTAAAAGTTTGAACGGTTTTAGTTTCTTACTATACGCTTCCAGTGTTTTCGCTGCTTTAATCTTCTCGCTCAAATTATTTCCAAAAAGCCATTCATCAGGTGATGCCAAAGTAAGAGTATTTCGCAGAGATACACTGATGTTC
Source organism: Cylloceria caligata (assembly GCA_963942595.1). Lineage (NCBI taxonomy): Eukaryota > Metazoa > Arthropoda > Insecta > Hymenoptera > Ichneumonidae > Cylloceria > Cylloceria caligata. Next base: position 65,666,554 of record OZ012704.1, on the reverse strand, counting down.
TTCATGATCAAACTCCTTCTAATGGACGACTCCTCGTGTTGTAAGTCTGACAAAATTCTTATAATACCGCTCAATTTTTCAACCATTGACAACTTCCCTTCTACTTCCAATGATAGTATCGTCGTCATCAGACTGACTAAAACTGCAATTCCAGCTGCAATCCTCTCTTGCTTTTCTACAATACGCAAGTCTCTTTTGGTTACTGCTTCTTGTAGCCCAGCTTTTACTTCCAAATTGAGTTTCGGTGGGTCTATAAATAAACAGTTGCTTGGAGGAGGGAATTTTTGGATTAATTTTTTCCTCTTCTCCGCTGGAAGTCCATTTTTTATTATCTCATCAATTCTTACAACGAGATCTTTATGAATAGCCCGTGCTGGGATCCTGTCCGAAGTAATACGTTGTCCTATCATCTCAAGAATTTCTCCAGATAGTTCTTCATCATTTTTCCCATTCTCTGACGACCCTGGCAAACTAGCTGACGTGATAACTTCAGGAACAACCGCAGCCTCACCCCTCGTCTTCAATACCTCCGAAGGTGCATCTTTCTGACTAACCTTTTCTACGTCCTGCTCTAATGGCGTTTCTTGAGATACAGTATCTCCTACGTTCGTTGGCATATCTGATTCTTGACAATCAGAATGTTTTTCTCCAATAGACTTCTCAGATGCCATAGACTCTATACTTTCACCTGAATCTGAATGGTAATAACGATGCTGATGGTATCTAGATGTACGATCAGATGATCTTGATCGACGTTCCGGGTAATAACCTTAGAAAATAACACTTTTTTTGTACTGATTTGTCAGATAATTTTTTTGCAAAATTTCATATTATAATATATGAGCCGCCTAGAGAGGCTCAAATCTTTCAATTAATTATTGAAATCTGACAGAGATAGCAATATCTTGATAGTAATTTCAAGTGACAATATCGACTCGTTGATTATTCAATAGAATCAACAAAGATCGCGAAATCAGGAACTATTAAGCCCCCCATACACGTGCGAACAATTTGCGCAAATTCGGTGTTTGTGCAAACGCCTGTTTGTACATACGCTAGCACATACACGTAGCAACCTATTGCGCAAACATCATTTCGATTTGTGGTGTTGTTCGTTGAACATGTCAGATACGGACGATTGCTGTGCCGCCATTATTCTGGCCCTAGTGGCTGAGAAACGAAAAGTTAAAAGAAAAAGAAAGCGAAGAGTGTGGGTCAAGAGTTGGCTTCAGAAAAGAAACGAATTCAGTCATGACCGCTTGGTCACTGAGCTCAAACTAACCTCAGCTGCAGACTACAAAAACTACCTTCGAATGGACCCAGCTTCGTTCAGCGAGCTACTCGAAATGGTGACACCCCTCATAGTGAAAAACAACACGGTGATGAGAGACGCAATATCTCCAGAACTGAGATTGTTGGCCACTTTGAGATACCTAATAAGCGGTGCCTCCTTTGAAGATCTGAAGTTTCAAACTGCCATCGCAGCTCAAACACTTGGGAAAATAATAGTGGAAACTTGTGAAGCTCTCATCCACGTTTTGAAAGGATTAATAAAGGTGAGTAAATAAAATAGTTAGTACTTAAAATAAGCCGCATTTATTTGTCAGAAACAACAATATTGTTTGAAAGAAATCCTGATAATTTTTGGTCAATTTAACTGTTCATCATTAAGAAGGTCATGAATTGATGAATATTGAAGTGGTCGCTGTGTCGATTGATGTATATTATCCACTTCTTGTCTTGAGGCACGCATGTTGAGGTTTTGCGATGAGTCAGAATGAGTGGAAACGTTTGAAGGTGATGGTGATGGAATCGGGGGGTACGAGTTGAGAGGAGTTGATGGGGCTGAACGGGCATGTGAGAATGGAATGTAGACAGGTGGATGAATGTATTGAGGATGATTGGGGGTGGCGAATGACTGAGGTAGATTATTTATGGTGATTGAATGTCTATGAAGGTTGCCCAGTCGTCCTTCGAAAAGAATATCATCGATGAATTTTTTAGCGTAGAGTTGCTGACTTGCAGACATTTTCTCATACTCTACACCCCACCCTTTTGCTATGATCTGAGCGTCTGAGGAGGGTTTTTCAAGACGTTCGCAGGCCATAGACAATAGTTTAGCCCTTTTACTTTCGTCACTGTCCTCATTTTTCCTCGATCTTTTACGTGTAGGTGTATGCTCGGGTTGGGATGTTAGAGAACTGTCTTCTGCGACCTAAAACAAAATAAATGGAAATATCTATGTAGTCGTGAAAGTACTTATCAGTTGAAATTATTGAAGTTATTGTAATGAAATTAAATTATTAAATTAAATAGTAATGAAAATTGAATTGTTGCAGATTCCAGCAAGTGAGAATGAATGGAAGGTTATTGCCGGACAGTTTGAGAGAAGGTGGAATTTTCCCCACTGCATCGGAGCCATCGACGAGAAGCATATCAGCATCCGCAAACCACCAGGAAGTGGCTCCTACTATTTCAACTACAAGAATTCGTTCAGTGTTGTGTTGATGGCTGTGGTTAATGCCAATTACGAATTCATAATGGTCGATGTAGGAACCAATGGAAGAGTTTCCGATGGGGGTGTGTTCTCCAATACAGAATTTTATAGGCGACTCGCGAACAACAAACTTCATATTCCTCAACCTGATAATTTACCTGCCAGTGAAATGAAACAGCCATACGTTTTGGTCGGAGATGATGCATTTCCTCTTATGGACAACCTAATGAAACCATTCAGTCGAAAAAACCTGACCAGAGAACAAGCAATATTCAATTACAGGCTATCTCGCGCTCGTCGCATTGTGGAGAATGCCTTCGGAATACTAGCATCTCGATTCAGGATATTTTTGAGAGAAATCAATTTGAGCCCGGAAAAAGCAAGCTTGATAGTTCTTGCGTGTACTCATTTACATAATTTTCTAAGAATGAACAAAGACGACTTGTATAACCAAGGTGGTTTTGAAATTGAGAACACAACTACAGGGGAGATCATAAATGCTGATTGGCATTCGGATGGACAATTACTTCCATTGCAACAGCTACCGGGCAGAAATACCCCAGTGTCTTCCAAACAAGTACGGCTTAACTTCTCACATTACTTCAATAGCGAGCAAGGTGCTGTCTCTTGGCAGGACAAGATTTTCAAATAATTGTTTGTATGAAATATTATGATTTTGTATAATAATGAATTTGTATTTGAATGTATGAAAAAACAATAGAAAATATGAAAAAAAATTGTACGTACATTCGTTTCGTTATTTCCTTCAATCCATTCAGTTTCTTCCATTGTCGAAATTCCTTGAATTTGGGTTTCCTGATCCCTCAAGAAGTCAAGCTCGTCGAAGTACCACAAACTTGGCACGTACACGTCGTCTGTTCCTCCACCTGATTTTATACTCTCCTTCACTTTCTTCATTTCTCTCCTGTAGGCTGTGCGAAATGAATTGATTTTGGCGCGTACACTTGCCCTATCTGCACCGGGTTCAATTTCCTTCATCTTCTCGACGAGTGTTTTATACGCCGCGTCCTTCTTATTCCTATCTTTATAACCCTCACTTTTCACCTTCCACACGTCAGGTAAATCACGATAGACTGCAATAAACTCTCTCCAAAGTTCCCGCTGTTCATTATCTGCTGTCTTATTCGCCATATTGGAGGTTAATAGCAACAAACTAGAAAAAAAAAAATTACCGAAACTACGTTTCCAACCACGGAATAGAAAGGAAACTGCCTGACAGTGTCTGGGAACAGAAGTTGACTAACCCAAAGTTTGCACAAACCGTACCATACACGTCAAACAAGTACTCAAACAAGGAGCATTTGTACAAATTATTTCGATCCTGACCGATTTTACTCAAACAGTTTGCGCAACCATTCAAACAGCCCCATAGACGGTCAAACTGTTTGCACATGCACCGAATTTGCGCAAATTGTTCGCACGTGTATGGGGGGCTTTAGGCGACTAAGAGCCAGCTTGATTGCTCGATTACTTATTTGGATCTAGCAGAGATCACAGCATTCTGGTTATAAGATCAACCAGGAAGCTTGACATCTAAATTATCCGTTGAGATCTAGCAGAGGTCACAACGCCACAGCCCTTGAGTCGAACAAGGCCACCTGCATCAGTTTCCTGTTGAAATCTAGCAGAGATCATAATATTTCTGAACCAAAATCGAATAAGGAAGCTTGGCTTCTTAATTATTCGTTGAGATCTAGCAGAGATCGCAACGTCGTAGTACATCAGTCGAGTAAGGGCATCTGTCTCAGATTTTCATTGAGATCTAGCAGAGATCACAATGTCATTGTACTTCGATTGAATAAGGATATCCGTCTTTGTTTTTAACTGAGATCTTGCAGAGATCACAACTCTTACCATCCCTTGTTCAACGTGACATGACTTGCATGTTACTGATATGCTGTACCGACATAACCTCCATAACCTGAAATATACTTACGGCGAGAAACAACGTAATCCTCCTCTCTATGCTTGTCCATCTTTCTTTCCAACCTCTTCAATCTTTTCCATAATTGTTTATTCTCTCGATCCAATGATCTATCCTTTCTTTTTCCCATCTTTACACTGACGATGTGGCTTATTCAGCACAACGTACAAGAATGAGGAATCGAGTTAGCGTCGGGAGTACACAAACTCTTTTTTTTCCTACACTTGGGAGTTGTGGCGACATCGGCATAAAGTAGAGGGTACTACATCCTGATCTCGAGGAAGAGGCGCGAAATACAATACAATATTATAATGTACATATTTTACTATGTGGGCTATATGTCATGGAGAGCTGTATATACAATCCAGTAAAGTACATAGATATGTATATATGTTGATGTGTCCCTTTTTAGTGGGAATGATGGGTAATGACAGTCAGCCTTGTTACAGAAGATTGTGTATCTTGTGTAGTGATATTAAAATTAATATTAATCCAATTTCATACACGAATACCGAAAGTATGAATTAAATAATGTTTTCATATTTTCGAAAGTATTTTGAATGTATTTTTGAATATATTTTCCATTTTCACGAATATCCTAAAACTTTATGGTGATTGTTTAAATGTTATATAACCAAAATTACACCTGAAACTAACTAAGAACCAAGGGAATCTATGAAATAAATCGTATTATTTCTCGCTGATTGCGATTTCACTACTAACAATAAGTCACACAAAAAGTAAAAAATTATTTTTCGTTCTTATTTTATTACGATTAATTAAAATTTACAACAAAATTTACCGTGTTTGTAATTAGGGGAAATCTTCAAGTGTGGGGTCATAAGAGTACGTTTCAATTGAAAAAAAAACGCAACCTTTCGAATTTGGGAATCGTCAGACCAAAAGACATGGTGCATGCGAAACACGTCCCTGGTATGCTAGTCATTTGAATTATTAACTATTAAAGACTATAGATCAAATTTTGATTTTTATAGGTGAGAATACAATTAGAAAGTGACAGGCTCGGTGTATAATTGTGTCACTATTTAGATAGTAATTTGCAGCTTGGTAAACGTACATTCGTGATGTTCTGAAAATGTTTATTTTTGAGAGAATTCTTCTTTAGGTGACGAACATTATCCCTCGACAAAGACCAAGGTAAGACAGGAAAGTCGAAGAGATGGTACAGTTAGAAAGCATCAGTCATTCGCGTTCTACACCAGTAAATGTGGAGCAGGTCGAAGGTAAAGCCGTTTATCTACGTCCATCAGCACTGGGCGGTTCAGCTTCAGAGCACGTTTTTGCCTCGCTATGTCCTTTTCTACTTTTGGGTAAAGGCTGCACATGGCGTTGCGACAATTCCGAGAAAGTCCGCGAATGGCAGTCACAGACGATTTTTAAGTATGAGAAATTCTTCATTCCGTGAAATATACCGCTAAGTAAAGTAAAAAGAGAGAAGGAAATGAAATAATGAATACCACAGGCGAGACTTTAGCTAAAATCGTTGTTTGAATTGAATGAATTTGAAATAGCGTGAATTTTCGTCGAAAAATTGCAGCGTCTAATATAGTGACCATGTAGTTTGATGGTCTAAAATGGTCCGGACGTACGAACGTATTAGGAGACGGAAAACAATAAGCACGAACGGAAGATTGTTTTCAGTTCCTCTAGTTTCTTTTGTTTCTCCTTTTATCTTTTTGTATTCTTGCATGGAAAAAGTGACTTGTTGGGATTAATGTTGTTGGTTGATATTGGTTTGTCCAACCAAATTATTAAATAGGGCCAACCAGGAATTTTATTTTTTAAATCAACCATTAACATGGTTGATCTATCCAATGTACTTGTTTGATTCAACTGATAAATTTATTGACCGACTACAGTTATCTATACCAATGATCTTGGTTGTTGTAACCGATTTTTTTTTGTTCGATATAACCATTCCACTCGGTTGACGCAACCAACTGGCAACAGAGAAATCGCAGGTTACGTGAGCCACGTGGAGAGATAAGAGGTGCGAATTTAATAGCATTCACAATTTCATACAATTCGCAGAACTAATTCCTAATAAATCGTAGCAAACCATATCTTCAAATCGAATATCGAGCCGGCGTAACCCAAATTCATCAACAGTTTGTACGCTGCCAAATCCAATTGCGTTTCGTCCACATGAAGGAAAAATCGCAACAGTGTTTTTTGTTCTTTTTAAAAACAATACCTTATGTCAGTCTTATTTAAAATATGATTACAAGAGGAAATAATGTGATATGGAAATTATGTGAAACCCATATGAGGAACGTGCACATGAATAATATAGCGGTTTGCTTATTACTGGCATTTTACGGTTCGCGAGGTTACGACGATAAACATAACGGTCACCAACCAATATGTATCTAGCTAGTAAAAAAATTATACTCTTAAACAAGCCTTTTTCCGTATGCTGTAACTACTGCTGCACTGAGACATACTGCGAAGTCATAGGATATAGGAAAAGCATACAGTTATTATTTGGACCTTTATAACATTTTTAGCAGGACATATTTTAGTGTTAATGAATCTAATTAAAAGATTGAAATAATGCGGTGTAATTACTTTACATATTTCTATGTATATACGTTCCACTCCAGCATAGTTATTGGAATACATTTTGAGACAATTACGTTTATATAAATAATTGCATCTTCGCATTGAAATAAAAAATATAATTGAAATATATGTAATCAACGTTCGCAACGGTGTCATTCGTTATCAAACGAGCTTGTTTCAACTTTGTCTCTGTCATAATTCAATTCACAGTAAACCTTATTTCAACTTATTTCAATAGCTTTAAGCTTCCGGTGATTACTACCAACCAACTAATTTAATTGCAAATGATCTATTGGTAAAGTTTGTTGACATTTTAAAGCTACTTCTGACAGAATGAATCAGTTGTTTTTGACCTACGAACTTTCAACATTTGTAAAATCTCTAAATAAACTAGTTATTACCTCTATTTGGTTTCAAAATATTTTCTAACTATTCTGGAATGCACCCATGCAGGATGTACGATCCCGAGACCTTCAGACAACTTTTCCCACTCCAAAAACCTGTCGAACGTTTGGTTAGCCGAAATACAGTTTTAATATTATAGAAGAAAAGTCTATCTTATCGTTTATGATGAAACACATGTATGTATAATGAGTCTGCAATTAATATGTTTAAAATATACAATGTATAATTGTTCAATTACTAAAATATTAAAATATAATTTATACTAACAGGGACGGAAGGGTTAAGGGTTAAGAGATATTTCGCAACGTCATGTTTACGGGATCGGTGGAGGGAGGCTATGTAATTGTAACGATGTGTGGCAAACAGAAGTGGGGTCAAATATGTTTAAAACAATATTCGAAATTGCATCCTCAGGATTATCACTCAGAGTAGGACCAATTCGAAGAGCGTAAGTGCTAACGAAATGTCTAAACATTATTTTTCCTCTTCAGGATCGTCGATGCAAATCTTGTATTGTTATCAATTATGTGTATATCTTTTTTTTAACACCATTCTTCTGATGGTATGAATATCAGTGAAAATTTTGAAAGCCGACAAAATTGGGGTGTTTTTAGTACTGAGGGCTATAAACACCGTAGCACATATAACCATACATATAACCAAACAGAATTTAACCCATGTACCAATACCTTCCGATGACACGCCCTTTTGGGATTTTGTTGTAGAAATACAACTTTCTTTCAGGCTTTATTTTTGTAGAAGTACTCCAATTGTAATCATTTCGATTTAAGTTTACATATAATTCTGATTAATCATTCTTTAGGTAAGTTCGTTTGATCGTACTATTTTTTAATGACACAGTTGAGCATCGTAAAGTATTTAAATATTTAATCGAGTCTGTGGATATTGTGGACATGTTGTGAATTTCAGTTACCAGTGTTTTCCAGTTAATTCTTATTGACTCATGTTTTTGATTTTCCAAGTGCAACTGGTTAAATTTTATGCTACAGTTCAACAGTTTTTGGTATTAATCTTCAATTGAGTTAACGATTTTCCAATTCTGTATATTAATTTTCAGAAACTTCTCGATTCATCATTATCTTAATCGACAAGTTTTAATGTTCAATCGCACCCAGAAATTTCACAATACTGCTACTTGAAATGACAGAAAAGTTTCTTAATTTTCCTCTACAAGTATTGAAATTTTCAATCAAGGCGTTAGATACCGCAGATATTTTGGGATTTTCGAGTACCAATATAAACGAAATTTTAATCATTTTATAAAACCTGCACATTACTCATCGAATTACTTAACAATTTTTGTAACTTTCATATAAACATTTCTTCAATCTAATGTCAGCTATATTAATTTTACGAAAAAATGGTGAATTAAAAGTGCTGGGTATACGAATTTTAGTCGTGTACTATGTTTGTAATATTCATAATCCTGAGTACAGTTAATTTACATTCGTGTTTTACAGTGTGTATTATATAACATACATAGTAAGAGCACATTAAAATTAAAATTGAAAAAGTATTTTTAATAAAGAATGTATAGAGTAGATGTACTATTTGTGGCCAAATGAAATATTTCCCTAAAAAATTTTAATTAAAACTATATGAAAAGGTCAATATTTAATCAATATCATACTAATGGAATTAATATGAATTAACAATGCAATTATTATGAAATGGACTTTATTCCGACCATAATTAATTTGAGAATCATAAACCATCACGCAGCACCTGTTTTCACCATCAGTGATCACTAATGTCCTATTGTTGGCCAGCTAAGTTGCTATTTATTTCCTTGAAACGAATATAATTATTGAGGGTCTAGTTCCTGTAATTTATTACAGACAGTCAGAAATTATCTTACGTCGGTAATTATCTCACGTCAGTACTGTTACAGATGGAGCCACAGTCGGATTCTATAGATCACGCTCGATATCCATGGTAAGGGAGACTTTATCATGGTAAGGCAGACGTTATCATGACAAGACAGACTTTCGCTCTGCTGTCATCGCTTTCAGATAGAGCGCACCACAGGAGGATTCGAAAGAATTCGAGATAAATACATTTAGTATATAAAAACTTGTTTTTATTTTTTAATGTTACAGATAATGCATTTAATCTAATAAAAACTCTTAACGGTAGATTAATATATATATATCTTACAGGTAATGCATTTAACCTAAAAAATTCTTAACTATAGATCTTAAATATCTAACTATGAGGTTGATGCTGATTGGGTACAAATGTTTTATACACGTTTGATTACATCACCACTTATTACATTATAATCAACCATTCCTGATCCGTTGGCGCGAAAACGTGCTCGGTCAAAGACTTACGCACCAAAGGATTCATTTAGTACTATGTTAAAAAAGTTTACAAATCGTACAAGATGATTTTAGTTTTTATGTAAATATAATATTAGTTTCAAATTTTTTATTGATAAAGTTAATTTAACATTAATATTTTGTAATCAAGTTTTTAATATTTCAGCGTAATAAAAAAAGAGTTTAATTTTATTCCTCAGCTTTTCTCATTTCCGCATTCATTATTAGATATTAATTTACAAATAATAAAGGCCATTCGAAATTTGAAGATTTTTTTTTTTTTTAATTGCGAACCAGAAAGCCTAGAGCCGAAGAGCCTAGTGCTTTACACGTAAGATCTTTACAACCCTCTCAGCTAAGTCGACCATCAACTGCCCTATCTCCATTGCTACCTAGAGAAGGGATGTGCTGATGTTTTGGGTCCGTGGCGTTCCACACGAGATTATTTCAAACGTCTTTACTGAGAGAACATCCGCATCAACAGAGATGCTTGACAATCCACAGACCGTTATTGCGAGCGCATCTATATCGACAGAGATGTTTTGAGATCCAGCCGATAACTGCAGAGAATTTATCATGACTGGATATTAAATATCAGCTTCATCGAAACCACTGCTGATAATCGAACTTATAGAGTAGAGCAGTTATCCTGAGAACAGCGACTGTAGTTAATTCACAATGATTTTTCGGCATAGTTGTTTAATTTCAGCTCGATTTCTAGTTCCGAAGAGAAGGAGGGTGGAGGAGGAACATTAATTCAACAACAATTTTTTTATTTATAAAAATAACGTTGAATTTTTTATTGTCGAGTGTACAGAGCTCATGAGTAAGTATTTACAGTGAGAAATCACACTCGTCGTAGTAGCCTTTCAGAGTAGTTGTATCATTTATGATGCAGTTGACAGTTGGGTTTGCGATGATTCCACTAGATGACGCAACCGATGCCATCTGTTTGCGTAAGTCAAGAAGCCATGTTTTCATCATACGCACGTTGTGAGCTGCGCAGTGGGGAGTCCAATTCATGATTGGATGATTCGTACATGTGATGTCGGTATTAGTTGGTAATGCTGCCAACGCGGGACATCCCAGGTCTTCGATATTGCAAACGTTTGGAAGTATTCTATCTAGCCAACGATTCTTCTCTAAGCCCTTGATATAAATCTTGCTTGCATGGCGTAGAAGGCTGATAAGAGTCTCGCTGATTTCATCATATGGTATATCACCGTTGACCCCGGGGATGCCATGGTAATTTGCTTCCAGCCACCGATTTTCGCTCTTGTATTTGGCCGGCAGGAAATTCCATTTATGTGGCGGTTCAAACAGATAGACTGATGGTAAGGCGTCATCTTCGAGAGGAATGACACCCATCTCTTTGAATACGAATTCGTTGAAAGGTCGCTTGAAGCCTTGGGCGTCTACTATGTACTCCATGATGAATAAAGTGATGCCAACAGTCACGCTTCCAGCTCTTTTATACCCGTTTGTCGCCTCTACTATGAGCTATTATACAGTCACGAACGATGGATACATTCGAGGATATCGAGCAATCAGCAACGACTTTGTAGCCTCCCCACCACTTTTTTTAGATTCAAACGCAGACATGAACAATGAATGCATTCATGAATATCAACCAATTAGCTACGAGTTCGATACATCTCACTACTTTTCGTGGGGATAAAAGTAAGTTCTTCCGCAAGAGAGGCTCATTCCGAAGCGACCATTCAATTTACTCCAAAGTCACTCTCTTCAAAGCAAAGTATTTCAAAATACTTGGAACCAGAAGGGATCTCCAGGAGCGCAATGTAGTCGTGAAGACGTGGGAGGATATCTTGGAGCTTCTTCAAACTCAAAAATCAGATGAGATCGCAGAGTGGATCAAACGGCTTGCTGCAGTCATCAAATCCATAGAAAAATTATTGGTAGGGTCCACAGTTGCTGAACGTCAGAAGTATCTGTTCATGATTGGTTTCCTGAAAGGTATCGAAATCAAACTAGAACGTTTGATAAAACAAGGTTCAGGCTTGCAGAGGACTGATGAAAAAGGAATCTTGGATCGAGTGAGATGGTCGAACCTACTATCAGCTTTCAATGAGCGCATCAAGACTGGAGTTATCACCAACTTAAAGCACATCGATCTCAATTTATTCTTGGAAGATTGTTTCACACTTTTCCATGAAGAAATAAAAAGTATCTTGAAGATCGAGAAGATGGTGGTCAAGGTATATGCAGTACTAGCAGCAAAATTTAAGGTAATGAAGAATGATGAAGAAATTGTTGAAGTGAAGCACTTCAACATGAAAGCTGAAGCGATTTATCCAGCAACTTCAATCAAAGATTGGATTACTGTCAACATCCAAGCACCGATTCAGAGGGAAATTGAAGAATTTGAGCTACAAGATTCCGGATGGACGCTGTATTCTGACATCAATCTCACAGTAAACATCAACAAGTTGAATCCGATGCGAGGTAGCTCCTATATGGATCTCCTAATCGAGATTCAAAATAAGCATGCATGTGTCAATGTGAAAAATACTGACAACATGTGCTTCAAGTGGGCTGTACTATCGGCATTACATCCGGCAGTACTTAATCCTAATCGAGTTTCTACATATGAGAGATATAAACATGAGCTCAACTTCACTGGTATCGACTTTCCAGTGATGCCGCATCATTTCAACAAATTTGAGAAGAATAATGGCATATCAATCAACATCTACATTTTGAAGAAACGAATGAGAAAGTTCGTGACCACTCCTCTGCATGTAACGTCTACGAAAAAAACTCTGCACGTTAACCTTCTTCTCATGCAAGATTACTACGTGGATGAGGACGAAGAGCAAGAAAAAGAAGATACTAACAGAGTATACCAACTACCGTGATTCCATTACGTGTGGATCAAACACTTGACTCGTTTAGTCTGCGATCGCTGCCTGCACTACTTTCGTAACGAAGACAAGCTTACCGCACATGAAGAAGGATGCAGGAAGATAAACAAATGTAAGGTTATGATGCCGTCAGTAAAGAAAAAAATTCTTCGCTTTAAAAATCATAGCAATAAAGAGAGAGTACCTTTTATTGTCTACGCGGACTTTGAATGCTTACTCAAACCGATCCGAGATGAAAACGCGTACCAAAAGCACGAGGCGTTCAACGTTGGGTATTACCTTAACTGCAGTTATGATACCTCGAAATCGAGCTACTGCAGCTACAGAGGTGTGAAGCCTGCGGAATGGTTCGTGAGGAAGCTGCAACAATTAGCCACGGACCTCGAAGAGTTGTACATGAATCCTAAGCCTATGTCGAAGCTGCCATTCGAGCAGAGAACACAGTTTCATATGGCAACTACGTGTCATATTTGTAACAGGAATTTATCCAGCAACGATCGAGTCCATGATCACTGCCATTTGACTGGACAGTATGTATTTTGATAACCCTTTTTTATTCAAATAATAATAAAGATTGAAAATATAATACATATTTATGTACACCTAGATACAGAGGACCGGCACACAGCGAGTGCAACTCACTTTATCAAGACTCACGAGTGATACCCGTGGTGTTCCACAACCTCACGGGATATGATTCACATTTTGTTATACGTGAAATCGCAACATGCTTCGATGGTCGTGTGGATATACTGCCACAAACGAAGGAACGTTACATCGCCTTTCAAAAGCACATTGATGGAAGCGATGTGAGTTTTCGATTCATCGACTCGTTCCGCTTTATGGCTTCATCGTTAGAAAAACTAGCTTCATACCTTACGGAATTGAAGATTGTTAGGCGCGAATTTAAACAACTTCCTGATGATAAGATTGAGCTGCTATCGAGGAAAGGTGTATTCCCATATGAATATGTTGACGCTGTACAGAAACTGGATGAGCATAATCTTCCGACTAAACAAGATTTCCATAGTACGCTGAATGACAGCGACATCACAGACGACGATTACGAGCACGCAAAGAGAGTGTGGCAAGAGTTCAACATTCATGACTTGGGCGAATATTCAGATCTTTATCTGAAAACTGATGTTCTCCTCTTAGCCGATGTCTTTGAGAATTTTCGTGACAATTGCACCAGAGCGTATGGTCTGGACCCTGCGCTCTACTACACAACACCAGGATTCACGTGGGACGCTATGCTTAAGTTCACACAGAATGAGTTGGAGCTTTTCACGGACTTGGAGATGCATCTGTTCGTTGAGCGAGCAGTGAGGGGCGGCGTGAGTCAGTGCTGCAACCGTTATGCAAAAGCGAACAACAAGTATATGAACAATTATGAGCCTCAAGAGCCCACCGAGTATCTCATGTACTTTGACGTCAACAATCTTTACGGTTGGGCGATGATGAAATCGCTCCCATATGGAGACTTCACATGGGTTGAAAATCCAGAAAATATTGATTTTCAAACGATTAAGGACGATGCATTAGAAGGATACATCCTGGAAGTCGATCTGGATTATCCCGTAAGCTTTCATGATACCCACCGAGACTTACCACTATGTCCTGAACACAAAAGTGCACCAGATTCAACGCAGATCAAACTGATGACAACATTAGACTTCAAGAGCAACTACGTTATCCACGATCGGGATCTAAAGCAGGCGCTCAAGTATGGTCTACAGCTCAAACGTATTCATCGAGTGTTGAAGTTCAAACAGAGGTCGTGGTTAAAATCCTACATTGACTTAAATAGCGATATGCGGAAACAAGCAACGAATGATTTCGAGAAAAATCTCTTCAAGCTCATGAACAACGCAGTGTTTGGCAAGACGATGGAAAATGTTCGTGATCATGTGGATGTAAAACTCGTCACACGCTGGGGCGGACGTTATGGTGCTGAAGCCCTTATTGCGAGACCAACATTCCACAGTCGATCAATCTTTGAAGAGAACCTCATTGCTGTACAGCTTTTGAAGACAGAGGTATATCTCAACAAACCAATCTACATACATCTCTGTGTGCTGGACTTGTCGAAAGTGTTAGTCTACGACTTCCACTATGATTACATGAAAACGGAATTTGCCGATGATCACTGCAAGCTCTTGTATACCGACACCGACAGCCTACTCTATGAGATTCAGTGCCCTGACATATATGACATCATGAGACGGGATATCCGGAAATTCGATACCTCTGATTATCCAGCTGAGAATCAATTTTTACTACCTCAAGCAAATAAAAAAATCGTTGGATTAATGAAGGATGAGTGCAATGGGCAGATTATGACAGAATTCGCTGGTCTACGCAGCAAAATGTATGGCGTTCGAGTAAATGGCGATGATTATATGAAGAAGGTAAAAGGTGTGAAAACAGGCGTAGTGGAAGCAACCATAACCTTCAATGATTTCCATCAATACCTTTTCGAGGGAACAACACAGTGTCGTGAGCAACGAGTCATAAGGTCACGCATGCACATTGTCTATACAGAGAAACAAGTAAAGCTCGCATTGAGTCCACATGATGACAAACGATATTTACTTGCTGATACCACGGATACGCTGCCTTGGGGACACTACAAGATACCGCAAGACATGTTGAAACCGACTTCAATCATGTCGTAACCAGCCTACTCCCTACTCTTGCATACACACCCCACTCTTACATACATACTCTAGTTATCCAATCAACGACTTCAATTTCCTTCTCCGCGACTGCCTGCTGTGGAAGCCCAATCAGAGACTTGGATGCAACCCCGTTGATCAATCAGCGACACGAATCTCCTTCTCCACGGTAGATCGGTGGTGGGTGATACCACTATATGAAGAGTGTGACTGCAGCTAGTTCCATCAGACCTTCACCGTCAACTGTTCACAGTATCTACTCGTTGATCCATTGATACCTTGGGGATACTAAAGCATACTAAAGGATACTAAAGGATACTTCAGAACCTGAACCAGTTCACAATCAACTCTATCAGACGGAACTCGCATCAAACACATTGGAACCTGTTGCTCATCAGTCTCGCATATTAGCCGTCGTCGTCTTCTGCAGTCAACTCCGTCAGACGAAACGTACATCAAACGTATAGCAGGCCAAAGAAATCTACACCAATAGTATTGGAACCTGTTGCTATCACATACTCGCGTCCATCTTCTACAGTCAACTTCATTAGACATTCACGATGGATATTAAAGCACTCAACAAACTCGCTGGTCAAGACGATTACCTCCCAACGAAAAGAATCATCGATCTGCAGATCAACAAAATGCATAAAGTCACCGATTTGCGCCAAGTGACGACTAAATATGGTCAAAAAACTGTTGCCACTCTTAACAATGAATTCCAAATCTTTCTGCCTAAACGTGTTTCTGCGGCATTTGAGAAAGATCATGCTCTGTTCAGCCGCATGGAGGAAACGGTCACACATAGTACATTGCATCTAAACTATATTAAAAAAGAGAAGAAAAACCAAATCGAATTGGTTATTTTGTAATGTGTTTATTTTACAATGAATAAAAAGACATTTTTTATTATACATAAATGCTGACTCATTATTTCACTTCTGTAGTTAATTCTGCGTTATTTATCCAACTATTATGCGAATTGTCAAATCCCAACCATTTGACACAAGCAAGATTTCCACGTTTCTTGAGAATCTTCACCACGAGATAGACATCTGGATAATTGGCCTTCAGTAATTCTTCATTATAAAAACCGCCAGCGATGGGTTCATCTTGGTAGTCCTTCAGCTTGTACGTCGCGGGTGTCGTCCTCATTACTTGACTCACAGTGAAAATTTCCGTTGACCAATTGGGTATGTAGCCTTTCTCGAAAACATGTTTGTTCTTGCTCACTCGTACCTCGTCACCGATTTTGAATTTCACTACACGGTTTCTTCGTTCATTGGTAGTAGAAAAACGTTGAATTAGTGCTTCAACAGTGTCCGCTGTGATGTTCCTCGGCTTCATACTAATAGTTCGATGCTTCGTGTCGTTGTATGTCGCCACGAGATCATCTAAAATGTCTATCCATTTGTAAGATCCGTGTAGACTAAATTTCATCCACATTTTATTCTTAAGGGTACAATTAAAGCGCTCTACTATAGATGCTTTAAGATTACTATATGTGGAATAGTGATTGATGTCGTGGCGTTTCATTAAATTCTGGAAAGTCTTATTATGAAATTCTTTGCCTTGATCAGTCTGGAGATTGGTAGGTACTCGTCCATCTTGAAGAATCGAATCCATAGCTGCGGTAACATTCTGACCGGTTTTGCGCTTCACCGGTACAGTTCATGCAAACTTGGATAGTACATCGATTATTGTAAGCAGATATCTGTATCCTTTGTTTTCTCGAGCGTACGGTTGCATCTCAACAAGATCAGCTTGCCATGTCTCATCAATATCACGTACATCAAACTTGCGACGTAAATAATTGCGACGCGCAGGCTTATGTAATTCTTCTACTAGTCTTCGATGCTCCATTTCGAGTTGATGTAGACGCACCAATTATTGGAGCTATATAGGATTTATATTTTTTACTGTTTTGTCTGTGGACTAACTCATCAGAATTATAGCGTTTTTTGTGTACATTTGTTCTAAGTACAATTTTTCCATAATTGTTTACATCTTCATTGCTTCTGAAATTCTGATTGGGATCTTTTCTGAACAGCAGTTCAAGCAAACCAATGGTCTTATCATACTTGTTGTTGTTTTCATCATTAATAATAACGTATTCGATATCAAAACTTATGGTGGAATCACCAATCATAAGTGTACCATCTGGTAGCTTTCGAACTCCATAAGTCATATCGAGGTACTTTTTACGATTTTTATCGAGTAAGTTCAAATATTTCTTAATAGTTGAATATGGTTGGTCAGATTTTTTCTTTGTTGATGCTTTCTCATCATCATCATCATCATTATCATTATCATTATCAGTGAATGCAGTTTTAAATGAATTATCCCGCTCTTCATTTTAAGATGCATCTTCCTCACCCTCCTCCTCACCCTCCTCCTTCTCCTCCTTCTCCTCCTTCTCCTCCTTCTCCTCCTTCTCTTTCTTGGGAATCCAGTTTTTTTTTTATTTCGTGTGTATTTGTGTCAGTAGCGCTAACAAGTTTTTTAAGCGGCTTCACGATTGGTTTGAATGTTTCACCCCAAGCTTTTTCCATAATCTGCTTACCAGCTTTTAGAAGCTTGTATTTATGTTTAATAGCATTTTTAACTTTTTCTACTTGACAAAGCGTCTTTCTCTCGCGACGAAATTCGTCGGCGATGTTATCGCTTCGACTGCTCATGATGATCTGATTAAGATTTACTCCTTACACGTGATATATTTGTAGCAAAGCAGTCAAAACCTTTCCTGTATCTACCACAGTCGAGCCCTTGACGATCTTTATCAATTACTAAGAATCCATGATTGGTATCATTCCAACATTTCGAGTATAAGTCTTTAAACTGCGAGTACGTCATGTCAGTATTTACGTGATCATCATAAACATGCTTGAGATTATATATCATCCTGACGAAAGATTACAAGCATGTTAACGTTATCACGTACTAAATACTTAGGTATTTGTGCATACGACTGACACAAGTAGAAGCAGTCAATATTCTTATGTCTACCCATACAGTAAAAGGCTCTAACATTATCTTGTTTCTCGCAGGCTATATCATCAAATATCATGATTGAATTAATATTAGCTTCTTCGGGTGATACTATTTGATCATGTTCACCAAAGGCAAAAAATCCAATACCCTTCATAGGTTGCAGAAGTTTTTCGAGAAACTTGTACTTTGGTTGATTCAATGATTTCGAGTATATGTATATGTTGGAAAATCAGCTGGCGCACGGCGATCGATAATCGTCGTGCGCCTACCTGTTGCGCTGCTTTGCTACGCGGTGTTCGGTTGAGTCGAAGACAGCCGAAGCATGGGCTTCGCGAAGCCGAGGATGTGCCTCATTGGCACGCCGCGTCAAGCGAGAGGGTGTCTCTCTCGCTTGACTTCGGTTTCGCTCACCGGCTGTCTCGCTCAACTGACTCCAACGCCCAACGAAACTTTCATACTCGCAGCCATCTTGAAAATTCGGCATTTTGGCGACACACATCCCTTCGGACAGCACGCGCATCTTTGAACTTCTCGGACCTTTTCACCAACCTTCTACATCGGCATCGCTCAACAACACTCACCAGGACTCATTGCTCAAGGTAAGAGTGCTCTGGCACAATTATGCGTAATTCAATACCAGTGCGGAGAAAATATGGTACATCAGCACTTGGCCTCACTCTTGGCGTGCGCTGCAGCACATGCTGCACCACGTTTTGCATCAATTCTTTTGCCAGATAATTAATACAATTATGCTGGTGTTTATATTCACTGTGCTTTCCTCCCGGAAATCTGCTGGGAAAGCACAGTGACTATACACTGCTCACTTGTGCATCCTCAATATATGTTGTATTGTGCTGCGCAGTCCTGACTGCGTAGCTGAGTTCACACCGCAATAGCACTCAAGCAAAGGTTATTGCAAATGCCCTCATTAATTCACTGCAACCACTTTGCAATACACTGCTGAGTGGTTGCAGTGAATTACGCACAAACATTTTCGCACTCAATGGTATCAGCGTGTCGTGCTGCGTAGCTCTCGCTACGTTGCACGCACCGCTGTCTCAAGTTTAAATTCAGCACGCAATTAATATAATTGTGTGCTGCTCACATTTAGATTCAAAATTCAATTTGTTAATTTTTTATATTATTTGTTCCTTCTTTATATACTTTGTAAATTGCAAGCGGATGGTACAAAATAAACCACTTTCTCTGTTTTCCATCTACAAGTCTGGTTTTATTTCACCCTGTCTTGAGTGAAGACTCATTATTTCCAATACATTCACAGGTTCAAGATCTGTCAAACTACACCATCGGACGGATTTCTCAAACATTTGGTCCTTCGAGCCGGATTTTCGACTCAAGCATACAGGGTAGAACCAGGGTTTAACTACCTTCCGCTCGCATCTCTTGACTCATCTTGACGTGAGATTCTGCAGATATTCCTCGTAGTCTCACCTCATCAACTCATCCTGGTACTCGTCAGCCAAGCAGTTTGGTAAAGTAGCGCTTTGCGAAGTATCTTCGTTCTTTTGTATCGTTCCTGTGTCACACTATCATCCTTGCGCACCATGTCTAAGCGCAATCTACCAAACAATGGGACCTTAACGATAAATGTTCATTGCAAGTGTCAGATGGAACGGCAGGGGGCACCATCACCAAACGAACGAGTACCACCAGCTAACCTCGTCAGAGGACAACCCGACAGCTCAACGAGCTCTAGCACTCTCAGCGGAGCCCTCCAGCCTAGCTCTGCAGTATAACCGCTACACGTTGATCGACTCGTCGCAGTACTACATTTATATCTTGGGGTATCGTACAGCTCTGCGGAGTTTTATTTTGCTTCTTTCTGTATGTTAGCATTAACAGTGCTCAAATGTGTATCGGCTATTTGCAAAGATGTAGAGTTTGCACATATTAATTAGTGCACTCTCTCGTAGTATCATAGCAGACAGAGGCAAGCGAGCTCAGGTCGGTAACGGAGTCGAATGAGCTTCTGGTAAGAAGCTCCTGGTGTCACAGCCTACGCAATCAACTCTTCGCTCACCAGTGAATCGTCCACCAAACCCGGTGACTTCCGCTTATTGGCCTGATCGACAGTGTATTTCGCGCCTGTCGTATTCTTGGATCGTCTCCTCGTGTAACATGATCGTTACGCCACTCTAACGCAATCAACCAGCTTTACGCGGTCATCGTCAGCGAATCTTGCCCTGGCAAAGGTTGGCATTCACCAATAAAATGTCCACTATGCGATAGCAAGCTCCGACACCGTTCAATCACACAATACACAGTTGTCAACACACTAGGGTGTTGACGCAGTCGTTCTCTCATAGATTCAACTCACATACACAAGCTCAACATTATTAGCAACTGCACTCTCACACATTCACACATCGGTATTACCACACGCAAGCACTCATCAATTTCGATCACAGGGATCGGTCGAAAGCACTCAACGCAGACACATGGCTCGGTTCAACTCACACTGTGTTTACATACTTCAGGGAGAAAGCCACAGTACTGGCTCAAATTCTCAAAACGGCTACTACTCACTTGCCATCTTGTGAGTCACCAGCTCGTACATGGCCTCACATAGTGAAGCTGAAGCTGGCGGACCCTGACTTTCTCACACCACAACCAATCGATATCATAGTTGGAGCAAATATTTATGGACTGGTCATCAAACCCAATATTCTCAAGGGCACATCATCTGCGCCTGTTGCACAATTATCGATATTCGGGTGGCTCATCATTGGACCATCTAACTCATGTCAATCTGACGCACTCACTGTTCTTCATGCTGCCATGCAACATGATGATCAGAAATTACAGAACGTGCTAACGAAATTTTGGATTCACGAAGAGCCACCAAAGGACACAGTTGATCAACTCACACCAGAGGTGCAGGCATGCGAGGATCAGTTTCGCAACACGCATCAGTGTGTTACTACAGGCCGACACATCATTCGGCTTTCTCTCACATTTTTGCCTGTAAACCTGGAAACTCAGACTCAAAAGCACATCGGTGTCTGCAGCACATTATACGCAAAATCTCAAAGGATACTGAATACTGTCAGCGCTACTCACAATTCATGGTCGAATACGAACAACTTGGTCACATGGTGAAGGCTTCGAAATCATCTACAAGTGAAATTCAATACTATCTGCCTCACCACGGTGTGCTGAGACCAGACAATATTTCCACCATATTAAGGGTGGTATTCAATGGTTCTAGCTCAACATCTTCTGGAAAGTCTCTGAATGACATCATGCACACTGGACCTAATTTGTTGCTCAATATTTCGGACGTTCTCATCTGGATCCGTCATCACAGACACATCTTTGCCACGGACGTTACCAAGATGTATCGTCAAATTCAAGTTCACCCTGACGATTGGAGTCTTCAGCGAATTTTGTGGATTGATGCTCAACTCAACCCTGTGCCGTACAAATTAACAACCGTGACACATGGTACAACAACATCTACAGGCGGATTCAACTCATCAACTCATTGAAATAACTCAACAACTCAAGGACTTGTGCATGGCGGGCGGTTTTCCACTCGCCAGGTGGCACTCGTCGAACCTCAAGGTGCTTGCTAATATCTCATCATCACCGTCAATCTCAGCTATCTCAACGGACGACTGCGAGACAAAATTCTTGGCTTGACTTGGCTTCTTCATGAGGACAAGTTCACATTCTCTTCACGGTTCAACTCAGCTCAGGAAATTTTCACACGCCTCGTTTTCTCCGAGGTGGCTCAACTCTTTGATCCAATCGGTTTCGTCTCACCAGTTGTGATAAGAGCCAAAATACTCTTGTAAGAGCTTTGGCTTCACAAGCTCAACTGGGATGGTCCACTGCCATCCCAGGTCTCAGCACGAAGGATTGCAATAAGAGAAGATCTCACTTGTCTGCAGACTCTCAATTCCTCGGTGGTTTAACACATGGAGCAACTCAACAGTGGAATTGCACGGCTTCTCTGATGCATCTCAACTGGCCATGGCCGCAGTGATTTATATCACTGTTGACTCAACTTCCACAGGAAAGGTGACTTCACTTGTTTGCTCAAAAACGCGCGTGGCACCACTCAAGAAGCTCACCATACCAAAGCTTGAACTGACTGCAGCTTTGTTGTTAGCTAAGCTGGTTGCATACGTTCAAGCCACCCTCAAGGTTAAAATTTCATCTACTCACCTGTGGACGGACTCATCAGTAACTCTCACCTGGATCAAAGCACATCCTTCTCGGTGGAAAGACTATGTCCGAAACAGAGTCGCTCAGGTACAGGAACTCACACCCAATGCTCAGTGGCGTCATGTGGCAGGCACAAACAATCCAGCTGATTGTGCCTCACGAGGTATTTCATCATCTCAACTGGCTTCTCATCAGTTGTGGTGGTCGGGTCCACCGTGGATGGTGAAACCTAGTCAATCTTGGCCAAAATCCAGAACTGATTCAGAGGATTTAAGCATCATGGAAGCCCGACCGGGGGTAGCTCTCCTCGCGGCAACACAGACGCCAGAGTATCACTGGGAACTAATTCATCGCTGTTCTTCGCTCTCAAAATTATGTCGTCTTACCTCATATTGTGTGAGAGTAGTGGAAAAAATGAGAAAGAGGTTAGAATCGGCAGGAAACGCTCCACTCACTGCGAGAGAAATGGCTGCAGCAAATACATTTTGGACAAAAGCCACACAAGCCGTGTTTTTCAAGCACGAGATACAAGTGTTGCAGTCAGGCTCGCATCTTTCATCTGCTCACCCCTTCAGTCGACTAACAGCTTTTATCGACGAGGAGGGTGTACTTAGAGTAGGAGGTCGCCTTGCTCAATCAGCACTCACTTATGAAGAAAGGCATCCTGCCATTCTACCTCGTCATTCAAGATTCACGACTCTGATTATCGATCAAGCTCACGTGCGAACTCTTCACGGAGGCACGCAGCTCACACTAGCTCAAGTTCGGCTAACACATTGGATCGTAGGCGGTAGAGCTCCTGTGAAACCTCATATATTACATTGCGTGGTGTGTGCTCGACAGAGAGGAGTTCGTGCACAACAGTTGATGGGTCAACTGCCTCTGTCACGAGTCACACCATCGCGCGCATTTTCTCACACAGGAGTAGACTACGCCGGTCCTCTCACGCTCAAAACTTGGAAGGGGCGAGGCAGTAAAACACACAAAGGCTGGATCTGCGTTTGTGTGCCTCGCCACTTCGGCTCTGCATCTGGAGGTCGTCAGCGACTACTCAGCTGACGGCTTTCTCTCAACGTTCAGGCGATTCTCATCGAGGCGCGGCATTCCTCACACCATCTATTCTGACTGTGGCACCAACTTCATTGGTGCACACAAATTTATACATCAGATGTTCAGTAAGGCTTCGCAAGAGCATCATCTCATCGCTTCTTCTCTTGCAAATCAACAGATTGCGTGGAAGTTTAACCCACCTGCGGCACCACATATGGGTGGAAAATGGGAAGCAGCTGTAAAGTCCGTTAAATTTCATCTGCGGCGAACGGTGGGTGATACAGCACTCACGTTCAAAGAGCTCTCAACGCTGCTTGCTCAAATCGAGGCTATACTTAACTCAATGCCTCTGGAACCGCTCAGCGATGATCCAGATGACTCATCAGCACTCACGCCTGGACATTTTCTCATTGGTGGAGCGCTCACAATGGTCCCAGAACCGAATCTGGAAGATTTGGCAATCTCACGGCTCTCAAGGTGGCAATTGTTGCAGCAAAAAATACATCAATTGTGGCGACAGTGGTCTGCACATTATTTACAACGGCAGCAGTCAATTTCAAAGTGGCACCATTCTAACAACATTATCAAAGTTGGCTCGTTGGTCCTGCTCACGAATGAGCGCTTTCCACCGTGCAAGTGGCCACTTGCACGAGTCACCGAGTTGCATCTGGGCAAAGACGGGCTCACCAGGGTGGTGACACTCAAAACTGCTACCACCACGCTCACCAGGCCGATCTCAAAACTTGCTGTTCTGCTAATCTCATCCAACACCCAGCAATGAATAATTAATCATCAACCCCGTTGCTGATGGCGGGCGGAATGTTGGAAAATGGCGATCGATAATCGTCGTGCGCCTACCTGTTGCGCTGCTTTGCTACGCGGTGTTCGGTTGAGTCGAAGACAGCCGAAGCATGGGCTTCGCGAAGCCGAGGATGTGCCTCATTGGCACGCCGCGTCAAGCGAGAGGGTGTCTCTCTCGCTTGACTTCGGTTTCGCTCACCGGCTGTCTCGCTCAACTGACTCCAGCGCCCAACGAAACTTTCATACTCGCAGTCATCTTGAAAATTCGGCATTTTGGCGACACACATCCCTTCGGACAGCACGCGCATCTTTGAACTTCTCGGACCTTTTCACCAACCTTCTACATCGGCATCGCTCAACAACACTTACCAGGACTCATTGCTCAAGGTAAGAGTGCTCTGGCACAATTATGCGTAATTCAATACCAGTGCGGAGAAAATATGGTACATCAGCACTTGGCCTCACTCTTGGCGTGCGCTGCAGCACATGCTGCACCACGTTTTGCATCAATTCTTTTGCCAGATAATTAATACAATTATGCTGGTGTTTATATTCACTGTGCTTTCCTCCCGGAAATCTGCTGGGAAAGCACAGTGACTATACACTGCTCACTTGTGCATCCTCAATATATGTTGTATTGTGCTGCGCAGTCCTGACTGCGTAGCTGAGTTCACACCGCAATAGCACTCAAGCAAAGGTTATTGCAAATGCTCTCATTAATTCACTGCAACCACTTTGCAATACACTGCTGAGTGGTTGCAGTGAATTACGCACAAACATTTTCGCACTCAATGGTATCAGCGTGTCGCGCTGCGTAGCTCTCGCTACGTTGCACGCACCGCTGTCTCAAGTTTAAATTCAGCACGCAATTAATATAATTGTGTGCTGCTCACATTTAGATTCAAAATTCAATTTGTTCATTTTTTATATTATTTGTTCCTTTTTTATATACTTTGTAAATTGCAAGCGGATGGTTCAAAATAAACCACTTTCTCTGTTTTCCATCTACAAGTCTGGTTTTATTTCACCCTGTCTTGAGTGAAGACTCATTATTTCCAATACATTTACAGGTTCAAGATCTGTCAAACTACACCATCGGACGGATTTCTCAAACAGTATACATTTTCAAATCTCAATCCATTTGGATGTGTAATCAGAGTGAGCAATGCATTGGTCTTTCCACAATTTGATGGGCCACAAAAAACTGCTCGGATACTGTTGGGTAATAGTGGACCATGACGTGTGCATACTTTTTTCCTTTCAGCTAGCCTATCAAAATTCATTACCGGCAGCGAGAGCGGTTGCTCTCTGAAATCCATGTTGACAGCGACTGATGGTTTAGGGCAGGGGTCTCCAAACTTTCCAGCCTTACGGCCATACTGATTACTCCAGTAAGTTCCGAGGGCCAAAACCATAAGCCTACAACAATGTTATGAGTAGTTAGCCCATGACCATATCAATGTAGATGTCATATTAATAATTGTTCAACATAAAATTAGAATACTTCAGTAAACTAAATTTAATTTGCTATAAAAAATATGTTCTCTAAAAGGAGTTTCCAAGTATGCTAGCTCTCCGCGGGCCGAACAAAATCTGTCCGCGGGCCGAATGTGGCCCTCGGGCCGTAGTTTGGAGACCCCTGGTTTAGGGTATAAAGAATATGCTTATATACTCCGAATCTCATTCGTTCACTGCTCTTTCTAGTGTAAGCATCATGTCTAAAGGTTGCGGTCTGCTGAATAAAGCCCTCAACAAACTACCTATCGAGCTTCATTTACCGGGCTATCAATACTGTGGACCAGGCACAAAACTAGTGGAACGTCTTGCTCGTGGTGATCCTGGGATAAATCCTCTAGACGCAGCCTGCAAGGAACACAATATCGCATACTCACAGAATCGTGAAAACATTGAGGATCGCAACAAGGCCGATAAAATTTTAGATGACAAGGCTTGGCATCGCGTATTTTAAAACGACGCTCGTGTAAGTGAAAAGGTTGCAGCCTACGCTGTTACAAACGCCATGAAGATAAAGGTTAAGCTTGGCAAGGGTATAAACAAGAGGAAGAGGAAGACCAAACCTCCAACCATGCTTTCCAAGATAATTAAAGCTGCCTCAAAATCGACAGGTTCTAACACACAAGAAATTATTCGATCGGCACTAAAGAGTGCTCGTGCTGCTGTCAAGACAGCTGGTGGGAAAAAAAATGTGCCTCGTATTCTGCCAGTACCGAAAAAAGTTGGAGGATTTTTGCCTCTTCTTATTCCACTATTTGCTGGATTAAGTGCAACTGGTGCATTGGCTGGTGGCGCTGCTGGAATAGTAAAAGCTGTAAATGATGCGAAAGCTGCAACACAGCAATTGGCGGAAAGTCAAAGGCATAATAAGACGATTGAGGCTATCGCGCTAGGTAAAGGTCTCTATCTGAAGCCGCACAAAACAGGATTTGGTTTCCATTTCGGAGCAAATAAAAAAAAAAAACTTCAAAGTAAGACTGCCAAACCGTGCTCTGACAGACGCTGATTTACTCGAGTATGCACGTGAAATTCCTAATTTTCGTGGTGTATTTATGAGAAACGACTTACCATCAGATGCACCGCATTATCATGAATCTGGAATAATTAATCTCGACGATAAAGATGGCCCAGGTACTCATTGGGTGGCTTATCGGAAAAATGGCCGAAATGTTGATTACTCTGATAGTTTTGGTGATTTTCAGCCTCCATACGATCTAATGGATTATCTCGGCCCCGATAATGTTATCAAGTATAATCATAAGAGATATCAAAATTTTGATACAGATGAGTGTGGGCATCTATGCCTAAAATTCTTATATAAGGATCTGTAAGTGGTGCTTATCGTATCAGTCTAGTGTGAACCATCATGGGAGATTCATTGACTCTCAGTTTATCTGGAACATCATCTATATTAGAGGCACAATATTTTCCACCGATTGAGCTCTCACCTAGCAAGAACTATCACCTTGGGCTAGTGGAATTACTATCTTTTAATTCTATACCCAACGTCGATACTGGGAGAAACAAAATCTATGTGGGTAAAGAAGTGAGTGTGTTACCTACAGGAAGTTACGAGATTGAAGATATTGATGTGTACTTGCAAGAACAGCTTGCATCTAAACATATTATCATTAGTTTGAAGCGTAATAACAATACTCTACGAAGCGTGATAAAGTGCAGCGAAAACATTGATTTTCGTCCGCAAGACTCGATTGCTAGACTATTTGGTTTTACACATCGTGAGTTACCTGCTCATATCTCTCATAGCTCAGAATTACCTGTTGCTATTCTGACAAACAATGCATTGCGAGTTGAGTGCAATATTACTTCAGGAGCATACATCAATGAGCATAAAGTTCACACGATCCATGAATTCTTCCCGGCAGTACCACCGGGGTATACGATCATTGAAGTTTCATCACACGTCATTTACCTTCCAATAGCCGTGAGGATCATTGATCATCTGCAATTACGCATAGTCGATCAAGACGGAGAACTAGTTCATTTTCGCGGTGAAGTTATCACCATCAGACTACACATTAAAGAAGCCAAATAGCTAATCATGAGGATCATCTTCAACAACAACAACAACAACAACAACAACAACAACAACAACAACAACAACAACAACAATAAAAATAATAATAATAATAATAATAATAATAATAATAATAATAATAATAATAATAATAATAATAATAATAATAATAATAATAATAATAATAATAATAATAATAATAATAATAATAATAATAATAATAATAATAATAATCCCGTGTCGGGTTGATGATCCCGCATCGGGCGCCTCCCCAGGTCGCGGATAGGGGGACGCCTTCCAGATATGGAAGGTACCGAGAATTCTCGGGGTGGACGAAAATCTAGGAGCTGCCCGTGATAGGGCCGGGGCGCAAAGTGGCCCGACCGTATCGGGGAAGGGGATCGTCTACCGACGACTCTAACCTCGCCAGGAACGGCCACGGCGCTCCCCGGTTAACGGGCGCCATAAGGAAACCGGGCTGGCGTGAAAACCGGATCAGGTGGACAAAAACCCCGTCGCGGACCAGCTCTGCCCAAGCCAAGGTGGGAGCCAGCGTGCCGAGGGCTGAATGGCACTGGGGTACAGTGTCGCGCACGATGCCTATGGGGAACCGGGCGAAACCTCATAGTATGAAGCCTTACCCCCACAATCAGGCTCTGTGGGGGCGGACGCCCATTCCTGGCTACTCGTGGGAACAACATGGACAAAACTCAACAAACAAAAACAAACACCGATAGTGGTACTCCGTCAGGGGTACGACTATCAAAAAATACGGACAGGGCAACACTGCACCTTCCGAGACGGGACAGGACGGACAGCGTGTCGAGTGCAGGGAGCGGGGTAGGCTATACCTCTGCGGCCTCTACTCACGACAGTGACAACAGACGTACGCGCACACAGACGGGACAGATGAAAGATACAAAAACGGACGCCACAACACTACGACAGAACGAACCTGACGTGACGGAGCTACTAATGCTCATACAGAGGACAGCGACGAAAATGGCCGAGGCAGCGGCAATACAAAAAAACATGAATATGGCAGTGAAAACCGGCATAAAGACGGTTCTCGAGGCCGCCGACGCTGCACTAAGCATACAGAACAGGACAGACTCAAAGGGACAAATGGCGGCAGACGACTTGACGGAAACAGAAACGGAGACACACGAACCGACAACGCGACCGTCAAAGCGTAAACGGGAGGCGACAAAGACCCCTCCGGAGGCATCGCGTAAGCGACCCCCAAGGACGGAGGACGATGGAGCCTGGACAAACGTGACGAAACAAAAAAGGAAAAAAAAAACGACGGAACCGAAAAACAGGACGGACGAGACGAACGCACCGACCCGGGCTGAAAAGCGCAGACCGGCCCCCAAACATAGGGGAACGGCTGTGCTGGTCAAGCCTGGGAAAGACAACACGTACTCGGACATGGTGCGGAAGATTAGGACGACGGTCGACCCGACGAGCAGTCACGTGCAGGTGACGGCTCTAAGGAAGACCAAAGACGGACGGTGTCTTATCAAGATACAGACAGACACGGACGGACGAGAACAGTTTCAGCGCGCAATTCAGGACGCGGTCGGAGACACAGGCACCGTCAGGACCATGACCTCCAGGGCGCAACTGGAAATCATGGACTTGGACTGCGTCACCACCGCGGATGACGTGATCCAGGCGCTGAGACGAGAAACGGGACGAGACGGCGACTTCGGGGTCCATATCTTTGGCCCGAATCGCGCCGAGCAGTACATGGCGGTCTGCGATGTGGAGTCGCGGGAAGCCGAGGTGCTGCTTCGGCGGGGACGGGTCGGGATAGGATGGGTGCACTGCCGCGTCCGAAAACGACTGACAGTGACGAAATGCCACAAGTGCTTTGGCTATGGACACGTCAAGGTCAACTGCACGAACACGGACCGGACAAAAAGCTGCAGGAAATGCGGCGAAACGGGACACTACGCAACGGACTGTAAAAACAAACCGGCCTGTCCTTTGTGCGCTGAGGCAAAGCACAAGGACGCGGCGCACCTCGCGGGTTCCGGGAGGTGCGCGGTGTTCCGAGCTGCGCTGGAGGAGTGCAGGAAGCAGGCCGGAAGACGGACAGAATAGTTCAGGGAAACCTGAACAGGAGTAGGACAGCAGACATGCTACTACCACAGATAGCTGACGAACATGACGCCGACATTCTGATCCTGTGCGAACCGTACAGGAGAAGAACGACACAAACGTACATTACGAACGAGACAGAGACCACAGCTATCTGGGTAAGGGGCGCTGCCCAATCTCGAATAATTAACTGCGGTGTCGGGGACGATTACGTCTGGGCAAGGGTCGGCGCTGTCACTTACGTCAGCGTTTACCTGACACCCAACTGCACCGCGGCGGATTTCGAGAGGAAAGTGGCGCTCCTTGAAGACGGAATCAGGAATCTGCCTGGAGACGTTATCATCGGGGGAGACCTCAACGCGCGGGCGATCGAGTGGGGAATGACAACAACGAACAAACGTGGACGGCTGCTGCTGGAGATGGCCGCAAGGCTAGACCTGGTTGTAGCAAATACGGGAAACGTACCGACGTACAGACGACCAGGGTTTGGAAACTCCATCCCTGACGTCACAATGACATCGGACAGAATATCGCCACGGATAGGACAGTGGCGGGTGTTCGACGGCTATACGGCCAGCGATCACCAGTACATTGTCTTCGAAGTGGCAGGACAAACGGCGACGAGACGGACGAGGACCCAGTACCCCCCGAGGTGGAACCTCAACAAACTCGACTTACGAAAATTTTCGGAGGAGCTGGCGGCAGCACCAGCACCAATGACGAAAGTCCCCCCTGAACTGATTGGCCGGCGAAGGGCGGAAAGACTCGCGGACGAGACGGCCAAACTGACGGACCGGCTGTGCAATAGCACAATGCCGAAACGACGACATCGACAGAACAGACAGCCACAATACTGGTGGACGGACGAAATAGCCGAGCTGCGCAGGGTCTGCTTGGCGAGCCGACGACTCGTAACGAGGGCTGGGGGAAGACCCGAAAGGGAAAACCTCCAAGCCGCATATAAGACAGCACGGAAGAAACTGACGAGCGCGATACGAGACAGCAAGACGCGTTGCTGGAGGAGGCTCTGCGAGGAGGTGGATCAGGATCCCTGGGGCACTGGTTACAAAATCGTGACCGGTAAACTAGGGGCCCGGGTACCACCAGAAATCAAAGAAGCCGAATCCGCACGACGGATCGTCGACGGCTTGTTTCCAACACACCTGATACGGACGGACGTTACAGACGATACGGACACACCGGCAGCCCCCATCTTCACGGCGGAGGAGCTCACTAGGGCATCCAACGCAATGAAGACTGGTAAGGCACCGGGACCAGACGGAGTACCGGCGGAGATTATCCGGCTGATGGTCAATCTGAGGCCGGAGATATTTCTCGACCTGTATAACACATGTTTGACGACGGGCACGTTTAGCGACCGGTGGAAGGCGGCAAGGCTAGTTCTTATCCCCAAAGGTAAGGGCGACCCCAATACGCCGTCAGCCTACCGGCCGTTGAGTTTACTCGACACGACGGGTAAACTCTACGAACAATTACTGAGACCGAGACTGACGGACGTGATACAAACCAGTGGAGGCCTTTCAGACCTGCAGTTCGGCTTCAGGAAGGGTCGATCGACGATTGGAGCGATCCAAAAAGTGGTTGACTCCTTCCTGGACTTAGAAAGACATTGCCACGCAGCACGACCTGTCGTTCTGCTGGCAACCTTGGACGTCAGGAACGCCTTCAACTCGGCCAGGTGGGTCGATATCCTGGAGGCGCTTGAAAGCAACTTCGGGGTTCCGGCTTACTTGGCTCGGGTGGTGGAGGACTACCTGAAAAACAGACAGATTACGTACGAGACGACTGAAGGACCAGTGACGAGGCAAATCACCGCCGGGGTTGCACAGGGGTCCATACTGGGACCGGACTTTTGGAACGGACTTTACGACGGCTTGCTCAGGCTGGAAATGCCGCTCGGCGTACTACTCGTCGCTTACGCTGACGACGTGGCGGCGGTGATCACCGAGCGGTCTCCGGATCTGGCACAGCTAAAACTGAACCAGACGATGCGACGAGTGGGACGATGGATGACGGATCACGGACTACAACTCGCGACAGAAAAGACCGAACTGACGTTCCTTAGTAGAAGACGTATACAGACGAGACTTCCTATGTTGGTCGGGACGGACAAAATCGTGGCCGGGGGGGAAGTCAAGTATCTAGGGGTAACTCTGGATACGAAGATGACCTTCTGGCCTCATATACAGAAAACAGCTCAGAGGGCGGCCGAGAGGATAGCATCCCTAAGCCGCCTGATGGCTAACACGACTGGACCGAGACCGGGCAAACGACGACTTTTAATGGCGACGGCCCACTCGATCCTCCTTTACGGCGCGGAGATCTGGGCAGATGCCCTGAAGACAAAGAAGTACTGCCACGCGATGACGACGGTACAAAGACGGGGTGCGCTGAGGATCGCCTGCTCCTATCGAACTGTATCTGCACAAGCAGTTTTGGTGGTGGCCGGCGTAATCCCCATGGACCTCCTAGCTTTCGAGCGAAAGAGGATCTACGGGAAAAGCGCGGACATAAGACGGGAGGATGCGGCAGTTGCGGAGCGCAACAGGACAATACAGACTTGGCAAGACCGATGGACAGAAGAACGCACAGGCAACTGGACGAGACGACTTGTAAAGGACCTGAGACCGTGGATCGGAAGGGAGTTTGGGGACGTGAATTTTTACGTTACCCAGCTCCTGACCGGACACGGCTACTTCCGAAGGTACCTTTACAACATGAACAGAGTACGGACGCCAGACTGTAAGTACTGCGGACACGAACGAGACGACGCGGAGCACACATTTTTTGTGTGTGACCACTGGACAGAACTGCGACTAGAACTCGAGACGATTGTTGGTAGCATCACCCCGGACAACATTGTCCAGGTGATGCTCCACTCAACAGAATGGTGGCAACTAGTTGCCACCTATACAGAGACGATACTGCGACGAAAAAACGTAGACGGCTGCCTCACCTAACTGAGCAGACGGACTGACGTGACGCGACAGGTTACAGACAACAAGACGAACGGACGAACACAGACAGAACCCCCAGCCAGAAGTAATATCGAAATAGTTCCTGGTCTGGGGGAGGGCAACAAGGAGAGGGCGGTTTAGTGGGTAGGCCTACTTTTTTGGGAGTCCCACATACCCCCCCAGTTCGAAAGGCTGGGGGATATCCGTAAAAAGGATTCCGCAACTCCTTGTAAAAAAAAAAAAAAAAAAAAAAAAAAAAAAAATAATAATAATAATAATAATAATAATAATAATAATAATAATAATAATAATAATAATAATAATAATAATAATAATAATAATAATAATAATAATAATAATAATAATAATAATAATAATAATAATAATAATAATAATAATAATAATAATAATAATAATAATAATAATAATAATAATAATAATAATAATAATAATAATAATAATAATAATAATAATAATAATAATAATAATAATAATAATAATAATAATAATAATAATAATAATAATACGAGACGACTGAAGGACCAGTGACGAGGCAAATCACCGCCGGGGTTGCACAGGGGTCTATACTGGGACCGGACTTTTGGAACGGACTTTACGACGGCTTGCTCAGGCTGGAAATGCCGCTCGGCGTACTACTCGTCGCTTACGCTGACGACGTGGCGGCGGTGATCACCGAGCGGTCTCCGGATCTGGCACAGCTAAAACTGAACCAGACGATGCGACGAGTAGGACGATGGATGACGGATCACGGACTACAACTCGCGACAGAAAAGACCGAACTGACGTTCCTTAGTAGAAGACGTATACAGACGAGACTTCCTATGTTGGTCGGGACGGACAAAATCGTGGCCGGGGGGGAAGTCAAGTATCTAGGGGTAACTCTGGATACGAAGATGACCTTCTGGCCTCATATACAGAAAACAGCTCAGAGGGCGGCCGAGAGGATAGCATCCCTAAGCCGCCTGATGGCTAACACGACTGGACCGAGACCGGGCAAACGACGACTTTTAATGGCGACGGCCCACTCGATCCTCCTTTACGGCGCGGAGATCTGGGCAGATGCCCTGAAGACAAAGAAGTACTGCCACGCGATGACGACGGTACAAAGACGGGGTGCGCTGAGGATCGCCTGCTCCTATCGAACTGTATCTGCACAAGCAGTTTTGGTGGTGGCCGGCGTAATCCCCGTAGACCTCCTAGCTTTCGAGCGCAAGAGGATCTACGCGAAAAGCGCGGACATAAGACGGGAGGATGCGGCAGTTGCGGAGCGCAACAGGACAATACAGACTTGGCAAGACCGATGGACAGAAGAACGCACAGGCAACTGGACGAGACGACTTGTAAAGGACCTGAGACCGTGGATCGGAAGGGAGTTTGGAGACGTAAATTTTTACGTTACCCAGCTCCTGACCGGACACGGCTACTTCCGAAGGTACCTTTACAACATGAACAGACTACGGACGCCAGACTGTAAGTACTGCGGACACGAACGAGACGACGCGGAGCACACATTTTTTGTGTGTGACCACTGGACAGAACTGCGACTAGAACTCGAGACGATTGTTGGTAGCATCACCCCGGACAACATTGTCCAGGTGATGCTCCACTCAACAGAATGGTGGCAACTAGTTGCCACCTATACAGAGACGATACTGCGACGAAAAAACGTAGACGGCTGCCTCACCTAACTGAGCAGACGGACTGACGTGACGCGACAGGCTACAGACAACAAGACGAACGGACGAACACAGACAGAACCCCCAGCCAGAAGTAATATCGAAATAGTTCCTGGTCTGGGGGAGGGCAACAAGGAGAGGGCGGTTTAGTGGGTAGGCCTACTTTTTTGGGAGTCCCACATACCCCCCCAGTTCGAAAGGCTGGGGGATATCCGTAAAAAGGATTCCGCAACAGCTTGTAAAAAAAAAAATAATAATAATAATAATAATAATAATAATAATAATAATAATAATAATAATAATAATAATAATAATAATAATAATAATAATAATAATAATAATAATAATAATAATAATAATAATAATAATAATAATAATAATAATAATAATAATAATAATAATAATAATAATAATAATAATAATAATAATAATAATAATAATAATAATAATAATAATAATAATAATAATAATAATAATAATAATAATAATAATAATAATAATGATGATGATGATGCCCTCCCAAGTGTGTCGCCTTGCCGCGGCGGGGGGGCTTGCGTTTCTGCAATGAACTTTGGAGCTCGGCCGGCGGGGGCTCTAGCCCCTGGCAGGTCTAACCTTGCCGGACAGGTCCATGGGGAGCAGGCAGACTAAGAACACACAACATCAAAAGCTACGGTGGAAGGCATCGTGCCTACGGCTGCATGGCCGCAATGATGTAAACTAAGGCGGTCGCGAACGATCCCTGCAGGGCACCGGGTGGAACCCTGCAGTATTTACACCTTACCTAGACAAGGCGGCTCTGCCTAGGCAGACCTACATTCCGACCTACTCGTGGGATTAATATGGAGAAACTTTTAAAAGAAATAAAACCTAAGCAGAAGAAGGAGTTGGAAAAAACATCGACCGAGGAAGAGCTCAGGACAATCGGAGAACTCGCGACGAACAATATCGGGGGAGAGTCGAACGATGATAGCTTGGCGAACGTGACCGAAAGTGTCAACCTGAGAAAGAGAAGTATACTTCAGTCATGTTCGTCAACAGGCACGGAAGATCGATCTCTACATCAGAAGAAAAAGAAATTAAGATACAGAAAGAGAGAAACGACACCGCCACCCATGGAAGAGGGTAAAACGGTTCCACCTGTCGTCGGAAATATAAGGAGGCATCGAGAAAAACCTGGAACCTCCTCATTCGACGATGACAGTGGGAACGAGCCCGATTTGACAGAGTTATTACAACTCATTCATGAGACCGCGACGAAAATGGAAGAGGCAGCGGCAATACAGAAAAATATGAATATGGCGGTAAAAACCGGCATTAAGACGATTCTTGAGGCAGCCGACGCTGCGCTAAACATGCAAAGCAGGACAGCCTCGAAGGGACAAATGATGGCAGACGACCTGACAGAGACAGAAACGGAGACAACGGAACCGGCGACGCGACCGACGAAACGGAAACGGGAGACGACGAAGACCCCACCAGAGGCCCGACAGAAGACACCCCCAAGAACGGAGGAGGCCGAAACCTGGACAACCGTGAGGAAACGAAAAAAGAAGAAAAAAACGACGGAACCGAAAAACAAAACGGACGAGACGAACGTACCGACCCAGGCTGAAAAGCGCAGACCGACCCCCAAACATAGGGGAACGGCTGTACTGGTCAAGCCTGGGAAAGACAACACGTACTCGGACATCGTACGGAAGATAAGGACGACGGTCGACCCGACGAGCAGTCATGTACAGGTGATGGCTCTAAAGAAGACCAAGGACGGACGGTGTCTCATCAAGATACAGACAGACACGGACGGACGAGAACAGTTTGAGCGCGCACTACAGGACGCGGTTGGGGACACGGGCAGTGTAAGGACCGTGACTTCTAGGGTGCAACTGGAGATCATGGACCTGGACTGCGTTACCACCGCGGAGGACGTGATACGGGCGCTGAGACGAGAAACGGGACGAGACGGCGACTTTGGTGTCCACATCTTCGGCCCGAACCGGGCCGAGCAGTACATGGCGGTCTGCGACCTCGAGACGCGGGAAGCCGAGGTGCTGCTGGACCGGGGCCGGATCGGGATAGGATGGGTGCGATGCCGACTACGACAACGATTGACGGTGACCAAATGCTACAAATGCCTGGGCTACGGACATACAAGGACGAGCTGCACGAACGCGGATCGGACAAAGAACTGCAGGAAATGCGGCGAGACGGGACATTACGCGACGGACTGTAAAAACAGACCGGCTTGCCCACTGTGCTCTGAGGCGGGACACGGGGACGTAGCGCACCTTGCGGGAACCGGAAGGTGTGCGGTATTCCGGGCTGCGCTGGAGGAGTGCAGGGGGCAGGCCGGAAGACGGACAGAATAGTTCAGGGAAACCTGAACAGGAGTAGGACAGCAGACATGCTACTACCACAGATAGCTGACGAACATGACGCCGACATTCTGATCCTGTGCGAACCGTACAGGAGAAGAACGACACAAACGTACATTACGAACGAGACAGAGACCACAGCTATCTGGGTGAGGGGCGCTGCCCAATCTCGAATAATTAACTGCGGTGTCGGGGACGATTACGTCTGGGCAAGGGTCGGCGCTGTCACTTACGTCAGCGTTTACCTGACACCCAACTGCACCGCGGCGGATTTCGAGAGGAAAGTGGCGCTCCTTGAAGACGGAATCAGGAATCTGCCTGGAGACGTTATCATCGGGGGAGACCTCAACGCGCGGGCGATCGAGTGGGGAATGACAACAACGAACAAACGTGGACGGCTGCTGCTGGAGATGGCCGCAAGGCTAGACCTGGTAGTAGCAAATACGGGAAACGTACCGACATACAGACGACCAGGGTTTGGAAACTCTATCCCTGACGTCACAATGACATCGGACAGAATATCGCCACGGATAGGACAGTGGCGGATTTTCGGTGGCTATACGGCCAGCGATCACCAGTACATTGTCTTCGAAGTGGCAGGACAAACGGCGACGAGACGGACGAGGACCCAGTACCCCCCGAGGTGGAACCTCAACAAACTCGACTTACGAAAATTTTCGGAGGAGCTGGCGGCAGCACCAGCACCAATGACGAAAGTCCCCCTTGAACTGACTGGCCGGCGAAGGGCGGAAAGACTCACGGATGAGACGGCCAAACTGACGGACCGGCTGTGCAACAGCACAATGCCGAAACGACGACATAGACCAAACAGGCAACCACAATACTGGTGGACGGACGAAATAGCCGAGCTGCGCAGGCTCTGCTTGGCGAACCGCCGACGAGTTACGAGGGCTGGGGGAAGACCCGAAAGGGAAAACCTCCAAGCCACTTACAAGACGTCACGAAAAACACTTACGAACGCCATAAGGGACAGCAAAACGCGATGCTGGAAGCAGCTCTGCGAGGAGGTGAACGAAGACCCCTGGGGAACCGGTTACAAAATTGTGACTGGCAAACTAGGGGCCCGAGTTCCACTTGAACTCAAAGATGCCGAAACCGCAGAACGGATTGTTGACGGACTGTTTCCGACCCACCCGATACGGACGAACGTGACAGACGACACGGAGGCCCCGGCGGCCCCCATATTTACCGCGGAGGAGCTCTTCAAAGCGACTGCCGCGATGAAGACTGGCAAGGCGCCGGGACCAGACGGAGTGCCGGCGGAGATTCTCCGGCTGATGGTTCGCCTGAGGCCGGAGATATTTCTTGACCTGTACAACACGAGCTTGACGACGGGAACGTTCAGTGACCGGTGGAAGACGGCAAGGCTAGTTCTTATCCCTAAGGGTAAGGGCGACCCCAATACACCGTCAGCCTACCGGCCGCTGAGTTTACTCGACACAACGGGTAAACTCTATGAACAACTACTAAAACCGAGACTGACGGACGCGATACAGACCAGCGGAGGCCTCTCAGACCGGCAGTTCGGCTTCAGGAGGGGACGATCAACGATAGGAGCGATTCAAAAAGTGGTCGATTCCTTCCTGGATTTGGAGAGACATTGCCATGCAGCGCGACCAATCGTTCTGCTGGCGACCTTGGACATCAGGAACGCCTTTAACTCGGCCAGGTGGGTTGACATCCTGGAGGCGCTTGAAGGCAACTTCGGGGTTCCGGCTTACCTGGCTCGGGTGGTGGGCGACTACCTAAGAAACAGACGGATCACGTACGAGACGACTGAAGGACCGGTGACGAGACAAATCACCGCGGGGGTTGCACAGGGGTCCATACTGGGACCAGACTTTTGGAACGGACTCTACGACAGCTTACTCAGGCTGGAATTGCCGCTTGGCGTTTTCCTTGTCGCCTACGCTGACGACGTGGCGGCGGTGATCACCGAGCGGTCTCCAGACCTGGCACAGCAAAAACTGAACCAGACGATGCGGCGAGTGGGCCGTTGGATGACGGACCACGGACTACAACTCGCGACAGAAAAGACAGAACTGACTTTCCTTAGCAGAAGACGCATACAGACGAGACTACCCATGTGGGTCGGGACGGACGAAATCGAGGCCGGAGGTGAAGTCAAGTACTTGGGAGTGACTCTAGATACGAAGATGACCTTCTGGCCTCATATACAAAAAACATGCCAGAAGGCGGCTAAGAGGATAGCATCCTTAAGCCGCCTAATGGCCAACACAAACGGGCCAAGACCGGGAAAACGACGACTCCTAATGACAACAGCCCACTCGATCCTCCTGTACGGCGCAGAGATCTGGGCAGATGCCCTGAAGACAAAGAAGTACTGCCACGCCATGACAACGGTACAAAGACAGGGTGCGCTGAGGATCGCCTGCTCCTACCGAACTGTCTCTGCACAAGCAGTCTTGGTGGTTGCGGGCGTGATCCCCGTGGACCTCCTAGCTTTCGAGCGAAAGAGGATCTACGGGAGAAGCGCGGACATAAGACGGGAAGATGCGGCGGTCGCGGAACGCGACAAGACGATACAGACTTGGCACGAACAATGGACAGAAAGAGCGACAGGCAACTGGACAAGACGACTAATAAAGGACCTGAGACCGTGGATCGAAAGGGATTTTGGGGACGTAAATTTTTACATCACCCAGTTCCTGACGGGACACGGTTACTTTAGACGGTACCTTTATAACATGGACAGAGTACGGACGCCAGACTGTAAGTACTGTGGACACGAACGAGACGACGCGGAACACACATTTTTTGTGTGCGACCGCTGGACAGGACTCCGACTGGAACTGGAGACGATTGTTGGCAGCATCACCCCGGACAACATTGTTCAGGTGATGCTCCACTCGACAGAATGGTGGCAACTAGTTGCCACCTATACAGAGACGATACTGCGACGAAAAAACGTAGACGGCTGCCTCACCTAACCGAGCAGACAGACTGACGTGACGCGACAGGTTACAGACAGCAAGACGAACGAACGAACACGGACAGAACCCCCAGCCAGAAGTAATACCAAAATAGTTCCTGGTCTGGGGGAGGGCAACAAGGAGAGGGCGGTTTAGTGGGTAGGCCTACTTTTTTGGGAGTCCCACATACCCCCCCAGTTCAAAAGACTGGAGGATATCCGTAAAAAGGATTCCGCAACTCCTTGTATAAAAAAAAAAAAAAAAAAAAAAAATAATAATAATAATAATAATAATAATAATAATAATGATGATGATGATGATGATGATGATGATGATGATGATGATGATGATGATGATGATGATGATGATGATGATGTGGCGCAGGCATATAAAAGAGGACTAAAATGTCATCGAGCAACCAGTCACGTTCGAGCCACCAAGACGATCACACGTCGCAACGTTCAATTCCTAAAAAGTCTAGGGCTTCGAGTTATTGTTAGTGGCAGAAAATAACGTGCGTAATATTTTGCTGCAATGGAGGGGGCGTTACACGTGCAGCACGTCAGCCGTCGCATTCGACGAATCCGTAGCGCATTATGAGATACATGCACATCAACCTTATACATCAACCTTCAATAACAGTGATGAAAGCCGCATATCCATTCAGCATCAAGATCTATGCCTCTTGCCCTCGCGAAGTACTCTACATGTGTGTGGTTAATTGTCGAAAGCGACCGGTGCTGCTGTGACAGCAACGAAGCTGGTGAACAATGCTATTTTACATCTGTTTAAGGAAATTCGCTACGAGATCAGTGCCATTGAGATTGATAGATGTAAGAATGTTGGTATAACTAGCCTCATGAAAGGCTACGCATCCTTCAATCCTGGTGGAAGCGCAATGATTGAAAATATTGGTTGGCTTGATGTCGAGGAAACCAAACAGCTCACTAATGATACTGGTCACTTTGATGTTTGTGTCCCACTCTTCATGATACTTGGATTTGCTGAAGACTATCAGAAAATCATTATCAATATAAAACACGAGCTAATTCTCGCGAGATCACGAACGGACACTGACGCAGTTGTGCAGACTGCTCTTGCAGCTGGCGGTTACGAGGATTTCAAGATTGAACTTACACGAATTGAGTGGTTGATGCCATATGTGATGTTGTCAGACAAGTATAAAATACGTTTATATAATCAAATTAAAAGAGACATCACTATGAGTTTTCGCACTTGGGAAATGTATGAGTATTCCCTGCTTCGAAGCACAACGAAACATAATTGGACAGTTAAAACATCGAATCAATTGGAAAAGCCCCGTTTTGTAATTGTAGCTTTCGAAACCAATCGGAGAATGGTTAAAAATGCAAATGCTAGTTACTTCGATCACTGCAACATTGGCAATGTGAAGCTATTTCTTAACTCACAACATTATCCATGCGGTAACCTCAATCTTGATGTGAATCACAATCAATACTCTGTATTGTACAACATGTATGCCAATTTTCAAGCCGTATACTACAACAGAGATCGAGAATCCCTGCTAACGAGGAAAAACTTTATCGAGTGTGCTTCATTAATTGTAATTGATTGTTCAAAACAGAATGACGCATTAAAACAAGCGCCAGTAGATGTCCGTCTAGAATTTGAGTCTAAGACAAATTTTCCGACGGGAACCACGGCCTACTGTTTAATCTTACATGATCGAATGGTTGATTATAATGTAATAAGTGGTGATGTAATCAAACGTGTATAAAACATTTGTACCCAATCAGCATCAACCTCATAGTTAGATATTTAAGATCTATAGTTAAGAATTTTTTAGGTTAAATGCATTACCTGTAAGATATATATATTAATCTACCGTAAAGAGTTTTTATTAGATTAAATGCATTATCTGTAACATTAAAAAATAAAAACAAGTTTTTATATACTAAATGTATTTATCTCGAATTCTTTCGAATCCTCCTGTGGTGCGCTCTATCCGAAAGCGATGACAGCAGAGCGAAAGTCTGTCTTGTCATGATAACGTCTGCCTTACCATGATAAAGTCTCCCTTACGATGGATATCGAGCGTGATCTATAGAATCCGACTGTGGCTCCATCTATAACAGTACCGACGTGAGATAATTACCAACGTAAGATAATTTCTGACTGTCGGTAAAATATCAACAAAGGTATCGAATCTTCCAATATCCCGATATCAGGATATCCCAATCCCAAATACCCCGCGAGGTCTCACTGTGAGTTAGTAGGTCACTTATCTACAGTGATCGGTACAGTGTGCTCGTTGGTGCGGTAAATCCAGGCGCATTTATCAACCACGATCTAGTGAGTTACCG
This sequence comes from Cylloceria caligata, assembly GCA_963942595.1. Lineage (NCBI taxonomy): Eukaryota > Metazoa > Arthropoda > Insecta > Hymenoptera > Ichneumonidae > Cylloceria > Cylloceria caligata. The sequence goes on along the minus strand of OZ012704.1, from coordinate 65,624,178 downwards.
ACTGTAGGGGAGGCTGGGTCAGTACACGACTACAGTAAGTCTACATAGAACCTCGCGCCATCTAACTGGATACATGCAACCATTTAGAGAATATCGATCTTGATCTATCCGACTGTAGCACCATCTAGTAGACAACAATTTCGACATAAGATAATTATCGACAGGCGGTCATTACCATATGTGGGTAAAGTGGGTTTCTAGGATAATTCCCGACTGAGCACAGGTAAATTTACACCTGCCCAGGTGGTGTGCTGGAACCGGCCTAGCTTAACTACTGTAGTTTACGCTGCAGAGCATAGTAATGCGCGCTTGAGGATGCACAAAATGATTTGACTGAATTCACAATACTTTCCTAACAAGTTTGATTGGGGGAAAGTACAGTGAATTTGTAAAACACACGAAATTATATTAATCGAGTGTGCTACAGGAATCTCTTCACCGTCAGTGAATTATGTTAAATTATGACGGTGTACTCTTACCATAATTTTAGTCCTGGTGAGCAAAAAGGAGTTGAGATGATCCGGTTGAGAAATGTGAAAATTGTCCGAGCCTTGCAAATGCGTGCGCTGTTCGATGCGAGTTTTTCACGTAAGTGCCGAAATATCCAACATGGCTGCGGGATACGAAAGCGTCGTTGGGCGCTGAAGTCAATTGAGAGAGATAGCCGGTGAGCGAAGCCGAAGTCAAGTGAGAGAGACATCCTCTCGCTCAACGTGGCATGCCTACGAAGCACAGCCTCGGCTCCGCGAAGCCCTGCCCCGGCTATCTCCGGCCCAACCGAACGCAGCGTGCTAGAGCACAGCAACAGGTCGACGCACGGCGAATATCGATCGCCGTGTGCCAGCTGATTATCCAACAAGGTCAAACTTTTCTACGTTTAATGATTAACATTGAAAAATCTTCAGCATAGAATTAAGCGAAAACAAGTGGTTCAAATTTAAAGGGAATTATACATTTTCGAATAAAAAAAGTACTATCAAGTCAGTCGTAAATCCCTCAAATGTTTTAAAAGGTTTTAAAAAAAGTTGTAAAGTAGAACACTGGATAAGGCCTCCGAATTTTTAGGGCCGCAGTACACAAAGATTTCTTTATGACGAAGGTCGGATTAATCAACGATCTTACAAAGTGTACAAGATATATGGGCAAGGTTTTCTCCTTTCCTTACTTCCAATTTTTCCGCTTGAATCTTTTATTTTTTTCACAAATGTACTTCTATCAGGGAGCACATTTGCATTGATTTCAATGAAAGCTTTATTATGATTTCTATAAAAATAATAAATAACTTAAAATGCATACACATAATATTGGGTCTGGGAAATAGTTCGTGGCGTTTTTCCCGACAGATGGCATCAATTGCAAATAAGTTAGGAAACACAGATCGCAGTGACACCACTGAACGTTCGTTGGAAAGGTAACACTTCGAGTGTACTACTGTGTTCAAAAAGTAAGGTGAATTTTTAATTTAAACTTCCCACGTTAACCGAATCGGACAAATGCATTTTTTTTCAAGTTGGTAGGACTGTTAGTGACATCTGTGACAAATTACATGTCAATATCATCATGAGTTTTTAGTTTACGCTTGGTTTTGTAAACAAAGAAAAGTGAATTTGGCGATTTTTACGATGTCGAATTTTGTTGAGCAAAGAAGTGCTATTAAATTTTGCTTGCGGAATGAAATTTCCGCCGCTGAAACGTATCGAATGTTACAAAAGGCCTTCGGTGACGAGACTATGTCACAGAAAAATGTTTACAAGTGGTACAAAGACTTCAAAGAAGGCAGAGAACGTGTTGATGATTTGGGAGGCTCTGGACGACCATCGACGTCAATTGATGAGCAACACATCAAGAAAATCAAGGAATTGGTGCTCGAAAATCGTCGATTAACAATTTGAGACCTTGCCGACATGCTTGCAATATCAATTGGATCAGTGCAAGCAATTTTGAAGGATCATTTGTGCCTCAGAAGAGTCAAAGCGCGTTTGGTGCCAAAATTCGCGTTTGGTTCTTCGTGAGTTTTTTGCCAAAAACTCCACTCATGTCGCTCCACAACCACCATATTCGCCTGATTTAGGACCGCGTGACTTCTGGCTGTTCCCAAAGCTCAAGAGACCACTCCGGGGAAATCGTTTTGAGTCGATTGAAGAGATCAAACGTGAATCGCTACGCGCATTGAACGCTATACCTGAGGACGACTTTTTAGCATGCTTCAAAGATTGGAAAAAACGTTGGCATAAGTGTATTGTAGCTAGGGGGGATTATTTTGAGGGGGATGAAATCGATTTGGAAGAATAAATTAAAAATTTTCATTTTAAAACAAAATTCACCTTATTTTTGAACACAGTAGTATATAAACATCGAAATTGGTGCAGTGGTTGGAAAGTTATTTGCGTTTGAAAATGGAGAAAAGTAATGATTAATTGCGCTATATTTTGCAATATTATTACGACAAAGTGAAGTACGCTGCGCAGGGTTGTGAAAAAATTGGAAATGGTTCGGTCGCTTTCGTTCTGGTCATTTTTATGTGAAAGATAAGTCACGCTCTGGTCGTCCAATCATTGAAAATGCTGATGACATTCTTGAAAAAGTCCAGCAAGATAAGCATATCAGCAGTGTCGATATTGGTATGGAGCTAGGCATTGACCACAAAAAAGAAGCTCGATGTATGGGTTCCTCATGAGTTGAGCGCGAAAAACATGATAAACCGAATTAACATCTGCGATGCGCTGCTGAAACGCAATGAACTCGAGCCACTTCTGAAAGGTGTCATAATCGGTGATGAAAAATGGATCACGTTCGACAATCGGAAGCGTCAAAGATCGTGGACAAGGGATGGTGAGCCGTCACAAGCGTTCGCGAAGCCAGGATTGATGGCGAAAAAGGTGATGCTCTGTGTGTGGTGGGACTGGAAGGGAATCGTCCACCACGAGACACTTCCAGTTGGTCAGACGATTGATTCTCAACTCTACTGTGGACCACTAGAGAGATTACGCCAAGCAATTGAAAGAAAACGGCCCGAATAGATTAATAGGAAAGGTGTTGTCTTCCATCATGACAACGCCCGACCACACACTTCCTCGATGACCCGTCAAAAATTGAGAGAGCTTGATTGGGAAGTTTTGATGCATCCACCGTATAGTCCAGACATACGGTCCAGCACCCTCTGACTATCACTTATTCCGATCTCTGCAGAACTCTCTCAATGGAATTAAGCTGCTTTCAAAAGAAGCCTGTGAAAGCCACTTGATTCAGTTTTTCAACCAGAAACCACAGAAGTAATGGAGCATATTTGTTTTAAATAAATTCATTTTCACACTATAAGAAAACCAGTTGAATTTTACTAAAAAACGCCACGAATTTTTTTCCAACCCCAATAATAATCTGTTACAAATATTGTTTATAATATTATTAAATCAACGATTGCCGCTATAAGCATATGAGTGACCAAAAATGGTAATAACAGGCGTCACAGTGGCCAACAAATGACCAAAGGTTGTACGATGATAATTTCGATGTTTCATTTTTGGCCATACCTTACTTATAGTTTATTAAAGGTTATTTTTTAATAAATATTTATTTCTATCGAGAATGCAATCTTTGCTTTACGCAATACGTTCACCATCGTGTCAATGCTCAGGCGAAATAAGTAACAATTGTAGGCTTACCGTCCATCAGTCTGCTTCGAACAATTGAAAAAGGATTATATTGGCTTTGGTGGAGAAACCCAATATTTTATACGACGCAGCAAGAAGCAAAGTCTATGCTTATCACTGATACGCGAGCCAATGCTTTCGATAAGACATAACATAGTTGGATACCGTGGGCCCCGTATCCTACCTTAAAACACAGTAACAAACATATTATAACGATGCAGGGTCTTTTATCTAAATATTAAAGCAACAATTGCCGAAGCCGTGGCAAGACTATTGTTTAGTCAATTTAGCGCCCTTCGAACGATTTTAACGGACCTCGGTACTACGTTTGCAAGGAATATGCTACACGAACTATTTAAAAGATATGCAAAGTCCCTGAGGGACACTGTTTAAGGCACTTAAACGCGCTCCGCTGTTATGTCTATATATGATATTTAGATTATGGTGACCAACAGAAAATATAGGTGGTATTTTTACCATATATTCACAGCTGCATATTCGCGATTTGAATTTCAACTTTCGTCAAAAATATGTTGGATCTAAGTAAATTGCATTAAGTTCTATATAATCGTAAAACTTACGAAATTTTTTATTCGTTTTTGCGGATTGGGCAAAGGTAAAAAAAAATAAGGTACAAAAATGAATTACATGTTTCCTTGGTAATTGTAATTTCTTTGTACTTATAATTTTTGTTCCATTATTACATCAACAATTTATTGAATAAAATTAATTTATTCAATAATTCTGTAATTCAGTAATTCTGTATTCAGTAATTCTGATAACTCTAAATCGACATAGCTTTACAAATTCTTAATCGAATCTGAATGATTCGCATATGATTTGGAGCCTAAATGAAAAAAATAGTTGTAGATGCTCGTCGTACTGCACAGGTACGAATTTCTTAATATCACGTACACTAATTAATAATCACAGATTGTTTAAATTAGACTAACAATCCTTAGAAAACCTTTCTGTTTCGATTAAGCCCTCGAAGACCAAAATTCATTCAGAATTATCAATTTCATCAACGAAAATATTTGTCAATACCCCTGTTTCCATTTTTCAGCGAATCCCAGCGTTTGTTGCAGGTCATACTTTGTGTGGGAGAGTTCATTGTCATTATATGAGAAAATGCTATACAGGAAAAATAATTCTGTTTAGTATTCGCTGAGTACTGACACGACACGAACATAAAATCAGTGTTTTTGGTAAAAAAATACCTTTTTTCAGATAAATATATAGTACAAGTTTGATAAGCAGCATTAAATTGTGTGTCTTGAGTGTATACCAGAAGCAGTATGCCGATGGATATCAAAATTGGTTGGACGAAGCTGTAGCTCCTATACCTTCTTACTTGTTCGAAAACCGTAACGGATTTCTCGTGTGTGCGGTCACCTCGATCGCCTCATTTCGGTTTTCTCGTGTGTACATATTAAGTGCTTATATCCATTCATCGCAATCATTTAAATCCGGCCTGCACAAATCTAAATACATTTGAATTTAAGTAAAAGGCTGTTGTGTGATTTGTGCAACTCCTGGTACATTCTCATCTTGTTTTTAACACGTGGCTGTTGCCGTGCCATGCGTATCCGCACTCATCGCGGCTGTGATCACCATCGTTTTGTGCAGCAATTAATATAATTGTCTCATATCGGACCTTTTCATCCTGCTCAAGACTATTTTAACGCTCAAGCTGCTATATTTTTTTAATTTAGTGAAGAGATCTATTGGTAAGCCACACGCCATCTTATTTAGCGACCTGCCACGTTCCAAGACTCGCCCTCCCATTACAACAACTATAGTCTACTAAAAATCCAGCACCGATAAACAGCGAAGTCTCGAACAGACGGTCTGTACTACCAATTTATTTGTTATGTGCGAGGTCGAAACTGAGCTCGTTTCCACGCGTTTCAAGTTAACCTCTGCGTAATGCACGAACATCCCTTCGTTCTTGCACAATCATACACATTTGTTCCTCTACAAACCTTGTTTCACGCATTTTTTTCATTTAATAAAATAATTATTTGGCCTTTACGAATTCACTAATGACAGCGAAATACACCCCCCTCCCCTCACCCACAACAGTTGATCGCAGTGAAACATATCTTGTCAGTCGGAAGTTAAAAATGCCGGGATATAGGTATGTTGAAACCTCTCATAACTTACATTGTCATATCTTCCGCAACGATGTGATAGGAGAGCATTTTGAAAGCTATGAGCGGTTTCATTCCATATACTAGAACAGTGAATTTCGTAGCCCTATCACGGAGTTGCAATTTTCATTCCATAAACGTTGCCTGCGATTAGAAATAGATTGGCCAGCAAGCCGAGACTGAAAGTAGAAGCTCAAAGTAGAAAAACTACTGCGTCTAAGTCGAGTCGATCGGACAACTCGGGAAATTGATAATCTTATTCTTATTTCGATTGGATTTAATTTTGCGAGCACTTAGACATCGAGAGAGAGAGAGAGAGAGAGAGAGAGAGAGAGAGAGAGACCAGCGATACAACGACGAGTTTCTACCCACCAGCACCAGCACCCATTACAGCTCCCGCAGGAGCTTAGAGCGCGGAAATTCCTTTTTCTCTGCGCCATCATGGCGCCGAGACCAGACGCTACTGTCAGAATAAGAAGGTCAATATCTTGCAAACACCGGGGTGGCCGATGCATCATTATCATCCCCGGTAATATGAGACAGGATGACAAGGTCGTTTCAGGCATCGATCCTGTATCGTCGATTTAATAATTACTCGGAGCAAGAATACGACGCGTTGGGAGGACCATGCCGCACAGCGAGCAATCGCATACGTAGGCTAATACCTGTAATCTATTAAGGGAGGAGACGTATCTTCCTTCTCCTATACTCCCCTCTTCTTGACGAAATTCGGGTGAGTCCAGCATGTGCCAAGAGTCGCAAATCCCTTCTTCACAGAAAGCGAAAGATGCAATGTGTTCACAATTTTATTATACGCAATCGATTCAGATTTAATTAGTTCAGAAGGAACGAGGGATAAAGGATTTCGATTCCCTTAATAAGCTCCGCGAGGCTTGTGATGGGTGGAAATTGTACAAATTCTATCTTTCCCAAGAAGGTTCCAAGATTCTTTGTTTTAGTGAAATTAATACTTTGACTTTGGTGGTACAATCGATGTCCTGAGCCTTCCATGTAGCAAGAAGGTTCCCTTTCGCCAAATCGAATCGCTAGCGTGTCCGGATGATTCGCGCGCGCACATATACTATATTACCAACTACTTCGTAGTAGATGTGCGTGCGACGAGAAGCTTCGCACGATTACATTCTCGATTGAGGCTTTCGTACCCACAAACATTTTATTCCATGTAAACGATTCTGATTAACAACGGCTCTGACGATTCATTCGTTAATCACATTGCATCGATCATTCTTTTTCATTAAATTATTTAATTAAATTATAGTTTTTATTTATTATTTAATTAAATTATAGTTTTTATTTATTATTTAATTAAATTATAGTTTTTATTTATTATTTAATTAAATTATAGTTTTTTTTGTTCTTACGTCTCGTATCGAACCGCTTGTCCCTTCAGGAGTATAATTGAGGGGTCTGGCGCCCTAAATATTTAGAAAATAATCGAGGGCCGACTTTCTGCTCTATTTTCTTCCGCGTTCGCTTTTCCGTGCGAGCAGGGCCTCGAGAACAGGAGCTAATCGCTAGCATGCAAGTTTTACGTCGAAACTTCTGGGTAGACGATCGAGACATTTTACTTAGCTAATGGGTTGCATTCAATTTTTTTCTGCAAAAGGTTTTCTTTATGTAAAGGATTTTTTTTGTGATACGTATATTTTCAATACTTAGCGTCTGTTTTCAACTTTTGAAAAAACTTTTGAGGAATAATTTCTTCCAGTAATTTTCGACCTTTTCGGCAGAAGGACAACTCTATTCTTTATTTCTCTATTCTTAAATAACTCTAAGGTGTTTTACTGCCACCTTTTCTATCGATGATACTTATCTAGTAGACGCGTTTTCTCTTGAAATAAACGGGAGAGGGTAGAACGAAACACAAAGACTTCACGCCAACGCCTAGAACGCATTTCTAGAGACTTTCTAATTTCCACTAGAGCCCGCAGCCGGTCAGTACTTGTTGTAATTTGCCTGACAGTGGAGAAAGATTAGTACCGGTAAATTAGGCACTTCTCGTTCGTCATCACGGGAACAATTTCCTTGAGGTGCGCAAGGTGACAGTGGCGACTCGTCTACTCCATCAGAGTGGCTAAAGTGACAGCATAACACTCTTAGGACCGCATTGAGTATGCATAATAATTATGAATGAGTATCTCTGACAATTATCTGCAGGCCCTGCATTTCGTGTCAGGCGTTACCTATATACCCACAATCTGCTATAGTAGACAAGTATGCTAATTAGGTCATTCGGGTAAGCAAGAATGAATTCGGTGTCGGACATCGGGCCGACTGACTGGAATAATGCAAAAGTCAGCAGTGCCGACAAGTCTATATTATCGATGTGTCGGAAAAATACACCGTTCCTAGACTTGACGACATGCCGCTCGAGCAGGATGTTATGTTCGGCGACTCGGATCGTGTTGTTACTCCGGAACAGCTGTAATTCAGCTATGTAATCAATCGACATTTTGCTGCCCCGGCTGATTTAAAAATCCGAACCGAGAGACTGATGCTTTTTCTGCTGCCCTATGGAGGAACGCCCCGACTCCTGCCTACTCGACCTCATGCACAAAACACAGGAGCAGATGTAAACTTCCCATAATGCCGCAGGCCAGAAGATCGGGTTAAAATACGTGTTGATTTGTAAAAATAAAATAATCAAAATTTATTCAATAAAAGGATAGTAGCTGAAACGCAAGAAGGAAATTTACAAGTTTACGTATAAATTGAGTGTGGTCGAGTACTTGAATTTTGATAAATAAATGTGTCTAACGCAAAGGAGTGTCGCGGAGATTCGTATTTTACGACAGCAACTGGATGAAGACTACTTATTTGAAAGCGGATTCCACTGACTATTAAGACGGGTGACTGAAGACTCATAGACTGATGCTCTGGACCTCGTATTTATACTGTAAAAATAACTGATCTCACCACAAAATAATCGTCGTTGCTAGGTAACTAGTAAACATTGTCTTAACATTTAAGAGTAAGACAGAAGATATCTCGGATGCGACAAACAGCGAGCAGGCTCTGGAATGTAAATGTGTAAATGTCATAAAGTATACAGGTGACATGAAGTTGTATGAGTTGAATATGCGAGCCTGTTTCGTAATATGTATGGTAATTGCTGAAGTCCACGAATTGGTTTGGAACTCAGTGATATTGGTAGTTGTGCATTAGAGTCGATGATAGGCAAAGATACTAAATTTGAAATTAATGGTTTCCCTCAAAAGAGGTTTAACCAAGATCGGAAACTTTGCAAAGTATTAGAAGAACATACTAGGGAGAAGTTCCGCCTGGTTTCAATATTGTAATTTGTTAGAGAGGGCGGTAATTATCAGATAGCAAGAGTAGCCAGGGTCCATGTCCTGGAGACGAGTGCAGAGTCTGTTTATCTCCCCGCATTGCCGTGTGGCCTTGAAGGAAATGCGCTGCTTATTCAGCATGCTGGCAAATAGCTCAACTTACTTTGTATCCACTTTGCGAATGGTATATGTATATATGGCGAATAAATTTATAACAACATAGTGTAACATGAGTCAATCAAGTCCGGACATGACATTATCATCATCATTATTATGCGGATCTATAACCGATGAGTCATGAGATCGCAAGATACATAAAATGTGTACAAGAGGTAAGGAGATACATGAGAGAAACAATATAGGATACTATTTCGACAGTATGTGACAATATGCTTCAACTGCATGTTTACACTGAGGGAAAGTTGTATGTACGATGAGTACTATAATTAGGGTAATTTTTTATATTAATATTTTGACGAAGATAGTTTGAGCATCGGTAATTTTTTTACGAATATGAAAAGGATATGTAACAATTCTATGTAACAATTCTAAACATTTCTTGGAGTATCAATGTCTGAAACTGCACAGCCAACTACGCTCACCTATGTCCATTAGGTGAAGCTCGCCAAGATGACGGGCCGCGTAGAGATGTAGAAGACCAAAGGCGAGCTGCATCCCAGTTGTGAGCAACAAGGCGAGAAAGCCAGCCGCACATACGAGCCAACCCCAGCCGCCCTCCGGATAGAAATGCGTCCGCATACCAGCCACGTCTATCCCTGTCGTTGTGAAAATCATACTCATCAGTGGAAGCTCGCCTAGCTTTAGAAGGACGATGCATAAGTTATATAAAAATATGTATCGTCACATGGCTAATTGATTCTCCGACTCATGTCCGGCAAAAGTGAACACCAAACATGGACCCGCAAAATTCGTTCTGAGCTTGACAGCGAAGATTGAAATTTGTTATTGCTGTTAAAAATTCTACTCACTAAGAAGATCAAAAGTCTCAAGAGGATCATAGGTTGCTAATGTTCTCGTCAAGACAAAAAATCAATGTTTAAAAGTCAGTTATTAACATTTTTCGTGGATGCAAAGAGCGTATCCTGGCAAGGACTTGCCGGTTACGTATCAGCCTTGTCATTCCCTTGTCTATCCGGTATCTCAGATCCTCTCGCATTCTGATCACTCTGCCGGATCTTTAAAAAATCACTGTTGGTGTACTTGTCACAAGAATAATTCAAAAGGATTTAGATCCGCCGAGCGTGGTGCCAACAAATGTAGGGCAGGCCTACGACCTATCCAACACGAATCAGACGCTTCATTAAGAAATAATGCACGGGCTTAAAGAATAAAATGCGGTGGCGCCCCAACGTGCATAAAAACATTGTTGCGGCCCTACCGGAAAATTAATCTCCGTAAGCGACAAGATTAACCCGAGTCGCAGAAAGCTTAAATATTCGTTTTTTCAGTCACAGCAGGACGTAAATCGGACCGATAATGCTGTTTCCAACGATCTCAGGTCAACTCGTTGCATCATCGTATAAAGATTTCTGTTGGTCCACATGCATTTATTCCGTCTATTGACGATACCGGTACTGAACAAGCTCGATTCATCGGTGAATAAAACTCGCTCAAGAAAATGGAGATTTTTCTGACATTTCTGGAGAGACCAGTAGAAATTACGTCGAGCTCGATGGTGCCCAGGTTGCAGTGCTTAAATATACTGTGTTCGGTGTAAGGTTCGGATAACATAATCGATGTGAAACATCGATAATAATTGTCTGGATAGCGAGTAAAGGCAGAGAGCGTCGAACTTATCGTGAGGCATCAAAGAAGAGCTATGTGTCGTCGCACTTCCAAATGGATTACGTGTAGTTGGTAGGGTAAGGAAGATTGATATCGCAACTAGTTCACAAATACGTGAATCATTCATGGTGTATGCTGGTTGAAAGTTGAAAGTCTGTATGACTTCAGTGGATCGGTATATCTTGGTTCGGCTCGTTTCGGTATCTTAGAAAATAAGTAGGCTGATCTGAAATGCGTCGGAGCATATATGGAAAGGATCGTTGTCAATGGTCATGTGCTTATCCTTCCATCTACTTCTGGCGAGAGTCGCGCAACAATGAATTTTCGATATATCGGATAAAGTAAATTAAGCTAAGAGATGGTGAGATTTCGTATGGTGCTTAAATCTTTTATTATTCAGTTTCTACTCTTTACGTTCATGAAAAATCAAATTTACCGACTTTTCCGTATGGAGTTCTCTTTTTCTCATTGATGGGCACATTTGTGATCTATGGCTCCATTACGATTTTTGATCTTTTCAATTAGCGGAGTTTTTCTTAGTAACAAAAAAAAATCACCTTGAGTGTCAAAGTCAAAACGAATGTTGCTTAACCATGTTTGGGGGGTGATCTTTGCCAGACATGAACTGGAGAATCAAGTGGCCAAGTGACGATACATATTTATTATACATTCTGCACTATTGGCTAGTATTACATGTAGAGCACAGCGTAAATCGAAATTTTTAATCCTCCTGTGAACCTGTCGTTCCTACGATATATTTGCAAAGTCTTTCAGGGTGCAGGAGGGATGGATCCTGCTAGACTCTTAAAATGTCAGAAAGTGAACATTCCGAGTTCACTAATGGTCAATTGGGATGGAACAGATAGCAATTCACGATAAACTCAACAGAGGGTAAGTAGCGTATACCGTAGTTAATCGACAAATCAGTACAGCTCACTCCCTGGCATTGGTTCAAATTTTTTTATATTGTTGTTGCAATCGTACAAGGAGTGCAGTTTTTTATAAATTATTTTATAGATTTTTTCTCCATTATACAATGATTTTTAAACGTTGAGAAAAAAATGATATGTCGGACACAATTAAAAAATCTGAAATATTTCGTAAGAATTTAGTATTAGATATCAATATTTTAAAGCCATATGCTAGAGTAGGCGCGCGTTTGCTTTTACTTTTTTTCCGATTTTGTTTGTTTGTGATAGACTTCAAAAAATGGAACCTTATGCTGCCCACTCCTAGATGGCGTTTATAAATGTTGATGTTTGGCAGAGATGCTTTTAGAATTTTTTCAGATTTTTCAAACAGAGATTTTCTCATTTACAAGAATCACGCAGTTCCATAAAATGCTGCGGGAATTGCGTTCTATTTATTGTGTGATACGATGGATTATGATGTATAGGTTATGTTACACTTGACTGATTGTTATGTGATATATTGGATAGGAAATGTTAACACTAAATATATGTCTCTTGGTACTTGATAGTGTAACATATACATTAGGGTGGTCGTTAAAAATGAAATTTTTTCAGGCGCCACCTAAAAAGTTTCAGTTTCATGTAAAAACGTGAAGGAAAATTTTTTTTCGTGAAAAGATGAAAATAACACGTGCCGCAAGATGATCAAAGTTAATTTTTTTGACGAATCCGCAGTTTTTCGGAAATATCTCGCGAAATATGCAAATTTGGCAAAAAAACCACATGTATGAATTTATGGGGAATTTAATTTTCTATAAAAAATGTCTTATGCATTTTTCTCAAAAATGTGTATTCAAAAAGATATTCCAAATAATATTTCGTTAACTTCACCTGGTGAATATTTTAAGGATTAGAAATGTCAAAAATATAATGGCTTATACGAAACCATCAATTCTTATTTATTAATCATTCATTAATATTTATTTTCTATGAACAATTTTTTTAATCCCAGTCATAATATATATATATAGATCTTCCGTCGCTGATGGTCGTCGGGCCAATGACGCGAAGCGTAGAACGGCGCGCTATCATCTACAATCGACGCACCCTTCGTGGCTACATTGGGTAGCCCGACTTGAACGTCGTCGTGGTGTCTTGGCGGCCTTCTGCGTTGCTTAACCGTTGAACTAATTCACGTGTTTGCAGCTCCTGGTAGAGAATGCTGTGTTCTGTAGTCGTGTTTGTGATGACTAGTGCTGTTCCGGAGGTGGTTTCACGTTCAAATCCAGTTTCAGTCAGGAACAGAAATCATTCCTTCCGGCTCTGGCACATCGCTAGGCTCCGAGGTAAAATGTTCCAATGCCTCCCTTGTACACGAGTTCAATGCATCATTTCGACTTGCAGGGTAGTCAGTGGCAGTGGTTGTCCCCATAACTCCGTCCTGGCCTTCCAGCGTTTCTCCGAATACCGATTTTCTGTGGTGGTGTTCTCTTTCGTAATGAACTTGCTGTACGCTGTGCTAGAAGGGGATGTGCAACGCTTGCAAACAGAACTACGAGGGATAGGGACGCAGTGTGGCAGTAGCAGCCTATGAGTAGCGAGCTAAACTTCCTGTAACCATACCCAACTTATATCAATGAAACACAGCACATTAGTTTTGGCTTACCAAAAAAAACTTTGCACTCGTTTAATACACCACTACTACAAAAATAATAATTTTTAATTAATGCATCATTTATATTGACTGTGACAACAGCTGTGACGCCTTATCGATGTACAAATATCGACTGACAATAAGTCTTACGCGCTGCTTTCAATGCTTTTGTACTCTTTTCTGCATTTGTACCATTTCAATCTATTCAAACATGCTGTTCAGTAATGTATGGTCACAAGCGTGGAAAATTTAGATAGCAAAATACCCCCCCCCCCCACAACTGATCACTATGAAACACATCTTAGCAGTCGGGAGTGAACAAAGTACGAAACTCCTAGTGCTTGAGTGCATGCATTTATGAGGTGATACCATTACTCATTTTTCAACGACGTTATCTCAGCAAATCTAAACTGTATTGTAACTTTTTCACAACGAAATTCTAGTTTTTGAATATACTTTGAAAGAATTCCTAAATTTTTAAAATACGCTAAATTCAATTTTTAAACTTGTTTTGGGAAAATAAGCGTTTTGTGAAAGAGGATTACTCGCTATTAAACTCAGTTTTTTTCCTATATTGGTTCACCCATGATTAAGAAATAGTCAGAAAGACTCCTATTGGACACGCAGTTGTTCTGGAAATACAAGACTTTTTATAATGAACTTTGAAAAAAAATTATTTTTTTCAACGATACTTCTTTACTTCTTTACTTCGTTATTTAAATGTAAAATTTGTTACCAGCGACTTTAAAATCATAGACGTACCAATTTTCATCGAAATTGGAATATTTTTAATTTGTCATGTAGAACGCTTTGCTTTTGTCTGAGATCATAATATAACTTGTTATTTATAACATTTCGCTATTCGTAATAATCAAGGCAGCACTTGGCTCAGGTGAGCTGTGTTTGCCAAAACTTCCAGCTTGTGCATGGTCGCTCCATAGACGGAGCTAAAATAACAAAAAATAATAATATCGACCACGAAATGATATAAAAAATTATTAATGATATGCCATAAATTCTGTATGGAGTGGTGAATTAATTTTGCCGTTCGATTATTTATTGCACATGCAATAAATAATCAAAGAATATCAAGACGAAAGTTCTATGGAGAGATGACGCTACCCGTACGGAATGCGAGCGCCAAGCACTGCATGGACTTTCAAGACCTATGGTATAAGGAAGCCAAGACATTACCCCGAATCCTTGAGCCAAACCAAATCTAAAAATGCCTGAACTCAATACCAGTAACCTGGGAAGAATACACTAGCAAGCATTAAAAGATGACAACTTGAACCATTGATGACCATTGAAACCTATTGAAATGTATTGGATTGCACGCTATCCACTAGACAAAAAAACCGCCTACATGAATTTCTATTACTTTAATTTCATAATGGCTACATCAAGGACAGTAGTCACAGAGATCGTAGATGAAGGCTTAACGGAGTGACATGGTTTAAATGAGACTCGGTATTTGGAGGCTTTTGAGTTCACTGATTACGAATCTGAACTCGGTCACGTCCACCAGAGATTGGACTTTGAACTCAACTGCGGCTGATATTGATAGAGGTGTACATAGAGGAGGTACAATAGATACCTATTGTAAGAAACCAACAATCGTATGGAGTAAGAAGAATTATACGTTCATTATCAAAGTATATGTGTTGATACAAATAGTTTATCGCAAGTAGAAGTTAACGCCTTCAGGGCTCGTCGTAGAATGTTTCGTATAGGGTGTCAGCTAATTTATCCACCCCTCGGTTTTTGAGTGTGGTGGGTCCTCTAAGTAAGGTCCACAAGCATGTTTTTTGGAGTCCTCTCATAAACAGAGGCGTCGATGAAGTATCAACGGGCGGTTAACAGGTGTCCGAGGTTGTATTGCTTCCTTCAGCGGACTTCTTGTGGTTATGACACTTGGTACTGTTATACTCCAGGTTACTCTGCAATATTCTCTTTGAATAAAGAGGAACCTCGAAATATTACATCAACTCGAAATAAAAGTGCATTCACTTTCGTGCTCTGTTTTTATCTATGCGTGCATGTGCTGGCTCATGCGCTGGCAACTATCGTATTTCACTACCAAATCTGCCTCCAGCTCGGCGTGGTAGTCGTCATTACCTTCTTGTACTGAGATAGTATGTCGTTTCTCTGTCAGCGTAATACTCTCGAGACTCCCAGAGCCTCATTGGGATACAGCACTGTGCACAGCTCTACCTATGGTACCCTGACCCGACTGAGACTCCGATGGCTTACGTTTTACACCTTGCATACTAGATAGACTTGAGGTCTTTCTTTCGTTGTCGCTATCTACAGAGCCAGTAGTGCTGACCACCATGGGCTGTGGCTTCTCGTCCGAAACTATACCGCTATAGAAGTCCTGTGTTAAGCACCCTTGATATTCTCGATGACATATACTACTGTGTTCAAAAAGTAAGGTGAATTTTGTTTTGAAATAAATTTTTTAAATTTATTCTTCCAAATCGATTTCGTCCCCCTCAAAATAATCCCCCCTAGCTACAATACACTTATGCCAACGTTTTTTCCAACCTTTGAAGCATGCTAAAAAGTCGTCCTCAGGTATAGCCTTCAATGCGCGTAGCGATTCACGTTTGATCTCTTCAATCGACTCAAAACGATTTCCCCGGAGTGGTCTCTTGAGCTTTGGAAACAGCCAGAAGTCACACGGTGCTAAATCAGGCGAATACGGTGGTTGTGGAGCGACATGAGTGGAGTTTTTGGCGAAAAACTCACGAAGAACCAGTGCTGTGTGCGACGGTGCATTATCGTGGTGCAAAATCCAAGTGTTGTCTTTCCATAATTCTGGCCTTTTCTTGCGAATAGCTTCACGCAAACGACGCATAACACTTAAATAATATTCCTTGTTGACAGTTTGGCCAGTGGGAAGGAATTCGTAATGCACCACACCACGATAATCGAAGAAAACTGTCAATATGACCTTGATTTTTGAGCGACTTTGGCATGGATTTTTCGGTCTCGGTTCACCTTTGGCACGATATTCGCTCGATTGATCGGTTGTTTTCGATCATAGGCATAAATCCAAGTCTCATCGCCCGTAATAATTTGTTTGTAGACGTCCTGATAGTCAGAAATCGTTGATTCACATGCTTGAACGCGACGCTCTTTTTCGAAAAAATTGAGAAATTTTGGCACCAAACGCCATTTGACTCTTCTGAGGCACAAATGATCCTTCAAAATTGCTTGCACTGATCCAACTGATATTGCAAGCATGTCGGCAAGGTCTCGAATTGTTAATCGACGATTTTCGAGCACCAATTCCTTGATTTTCTTGATGTGTTGCTCATCAATTGACGTCGATGGTCGACCAGAGCGTTCCAAATCATCAACACGTTCTCTGCCTTCTTTGAAGTCTTTGTACCACTTGTAAACATTTTTCTGTTACATAGTCTCGTCACCGAAGGCCTTTTGTAACATTCGATATGTTTCAGCGGCGGAAATTTCATTCCGCAAGCAAAGTTTAATAGCACTTCTTTGCTCAACAAAATTCGACATCGTAAAAATCTCCAAATTCACTTTTCTTTGTTCACAAAACCAAGCGTAAACTAAAAATTAATGATGATATTGACATGTAATTTGTCACAGATGTCACTAACAGTCCTACCAACTTGAAAAAAAAAATTCATTTGTCCGATTCGGTTAACGCGGGAAGTTTAAATAAAAAATTCACCGTACTTTTTGAACACAGTAGTATATCGTGGCCTAGTACTTTAGTGACTAGATACGTTCCAGCACAATTTAGCACTAACTTTTTACTCAAGGCCTTATTATTGCAAATTATTCGCTTTGCCAGAGGGACCTTTTCAATAGGGTGCAAATGACCTGGCCTGCCCTAATACGAAAAAAAAATCGATGTACATGCCGATCCTTGCCACTATAAATAAATAGAAATACCCTTATTAACCTGATTTTTTTTCGTATTAGGGCAGGCCAGGTCATCGTAATTATACGAAGCGTCTCGTTCGATGATGATAATCTGTAGACTTTCAGCGAGGAAAGTGATAACTCTCTATTGGTTCTGTATATTTTTATCACTTATGTCCAGTATATTCCTGTCCAGTCTACCTATACAGGTTTTTTCTTTACATACAGGGAAGCGAGATATCATAAAAGGAGGAGGGAAAACAATATTTATTCGACCGCCGATTATACTAGCAACGCCCGCGCGAATGACAATTTTTCTTTATAAATAGGCCTATTGTAAAATCTGGCGAAAACTTCTGAACGCTCGGACCAACCAGCTGTTCTACGTATCATATCGATATCTACGCCTTTTCTGAACGCTGCACTCACAGCTGCATGTTTTGTACTGTAAGCTGAGAACTTTTCCGTATCTATCCCTGCTTTCTTCAATAGGGCTTTTACCCAATGGCCTAACGTCTGCGCTGACACTTCCTTGTGTGGTTTAATCGTACTAATGAACAACATGTTATTATCATCCGGTCGCGAGGTTTCGGTTCTTTTAATATACGTTAGTATAGCCGATGCTACGCATAATTCTTCGGCTTCTGTGAAGAACGGAAGGACTAATTCTGGTTGCACTTTTCCTGGTTTCGATGTTTTCGTAAGACCCGAAATTTTTATTTTTATCTTTTCGCTTTCGACTTCTATATTTTTTATTCGAATCAGAGCAAGGGTTTGGAGTCTCTGCGCTGTTGCCATAATCAATAACGTTGCAACTTTTTCTCCTATCTCTCTCAGCGGAGGTTCGTCCATTGAAACCTTTTTAAGAAATTGTAATACTTGTTCTGTATCCCATGTACTATCATACTTCGGACGCGGTGGTTTTTGTTTGTATACTCCTTTCAAAAACCGTGATACCATATCATCTTTTCCGAAATTTTGTCCGAGAATTAGTGCAATCGCCTGTCTGCGCACTACCATAGTTTGCACCTTCCTCGAATCTTGTGATAAAAAAGCAATGACGTCCGTTGTCTCAGCTTTGAACGAATCTCTCTGTTGGTTTACTCTGAATTTTCCCACCAACGTTTCAAGGATGACTGATATTGTTTTATTGTATTCGATGATATCGAGTTCACCATTACTTCCGCTGCTTTGTCCTCGATGCCTCTCCTTTGGAAGGCCTGCCTGATACACTCCCTGCCACCAACAAAAGTTTGTGTGCCAGAGGATGTGTTATGTTCCTGCACGGAGATAATAAGAGATTCTTATTAGGTTTTAGAATAACGGGAGGTGAGGTAAGCAGTGACAAAAACAACGGGAACCATGGCTGTGTTGGCCAGTACGGAACAATTATGGCTCCAGCTGCCTGATCGTTTGAGATGTTTTGTAGGCATCGCAGAATCATTGCAAAGGGTGGAAATGCGTAAAAGTTTTCCCTGATCCAAGAAATTGTAAACGCGTCCACAGCCGTAACATCTGGCTGTGGGAATCTAGCACAAAATCTTTTACATTTTTTATTCAGTCTCGATGCGAACAAATCAATTAAAAACGGACCAATTTTTTTGTTAATTATCTCAAAATTCTTTTTTGACAGCTCCCATTCTGTGTCAATGTTTTTAATTCGGGATGCCGCGTTCGCAAAAACGTTTTGTTTTGTTGGAATATATGACGCGAAAAACCAAAGTTTCCGTTTTTCTCCCCATTGCCAAATTTCTCTTGCTAATTCACTTAAATGAGGAAATTGCACACCCCCCGATCGATTCATGTACGAGATTGCCGACGTATTATCCACTCGCAATAATATTTCCTGATTCGATCGATTTTTTGCGAAGCTTTTCAGAGCTAGAAATGCTGCAAGAAGTTCCAGGTAATTAATACTATATTTCCTTTCTATCGGGCTCCAAAACCCGTAAGTACTCCTACTCTCGCACAATGTGCTCCCCACCCTGTCAAGGAAACATCTGTCTCGATTTCTAGCGCAAAATTAAAAGTGCGAATGGGGTTAAAACCTAAACTTAGATTTTTCTTCCACCAGTACAGATCTTCTATGAGTCTATCTTTGAAAGTTAATATATTATCGTAGTTTCCGTCGTTGAGTTCAAGCGCAAGAAATTGTTGTCTTTCTAATCTCTTACAATATATCGATCCATAAGCTATCGCTGGTGTGGCTGCTGCTAGCGTACCGAGCAGCTTGGCAAAATCGCGTATACTATTTTTATTTTTGCTTTGAAATTTTTCAATCATGTCCTTGATCCGAACTCTCTTTCGCTCAGTTAACTCCAATCTAAAACTCTTTGAATCGATAATGAATCCTAGATATGTACATATTTTGCTAGGAATAAGTGAGCTTTTCTCCCTTTTTATACTGAAGCCTAGATTTTTAAGAAAATCACACGTTTTTGTGATATTTTCTGCATATATCTTTTGAGTTCTGCTCATGACTAGAATGTCATCGATATAAATAATTAAGGTAATACCTTGTAATCTTAACAAACTCAAAACGGGCTTCATTAATTTTGTAAATACGAACGAGCTTGTACAAAGGCCAAACGGCAAACATGTGAACTGATAGAGTTCGTCCTCGAATCGGAATCTAAGATATTTTCTATATTCTTGATCAACCGGAATCGCGTAATATACGTCTTTTAAGTCAATTATCCCCATGAAACAGTCTTTTGACAAGAGCCCCTTTGCTGACCGAATGTCTTCCATCTAAAAGTGAGCCGGCCTGATAAAACCGTTCAATCTTTTTCGATTTAGAATAAATCTTTTAAACCCATTCGATTTTTCTACGAAGAAAAAAGGGGGAGAGGAACTGAGATGGGTGGTCTTCACATTTTTTTATCGTTTTTTTAGTCAATAAGGCCTCAACCTCGACTCGAATATTTATACGTTCACTGTTACTCCATTCTTGCGCATACGATTCATTATTTGGACCTGGGATTTCCTAGAAGGGAATACGGTAACCTTTCACGCATTGTAAAATAAATTTATCCGTGGTGATTTTTTCCCACTCGCTGATAAAATTTTTTAGACGTCCAGCTAAGGTTTTTGCCTGAACTACTTTTTCTTGGTCGTCTTGGACGATCCTGTCGACGGTTTGGTCGTGTTGTACGTCTGAAAATTGCGCTTGAATCGAAATGTCGAGCGTCTCTGTAAGCTCACCTGCCTGCTCGCTGCAGGTGGGTATCTGGAGTTTTCCTGTGTCTTTTGCGTTGAGAATTTGGGAACAGGCTTCTCTTTTATATTCGCACAGGCCTTCTCTACGGCCGTTGTATCTTTCACCTGATCGTTGAATTTCTCTCCGTAAAGCCACTTGTCTGAGATTGTAGCTTCTAGCGTTGGTTTTACCGATTTATTCAGTAACGGAGTTATAAAGGACTTTCTAGCGACCGATTGCTGATGAAATACGTCAGTTAGTAATTTTCCAGTATCACAGAGCAGTTTTAGAAACGTTTCCTCCTCTATGTCTTCTTTATGCGGTTCAATCATCATTGTAAGCGCTGAGCCTACAGAAATCAGCGCAGATCCCACACACTTCTGTGTATCTCCAAAGTGTTTGTCTCTCTTTTTCATCTTCAAATTTATTTGAGGAGCTTCTGTATAAGATTCGCCTTTTCTCGAATATTTTTTGAGGACCTCCTTCCCGCTTTCCTCTGACAGCCTTTTCGCTGTCCACTGGTTCCATTTATTCATATAGATCGGCGTTAACAGATGCCGATGTCTCCGCTACCTCCGTGGGATCGTTTATAAGAGCTTCCAGGATATCGCTTCTTTTTTGTATTTCTTCTTTTTCCAGATCTGTTTCATCTATTGAGACCATTTCGTGTGCCGTATTGGCCGGTTCCTTACTGGGGGATGCCTTGTTGCGGAGTGCCTTGTTGGCGAGTGCCTTGTTGGCGGTGTTACTGACAAGGAAAGGTACTTTGGTGTCCCCCTCCGATTTTAATGCAACTCACGTATGTTGTAGAGCATCGAAAACTAAAAGACACGTATTTTTTTTTATCGGCGGAAAAACATTTTTAAGGGGTGAAATCGCCCTTCAAAAATAGGGGTGATTATGCAGTTTCACCCCTAAAAATGAATTTTTTTCTTCAACTCCACGTGGAATTTTTATTGTCTTCAATGAGGAGTATTTTGGTTTTTGTTTTATTAAAATCGGTTGACGCTTTCCGGGTGAAACTGCAAAATCACCCCTCGACATGCTATTTTTGAAGGGCGATTTCACCCCTTAAAAATGTTTTTCCGCCGATAAAAAAAAATACGTATTTTTTAGTTTTCGATGCTCTACAACATACGTGAGTTGCATTAAAATCGGAGGGGGACACCAAAGTACCTTTCCTTGTGAGTGTTCGTAGGTGTGCACGAAGCGCAAAGTCTGAATAAAATACAAACGCTTTTGATTTAACTGCATGTTCCGG
The DNA here is from genome assembly GCA_963942595.1 of Cylloceria caligata. NCBI lineage: Eukaryota > Metazoa > Arthropoda > Insecta > Hymenoptera > Ichneumonidae > Cylloceria > Cylloceria caligata. The sequence continues at coordinate 65,602,333 of OZ012704.1, read as the reverse complement.
TTTTCTATAACTACGTAAAGTTAGCCCCCTCCCCCTAATCCCAAGAAGTGACCAACAAAATTGGTCACAAAATATGTGTTACATACCATTTGTGTAGTTTTCCTGTTTTTCTATTGAGCATGATTAATTTCACGAGTCAAGTGTGTATCGTTTGTTTCACAGTCAATAGCATTATCGTTCTCTAATTCACTGCGTTAATGTATATGGTGTAATGTGGAGGAATATTCAATATAAGGACAATTCGAATTAAGTGAGAACTGTCGATTGAGAATCGGAAGGTCCGGGATTCGAACCATGGCCCAGTCGCCCCGCTTTTTTTTTGAGATTGTTCCTTATGTATTCCACTTTTTTTGGGTTACAATGGACAAAAGTTCAATATGTTGTTAAAAGCATGGGTATAATTATTTACAATGTAAGTAATTAGAAGCCTCTGAAAGCCAGAGCCAAATTTACTACTCTTAATCAGTAGATAGTGAGGCATTCAATATATTAAAAAGTTTCTGATCAACACCAGGTGAGAACTGAAAAAATTGAGATTTTCTGACACGATAACTTTTATAATAGGCAAGTGTAAGATTTTCTAATCTTTTTGACCTGTTTTGCATGGAAAAGAGTCATTTGGTTTATCAGCAAGCATCTAATCATTTAAGGATAGAGTATTTGTACACTGCAATTATTAATAGACCTCTGACGTTTAAATTCAATCATGCTGCATATATCCAACATATATCCAATTTAACTATGAAACTTCTAATTACATTGCTGGATGTGTAACATTTTTCGTTGTTGTGTTGGTAAACTTGTCTGAAAAGTTGCTGTACTGTGTTAGCCATATTTGATATTTACTCTATTGTCAGCTGTCAAGAAGGTCACATGTGTTTTAGTAGGATCGGCGATTTTGAAAATGGATCAGAGAATTTGTATTAAGTTTTGCTTTAAGAATGGAATAAAGTGCAGCAAAGTTTTAGGAATGTTAAATATTGGTTTTGGTGAGTCTGCTATGAGTAAACGAAGGGTTTACGAGTGGTATAAGTGTTTCCAAGATGACCGTGAAGACGTTGAAGATGACGAGTGCCCCAGTACATCACAGACCGATGAAAACGTGGAAAAAGTGAAAGAAATGTTTATGAAACATCGCCGAATCACAATCACAGAAGTAGTTGATGATATTGGCATATCAATTGGCTCACGTCATGAAATTCTTTCGGAGGTTTTATGTATAAATCGTGTGGCAGCGAAATTAGTTCGAAAATTGTTGAATTTCGAACAAAAACAGCGGCGAATGAACGTTGCTCAGGAGTCGCTAAATGAAGACAACAACAATGCAGAACTACTGAAACGTGTCATAACAGGTGATAAAACATGGGTTTACGGATATGACGTCGAAAGTAAGGCTCAATTGTCCCATTATGGATCGCGAAGACCGAGAAAAGCTCGACAAATGCGGTCGAATGTGAAGGTTATGCTCGCTGAGTTCTTCGATTTTAACCGCATAGTGCACCATGAGTTCTTGCCACAAGGTCAAATGGTCAATAACGAGTACTACTTACAAGTTCAACGCCGTTTGCGTGAAGGAATCCAAAAAACGCCCGGATTTGTGGCGAAACAATTCATGGGTTTTGTACCACGATGATGCACCTGCTCACACTTCATGGCTAGTTCGTGATTTTTTAGCCAAAAACAACACTGTAACGATGCCCCAGCCTTCAGATTTGCCAGAGATGGCTCCGTGTGACTTTTTTCTGTTCCAAAAAATAATGAGAACTTTAAAGGGCCATCGTTTTTCGAGCATAGATGAGAGCTAAAATCTATCTCAAAGAATGAATTTCAGAAGTGCTTCGGGGATTGGAAAAAGCGCTGGCACTTTTGTTTTCTAAACATTTGGCGAAGCGTGCTAAAACGTTGCTAAAACTCCTATGAGTATCGTTCAGGAATATTTGGTATGAAACTTGATGAAAACTGTCACATACGTTCGATTTTTATCGAACATTAAAATCTTACATTCGCGATAGCAGAAGATTGCAAAAATAAAAGGCCCCTGTAAGTTCTCAAAAGTTACATGGTAACTTCTCGTTATTGGCTAAAGTGCCAATTATGAAGCAATATTGAAGCAATAAACTGTGAATGACAAATCGTTTGAAAATACGACTGCAAATTTGAAATTGGCACATTGCTTCTTCCCCGATTCTCGCCGAGCCACAGATTCTCCTCTATGCCAAATGGTTATCTCCATTATAGCTTCCTGATGGAGGAAGGAGGAGTGGTATTAAAATTTTCAATAGAATAAAAAATGTAGTAGAATTGTAAATTTCACAAAGTTTTAACCCTTCGATGGATTTTCATTAAATTTAAGACCAAGTGTCCTTGTACCCTAGCCAATTTGTATCCCAAGTTTCAGTTGAATACATGAAAATTTACGAAAGTTGGAACAGAAAGAGATTTATTTCGAAAAATTACAAAAACTCACGATTCCATAAAGTCTGAATTCCTTAGTCGATTCTTGCCACACTCAATACCAAGCAACCTTGTCCCCTGGTCTATTCTTGTAGAAAGTTTTAAGGCTATAGCTAAAATTTTACGAAAGCTAGAGAGCGTACCTATTTATTTTTAATCCAAATAAGCATAAAATGAGAAACCGTTAGCGATTTGGCCGAAAATTACTGAAAACTGACGTGGTTGCTACCCAAACCATGTGCAAAGTTTCAGGATGATCGAGCAACCCATTCTCGAGATATATTCGTTGCAATGTTGCAAGTTCATATCTCACACACACACACGCTCGCAAATTTTTTCTCAATATGATTTCTCCACGTTTTACGACATTTTACCTAAGTACTCTGACATCCCAATCTCGAGAAAAATCTTTCTCATTATTTTGGTCTGTTGTCCAAAAAGCTTCCTCTATGAGCCAAAATTGATCAGCGGACTTGCTCGCCGAGGAAGTTGTGAGGATAATGGAATAAAAAATTAGGAAGCGGCGTGTAAGGTTCCACCTTGCAACTATCTTTTATATTGTGAGTATGGTTACGTCCCCAAAAATGCAACCCTCTTGACCTCGCTGCATGGTTCAGCCGAGGGGCCGCTGCAGTAGGTGCTCAAAATAAGGCAGAGGGGAAACGGGCCTCGTGCTCGCTTGAGATAATGAGGAGCAAAAAACTTCTTCTAGACTATCGGGCGCATGGAAGATGGCAGGATCTAGCCAACCGGGCATAAGGAACTTGCCTTTTCCAACCCCTGTTGAGATAAAAAATAAGAACGATTATAATATATTAAGGACAGACTCCTTGTAAGACACCAGGAGTTTGGGAGACAGGGAGTTTCTAGCCAATTAGGCCCAGAGGAACTTGCCCCCTCCAACCCCTGCGTATAGCTGATGAAGGTAGTAGATTAGTATAAAAGGCCTAAAATGTGGCTCTTGCACCAATACAGAGTTGGTTTATAAGCTAGAAAGATGTGGAAAATATGCTGAAAAATATTTTTCTCGAGGATATCTCTAATAATAGTAACATTATGCGAGCACTCGGATACCCCTTACTTTCCAATCCCATCATGCTCGCCCCAGGGCCTCCTTAATGGTGGGACGGGAGGGGAAGGGGGCGGGAGAAGATGGTTACAGGACTCTCATAGTGTTTGTAATCTTGTTCGATTACCGCCTATTTTAATGTTCAAGATGATATTCTGCTCCTGGGTATGCGTACCACCGAAAGTACTTACAAGGAAGGATAGTTTGGTGTCCCCCTCTGATTTTGATGAAACTTACGTATGTTGTAGAGCATCGAAAACTAAAAGACACGTATTTTTTTTTATCGGCGGAAAAACATTTCTAAGGGGTGAAATCGCCCTTCAAAGTTAGGGGTGTCGAGGGGTATGCAGTTTCACCCAAAAGGCGTCAGCCGATTTTAATGAAACAAAAACCAAAATACTTCTCATTGAAGACAATAAAAATTCCACGTGAAGTTGAAGAAAAAAATTCATTTGCAGGGGTACAACTGCATAATCACTCCTAACTTTGAAGGGCGATTTCACCCCTTAGAAATGTTTTTCCGCCGATAAAAGAAATACGTGTCTTTTAGTTTTCGATGCTCTACAACATACGTGAGTTTCATCAAAATCGGAGGGGGACACCAAACTATGCTTCCTTGTTAGAGCTTTATAATCATCTAGGAGAGATTCGTTTACTATATGGCATATATTTACCTATATGCCATATCGTGGATGTAAGCCAAACTTTCGATAATTAATATTCAATCGAAGTCTTCTCAAAAGAGGCTTCAAAGACGTAAAACCGAGCATACCTTAATGAAAACTTGGCGCTGGTAAGTTCGATGAATGAAATCTCACCGATGAAAATATTATATGGCATCGAGCTGTATATCTATTTCTCCGGATGTCGACAAGGATCGGTAAGCCTGAACGCTTAGAAATGTAGATATTCCTATTTCCCGTTTTTCGAATTTATTTTAATGTTTAATTTTATCAACATTGACGATTATATACTTAACTATTAGCTGGTATAAGGAAATTCAAGTCTTATGATGACAATTAGGATGGTACGAGTGAAAATATTGATACTAAATGGGTAGCGGAAACAGCAAGAGTAACGTATAGGACAACGTATAAATCAGAAGCCTTGACACTTAATTTCGAATTCGTTTTTCAGTTAAAATATGAACCCTCCAACTGGGTAAAACATATCACTTTTGACAATTGCGTCTTACTCCGAAAACCTCCACGGAGGTTGTAGCATGGGAATATACCACACGATATTCTTACTCTAAATTAGAGCTGTACGGTTAGGCCGGCCTAACCGTACATTTTCCCTAACCCTTTAGACGTGGCTAATATTTAGATGCAGCGAAACCGGCTTTCTTGGTTTCGAGCGATGGAATGCGTAGAAAACTACTCAATTTAGTAGTTTTCAACTCCAGCTGTGCTACAAGTCAGATCTATAAACGTTATGTCTGCCTTGTCCACGTTTTAAACTAGAAGGGTTGCACTATGCCCTTAAGTTCATCGTGAATATTATACATTTCCTCGGATTTGTACTTTTTCCTATCACAATACGTTCCAATTATGTATAGTGTATTTGATGGAAATGTAGGTAACGTCTATGACTTGTTGAAGATGTCATTCGTACAAAAGTCAATTACCATCCGTTCGACCTAATTAAAACCATGCAATGATCGATAAGAATCTGTTTTTAAATCGAATACATAGTGTGTAATAGCGGTTGATATATAGCAGGAATAATTTCTGACTAAATACTCGATTGGAAGCTCTGTTTCTTTATATTTCAAGATCTGCATATACAAGTAATGTAATGTGAGTCCAAAAATAAGCTGTTTCTTAATACATTTGACTGCTTTGACCCGTCGATTCACGTAGAACTCTCAGAACCGGATATAGGTTTGGATTTCCTGTGACACAGTCCTCTCGTACGATGATTAATCTTTTGTACGTTTATCCCTTAATTTTTGTGTCAAGTGAACTTTAACCGTTTTGCGTCTTATTCTTCCCTCGACTACACACAACTTTATCTTCTCGGCAGTTATCTTTAACCACATTCCCCATACATGGGCCAATATCGAGATTTTTTTTCGAGTATTTGTCAATTGTTGTGGTGATTTAATGTAGTAGTTTCTATCATTATTAACTCTCTTAGCAATTTACAGATTGTAGATATTTCTAAGATGACGGGTGAATTTTCATATCCCAGTTTATATTTATGTTTTTTTTTGTAACGAGTTTACAATGAGATTCTAGAAACTCACTTTGTTTATATCTTCTGCATGTTCTGCGCGTTTACCGTCAAGCTTTATGGACAAATGGACCAAGTGGGAGGTATCTTCGCATCTTAAAGTGTTATGGCTTATTATCTGGAAAACGGATTCGGTGGCTGCGCTACTCACAAGGAAAGGTACTTTGGTGTCCCCCTCCGATTTTAATGCAACTCACGTATGTTGTAGAGCATCGAAAACTAAAAGACACGTATTTTTTTTTATCGGCGGAAAAACATTTTTAAGTGGTGAAATCGCCCTTCAAAAATAGGGGTGATTATGCAGTTTCACCCCTAAAAATGAATTTTTTTCTTCAACTCCACGTGGAATTTTTATTGTCTTCAATGAGGAGTATTTTGGTTTTTGTTTTATTAAAATCGGTTGACGCCTTCTGGGTGAAACTGCAAAATCACCCCTCGACATGCTATTTTTGAAGGGCGATTTCACCCTTTAAAAATGTTTTTCCGCCGATAAAAAAAAATACGTGTCTTTTAGTTTTCGATGCTCTACAACATACGTGAGTTGCATTAAAATCGGAGGGGGACACCAAAGTACCTTTCCTTGTCAGATAAATAACGCCGTATATAATTCTCAATAAAAGTATATGGCTCTGTATTGGACCATAAGGTATATATATACGTTTTCGTGATACTATATATACAGCGATTTATGAAACTTTCAATTCATTCCTTGTCGATATTTTGGCGGCTGTCTCCAGACTTTTTTATAATTGAAAACTTTTAGTAATAATTAGCGTAAAATGACGAATCTACAAATAATGATTTACGATAATGATGATTTATCATCGCAGTCTTTGCCTCGTCGAATAAAGTATGAAGCGCGTTAGTCATTAGTTTTTCATACGATATTTCATGCGCTTCTATCGACGTGCATTGCAACATTGCGACGATTCATTCAAAGATACATGTCTGTTTCTGAATGGACGATGTATTTTTCCAATCAATCGTCCATGATATGCGATGCTAGAAATGCAAACAACAGCTGTGTATGTATATATGATCGTCATATTTCACTTTTTGAATAGGGCGTGTTTATTGGCTCAGCTGAATATTAGGATTTCGAACAACGGAACTCGTACAATAGAAGTATGCGATTCTATTATTGCAATCCATAATATTCAGCTGCAGTCGGCTATTCATATGTGCATGCAGTGGTAAGTCGAAACACCGTCTGTACGTATCACCGTGTATTCCCTTTCCATTTCAGAAACTTCGGCTAAATTATTGCATCTCGTATTCACCGTTCGTCTTTCTGATCGTGTTTTCTGGCACACATCTCTCAATCGTTGGTTCTGGCAATTCACTTTGCATGCTAAGTCCATACATATACTTTAATTCTATTAACAATATTATTTAAATATTGTTAATATATTTGCAATACTAAAATAATGTACTTGTAAAACATGACCAAATTAAATAAAAAACAATATATTTGTCATTGAAATTTAACATTAATTAAATCGTTGTTTGTGAACATACGTTTTAATAATAGAAATGGTATTATCTACGAATGGTATTGAGAAAAAATGGTCTTGGGAAACTCCACGTTTTCTTTATTTTGGCCTGTAGCAGGATTCCAATCAGTGACCTACGAGTAGTCCACCTAATTACATATATATTACCTAACGGAGATGCGAATCACTCTATTGAGTCCTTGTGATGTGTTAATGTTTCAATATCTTCATAGACATAATTATTCTCGACTCTCTGTAACTATAGTACTTCAACTGAACCTCTAATAAACGTTTAAAGTCCATTTCCATGGGTACTAGTTGGATGTGAAGAGAATCTTTATTAGGTGATTGCTGCAGGATCGGAAAAGGATGCTATGGATAACCTTAAAATGGTCATACACTGAATGTCCTGAGTTATATTGAATGGCTGCAACTTCGGCACATCAACTCGATGTCCAATAAGCGTTCTAAGTCCGTCTTTTAGAAAACCCGTCAGTTGTTGGACGTGAAGGGAATGTCTATCGGATGATTACGACTGCATCCGATATGAACATCATGCAGGACGTGGCCATACATTAAAAGTCCAGAAGAAAAAATTGAAAACCCAGATGCGGTTGCCCGACATTCGGATACGGCCGTCACTTAGCCCTAAGGCGGCAGCGTGTTGGCAACCGACCAGTGTCAGTTCAGTTCAAATTTTAGATTCCTAACCTTCGACGTTGAAGCAAACTCAAGAATGAGTGATTTTAAGAATCTCTGAATAGCGAATTTCATCTCAATGAAGTCACTCTTTGCGAGGCCGTTGACGGCTTTACCTTCAGACCCAAACGATGTGAACTATCGACCAGCTGGACATTTCCTTATCGGCAACTCGTTAGTTACTTATCCAGACCGGATAAAACTCATCTTAAAACTAATCGACTTTTAAGATGGCTACGATTGGAGTCATTAGAGGCTAATTTGAGTGGCGCGAAGACTAATTGATTCAAATTGATACATGGATTAGCCTCGATAATGCTTTCTAGCGCATTGAAGTTTTTTTTGCACGAATGTATAAGTTTGATATTCACGTGGTTATTATTTTTTATATCTTAATCCATTCATGTATCAATTTACTCCATGATACGTTGAATATTTGATATCGTTTCACAAATCTTCCATACTTTATTCAATGAGGATGCCGTTCGCGGTGATAGCGATGTTGATAACCAGAGTTTATCAGGGCGCGCGGTATGTTACTAATTAGTATATGTCTTGTTTGATTTTTTTTTGTTTGTCATTTGTCACGCGGTTATTTATGATACAAAGTAGTCTTAGCCTTTCGAAGGCACTATTAGCTACTAGAGGACGCGGAAGTGCGCCGCTGTTTTTCAGTCGCGGGCACTCCGTCATGGAGAATGATTGTGTGACAAGCTATTCGATATCTCTGTACGAAAAATAAACAAAATATATCAGTACTGTGGTGGCTCAACTCTCATTAATTACTATCAATACTTTTGAGGCCAAAGATTCTGCCTTAAAGGCAAAGGACATTAACACCTAAGGAAACGAAAGTTACTGCGATTTAAGATTAATACATCAACCAATAAGTTTTTATTGATTGAGCCGCTGTTTTTAGTGCTAGGAAAATGCTTGGAATTGTCAAGCCTATATTCACATATTAGTACGGATATTTGCTTGAAGTGAGAATCAATTATGTATTTTGTCATTTTCAAGCTTCCTTTGTATAAAATTCAGTGCTCTCACTTCTGAATATAGAATAAAATTATTAATCTGTGCCAATTGAACTCCTTTCTCTTATCAACTAGGTACATTATCTAATATCGTAAGAGGACAAAAATGTTCCAGCCAGCGGGGATTCCTTGCGGAGTCATAAAGACATTGTAACCACTCGGTGAGACCCTTCTCCGATTTCATAAGCTTATCGCACATACGATTGAAGCGAAATAATTCCAGTAACGTCTCTGATATTGTATAAGAAATACAGAAAATATTTCAGCCAACAGAAATCCTCCGGGGCGTCAAAAGAAAATGGTAACTGTTTATTGGGATTGTTTTTGATCGATAAACAATTTATCAAACATATATGACGTCATATCAAGTAGATGAAAAATATGAAAGTCAACAGACATTTCGCGGAGCCCGAAAAATGTAACTGCTCATTGAAGAAGCTGATTTATCCGCGGCCTAAAAGTAGTAGATGCCATACTGTGCGGAGCGTCTTGGCCCATAGCACTACTGCATTTAGATCCGCCAGACGGTTTGAAATTCCACAAGGGTCGTCCAGCAAAGAAAAGGATTTATGCAGAGAGTAAAATGTTGTAACGTGGATAATGCGTATATTGAAAATGGGAAGGTAAATATTATAGAAACGCAGTGAATTAACTTTAACTTTAACTTTTATTTCAATGCATGAGGAGTACCGTCTGTCTACTTCGAATTTCTCTACAAGACTAAAGACTGCTCACAAAGACCCCTATGAATATCGTCACTGAAAGAATGCTCCAATGATTCTTCTCAAGAGGTGTTGTTTATGTTTATATTGCCTCTCCTGCACTCTGCTCATCGATTCATTTTTGTAACCGAGCTACAGAGAATAAAGCATGGATACAATTCTTTATACCAGTAACCGAGTAATCCAATACGCCTCCTCAAAAATGAATCGACTGTAATCTTATTATCTGTGCTATTAACTGTGCATCACTCTTAAAACCTAATCATGTACTATTTAATTACAATTCTTTTTAATTAATACTAGTGACAGACCTTCCTCATGCTTTATATAACTGGTAAATACAAAATGGTCCAACATTTGTTGCTAAGGAATGGGGAAACCCAGAAAAACCCAAACAGACCATATCAATCATCCTTATCATTAAACAAAATAAATAATCAATAATTAGTAGGGTATTCATTCCAGTCCCATTCCTGCTCTGAACTCCAAGAATTTCACAACTGGCAATGGTTTTGTCAGTGCATCTGCTTACTGGCTATCTGTGGGAATGAATCGTAATTTTATTACATTGCTCTCGATTTGTTCTCTTGAAAAATGATACTTTATATCTATATGCTTTGAACTTTTGTGACTGCTTGGATTATTTGCAATATTAATACAACCGGTATTATCCTCATAGATTATGATTGGGTCTGATACATCTATTTTAATGGTAATCGCTAATGACTTTAACCAAAGTGCCTCTATGACAGCTTCACACAAACCATGTATTCGGCCTCTGTGGAAGAAGCAGCCACCGATGCTTGTTTCTTTGTATTCCAACAGATCGTGCATCGTTCATATAACTTAAACAAATAACCTGTTGTACTTTTTCAAGCTGTTCCTTCACTACCACCCCAATCAGAATCCACATATCCACTTAAGAAATCCTCATAATCGTTTTTCACATAAGTTAGTTTAATATTTTTAGACCCTTTTAGATATCTGAGTATTCTCTTCAGATTTTGCCATAGTTCTTTGTTATATATAAATATATCATAAATCTGGTCTTGTACATATCATTATGTACATCAAGCAACCAATCAAACTTCGACAAGGGGCTTCATATTTTTCTTCTGAATTCAAAATAACATAGTCTATTTTACTTGGAAGAGGTGTACTGACAGACTTGCAATCACTCATACTAAATTGATCGAGGACTGTTTTAATATATGCACTCTGATCCAATGTTAATTTGCCATTGTTCCTTTCAACTCTAATTCCCAAAAATAATTTTATTTCTTTTAAATCTGTTATATGAAATCTGTTCATTAGATAATTCTTAAATCGATCGTCCATATACAGTACTACATATATATTTTGTGAAACATTTCCTTTTTCTAGAATATAAATACATCTATCGTTTTGTGAATTTTGAAACCCTTTTCCAATAAAGCTGTTTCAAACATCTCACACCAACATCTTGCCGCTTGTTTCAACCCATACAAGGCTTTGTTTAATTTACAAACTTGATTTCCGTTACTTTTAACACCTTGGGGAATTCTCATGTAAATTTCTTCTTTTAAGATACCGTTTAAGAATGCGGTTTTTACATCCATATGGTGAATTAATAAATCATTCTGATTTGAAAAAGCAACTATAAAACGCAAACTCGAAATTCTTGCAACTGGTGCAAATGTCTCATTGTAATCAACTAAATACTTTTGGCTGAAGCCGCGAGCAACTAAACGAGCTTTATATTTTTGCGGATTTCCAAATTCATCATTTTTAATCGCGAATACCCATTACAGTCAACGATATTTTTATTCCTTGGCTTCAATACCAAGTTCCAAGTTTGATTTGTTATTAATAAATTTATTTCTTCTTGGATAGCACGCTCCCATTCTATTCTGTCATCGCGTGTTTGTATTTCTTCGAAGGAAGTGGGTATTTTACAAACAACCGATTGAGCACACAAGAGGTATTCATTCGACTTTTCAGTTTCCTCATACGAAATAGGAGGTCGTAGTTTAATTCTTTCACTTCTTCTAATTTAGACTATTTCATCCATTCTTTGGTCATTATTTTCGAGTAATGACTCATTGCTTTTATCTGTTTCACTTACAGATTTATTTATCTTAGGATTTTGCATTACTTTTCCATCAATCGGCTCTGGTGTATCTAATTTACTTTTACCATCAGACTTATTATTCTCAAATCTATCTGATTTCTCAATATCAGATTTACTTTGCGTCCTACTGATTTTGGCACTACGTCAAAAACATCAGCTTTACTTGGCCTGTTTACTGATTTTGACACTACGTCAGAAACATCAGCTTTACGAGGCGTTTCTACTGATCTTACCACTTTCATCACTGGCCGAGATTTTAAGTAATTTACCTCATCTACAATAACATCTCTTACTATCACAAATTTTTCAGTCTCAACATACCAAACTTTATACCCGTTTGGTTCAAATCTAACTAATATTCCTTTCCAGGATTTTTCATCAAATTTTCTTTTCCTGGTTTTATTATGTATATAAACTGTTGAACCGAACATTTTTTAATACTTTAATTTAGGCATTTTACCATGCCATAATTCAAATGGGGTTCTATCAATTTTAAGAGCTTTAGTCGGGGTTAAATTTATAAGGTATGTAGCAGTTAATACTGCTTCTCCCCAAAAATCTTTACCTAAACTTGCACCGTTTATCATTGCACGTGCTCTCTCAGTTATCGTTCGATTCATGCGTTCCGCAACGACATTTAATTGAGGAGTGTATGGGACAGTCAAATGATAGCTAATCCCCTCCTGTGCGCAGAACTCTTTCATCTCGTTTGACAAATACTCTCTTCCATTATCACAGTATAAATTTACGATTTTTAAATTGAAATGAGCTTTACTCTTTGCTTCATAATCTTTAAACATAGAGAACACATCCGACTTATGTGTAATCAAATACGTGACACTATAGTGCGTAAATTCATCAATAAATGAAACAAAATAATTTCTATTATTAACTGTCGAAGGACTGATTGGACCGCACACGTCCGTGTGAACTATAAACAAAGGTCTTTTTATGTGACCCTTTTTCTTTGCTTTCTCAAATGGTAATCGAGCTTGTTTACCGTTTATACAAGTCTCACACAAGTCAACATTTGGGACCACGCTATCGAGATGACTCATATCCTGCATCATTTGTTTATTTTTCAGCTCTTGGAATTTACTTTTGCCAATATGCCCTAAACGCTGATGCCAGAAATTATAATTATTTGCATTTGCATTATATACTTGAGCATTTACCTTTTTTGTAACAACAAATTCAACAGCTATCAAATTATTTAAGGGCTTACCGTACATAACCATTTTTCCATTTTTACATATCTGTACCCCTTCGGGATCAAAGGTGATACTCATCCCTTTTTGCTGCATTTTCCTCACTGACAGCAAATTGTATGGAACCTCGGGACAATAAAGAACGTCTTCGAGGACAACTTGAACTCCTAAATTAGCCATTACGTTAATTTTTCCTTTCTTTGTTGCTGTGATGAACTCTCCATTCTTGGCTATTGAAATTTTCATTGGTGGATGCAGCTCCATTGCAGTTAACAAGATGTTGTCTTGGTTAATCAGGTGATCTGAGGCTCCAGAATCCAACAAAAACTGTAATTTGTCACTCTCAATGTTCTGGTAATTTCCAGTCATAAGGGCAAAGCCTGATGTGTTGTCATTCCTCTTCATTGACACTGTTTGAACTGTGCAGACAGCTTTAATTTTTTTTTTTGCTCGGTATTGCTGATTTTTCTTGTAATACCATCAGTTCTTTATCCTATGGGCCTTCCGTCCACACTGATGACACTTCCCAAGAGATGAATTCCTAGTCGAGTTAAATCTGGATGGGAAGTGAGAGCCTCTGCCTCTTCTGCTTGCACCTCGCCAATTGCCTTTATAGCCTCTAGAACTGTTATTATAATTTCCTCGAGGAGTTTCCATTTCTACTTGCAACACCTTGGCACTTGTATCAACACTGTCGTTTTTCATTTTTGTCTTTTGTTCCAAAAGTCTTGTTTTCACAAAATCCAATGTAATTTTATCTTCAGTCATTGTCTCAGTTACCGTAGACACAGTTTCATATGTGGCAGGGAGAGAGATTAACAAATACGACACCTTTTGATTTTCACTCACTGATACCCCAGCCGCTGCTAACTCTGTTATCAGATCATCAAATGTTTCAAAATGATTTTTCAGTGAAGTTTCACTCTTCATTTTTAATCCGCTCAATCGATTGCGGACAGACACTTTAGTGGCAGAACTTTTTCTCTCATAAACAGCATCTAAATTTTGTAAAATGGATTTAGCAGTAGATCCTGGTATATCGTACTTGAGGTAAGCGTCTGCTAGATATTCAACAATGACACATTTGGCAACTCGTTCAGCTTTCTCCCATCTTTTGTCCACTCGATCAGGAACTTGTTCATCTATCACTTTGAGTATATTTAATTCAAATAATAAATTCCTTATTCGATGTTTCCACGTACTGTATTTACTACCATTGAATGGTGTAATATTTCTCCTGTCCTTTGATTTATCCATTGTTACTTTATTAAACTTTAAAACATATAATAAAACAAACTTGCTTTAAAATCAATTAAACTAATTTCTAAAATACACAGTTAATGCACAATGTGACCTGGGCCCATAACCTATTGGAAATGGGAAGGTAAATATTATAGAAACGCAGTGAATTAACTTTAACTTTAACTTTTATTTCAATGCATGAGGAGGACCGTCTGTCTACTTCGAATTTCTCTACAAGACTAAAGACTGATCACAAAGACCCCTATGAATATCGTCACTGAAGGAATGCTCCAATGTTTCTTCTCAAGAGGTGTTGTTTATGTTTATATTGTCTCTCCTGCACTCTGCTCGTCGATTCGTTTTTGTAACCGAGCTACAGAGAATAAAGCATGGATACAATTCTTTGTACCAGTAACCGAGTAATCCAATAGCGTAAGTAAGTTAAAATTGAGGTGAAACGTTTGATGATATTTAATCAACCTTTTCATGTTTCAACGTAATTCAGTCAATTCAATGGTAAAATATGCTATATGTACAGTTAACTTCCCCATATTTTACTTCCCTTACTCCAAGCCACTGGCGGCCCGTATGATATTACTGAGCATGCTCCGTTCCGGCGCGACGCAAGGGATACACTCCCGAGTGGGCGATACAATTGTAGAAAAATTTAAACTGTAGGAATCGGAAATTATGGCAGCCAGTCAAAATGTGAGTCAAAAGTAGTCAGAATGTCGGGCAAAAAAGTGTGGACTCAGCCACTTAAGGCTACACGCTAAGAGCCGGGTAACTGACGATCCCAGCGGTACTTGTAAATTGATTAAATTATTTATTTTTTCGCGAGCATTGTATGGTTTGCACTAATTTTTCATGGACTTCAATACGTTCATAAGTAACATTATATACACATAATTTTTTCATTACTGTCTATCAAAAATATTTATATGAAAAATATTTATATCATTTTATCGTAGGGAGTGAGATCAAGCACCCTGGAATCGACGCAGGATAGTCTGTTACCCTTTCCTAGGCGTAATGAAAGTCTAGCCGTGTACGTTTACATTTTTGTTCTAATTGATAGGGTGTATCTATTCACCAGTTCGCCGAAGTGCAGGTACGCATCGATGCAGACTTCGCAGATCACCGATAACCCAATTTGTGTTGCCCGGCAGGCTCTCGTCATCATCCATACATCGTACCCGAGGATCTGAAAAAAAACAAACACAATCTTTTTCTATCGTAGGTCTGATATATTATATGGTCATGTCTTTAATGCCTGAACGATAACAATAAGTAATTTAAAAAAATCAAGTAATAGAATACCGCATGTCTGCGGTCGGTCTCAGAATTCGGAATGATAATATTTCTCCGTAGTGCACGTAATAACGGCCACCGAATGTAAATAAACTCTTTTCTCAAGATAATTTTTCTCCGTGTTTTAATAAGTCAAGGTCTCCCGTGTTTTATTAGCTGTAAATGCTGCGAAGGGGATCGCATAGGGAGTGATATAATGCCGATCAGTCCATAGTTCGCCTGCTACTCGTTGTAATGCTGTAACATACGGTCCTACCGAGAAGTCCTTATCACCCTGGACCTCGTCAGCAGTTCTCACCGGCGCGGTGCAGCTCCCAACGACGAGAGGTAGTTCGACGAGTACTCTCCAACATACTACTTGGTCACTCTGCTCGACCACGGTCAGCAGACTGCATTTGTATTATCAACTCACAATTGCTTATCAAAGTGAATAAATCAGTGACGAACTGTTACGACAGTTCGTATTTGTATGTTAATGAGTATGAGTACATTATATCTAATCTATCGACAGGTAGCAAGTCGATGCATTCACACGTAGCATGTCGAGTGACAGATGTGAAAAGTAAGGTTAAGGATCCTGGTGACAAGTATAAATAATTAAATGCACTCAGTATGTAACAATAATTGATTCAATGTTTATTTAATTACTTAATATTCGTTGCATAAAAAATACCTGTTGAATACACAAGAAATGTAATTTGATTTGTTCTGGCCTGGTTGTTTAAGTACTGGTGGTGAGTAGGTTCTCAGGCTCCTGAGTTGACTTATTGATTCCGTGTGGTTGATCCTGGTGATGTGGTCTGATTGTAGAGCTCGAGTAAAGCCACACGGCAGGCTGATGAGTGTCCGGATGCCGATGATCGGTGCGAGGCAGAATGGCGTCTCTGCAGCCAACGAGCGAACCACGCCGCTGACGGTTATGTGAGTGCTGCACTAGTCCTGTTGGCTTACTGTGATTCGCACTGACACTGAGTTGAAACACGGGTGATTTGACCAAGAATGTACTACACTATCGAAATGAATGCGCACTAAAGTGAGTAGAACGAGTGAATATCTCTGTGAGTTTTACGCGGGAACGTGTACTGCGAGCGACTCGAGTGAGAACAATGGCCACATCCGTCGACCACGCGGCAGAGTATCAAGAAGACGGACGTGCGTCACAGCTTGCTGGTGATTTGCTGTCAGCGATGGAAGGCGAGACTTGTGAGTGGTCTTGCCGATGGGGCCACGCTAACAGCGTTGGCCGCTTGAGTGAGCTTCGATCGAGGATGTGAGCAGATGGACAATATGCATGAGTGCGCGGTCGATAAATCGATATAGCATACCTGCGAGCTATACCATATGACGCGGGGCGTCAGATGATTGTGAGTGTAGCGTGTGCATGAGTTGAGTGTGTGCTTGGTAGGCGTGAAAACTGAACAGTATTTGAAGTAAAAAATCACGATATAACATTTTTTCCGCGTAACAAATTGGCGATCCTGCCAGGATAGACTCACGTGACGTTATTCCATCAAACCGTGGACCCTGAACGATCGAACGGAGCTATCTTCGATTACGGACCTTGGATCAACACTGAAGAGGGTGTAGACACACTGTCATCTATAATACAGTCCCTGAGCTATACTACAAGGAATTCAGGATCCAACGATAAGGTAAATATCGAAAAAAAATAAAAATAAAAATAAATAAATAAAGTGCTTAAATTCGTGAGACTGAGCCCGCGAGCCCAGATCTCTCGTCAAAAAAAAATCGAAACGCACTTTGTATATCCAAATAAGCTGATTAGCAGCTTACGCGGATTGCATGGCTTAGAAATAAAGGCAGGAGGCAAGGCTATCACCAACCACTGTCCACCATTACTAAATAATAGATAAAAGAACTTATGAAAAAGAAGAACGAAGAAAAAATAAATAAATAAAACTGGCATTCAACAAATATCGCGTTACTCGAGACTATTCTACGGAAAGCCTTGACAGTTCAGACACTAACGTGATCGATAGAATCCGAAATCCATTTTTAACCGCAGAAACCATGTCTCGAACCGCATCACCGACGGGATCCCACGTCAAAAACGATGAACCAATAATGGCAATTATGCGAAAACTAGAATTTTTGGAAGTATCCATACTCGCACTAGGCGAAGAAAATAAAAAAACGATCGGATGAGAATAAAGATGTGTGGAAACACTTGGGAATAGCATTTACCGAAGACGAAACAGAAGATCAAAAGAGAGTTCCGAAAACGCAGCGAGGTGACAAACGCACGCCCGAGTCGACACCGGATCGCAGCCCCGATAGAGTCTCACGCAACCCGATCGGCAACGGAGACAGTAACAGAGATAAAGAGCTCGGCCCAGCGAAAGAAATTATTCGCGTTGTGCGAACGCTCAAAGGAAGTGATGACGGGGGAGTCGAAGAATTCATCTCATCAGTAAAGCGAGCTCGACTTCAATGCTCCGAACCTCAACGGCTTCTGGACTTTATCTTAAACGAAAAAATAAAGGACAATGCAGAGCGAGCTATTCGCTTCACCCCCATATACACGTATGAAGAACTGTATCAAGCAATTCGATAGAATGTAGGCGGTACAACATCATATGAATTAGCACGTGCAAAACTGGCACAGACAAAACAACTAAACACAGAGAGCGTACAGATGTACAGCCACCGCTTCAGACAAAAATTGAACGAACTTAAATACGCAATCCAGAATGAAGTACGATCGACCGAGCGGCGTGTAGCCATGAAAATGGAAGAACGACACGCAATAAAATCATACATCATGGGCTTACGCGACAATATAGGCACTCAAGTAAGAAGTCTAAGACCAAGCGACAGAAACGAAGCGCAGACCGATGCCATGGAAACCGAAGTGTGGCTACGTGAAAAAACAAGTCGCAACCGATCGTCTGCTGTGCAGTCATCACGACCCAGCTTCAGTGGAAACAAGACGTATAACGAACGCCGTTCAAATGAACGAACACCCACCAAACGCAACGACAATCAACCAAACCATGACAAGCCACTGGGCGATCGCATGAAGCACAATTGCAATTATTGCAAAAAACCAGGCCACACAGAAGATCAGTGCTTCAGGAAGGCAAATTTTCGCAAGGATCGAAATCAGACACGACCACCTCAGCGGGTCAACGCGCTTCAGGATCAATGGAACGACGAAATGGACGACGAGCTAGTCGACCAGCAACAGGAAATGTATCTGATAGAGTTACTGCAATCTCCGCCAGATTACAGTCCTGTCAATGGAGATTGGGAGGAACAGGAGGAACAGCAAGATACCTCGTCGACAGCGGATCTTCAATAAATATCATCAAAGAAACACTCGTCCCACCCATCACAGCGCGACATGAAGAGGAAAAGGAATTTATGATGGGAAATGACAAACACGTATCACACGAGACCGTCAGCTTGAAGCTGCATAGAAAAGAACATAAATTTCACATAGTATCTCCCGAGTTCCCTATACCGGAAGATGGAATCGTCGGACAAGCACTTCTACAATCCTTCAAGTACAATCTGAGCAACGATGTCCTCTCACTCGACGGAATTCATCATCGCTTGTATGATGACGGATACTTTATCCCGGGTCGTTCAACTCGCATACTGAATATCCAGTGCAACATGAAGAAAGGACACGTCAGCATTTTCGACCATCCAAAAATTCCTGACTCTATTTATCTCGTCAAAGACTACACGATACGAGTACCTATCAGCAACGACTCGACAGAAGGAATACATCTGGAACACAAAGAAATGTGCATCGAACCTGTCCACGTACGGAAATCTCGAATTACGACATTAACACCGACCGAGATAAGCCTCAGAATTCAACTCTTAATGGACAACACCCGCTACAACCACATGGAAGATACCAACCGCGAAACGCTTTGGAAAATTATCTCGAATTATCACGACATTTTCACGTTACCAGGAGATCCTCTACCTTCTTCAGAAACTACTGAGCACATCATCACTTTGAAGGACAACAAGCCAATTAACAACGCTTCATATAAACCACCAGAATGCCATCGTCGTGAGATATCTCGACAAGTCGGCGAGATGTTAAACAAACGAATCATCAAACACTCAAAGTCACCATACAACTCACCTATATGGGTAGTACCTAAGAAAAGTGACGCATCTGGAGAAAAGAAATGGCGAATAGTAATCGACTTCAGAGAATTGAATGAAAAAACGGATCAAGATGCTTATCCTATTCCTGTGATTGACGACATTTTTGATCACCTGGGGAACGCGAAGTTCTTTTCAGCATTCGATCTCAGCTCGGGGTTTCACCAGATACGAATGGAAGAGAATTCAAAAAAATACACTGCGTTCTCAACACCAGAAGGACATTTTGAGTACGAGCGCATGCCGTTTGGTCTCAAAAACGCGCCCGCAACTTTCCAGCGGATGATGGATACTGCATTGAGAGGACTAATCGGCAAGATATGTTTCGTATATTTGGACGACATCATAGTCTTTGGATCCACGTTAAAGGAACACAACGAAAATCTCGTGCTATTGTTTGATCGATTACGACAAACCGGATTAAAACTACAACCCGACAAATGCGAGTACCTTTGACCTGAACTGGAATACCTTGGTCATCTCATCACCAAGGATGGAATAAAACCGAATCGAACAAAGTTAAAAGCCGTCAAGGAGTTTAAACAACCAAGAAACCCCAAGGAGGTGAAATCCTTCCTCGGGCTAGCGGGATACTACCGGAAATTTATTAGGAATTTTTCGACAATCGGAAAACCGCTCACCAATCTCACTAAGAAAGATCAAGATTTCATCTGGACTACGGCATGTCAAGCAGCGTTCGATACGTTGAAGGACAAGCTCTGCATGGCACCTGTACTTTGTTATCCGGACTACAAGAAGGAGTTCACGCTGACAACCGACGCATCCAACGTGGGATTAGGAGCAGTGTTATCGCAAAATGGACATCCATGCTGTTACATCTCTCGAGCACTCAATGCACCAGAAATAAATTACAGCACAACGGAAAAAGAATTACTGGCTATAGTCTAGAGTGTGAAGAGGCTACGACAATATCTACTCGGAAGGAAATTCAAAATTCAAAGCGACCATAAGGCTCTTGTTTGGCTATTTAACGTCAGAGATCCATCATCAAGATTACTCCGCTGGAGACTCAAGCTTGAAGAATACGATTATACAATCGAGCACGTTAAAGGCAAAGAAAACCAAGCCGCCGACGCACTGTCCCGAGTATTACCAGCGAGAGACGTCCACGAAGAAACAACAGCATCCGAAGGAAACAGTTCACCTGAAGAAAACGAATCGACCTCAACAATGACTAATTATTGCGACGAATATACCGTGTGGAATGGTATCGTTCATCATGACGAAAAAATAAAAATTCTCCAGTCTATGAATAAAGGAGATTGGTTTCAAGTCACCAAGGACATAACTGAAGAGGATAACATCGCTTCACTTGGACCCTACAATGAAGAGAAATGGATAGTTGAGCTCGGATTGGCTGTAGAGTTCCTCAAGGAAAAGGGGAGCAAAACTTATCAGTTCAAGGTCAATGATCCCACAATTTCCAAATGGGAAAAGGAAGTCATCAAAGATATGTTTAATTTCCTCGCAAACAAACATCAGACCACCATTAAAATCTGCTTCGCCTCCCAAGAAAAACTCACACGTGAACAGAAACAACAACTATTAGCGGAATGCCATGGGAAGCCAGCTACACAACACTTTGGAGAAAACCCGTCAATAAAACGACTAAAAGAAGCTCACGAATGGACGAACATGGATCAAGACATGACCGATTTTATCAAGAACTGCGAAGAATGTCAAAAGGAAAAATTAGTACGCATCAGGCAGAAAGCACCAGCTATGATCTCTGACACGCCATCAGCGCCGAACGACAAAATCGCACTTGACATCTTTGGACCGCTACCACTCTCGCAAAAGAAAAACCGCTACGTCCTCTCCATTCAAGATTCACTCACCAAGTACATAATGCTATGCCCATTAAAGGGCATCACCTCGGAAGAAGTATTCACCGCACTACTAGAGCACTATATTTACATATTTTCAACACCGAAGAATGTGCTAACCGATCAAGGATCAAACTTCATCTCTGAAACTATGAAGAAATTTGAGAGAGTATTTCAAATTAAGCATATCAAGACAACTGCCTACCATCCTCAAGGGAATGGAAGTCTCGAAAGAGCCCATGCAGTGGTGAAAGATCTCATCAAATCCAGTCTTGAAAGCACGGAAAGAAACCAATTCTGGGACGAAGTATTACAGGCGATAGCTTTCGCATATAACACCTCGATTCACGAGAGTCACGGTTTTACACCCTTCGAACTCACCTTCGGAAGAAAAGCCAACTTACCATCAGCGCTCTCTTCAACGCCGACGATCTCGTACAACGCATTAATCGAGAAATGGTCGAGACGTCACGAGTTCAACGTGCAGCGAGCTAGACAAAAACTCATAGCCGCAAAAGAAAAATCGAAAGAGCAACAAGATTCGAAAATCACGAGGACTCATCAGCTCTATGAACCAGGAGACCTAGTCCTGTTGCACAACGAACGCAGACTGAAGAAACTAGACTGCGAATTGCTTGGACCATTTCCTGTGATCGAAATGCATGACAATAATAACGTCACGATAGCTCATAATGACAACAAACGAGTTAGAGTTCATATTGACAGAATAAAACCATTCTACAAACCTGTTGCAGATGATGCTACTACCACCACTCCTACTATTAATGGTCATACATCAACCAACGGAGGGGAATCTCCGGTTGACGCCGCTGAATAAAACCACCATCTATTCAGAGCATCTCGGACAGGCCAAAGTTTTCCACGAAGAATGGAGACTAGTCATCGCCATTGATACCAGCGGATTAGAACCACGATATCAAAAGATATGGAGCTTTCTTGAGGATGCCGAAAAACTTTGCAATTCCATCTGTGAAGAAATCATCGAACTCAAGATGCTGCGCCTTCGGGTCAAACGGGTTTACAACCTGATACAAATGCTTGAACATCTGACACGAGACAACATCAGCTTAAGAAAACGACGCGGACTTATAGACGGCATCGGAACTATTTCTAAAACTTTATTTGGGACACTAGACGCAAACGATTTGAGTTACATTAACACAGAGCTCGATAAGCTCTACGCCAAC
Source organism: Cylloceria caligata (assembly GCA_963942595.1). NCBI lineage: Eukaryota > Metazoa > Arthropoda > Insecta > Hymenoptera > Ichneumonidae > Cylloceria > Cylloceria caligata. The sequence continues at coordinate 65,579,552 of OZ012704.1, read as the reverse complement.
CAAGATGCTATGGCAAGCAGTCTTACTAATCAAACTAAAATCATCAAAGTCATTCTGAACGCAGTACAACAAGATATATCATTATTGTTCAAAAAGGGACGAGATAATAAATTAAGAAACGAAGTAAATAACAACACTCAGAACATTTTTATTTCGAATCACATCACGATATGCTTCATGACATTAAGCGAACTTAACGAAGATGTGAACACACTTCTAAACGCAATTGGCGAAGGAAAACATGGGATAATACATCCTCAAGTCTTATCTCCAAAAACCTTCATGGAAGGAATAAAATATTTTGAACAACATTTTTACGTCAAGTACTCGATTCCACTAGAAATTCACAACTATCAAAAAATACTCGACATTAGTGAAAAGTCGATTAATTTAATGAAAGACAAATTAGTTTATATTTTGAAAATTCCTTTGCTTGAACTCGACGAATATGAAATTCAGCGACTTATCCCGATACCTTTCAGACACGGATCAAATTTTATTGCTGTTATACCTGAATCCGAAATTTTGCTAATCAATACACAGTACACCAATTACATAGCAGCAAGTCAAAAATACATCAACGAATGTAGACAAATCCACGCAATACGTATATGCAAACGCACTCAACCAACGCTACTTATGTCTGAAACCGATTCATGCGACAATCAAATTCTGCATCGACGAACCGATTTAATTTCTCATCCTAAATGTCAAACATCTTTGTTCACAACTCGAGAAATTGCTTACCTCACATTAACGAACGAAAAGGGTTACATAGCTATTCCAGAGCACGAGATGACATTCACTACTGTCTGTTCCAACAAAGGAGGGCAAGTAACGATAAATTCAGCGACACTCATAGAGGCAGACACAGACTGCATTCTAAGCGGTGCAGGAGCCACCATAAAATTGAGTCGTTCAAGCAATCATTCTCTTGACATTAAATATGGAAAAAACATCTCGTTAGAAATTCCGATAGAAGATCTCAATCTCATAACTGATAAATTAATACCTTTGCAATATAATATTAACCCTGAAGAATTACGTGGACTCGATCACGATCTTGACGATATCCAGCGATATTAATAGTATCAAAAATGTACACAGAACACGTTCATGGTCCGAAAACACTGTTAGTATTCTAACCTATCTAGGGTATGCATCCTTAGGCTTAATAACTCTATGGTCCTTAAAAAAAATTGGAGTTTTCAACTGGATTGGAAAATGTATGCCGAAATTATGTTTCAAAATTTGCTGTAACAAACAAATCAATGTAACCGAAAACTTCAGCGAATCTCATTGTTGCGACCACCGAAACAATATAATGGAATTGACAACGCCGGAATCGATGATCCGACCGATAAAGCGCATCAACCCTCGTCTTCCAGGAGTAAGACCAGTCTAACCAGGGGGGTGTAATGCTGTAACATACTGTCCTACCGAGAAGTCCTTATCACCCTGGACCTCGTCAGCAGTTCTCACCGGCGCGGTGCAGCTCCCAACGACGAGAGGTAGTTCGACGAGTACTCTCCAACATACTACTTGGTCACTCTGCTCGACCACGGTCAGCAGACTGCATTTGTATTATCAACTCACAATTGTTTATCAAAGTGAATAAATCAGTGACGAACTGTTACGACAGTTCGTATTTGAAGTAAAAAATCACGATATAACATTTTTTCCGCGTAACACTCGTCAACCCTTCAGCCATGTTGTGTATTGTTATGAGACTGGAGCTTGCCTTCAGAAATGGTTGAAAAGGGCGAGGGAAACAGAGAAAATTGGCGAGGGAATGAGCAATGAAAGAGAGCGGGAAAATAAAAAGTATAAAAACGTACGTTCGAAAACCCAACCTCAGAACGTACATAATAAAATATGTAGTCACACCACCGTTCCCTTCTTCTCGAGTCTGAGGCAAACCAAACCAAAGAAAAATACTTAAGCGGCAGGATCAGTCATCAGGTCGAAAAAAATCATTTTTCTGAAAATGTTTCATATGAAAGTATAACATCTCAGGAATAACCTGTGAAAATTTCAAGTCGATCGGACTAAAACTCGCAGAGATACCGGTTATTTCGTAATCGTGTTCCAAGTGTAGTGAAATCATAGTGCCGGAAAATTCTGAAACTGCATATATCGTTTTATAAACTTTATAACTGTTTTTTCGACTTTATCCACTTTAGTGAAGTGTTCTAAACAAGACTGCAATGGAAAAATTAAATTTCAAGAATATCAATCGCGTGGAATTGGATAAAAAATGTTAGTTAGAAAAACAAATCATTATTATACTTTTATTTACACCTAAAACTTTAATCGCGTTTTTCTCAGAACTACATTTTTTAAGACCGTGCGTAACATAACTCAAAAAGTAATGCACCGATCTTAATGAAATTTTGCATGCATCTTTTATATGATGAATACTCGCGGTTGAACGATCGTTTTTATTTATTTCTTTTTAAAAATCTTTTTTACAAGCAATAATAGGCTGATTTTTTAAGTGAAAATTGTACTTTTAAGTTCAAAACCATGGCAAAAATTGAAAATCGCATATTTTTTAAAATAAATTCGTTTAACCGCGAAAGAAACTAATATATTAACCGATATATGTTGCGTAGGTGGCCGTTTTAATTATTCAGTAGTTTTTTTGGAGTATGCGGCTATGTATCGGCCAATCCTCTTCAGTTTTGGAAGATAGAACTCATCTTTTAACGTTTCGGTCAATGATGCAGACCATCTTCAGAAATTTTATTGACTGCAAAGCATAACATAACAACTACATAACCAGTGTGTATAAAATTAATATATGTAATAATGTAACTAAACTAACAAATCATTAACTGATGTATTGTTAAACAAAGATAAGAGTTAAAATGATCTTGAGATAAACTAACCTGTGAATCGAGTATATGTAAAATAATCATCTGATCCGTTCAAACCACTTTTCTGACAGTTCAATCTCACTCAAGTCATCAGAAAAAAGAGAAAAGAAGGAGAATGCAGGTGCCATTATTTAAAAGGGCACCTACGCAACATATATCGGTTATCAACTGGCTATAAACTTGAAAATAATATGACATTCTTGGATCGAATTCTCCAATGGTATGGTATCGTTGTCTGCACAGCATTCAAGAGATGGAAAAGGGACAACTCCACCAAAAACCGTTGCGTACGTACAACAATTAAGGTTTCTACTTAAATGTCGAAAGGAAGACTTGATACCAAAACACATCTTTCAATGTAACTTTAGAAACATATGTTTTCGTAACGATAAATGTAAATTCAAATTTAAGAATTGTTTTCATAAACTTTATAAAAAAATGTTAAACTTAGAAATAGACGATTGCAACTACAGGATCAAAGGATTTCAATTTAGAATGAAACAACAAAAAGCTACTATAGAGACTACAGCAGAGAATACTTACAAAAAAAATTTTTTGAGTTAGAATTAATGAAATAAAATAGGATTTCAGAACACCTTTACAACAAATATAAACTAAAATTACAATATCTTAGAATGTTGAGAAATGATCAACCACATGAACACATATTTAATCCAAGTGAGCTCTTAATGGCTGTCTCTTCACAAGAGAATCTGCATAACACTTACAAGTTTCAACCTAGGAATTTTTACGCATCATTAATGCAAAATCGGAACAATATATTAAAAGTTCAGTATCCTAAAAATCAAGTAATAAGTGACAATAATAATGAATCAGGTAGATCTGAGATGATGGAAGATAACACAGAACCTACAAAATACAAAAATTGGCTGATAAACCTCACGAACACCGTGATTCCACCACATATAAAAGATTTTTTGTCCTTAGGTCCAAAATTTTGTTTTCCATATTCAAAAACAAATGATGTCACGAAAGTTATTCATGATTACATTAGTGAAATGGAGTTGAAAATTGGAGAGTTAGTAGAGGTTCCAAAACGTGACATGGTGAGAGGAAAATCCACACAAATTTTACACAATTTGAAACTTCCAGTAATAAATTGTAAAATACAAAAATTAATCAATGATACTTGTTACGTCCTGGGTCTCCAACCCCCTTTGTGAATTTTTGAATTTTTGATAATTTATATACGATTTATTATTCATTCTTTTGCTAACGTCAGCGTTCACACGCTGGCCGGCGAGACGCGGAGCGTCGGCGTGATACGTTGCCATCCGCTAATAATTTGCTTAGGTCAGCATTCACACGCTAACCAACGGGACGCGGCGCATCGGCAAGACGCGCTGCGCCCCGCAAATAATTATTACGCGTGCCTTCTGCACTGCTTTATTCATTTTAATTAGTCAGTTCATCTCCGGGGGCCGACCACGACGGTCGGTCCTCGTAACAGGACGGGCCCGTACTTACCTATAATCAACCAGGACGTAACATTGGCCAATTGTGATAGCTGTCTAAACGGATTTGTTCAAACAAAAATTTCCCACGAGGCCTTTTCCTTGACATGATTAAGGTATGAATATCAGAGGTCTGTCGTCGTGACAGTCAGGGGTCACGTTGACTCTTACTTCCAATCGAGAGTCGAAACGTTCCTTGTTGCAAGGAAAAGGAATCTTTCGTGGGTCTGTCCCGATGGGAACGTTTCCGCAAGGGAAACCTCGTAGAAATCGGCACTGTTCTTGCCATCCACGGTGATACTTCATAGAGATATCACCTGCTTCCCATTTTTTAATAATCACCCTACAGTCAAAACAACTAACTTCGTCATCTATTCCAGTATAATAAAACCTTGCCGCAGCTTGTTCGGCGGGGTCTAAAAATGTAACTGGCTATTACGTCCCGGATCCTCCATATTTCTTTTATAAATGTAAAATTAAAATTTTTTATTTCATATATGATTTATTCTATGCACGTATTTCTGGAGCAACTCAGTAGCGCTTGTCGCTGCTGGGTGTACACCTTTTGCTTAAAGCCCGATGCACACCAAAGCGGCGCGCTGCGACGCCCAGAGCAGCGCAGAGCCGCGACCAGAATCAAACCCGTATATTCAAATCGGCTAATGCACACCGGAGCGCCGCAACGCGCAGAGCAGCGCGGAGCAGCGTCGCGGCGCTCCGGTGTGCATTAAGCCCGATGCACACCAAAGCGGCGCGCTGCGACGCGCAGCGACGCGCAGCGACGCGCAGAGCAGCGCAGAGCCGCGACCAGAATCAAACCCGTATATTCAAATGGACTAATGCTCACCGGAGCGCCGCGACGCGCAGAGCAGCGCGGAGCAGCGCTGCGACCGTCGGCGAATTCTCCGCAGGGAATTCGGGTCGCGGCGCTGCGCTGCTCCGCGCTGCTCTGCGCGTCGCAGCGCTCCGGTGTGCATTAGGTAGCGGCAGCGGTGCGACCGCAAGCGACGATTTCTTCATACTTCGGACTTGTTCGGGTGTTTCCGGACACCCGAAGGCGATCGGGAGACTCAACGATCCACGTGGGTCGAACCGAATATCGTATTGAGATTCAGTTCCCTTTGTGGTAGCGTCACATGCTTCAATCGAATGGTGCAGGATGGATGACGAGAAATTAGTTTTATTAGTGGGAGAGTACAAAGAGTTGTACGATCTCAGTGATGCTCATTACAGTAATCATCAGCGAAAAGAAAATTGCTGGTTAGAAATATCGGACGCAATGAAGCAACCAGGTACAAAGAATCTTCGTATTTTATATTTACAACTACATTGTAATAGTCGACTCTGGCAATAGTGCCGCAAATGTTTTGAGATTTGTGATTTTTCTTGGAAGAAAAATTATTGTTACGTCTAGGTTTGTTTATTGCCACGCGAGATTATTTCAGTTTGCCAAGGTACCGAACCTACGGATGACACGAAATAATCCTTGAACTGATCTCTAGTTTTTAACGCTATTTCAGTTGATTGGCCTCCAATGTTCTCCAAACCTTGTATCGTTGCACTATTTATTTCATGATCGTTCACTTCCGTATTTTCACTCGAGAATACCATATCTTCCCTTAGAAAATTATGTAGGCAACATGTTGCTAATACAACGTTGTCTACATTGTCCGGGTTCAATTTGATTCTCCTTTGGTAAATACGGAACTTCTGCGATAGTATGCCAAACGCATTCTCCGAAACTCTTCTAGCTCTGGATAATCAATAATTAAAAATTCTTTTCCCGACATCCTCACTCGATTGCGATCCTGGATACGGTCGCATGATATTGCGTTTCAAAGAAACGCTTCGTCTCCAACAATTACATGGGGCATTGCTTGGCTTGTTCCAGGCAGTGTTTTATCCTCAGGTATCTTCAATTTGTCGTTCCGAATAGCCTTTCCCAAATTGGACGCTGCGAAAATTCCTCCATCGCTATTTTTTCCATATGATCCAATGTCCACACATATAAATCGGTAATCGGCATCAACAAGGGCCATCAAAACAATACTGAATGTTTTTTTATAATTGAAAAACATTGAGCCGGAGTTTGCAGGTGCTTCGATAACGACATGCTTCCCATCTATAGCTCCAATGCAGTTGGGAAAGTTCCATTGTGATGTGAAACGTTCCTCGATCCTATTCCATGCATTTGTGTCGGGCATGGGCATAGTTTTCGGTGTCAATTTTTCGCAAATTATTTTGCATACATCATGCACTATGTTTCCAACAGTACTATGCCCCATGTGGAAACTGAAGGCGATCGTTTTAAAAGAATCGCCTGTTGCCAAGAATCTGAAAATAATGAACAATGAAACTCCGCAACAACGTGAAAAAAATTATTTATTGTTTTTTCTGTATATACGACGAAGTTTCTGCATGCAAACAAGCGTGGAAGAAACTTCGCGATTCTTACAGGAAGCACTTGAAAAATAATAAAACAAAAAGCGGAGACGGCGGTACAAAGAGAAGACGATGGAGATTGGAGGAACAGATGTCTTTTTTGTCGCCGTTTTTTGAGGATAGGCCAAGAGTCGAGACAATCGCTTTAACTGAAGAGGTTCTACATTCTGGTAGTGGTGATGACGATAATAACCCAGGTATTATTTCCGAAACACATAATAATAAGAATTATGTCGATATAAAGTAATGCAAAAGTCAAAATTATAATCTGTGTGATGAAAATAAACATATACTAATGAGGCTCGATAAACTTTCAAATTGAAGTACATGTTAATCATTGATCGACAGTCACATCAATCTCTCGAGAAAAGGTTTCAACGAAAATGATATCGGCAATATCGCCATCAGCGTCACCATCACCATGCCCATCGCCATCACCATCACTCGCAAGCAACAAGTTCATCCGTCAACGGAAGAAAGAAGTACCTGTCGGCGTTGTGAGCGTTCTTCAAGATTATTTAGCGCAGAAATCTAATGGGAAAAAATGTGACTCGCAAGCTGTTCACCCGATAGATAAATTTTGTTCTTCGCTTGCGGATACCATAAAAACATTCTCTCCGCAAATGCAGGTGGAGGTAAAATCAAAATTATTTGCAATCGTTTCAGAGTATGAATTCAGATCGGTTACAGAAAAATCGAACCCTAACGTTAATTATCCATTGATAATCCGTGAACCACACGCTCTGAATTCTTTCTCGTCTTCAGTTAATAATCAGTCCAGCCCTTTCACGTATGAATATTCGGAGCCGCCTTACCAAGGCATCAATTCTTTACAAAAACGCATAGAATCTACATCGACGATTATTGCAGAGAATAACAATACGACCATGTACAATCTTTAAACCTTTCGTTATTTCGTGAGTAATTCTTTCTGTGATCTGATAAGCCATTTTAATTTCCCATAAGCATACTCGATTGGTGCATTGAGTTACTATATGTAAGCTAAACCTTTCATAATTAGTCAAACCCAAATGCTATTTTACTTTTGCATAATTCGATAGAATAAGTATGTTTTTATATGTGTTTCGTTTTATGAATTGTTAAAAGCCTCCATAAAGTTTATGTATAGATATGAAAAGTCACGAAATTGTAACGATTATTGTAATTATCAACTTACCTCAGACATACTACCAATCTTTCTACGGGTCCTATTGCACGTCGATAACTCGTATCATTTTTATATATTTCTGGTTTCAAAATCACCAGCAGTTCGTTAAACTTGTCGATCGACATGCGAAAATATGCATAAAACTTTTTTTCGTCTCTTTTGAGACCTTCAAATAGCGTATGAAATTCTCCATGCATCTCTCTGTCGCTACAGACTTCATGGACCCATTTCTTTTTTTTTCGCGACGCTTCTTCACAAAGGAGTGATACAAGGAAAACTTCTTCATCTGAACTGTCCATCTCGACTTCGAGTTTCAAACTAAACCTCGCGAATGGTCGCAAACGGTCGCAAGCGGTCGCACCGGTGTGTATTACCTCGGTCGCTGCGCTGCTCTGCGCGTCGCTGCGCGTCGCAGCGCGGCGCTCTGGTGTGCGCCGGGCTTTAGCCGATTTGAATATACGGGTTTGATTCTGGTCGCGGCTCTGCGCTGCTCTGCGCGTCGCTGCGCGTCGCAGCGCGCCGCTTTGGTGTGCATCCGGCTTAAGTCAGCGTTCACACGCTGGCCAGCGAGACGCAGCGCATCGATGAGACGCGCTGCGCCCGCTAATCTTTTTCCCATTGTTATAGGCGCGGTGCTTTCAGCACTGCGCTAATTAGTCAGTTCTTCTCCGGGGGCGACTACGACGGTCGGTCCTCGTAATACCGTACCTACATTAATATAATATTTTAACATTTATGAATACCCAATAGGTCGTAGTATTGTTCGCGCAACCAATTATATTGTGCGCGTTCCAATAAACATTATAATAACATACCCCTCGTAAATACACGGCCCCGTGTCTATATTAATATGACATTTTGCTCTCATACATATATGTGCTAATACTATATAATATACCATTTTAATGACTTTAGTTACGTGCTACTATACATATGGTGTTAATATTTACCTGTAATGTTGTGTGATTTAACATCTAATAATTCAGACATTGTTGGTGTTTATCCTGTGCTTATTTATTATTTATATAAAACTCACCCCTCACCACCCGTCCTCCAATCCCGAGCCAGCGCATTCTGGCTCAAAATGGAGAAAATAATCAAGTCCGACAAATCCAGGACGTAACAATACTAAATTATTCTTGAAACATAATATAGATATAATAATAACTAGAGCAGACAAAGGTAATTCCACTGTTTGTAATGACTAAAAATGATTACATGATGAAGACAAAAATGCTATTAAATGATGAAAACACATATAAGTTAATTCAAAGGAATCCAATCACAAAATTACAAAGTAAAGTTAATTCTCTGTTAATTAGATCGAAGAATAAGGGCTTAATGAATGAACTTATATTTAAATATCTAAAAGCAAGTAATTGTAATCTTGCAAGACTATATACTCTACCGAAGATTCATAAGCAGAATTACCCTGTTCGACCTATAGTGGCATCCGATAACAGTCCGACTCACAGATTAGCTGATTTTATTCAATCTCGTTTATCAAAACTTATACCTCCAAGCAAATCTTATATTAAAGATAGCTTTTCGCTCAAAGATATTGTGCCTAACATAAAATTACCAAAGAATTATTGTTTAGTATCTTTTGATGTCGTGGCCTTATATACAAACGTTGCATTACAATTAGTTATTAACAGTTTACAAAGTAGGACACGTTTCTTTACTGAAAATTGTCCTGTGACTGAAGTCACTGAAGTGATAAAATTTATAATGGATTCGACATACTTCACCTTTGAAAATAAGATCTATCAATAATGCTGTGGATTACCTATGGATTTCCCCTTGGCACCGATATTATCTAACTTAGTTATGACGGACTTAGAAGAGTCTTGCTTGAGCGGGTTGGATTTTAATGTTCCGCTATATAAAAGATATGTCGACGACATAATTATAGCTTTACCGATCACATCAATTCAATCAACATTAGAAATTTTCAACAATTATCACAATAAACTACAGTTCACCGTAGAAATGGAAAATAATGGTTCCATTCCTTTTGTAGATATTTTATTGACCCGAAACAATGATTCGATACTTACAAATTGGTATAGAAAACCGACTTGGTCGGGACGGTTCATTAAATTTTTCTCACATCATCCATTACACAAAAAAAAAGCAATTGTTGATATGTTGGTTGACAAAGCCATAAAACTATCACATAGATCTTTTCATAAGCAAAATTTAGATTTAATCAGAAAAACCATGATGATATAACTGTTATCCCACATATCTAACTGAAAAACTCATACGCAATCGAGTATCACATATTGCGTATCCAAAAAATAACCAAGTTGAAAAAGTTCCTTTTGACACGTCTAGACTAGTAAATTTTCCATATATTCAATCTATTTATTTTCGGCTTAAAAATTATGTAAAGAGATTAAATTTTCACTAGTGATAAATAATAGACACAATATTTTCTCGATTACGGGCTCAAACAAAGACAAAATTCCAATGGATAAAAAATCGAATGAAGTTTACTCGATCGATTGTGAAAATTGTGATTCAGTTTACATAGGACAAACCAAAAGATACTTGAAGACAAGGATTTATGAACACAAAAAAAGCTTAAGACATCTTGACTCACATCACACCGCTTTAGCTTCTCATGTAATGGACTTTAACCATAATTTTTAATTTGAAAAAGTAAAAATTTTAAATAAAGAACAAAATTTATTCAAGAGATTAATGTTAGAGATGATACAAATAAAAAAACATAGGAATGCTATAAACTATAGGACAGACATTGATAAATTAAGTGTCATTTATAATTCGGTAATATAGATTCATTTAATATGTCTTAACGAATGAGAGGTTTGAAGAAATATATTAGAGTAATACACACTAATTTCTTCACACATACAACAAGCTTGAAATAACGAACAGCATTAAATACAATATTCTCATAGATATCCATAGTGATTAGTCCTCAAGGTGTCTTCTCAGTCGCGTTTCATACAGACAGTTGTAAACATGTAGCTGCTGATATAGCAAAGTCCGTTAAGTTAAAATCACAGTGATGATACAAGATTATAACAACAAGAATCTTCACTTTTAATTTAACTTCAGTTTTATCAATAACCAAACATCGGTGGTTAGTAAAAGACACTTTAATAAGTTATAAGAATGTTTTACATTTGACTAATTTTAAATTTTAATCAGTGATGTTTTATTAATAGCTTTAACGCTTATTTACCAATAATGTGATGAAAGCACTGCTAAGTAATTTTATTTACTTGATAAAAATGGAATTAAAATGCACTGATACCATGTAATTTACTTATGTGAAAAGTTGGCATCTGCATTCTCCTTCTTTTCTCTTTTTTTCTGGTGACTTGAGTGAGATTGAACTGTCAGAAAAGTGGTTTGAACAGATCAGATGATTATTTTACATATACTCGATTCACAGGTTAGTTTATCTCAAGATCATTTTAACTCTTATCTTTGTTTAACAATACATCAGTTAATGATTTGTTAGTTTAGTTACATTATTACATATATTAATTTTATACACATTGGTTATGCAGTTGTTATGTTATGCTTTGCAGTCAATAAAATTTCTGAAAATGGTCTGCATCATTGACCGAAACGTTAAAAGATGAGTTTCATTTTCCAAAACTGAAGAGAATTGGCCGATACATAGCCGCATACTCAAAAAAAAACTACTGACTAATATATTAACTAAATCTTTTCCATTTTTTAATTTCAGATAATCCTGTGAAGCCACATACTACGCACCGTTATATTTGATATTTTTTATAGTGAATACCTATCTTGCCCGATATGTGGCTCAACATCTTGCTTAATAATTTGCTCTGTGTCTTGCTCAATGTCCGTTGAGCAAGATTTATCATTATTTATTGACGCACAATGTGTCATAGTAACGTATTAACAGCTGAAACATCAGAATTAACCACCAACAGAATTCTTCGAATTTTTGGCGAGTCGCCGTCGGCATGGACTGCACGGGTAAAGATATTATAATATTATATTATTATTATATAAGGTATTAATAGTGTTATTAATAATACTGCACATAAAACGTCTTTGCCACTTCGCTTTGCGCGTCGTGCGCTGGCCCACCTTCGTCGTTGTTTGTTTCTCTATTGATCATCTTTTCGTAACCTTCTCGATCGCCTTTTAATTTCCTGGCGACCCTCTTCTGTTTGCCCTTCCCGATTATAATTGGCTTCCAATTCCGTTCATCATTTGTTTTCGCTCAATCGACTTTCGTTTTCTCCCGGATTGCCTTTTGATTCCCCACCTGATCGTCACCCCCTCCTCCTCCTGCTGCGTTACTCAATCGACTTTTATTTTCCTTGCGACGATCTATGATCGGATAATATTGGATAGATTCGGGTATGATGGGGCTTCTATTCTCCTACGAGTATACAGTGGCTGCGGCGACGACGAACGGTGAGATACTTTTATAATATAGTTACTGTATAACGATCCGTTTTGAAAGATCCTTCCTGAACTTAATAATTAATTGCCATATTTATTATACCGAATATTACGGGCGTTTTAGAAGCATATCCGATGCGCACCATTCACGAATTACATACCCACCACTAGCCATTCAATGGTCTCTACTAACGTATTTTATGGTTACCATTCATAAAGAGATCGTCAACATTGATCAATTGTATCGTCACCATTTAACCATTAAATGGTACTCTTAATCGTTCACAAATTTACCATTCAAAATATTCCAATAGTTATCCAATAGTTATCTTTCAATGGTGATCAACAGTTAATTTTCATGAAGGTGAAAATAATAAAATTTGAACTACGGATACTAGGATTTTATACTTGTACATTCAGAACAGATTCAGGAATATATTATATGTCTAATGTGTAAGATTAAAAGGACGAAGACGTTTCATTCAAAGGTTTTGACTTGCATTTTATGTAGGGTTATGCCAGCTTGGTGATATCATCTGTATTATTTTACATATAGCGTATTAGGCTTAAGGCCAGGCGAAATCTTCATACTCGACCCATGAGTGAGTAAGAGATAAGCTGATATAGCGCTCACTGCGGAGTGAAAGAGAAACATCACGTCTGTGTAAGTATGGAGGTTTCGTCTCGCCTTAATATCACAGAGACCTAATACTTTTAATTACCACGAGCAACGGTAAAAGAATAAAAACTGCGAGCTTGTCATTACAGGTTTAAAAAAACCTCGAGCGGACAGACTGGGTAACCAGGGGAAATAATGTAATAGGACGTGATTCGGTAACGTGACAAAGGGGGTGGCGAAGAACCGTTCTTCCGTCGGCGCGATAGGATTACTGTTGAAAAGCATGAAAGCAGTTTACTAGAATTTGAGGAAAAATAATAACGAGTTATCACACGCAGCTTGCTGCCTGGAGTCCCGTTGGTTATACACGCGACTTCAAGATTGCCGAGGGACCCAGAAAGGCAGCCAGCGGTGAGAAAGATAACTTTTTTTAGACTTTTAATTTCGCTGCCAGAAGGAAGACAAGCATGCTGTGGATCTTTCTTCTCCGCCTTGATGGAATATATGAAACGAAAAGAGGAACTAAGAAAAGTGATTAAAATTGAAATTGAAGATCTTTGGTTAATCTCACGTGCAACGCTGTTTTCCAAATATAGTCTCGCGAGAAAATTCTATTCGAATATTTTAAGCATAAATGGAGTTATAAAATAAATAACAAATTATTAATGAGTATTTTACATGATTTCGGCTGCTTTTCGGCTGAGCGAAACCTGGAGGTCCATTTTACAATATTTATTTCGAAGCAAGGGAATCAAACAACGAAAAAATTTTTTTATGAAATTACATTTTAAAGAACCTTACTTTAAGGTTCATGTTTCTATTTCTGGACGACATTTTTAAGTTACCTGGGCCTAATGAATGCTACCAATAGATTATTTTCTTGTGTTTCGGCAAACCTTCGATATCGTTACGTTATATGGGATATTCAATATTTTTTTCGAACTGATCTCACTTCTCAGCGGTCGTTGAATTCGCAAGAGCGAGCTCTTACCTCATAGAGCGGTGTTTACCTCACCCAGGAACTAGATGTTCTCGCATCACACTCATGCACTTTTTAATACACTCACACTACTACACATCTTTTCCCACACATATGTTTTGCTCACCTTACCGAAATGACAAGGACTGGTCAGTCGCACTAAATCATTCGTACAATCCGAGTCGTGCTCTCTAGGTGTATCGCGTCAATAAATGTGTCTCAAATAGTTTAGTAAAATTCTATGCATTTTTTACGGTATCTTACCACATTTTCCACAGTCTTCTTTGAGTTCTCGCTACATATTGAAAGATCGAAATTAGAATATTTGAGATGCTCCTTTCATGAAAAGGATAAAGGAAAAAATACTATTTTAGAACATAGCTTTTGGTTAACCTCATCTTTAGAAAGTATATCATACTTCATCTCGATATTCGTGAATAGAGAACCATTTTTTTCCGATATTCGAATGAGAATATTATTTTCTCATTCATCACTCGACAAGGGTTAGGAAGAAAATTAAGAAGAGTAAATTCATCACAGGCATCTTCAGTTGGGCTACCCAAGGATGACAAGTCAAAGGCCCTGGCTCGTGTATAAGGGTATGTACATTGCAGAAAAGTGAGAGGGTACCGATCACTGCAACGGTAAGTGACTTTATTCTTCTTTATTATTTTGATCGAACCCGTAGAACGACTAGGGGTATTCCGATCTGAATATTAGGATAACCGTAGTGCCTAATGCTCGATGTAGCCATTATTTGTAGCTCGTTACTGCCATTGTTCGTAACTCTTATTGTATCAGGAGATTCAAGTCACGGGACAAGTACATATTTTCCCTTACCGAAGACGTTGTACCGGGACACATCCAGTATAATTTCTGGGGGCGACGATGAAACTGCCTAAATCAAGTAGTCGTTACCGTTATTGTACCTCATAGCGTATTGAGAAGCAATATCACTGCTTGTTAATGGCAAATCGTTATAATAGAATTTCAGAAAGTATCATTTGCTACCAGAATCGATTGAATTGAGTGGTGCATTGTTAAGATTTCTTGACTTTAAATTTCAGACCAAGGCACTTTTATCAAGGCGCTTTCGTTATGATCAATGTATGCGCTTTTTCCGCGTACGTATACACACACACTTCGGCAGCGGGTATGTGACCTAAGGTGTGTTCACACTGTTCATAGTGAAAGACTAAGAAGAATGAGAGTAACTTTGATAACACTTCAGTCTAATATAATAAGTATAGGAATAATTTATTCACTTGTTTTACATTGAATTAATGTGTTATGTATTAATAAAAATGCAAAATAGTGGACTCAATATGGCACACTGAAATGCAAAAAGTGATTTGATTCCCATGAAACTCGGTACTCGGAGGTTTTAAGGTTGCTAATTACGATTCTGAACTTAAAATTAAGAAATGCGAAATAGTGGACTAAAATGCAAAAAGTGAAAATCTGGTGGAGAGGTTAACCTTGCGGAGTATAACTGCTTTTATAGAGCGGCCGTATAACACATTTGATTATAATAAAAGATTATAACAAAAAACACAGTTTTCTCCAAGAATGTTATTATTTCACTGGTATCTATGGATTTAAACTTTGTGGGTCATTATGTTTTGTCAAAATGAATTTACCCCATCAATGACAATGAAATTACGTAACCTACGTAATGTACCTAACCTAAATAAAAATTGTTTAATTTTCATGTGAGTAGAGTACTGGAAGCTTTTTAGCATGTAAGTAGAATATTTTATTTTTATTCAAGGTATCAATTAGGACTTGACACCCGGATTCTTGAAATAGTTTTTAAATAATTACGAGTTCCACAATATTCTACTTATACTCCACTCATATGAAAAAAAGTGCTCAACGTTCGTAACCAGAGTTATTTCGCGAAAGCGATTTTTGGTGGTATGTTGGTCTTCCTAATATATTTTTGTAGTTGTTTATGTTTGGGTGAAGAACCCGGATGTGTCCATAAGCGAAAGAGTAAATCAATAAATACAAATAATATTCATTTTTTGGACGTATATCTGAATAAGAAGACCCGATAGACCTACAATTTGCATCAGGTGAGTACCGAAATAACGGCGATCACAGAAAAAAAGCAAACAGAAAAATCCTTTGGTGTTGGCGACAGAGAAACCGACTGCATGCGAATTAAAAATAAAGCAATGATACTAGCGATGATCTAAAATTAATTTTCAAGTAACGCGACACGCTGACGCGACTGACGCGTCATGACGGTCGAGGCATTGCGAAGTAAGAAAAGCTTCGCGCTTGTCTATTCAGATGTCGTAACGATTTCTCTGATTTTTTACGAAATATCGTCTAGGGAAGCTGTTTCGTTACAACACGAAACTGTAAACATGTGTAGAAACAGTTTCTTATCCAAAAAAATAATGTATGTATTCTGTGCTTCGTTCAATATTCGCAATAATTAAAGCCGGAAAGATCTGTGATAAAAAGTGTGGGATAAGTAGGAAATCAGTTGCACACACTTTGATTAAGAGCTCGGCGTCTGGTCTTGTACATTTTTCGCAGGATTCGTTTGATATTATAATAACTTAGTTGAAAAGTGTCTCCACGAATGTAGTTCAAACGCCGATGGCGGGAAATTACATCTTCCGTTGAGGCAGAATCCCAATGCTACGGAGAAACTACGATCCCCTTTATTCATGGGGGTGGGGGCATGGGGTCCATATCGAGTTGGAGGGTGCAAGTGGAAAAGTCCGTTCGTAGTCACATGTACGGCGAATCAAGCTTGCTCGTCGGTCGGCTGGTCGTTCGAAGGTTTTCTTCCACTCGGCCGATTCCTCCGGGCTTGGCGCGGCGCGGTGATACGATTTCTCTCCCTGTGACGAGAGGGAAAGAGAGAGAGAGAGAGAGATTGCACGCGCAACGTCTCTCGTTTCCTCCCCAGTGTCATTTGTTGGAAGCTTTGGTACAGCAAATGCATTAGGCCATGGCGATGGGGTGCGTCGCGCACGGAGCCAGATTTCATTGCCATCTGCACACCATAACTGATGTGGCATTCGATGGTCCCGTCATCCCGCAACATTTATTCGTAAATTTGTCTGTGAATCTCGAACAATTCTCGAACCTTGGTTTTGTATCGTGATGAAAATCCAAATTTTGAGATAACAGCACCAAAAATCCATGACGCGCAAGTTAAACGTACCTATCGCTGATCGGGAACCAGTATCTATAGACGTGCCATGTCAATCTATGCCTATATACATATATATAAAATAAATATAAATATATATGTGTAAAAAAATATATATATTCATGTCAATACTCAAGATTGTCGGGAATATCGCGAAACGTGGTTTTGAAAACACATGTCCGGACATGAGTATTGTAACGGTAATTTTTATCGTTAACATGAATTTTTATTTATCGTGGGAATTCGGGCTCGAACACAGGACTAATTAATGTTAGACTTTGAGGTGAGTGAGAATAGGGTTTATTAACAAAAGAAATTATTTCATAACAAGTTATTCTACAGTTTCCGACCTCTAATATCTAGAATGGTGCATCCAAATTTGGTAATTCCGGCGATTATTTTAACATTATTTCGTCTTATTCGTGTTCAAATTCTCGGTATTCTCGGGCTCGAAACTCTGTTACGTGTCAATGCGTTAGTATTGACCCAGTAACTGCAAACCCGCACACATACAGGGTGTCCCAGCTACATACACCTCATTACGACGGGTTGCATACTCCTAGGAGCGCGCCCAAGCGCGCATCGAGCCGGTAATACAGAGCGTGACGGTATAATAACTCGCGTATCTTTACAAGAGTTTCAGTACAGCGAGTCGTCACGCTGTCAACCGCTTCGCATAATAACCCGAAAAAACGTCATATTTATAAAATATTTAAATTTTTAAATGTGTGTTTAAATGCTTGAAGATTCAAATGTTTATTTGGATGTTTAAATGTTACAGAACGTTTAAATCTTTGAATATTTAAATGTGTTTAAATTATTGAAGGTTTAAATGTTGAAACGTTGCAGAAACGCAGTACGGATACGTTCTTTTAGTTGTCCTATCTATCAAAATTATGAATCGACTGCAAATTGTAGTTTGCTATGTTTAAAATTCAGTTTCGGCGAAACGCACATAATCCCGACGTGCGCACGAGTCTAAATTGAATCTTGAAGTTCGAATTTGCATAATTAATGTAATGAATTTAAACATAGCAGACTACAGTTTGCAGTCGATTCATAATTTTGATAGAAAGAACAACTAAAAGAACGTACCCGTACTGCATTTCTGCAACGTTTCAACATTTAAACCTTCAATAATTTAAACACATTAAAATATTTAAAGATTTAAACGTTCTGTAACATTTAAACGCCCAAATAAACATTTAAAACTTCAAGCATTTAAACACACATTTAAAAATTAAAATATTTTATAAATATGACGTTTTTTCGGGTTATTATGCGAAGCGGTTGACAGCGTGATGACTCGCTATACTGAAACTCTTGTAAAGATACGCGAGTGATTATACTGACACGCTCTGTATTACCGGCTCGATGCGCGCTTGGGCGCGCTCCTAGGAGTATGCAACCCGTCGTAATGAGGTGTATGTAGCTGGGACACCCTGTACAGCCACTCGCTTCGGACTCACTCCTTGACAGAATGTATCAACTCTGTTTACAATGCTTTCTCTGTCACTCTCATTTTACTTTCTCTCTTTCTCTCTTCCACTCACACCAATGGGCAATTTCCGTTTATGGTGCCGGTTTAAAATCCACACTATTTAATTTTAATTTCTTAAACGCTACTAGCTTAATTCGATGCACTGAATTTCCTATGCCTAAATTAATCCACTTAATCCTATTCGTCTTACATCTACCTACTTCTAGATCGATTTCACTTCAAATCTATCGTCCGATTATTTTTTCCTAATTCATTAATATCTCTCCTGTCTGACTCTCCTTCTTCAGACCTTGTTAAACCGACTAAATTTATTTTCCTAATCCCGGAACCACGGATTCCTGGGGACGGAATTTTCACTTGATCTTTTAACTTTTTTTAATTCCAAAATCTATTCTTCGTATTTTCACTACAGTGACTTGTTCAAAATGTATTCGTTTGGAAAACTTGTACTACCAAGAGAGCCTTCCCTGCGGTGCAGGCTCTTTTATAGACTCTTCCCCACCCTGGTCCCCTCTACGTCATTAGTGGCTTGGATTTAAAAATTTGACAACTTTGAACGATTATGCGAGCTACCGTTGTCATGCCCCCCTGTCTCTCCCTCGTCGCCGAGCAAGGTCAGCTGGTCGTTGACCAGCTGTTTTCGGCGACGGCGAATTCCAGAGGCATGACGTCATTAGTTTTTACGCTAGGTCCGGGTTCGGTGGCCTAGCGTCCGCCGTGCTCGCTGCTTCCGAATATAATTCCGGCTCTTATAGCCGTTCGGAATGATAAAATTACGCTAGCGCATGTAACTATGTTACAGTATGTGTGTGTAAATAATTTGAATAGAATAATTCATAGCTTAAGGGGACTGTACATATAATTATGCCTTCAGATTGATTTCGTTAAACAAAAGGTTAAGTTTACAATAAATAAACGTATATTCCATTAAAAATATATTTGTTTCTATTAACAGTGTCATAATACATTATTAGTGGTTTACGTTTAATAAAAATTCTTTCGGGAAACAATGTTGTTTCCCGAAGTAATCGTTCATTGAATTCATCGTTTGAATTAAAGCGCAACAAGTTATACTCGTATGCTCGGTGCGGCATGCAATCGAAGAGAATCAGGTGTTGACGCAGCGCTCGACGGGATCGCATGGCTCGCTGGGCCGCTCAAACTATGTCTGTTAACGCATCAACGTAGGTTATAGAAATCATAGATTATACAAATTAGTCTGACCCCCAGAATGCGGCAGGGTGCATAAACAAGAAACGTACCAAGCTAGGTACAAGCGTAGCGTGATTTTGTCGACTAATAATATTTCGCCAATAAACATCATAGACACGCCAAATGGATGGTATTTTTCTCAAATGTAGATTTGGTAACTATTAACAGATCTCACTGGTTGACACAAGTATTTGGTCCTCGAACGGTCATTTAATAACAATTCACAAATTTGTATTAATTTCAATTCAATGTTTGTTGGCTATTAACAAACATACATTTGCCTCGCCGAGACACCAGATATGTTAAACGTATATTTATTAATTATTAACAAATCTGAAGTGGTATTAGATAAAATCTTATATTTCAATTATGACATAAATTGAGCGTCAAACTATGTTATTGGTAAATCCCGACCCTTACCGACCTTTATAACAAGAAATTCAACGCAAAAGTGGACACTTTAACAAGGCGTCTTATGGGCAAACGGCTTTCTCAGCACTTCAGCCAGATAATTAACACCGTTTGCTATTATATTACGCAGGTAATAAAGCTCGCTACTTGAACATCAGCTTATAAGGAATATTTCACATAGGTATTTTGAGTACAGGCATAACATATATCATACAGACTACATTGACCATATTCGGGATAAACCTATCAAGCTCGGGGACTCTAGACAGCACCACATATGTATATATAGACAATACAGAATACTGTGCGTGACAGATATGCTCACACCGACAGCTCTTGACAGCTGATCAATACCCGATAAAATCAGAAACTTTCAATAATTTATCTTTAATATATAACCTAAATCGTATAAACTGATATAATTGCTCTTTCGCCTTTATAGTTAGAATTATTATTCCAATGTTTATAACTTTTGTACTACTCCTTCTTAACGAGTTTATGAATAAACCGTCATTTAACACGATGCAGCTGGATGATATCTTTAATTTCGTTACTGCAAATCGTTATTTTTGATAACAGACATCGAATGAGTTACGAGAAACAAATTGCTCAGGCAAATAATTTTTTTTACGAAAGTGCCTTGAGTATAAGATTTTATTACGAGAACAATAATATTTATTTACTGTTTACTTTTGCAACGCTTAACAAATATTTTTAATAACGTCACAAATAAGTATATATATTTATGGTGAATAAACTCTGTGAGAGCAATCGAGCTAAAATTTGGCAGACAAGTAAAGTCGTAACCCCTTTTTGATTGCTGTGACTTTCGATAAACCGTATGCATTCGAAAAAAGTCTGCACGCTCTAACATCAGCAGATTTTCAGTAATTGTCATAAATTGCTCTTCATAAATAAATAAACGTTGAAGAATGAAGATCGAATTTTATGGGATTTTGAAATTTTCTTACCCCAATTTTAATCAGTTGAACTCAAATGTTTTATAGAAACAGACTAATATTCAGCGATGCTAGATATTCTATTTGGCAAGGATCGATAAAAGGATTCAGATTTAACAGTAATTCAAATTTTGCAAGTTTTTATTGCTTCTACTATCAAAACATTTAACGATACGAGCTAAAACTTCGAACACTTAATACCCGTCAGGGACGTTTGGTATTTAATTTAGTGAAAATCAACAAATGTAGATTTCGTAAAATATTGAATTTTTATTAGGTGTGCAACTAAGTTCCCGCTGTTTTTTTTTTTTTTTTTATGAAAATGCAACTTTATTGTGAAAAAATGTTTACAAATGAATCATTCAAAATATTGCCCATCGCTAGCGACAACTTTTTCCCATCTTTCTGGCAGAGCTCGAATACCGTCACGGTAGAAGTGTTCGTCTTTTGAGGCTATCCACGAATTACGCCATTTTGAGATGTCTTCATATGAGCTGAACTGCTGATTAGCCAGACCATGTGCAATCGAACGAAACAAGTAATAATCGGACGGCGCAATATCTGGGGAATATGGTGGGTAGGGTAGGACTTCCCATTTGAGCGTTTCTAAGTAGGTTTTAACGGGTTTGGCAACGTGAGGCCGAGCCTTGTCATGCTTTAGAATCACTTTTTCGTGCCTCTGCTCGTATTGTGGCCGCTTTTCACGCAGTGCTCGGCTCAATCGCATCAATTGAGTTCGATACCGTTCCCCAGTGAAGGTTTCGTTCGGTTTCAACAGCTCATAATAAATAACACCGCCCTGGTCCCACCAAATACACAGCAAAATCTTCGCAGCGTGAATATTCGGCCGAGCCGACGACGTAGAAGCATGACCGGGCAGTCCCCATGATTTTGTTCTCTTTGGGTTGCTGTAATGAATCCATTTTTCATCACCCGTAACGATGCGATGAAGAAAACCCTTCTTTTTTGCCGCTGGAGCAGTTGTTTACAGGCGAAAAAACGACGCTCAACGTCTCTTGGCTTCAAATTATAAAGAACCCAAGTTCCTTGTTTTTGAATCATTCCCAACTCATGCAATCGCTTGGAAATGGCTTGGCGGGTAACTCCTAATGCTGAAGCAAGCTCTTTTTGCGTTTGGCACGGATCCTCATCGAGCAATGCCTCCAATTCAGCGTCTTCGAAGGTTTTTGGCCTTCCTTTACGCGAACGGTCGTCAACATCAAAATCACCGTCTTTGAAGCGACGGAACTAATCACGGCATGTTGTTTCACTTAGAGCAGCATCTCCGTAAACTTTTTGGAGTTCTCGATGGACTTCAGCCGCCGTTTTCTTCGAATGAAAGAAGAAAAGCAACCCTTCCCGCAAATAACGATTATTTGGCACAAAATCAGACATTTTCACACAACCAAAAGTATATGACGCAAAAACAAAATCACTAATGGGTCAAAGCGGTGTGTTTACCATATGTCTAAGCTTGGTTCATGACGTTTTGGTTATATCCCAATCGACCAGCACTTACTACTGGAGCCATCTCTTGAAAAACAGCGGGAACTTAGTTGCGCACCTAATATATTTATGATTCCTGAGACCTAGAAAAATAAAAGGTCTGTAATCTTGTAAACCGCGCGAGCAATTGATATACAATTTGTCACACCAGTTATGCAGTAACTTCTCGTTATTTATAACTGTTGATCTTTATCATTTTCAATAAAATATAACGAGGCAATGACATTTTTTCGTCATTACTAAAATTTCGTTAAATTTTAGTTACTACAATAGGTTTGATTATCGAAAAATATTCCTCTGTGAGGAAGCTAAACTTGATCAACATAGAACTTCCTTATAGAAGTAGGTTTGTGAAAGGTAAAAAATAATGAGGAAGCAACGTGCTACTTTGCATTATTGCTTTCTTCGAGTAATTAGTATATGTTCTCATTACGCTTAAGGATTCGAAGAGATTTGCTTAAAAACAATGTGAAGCTCATCTTTCTCACGCTACTGAATCAAATCTCGAGCTTTCAAACATTATTGCACTACAACCCAAGGAACACTTTATCTCGCTAAGATGCAAAATACTCAGATTACTCGAGACGATATTCTACGAAGTAGTAAAGACGGATATCAGGGATCTTAGTTTAATGTTAGTAGATAGGCTGGTAGATAGCACAATCGATTTTTAAAAAGGTCTCCATACTTCCAGTTACAATACTGACATTTGCAGATTAAAACAAACATTTTCTAGACCTTTTACAACCTGTACGAGAATATTGTATTGTTTAATAGAAAAATCTTCTCTATGATAAAAGTATTGATTATCTTTTTTTTTAAAATGTTAATTACGATTTTTCAGCGAACATAAATGACAAAAGTTATACTAACTTATCGTTTTATTAACTCTTTATTCAGTTAAAACTTGAGAACTCTTAAATAGGGTTACGCGGTATAACTCTGTGGTATTTAATAAAAAATTATTTTGACAAATGCAGAATTCCAGGACCAATTAACGACACGAACGAAGCCTAGGAAGCGCTGACTAAGCATGAGTCTCAAAAATTCCATTTTATCTCAAAAATATGTGACACGGAGACTTTGATTGAGTGTGAGATGCAATGGCGTTACTGCACTGTTCCAAGCTAATATCCAGCGTGAAACGCGAAAGTTGATTATTATTTTATTATTTAATCAATATCTAAATGCTCAGTCCTTTAGAGATCGATAAGAAGAATTTGGTGAACAAGATTATTAATAATAAAAGATTTAATATTAAAAGTTTGAAGTTCCTTTTCAATCGTTGAAATATATTATTACAACTGACATGTATTGAAATAAGAATTATTTCATCGAATGGTTGCGATAAAAAGAGTAAAAGTACTTTAGAAATGAAATACGCTCTCTCACTCTGTCACACTTTACGATGCGCATGTTTCTCTCACTCTCTCCTCGTTTACTCGTACTCACTCTTACAATCAACGACACTCGAGCTGGACGATATCGCTCGGGCGCTCGACCCTCATTCTCCTGCTTTCTCTCTGTAGTCCGGCTCTCTCGTTTGTTTTACACCCAATGGTATACAGTCCTCGTGTCGCTTTCCTTGTCCCGCTCTATCGATTGTCAGACTAGTGTTCTTTTTTGTGTTCGCTCTATTTTTATTTTCACTGTTCAATTGTTGCCTTTTAAACTGTTGAAACTATACGAATTTTTATTTGCAATTATAATTAGCTCGCATTGGCTTATAACACTATGCGCGCAACTTTTCAGCTTCGATACGGTTTTGTCGAGTTACAAACGGCTTTCTTTATACGTATAAACTGCGAAAGTTCTTATAGAATTATT
Organism: Cylloceria caligata; assembly: GCA_963942595.1. Lineage (NCBI taxonomy): Eukaryota > Metazoa > Arthropoda > Insecta > Hymenoptera > Ichneumonidae > Cylloceria > Cylloceria caligata. Next base: position 65,554,974 of record OZ012704.1, on the reverse strand, counting down.
GCCGCAGCGCAGTGCAATTACGAGGAGTTTACTCTGGCCCGATCTATGCGTTCTGGTGTATATTCAAAGACTGATTTGTTCCCGCTCGATCTTTCAACGATTTCGTGGACATCAGGGGAGCGAGCGGTCCTCCTTTGCATTTTCGCTACGTAAGCGATTACGATCCACTAAAAGTCTAGCACCAACAAACAGCTAAATCTCGAACATTTGGTCCTTTGAGTCGGATCGTGGATTCGTGTGCATGGGCCAGATTCCTAAGTGCGTCGAAATATTCCAGCTCGCAGTGATTTTCATAGGTCCAACGTCTCATTACATCTCTCATCGGTTCTACTCAACATCTAGCTATGATTCTCATTAATTCAACATTTCGTTGTGCTTTTCATCAGCTCAACATCTTGCAGTGCATTTCAATGGTTTGATTAAAAATCTCGTAGGCTTCCCGACTGCTGCGCTGTATTGGATAACGTATAACTCTGCGATGTAAGTTACGTTGTATCGCTTCATTAGTGCTCGATTGCTCAAACCACTGATTTAGCTACCCAGCAATGAAACTCACGATGGCTGACAAAAGCAAGTCTGGCAGAAGTAGCGATGGAACAGATCATAGCTCTACGGCTCGCTGCATCTCTGCCTGAGGATCCAGCAGCAATATCTCTCATGGCAATCGATTCACAGCTGGGCCACATAGAGGAGCTTCACCTGACGTTGCTAAGAGAACACGCATGTTATGTGTCAGTCTGGCGAGCGACTAGTGATGCGAACATAAATTGTGACCGGTCAGAGAACAGTCCCGTGACGGTTAAATGACCGAAAAGACCAATTCTGTCATAAATAAAAATCCTCGTATACGTCACTGTTAATTACCTAAGTCCCTATTACAGTAATGGTAAAAAAATGACCAAAAATGACTGTCATTTCACAACTAAATAAATGTTGTGCGTCATTTGCCGGTCATAGAAACCGTCAAATATCCAATCTTGAAAATAACCGTCTGTAGGATAATCAGCTGGCGCACGGCGATCGATATTCGTCGTGCGCCTACCTGTTGCGGTGCTCTAGCACACGTCGTTCGGTTGAGCCGAAGATAGCCGAGGCAGGGCTTCGCGAAGCCGAGGATGTGCCTCGTTGGCATGCCGCGTCGAGCGAGAGGATGTCTCTCTCGCTTGACTTCGGTTTCGCTCACCGGCTATCTCGCTCAACTGATTTCAGGGCCCAACGACGCTTTCGTTCTCGCAGCCATGTTGAAAATTTAGACACTTTCGCAACAGCATCGAGGAACAGCACACACAGCGCACCTTTTGGACTTTTCTCGTTGGCTTTATCTCTGGATTTTCTCATCACTAGCTCTCAACAGGACTCAAAATCAGGTATAAGTACATTGTTATAATTTACCGTAAATTCAATGGCAATGAGGAGTTGGATGCTCATCGGTATATCAACATTTGCGGTCTCACTTTTTGGCGGCATTGCAGCACATGTCACGCCACGTTTTTCTCAACATAATTTGCCGGTATAATTAATATAATTATGCAGGTGTACTATATTCACTGTACTTTTCCCCAGGACATCTGCTGGAAGAGTACAGCGACTATACACTGCTCATTTTGTGCATCCTTATTATGTGTTGTATTGGGCTACGCAGTGCTGCCTGCGTAGCTAGTCTCATGTGTGTAGAGCACTCAAGCAATTTCAATTGCAAGTACTCTCCTCTATTCACTGCAACTTCTCTTCAATAAATCTACTGAGAGCTTGCAGTGAATAATTCACACATCTTATGCACTCATATTTCTCTTAGCGTGGCGTGCTACGCAGCACTGACAGCTGCACACGCACCGCTCTCAGTGCTCACAGAACACAATTAATATAATTGTGTTCTGGTTCTCAGCTCATAAATCAAAATCAACTAACTTATTTAAATTCAATTGTTAATTCTCAGAATTTTGGTGCATTTATTTATATTATTTTGTATTTTTTCTAAATTTGGTTTTTCTTATATCTATTCTCACTTTTAGTGTTTTATTCAAAATTATGTGATTTATTGTAGTTATGCGGAAGGTGTAATAAACCACTTTCTCTAATTTAACATCTATGTGTCTGGTTTATTCTCACCCTGTTATCGAGTGAAGCTTCATGATTTTCAATATATTGCAGATCTGTCAAATAACACCATCGGACGGAATCTCAAACACCGTCAATATGGGTAAAAAATTATAAAAACAGAAAATGACGTCACAGGGCTGTCACAAGACCGTCAATTTACCGTCATCTGAGGTTGAGACAAAATGACGCATATTTTTCATCATGACTAGCGACTCACATGGAGCACGACTACTTGGCTACTAATGTCCGGTTCGAAGAAGCATAGCTCACTGTCGACGCACGAATGAGGTTTGGTGCCCTCTGCCAGGGCGTTCTACATACACAGTCGACACTACGAGTCTTACCAAGCACAAGCAGCAAGTCTCATTTGAAACTCTCGGAGATCAAGTTGCCACACTTCAGGGGTGAATATGCAGATTGACCTCTGTTGGAAAATCAGCTGGCGCACGGCGATCGATAATCGTCGTCCGCCTACCTGTTGCGCTGCTTTGCTACACGGTGTTCGGTTGAGGCGAAGACAGCCGAAGCATGGGCTTCGCGGAGCCGAGGATGTGCCTCACTGGCACGCCGCGTCAAGCGAGAGGGTGTCTCTCTCGCTTGACTTCGGTTTCGCTCACCGGCTGTCTCGCTCAATTGACTCCAGCGCCCAACGAAACTTTCATACTCGCAGCCATCTTGATAATTCGGCACTTTTGCGACAGACATCCACTGAACAGCACGCGCATCCATCGGACTTCCACACATATTTTCGGACATTTATACATCGGACTAGCTCAACTTCACGCTCATCAGGACTCATTGCTCAAGGTAAGAGTGCTCTGGCATAATTACGTCATTAATTCACTGTCAGAGAGGAGAAAATGGTACATCAGCACTTGGCCTCACTCGTGGCGTGCGTTGCAGCACATGCTGTACCACGTTCTCCTCATGTCTTTTTGCTGGCTTAATTAATATAATTAAGCATGTGCCGCACATTCACTGTATTTTTCCCAGTAAATCTGCTGGGAGAGTGCAGTGGGTGTAATTTTGCTCAACCATATAGCCTTAATATCTGTTTGCAGTGTGCTAAGCAGTACTGATTGCTTAGCGGGTCGCACACAAAATCACTGCACTCAGATGTGGGCTGCTGTAAACTCTCATTAATTCGCTGCAATCACTTTGCAATACAGTGTTGAGTGATTGCAGTGAATTACACACAACGTTTCGCACTCAAGGCATCGGCGTGTCGTGCTGCGTAGCTGTTGCTACGCTGCACGCACCGCTGTCTCAAATTCATATTCAGCGCACAATTGATAATTGTGTGCTGCTCACAATGTAATTCTAAATTCCATTTTTTAGTTTATTTTATATATTTGCACTCACCAATCCGAGCGTGTCATGCGGCGTAGCTATCACTACGCTGCAGGCACCGCTTGCTCATGTACTCACTCAGCGCACAATCAATATGATTGTGTGCTGCTCAATAATATTCAAAAGTCAATTGTTTTATTTATTTTCATTAGTTTGCATTTATCTAAATTAAAATTCTGGATGCTTTTCTTATTTAAATTAAGTTTGGTGTGAATTTGCACTGTTAGTGCTCACAACTTTTATATTTAAAACGTGTATTTATGTAAATAAAAGAGGAAGGTAGCGAACCGCTTCCTCAAGATAACATCTCGGTGTCTGGTTTATTCTCCTCTTGCCTCGAGTGAGTTTTCATCGTGTTCCGATACATTCGCAGGTCGGTCAAGGAACATCTGGAAAAAATTCTCAACAACCTCCCTTCAGGGACTTATTCACATCGATCAATTTGGACAGTTAACGCCTCACGGACATTGAGAAGTTCCATTACCTCCGAAGCAGCGTTAGCAGCAATGCAACTCAGCTCATCGGAGGACATCCACCCGCACGTCTCATGGAGCATATTCACGAATTGGTACGAGAACAAGCGACTCCTGGAGCACTTTGACTGCATCTTCAGCATCATCACTCCGACTGTACGGGATGCGAAGTCACTCGCTTCGGTCATCATCACGGTGTCAGAGGCAAATAAGGCGATGGAAAGCCTTGGGAGAACTCAAGATTCATGGAAGTACTCGCTGATATACCACGTGTCCAAGAATTTGGACTGAGTCACACGAGAAGCCTAGGAAACGTCACTTGGGGCCTCTCAGGATTTTCCTTCGTTTGAACAGTTCGAGGTCTTCGTCACATCTCGAGTGCGGGCAATCGAGTGGATTAGAGGTACACCATCACAGCAGTCCAGCTCAACCGAGGCCTCTACACTCAAACCATCGGTCAGCTCAGCAAAAGGATCAATTCAACGAACAGCAACAGCTCATCACTCGCCAGCTCAGCAAGGTTTATTAAAACCAGCACCTTCATACCCATGTGACTTTCGCGAGCTTGAACAGTACTACATTGTGGTGTGCTCGAAATTCGGACAGCTCACTGTAGCCAAGCGGCGAAGGATTGTGGAACGATGCAGATTATGCTATAACTATCTTAGGTGACATAATGCTGTAGCGTGCCGATCAACGCATAACTGTACAACATGTTCGAGCAAATATCATTCCATTCTGCATCAGGCAGCATCGGCCACTTCAGGCTCAGTAGCAGCAGGCACGAGTGCAACTCAAGGAACGTCCACTCAGCAACCAGCACGTTAAGGTGTTGGTGCAGTCGTCCTCTCAACAGTCCAACTCAACACTGCTAGCAACCGCTCTCGAACTCATCCACTCATTAGTAGCTACGCATAGTTCGTATGCACATTAACCCAGGATTGGGGCTCATCTTCATCACAGAAGGTATCATTAGACAACTCAATATTACACACTCATCCATTTCGATCACTGGTATTCACTCCATCGCTGTAGCCACCAGACACACTCGCATTCACAAGACATTGACACAAAACATTGGCATCATTCGAAGTGCTAACTCGGACATGGCCACACATCAATATACTCAAACTGGCAGATCCAGACTTGATCAGGCCACGACTAATCGACATTACCATCAGATCTGATATATATGGGTAGATCATCCAGCCCAGCATCATTAAGCACTCACCGTAATGCCCATCGCTCAAGTTTCAAAATTCGGATGACTCATATTTGGACCTGTAGGCTTGGCACAACCGCGAGTCTGTACCACTTACCATGCTAGAATACAGCAGAATGAACAGGCTTTACAGGACGCATTCACCAAGTTCTGGGCTCGAGAGGAGCTACTAGCTAATATTGCCAATCAGCGCACACCAGAAAAGCAGGAGTGTGAGGATCACTTCCGCACGACTGAATAGGGCGATGCATTGTTCGGGTACCACTCAAATCACCGGCAACTATCTTGGGAAAATCATATAAGACAGTTCATCATTGTCTGCAGCGCATCTTACGGAAAGACTCAAGGAATGGCGGATATTAACAACTTACTAACAATTTATGGAGGACTGAACTGAATACAAGCAACTGAACCACATAATGAGGGTACCGTCAATATTACAAGGTAAGTGCATTATTACTTGCCGAACCATGAGGTTCTCAGACTGGACAGCGCCACCAACAAGCTGCAGGTGGTCTTCAACGGGTCAAGCTCAGTGTAGCATAGTATATGCAAGTTTGAATGCAGGAACTGTTGGGGGGGGGGGGGGGGGGCTCTTCCCTACTATCGTTGCGCCACCTGTAAGCGACGCAGAGCCCGAGCGTATGTTTTCAGCCATCTTCGTACTGCCTACCGATCGTGCACATGTCTTTTCAAACTTCGAGTCTCCATATAATAAAACCATCAGTTGTTAATGTTACTAATAATAAATAGGTCTCATTTATTGATCCTAGAAACATTACAGTGGCGATGAGGATAAAAGTGATATCGAGTAATAAAGGATTGCTCGTATATTTTTCGATTGTGTAAGGCGTGCGGGACAATGAGCGAGACTAAGAAATTGCAAAAGGAACTGAGGGAGCTTGAGAAAGCCAAGGCTGAATTGGCGGACAAGACAAAACAGCTGACTGCAAACCGAAATCAGTTAGCGATGGATATGCAGGCACTCGCCGCGCAAAGGGCGCATGTACAAACAGGCGGTGGAGCACAGGGATCGCATAGTGCGGTTCAACAAATAGTTACGGCAAGGATTGGGGATTTGAAGGAATTCAACATCCAAGACGATTGGGCGCTATGGAAAGAAAGGTTGGAGTAATTTTTTTTTGTTAATGATATACTGGAAACAAAAAAAGTGGCACTTTTGATAACCTCACTAGGTAGTGAAGGTTATGCACTCCTACGTAGCTTGTGTACGCCGATTGTTCCTTTAACCAAATCTTTTGACCAGCTAACAGAGCTTATGAGTAACCATTTGCAACCAAAGCCAAGCATCATAACGGAGCGGTTCAAATTTAAAGAATGCCGCCAAAAGGAGGGCGAAGATAGTAAATCGTTTTTGACAAATCTTAAGAAGCTTTCTACGTATTGTGAATTTGGTATTAATCTTGACAACCATCCTAGAGACCAATTTGTCTGGGGCCTGCGCAATGTATCGATCCAAAAGCGTTTGCTCGGGGAGCAGGATTTATCATATCAGCGAGCGATAGAGTTGACTCACTCATTAGAGTCTGCATCGAGGGACGTTGCCGAAATTGGGGCATCGCAGAGGAGTCAAGCAGAATCGATCAATTTCATGGGATCGAAAAACCAGACTCGACCGTCCAAGAACCAGGGAGTCGATAACAAGAATCGTCGCTGTTTTTGCTGTGGTAGAGGGAATCATCAAGCTATTGTATGTAGATTTAAGCAGTATAAATGTAATACATGTAATAAGGTGGGTCACCTAGCACGGGTTTGTAAAGTAAACAAGAATGTTCAGAGTGAATCGACAAAAAGTAGTAAACAGAGACAGGCAAGAGACAGACATCATTATATGGGGGACAATAATAATATTAATGAGAATTTTGACAACCTCTTCCATTTACAAGGGGGAGAGAGCGAGAGTAAGGGGCATCCGAGTCGTATTGCGCCGTTGAATGTGAAGTTGAAAATTCAAGAGTCGGAAATCGAATGTGAAGTCGACACAGGATCAGATGTAGCGGTAATATCGAAAAAAGTTTTAGAGATGTACCCAAAAATAAAATCGACCGAGTTAAAAGAGACAAGTCGTTATTTTAGATCGCATCCGAGTCATTCAATTATACCGTTGGGGGTGTTAAAGGTCGAGGTTAAGTACAGGAAGAGAGAAATTGGAATTGTTCGTCTTGCCGGGCGATGGCCCACCGCTTATCGGTCGTACTTGGATCAGTGCACTTAGAGTATCAGTAGCGGAATTACTAGAGGGAAAGGAAGAACCTAGTATCGGCTGGCTGAGTAATCAAGGTCAAAGGGACATGAATGCGATTATTGACGAGTTCAATACGGTTTTTTCCGAGAAACTGAGAAAATATACGCGGAGAAAAGTTCGATTGCACATTAAGGAGAACGTCACACCGGTTTTTTGTAAGCCTCGACCCATACCGTATGCGATGCGTGAAAAAGTAGAGGTCGAATTGAAACGTCTCGTAGAGATGGGAGTTTTGGAACCGGTGGAGAGTAGTGACTGGTCAACTCCGATTGTACCGGTTCTAAAAAGTAATGGTCAAATTCGTTTATGTGGGGATTACAAAATTACGGTGAACCCTCACATAAAGATAGATCGATATCCAATACCGCGGGTTCAAGATCTGCTGTCATCTCTAAACGGGGGTAAAATCTTCACGAAAATCGATCTGTCGCAACTATACCAACAGGTGGAGTTGGACGAGGAGTCGAAACCATTAGTTACGATAGTCACTCATAAGGGGCTATTTGCGTATAATCGATTTTGTTTCGGTATTTCATCTGCACCCGGACTATTTTTTGAAATAGCAAATATTAAACGGATTAGAGGGAGTTATCTGTTTTTTCGACGATATTTTGATCTCCGGTCCAACGTACGCAATACATAACGAGAGACTGCGTACAGTGTTAAGTAGATTGCGAGACCGGGGACTGACAGTAAAAATAGAGAAACGTAAGTGTGGGAAAGACAGTGTAGAATTTCTGGGTTATGTTTTAGATAGTTAAGGAACTCATGTATCGAGAGAGAAAATAAAAGCGGTTATTGACGCGCCACCGCTCACTGACTTGACTCAATTGAGGGCGTTTCTCGGAATGATAAACTATTATGCAAAATTCATAAAAAGCTATACGAAGTTTGTTAACCCACTTTATGAATTATTACAGAAGAACGCCACTTGGAAATGGAATAGCACATGTGATGCGGCGTTTCGGACAGCAAAACGGAGCCTAATTAATTCAAAAGTGTTGGCTCATTATGACTCAGCAGTGCCAATTAAAATCTCTTGTGATGCGTCTCCATTTGTCCTGGGCGCGGTGTTATCGCATATATATCCGGACGGATCCGAGAGACCGGTGTCTTTTGCGTCACGTACGCTGTTGAAAGCCGAAAAAGCATATTCGCAATTAGAAAAAGAGGCCTTAGGCCTAATTTTTGGGGTAAAAAAGTTTCACCAATACGTCTACGGTCGTTGCTTTATCTTGGAGACGGATCACAAGCCATTGGTGTATATTTTTGGGTCAAAGCAGGGCTTGCCACAAATGTCGGCGAATCGGGTACAGAGATGGGCCGTATTGCTGTCAGCCTACGATTACGAGATTAAGTATATAAAAGGGGTTGACAATGCTCGAGCAGATGGCTTATCTCGAATTCCACTAGTCTGTGGTGATTCGAACGAGGATTTAAAAGAAAAAGAATACACGTATCTGAATTTCGTCTCAGGCGAAGTTAAATCAGTTGACGCAGAAATGGTCAGAAGAGATACGGGTTTGGATGCAGTTTTGAGTCAAGTCAGAAACTTTTGTATGAATGGGTGGCAAACTGTAGTCAATGATCAATTAAAACCGTTTAAAAATCGGGAAAGAGAATTATCGGTTGAAGAGGGCTGTGTGCTATGGGGCCATAGAGTAATTATACCGGTGAACTTGCAAAAAATTATCTTAGGGGAATTGCACTGCACACACATGGGCATAGTGCGTATGAAGACAATAGCGAGATCGTACGTATGGAGGCCGGGCCTTGACGGTGACATTGAGAGAATGGTCAAATCCTGTGAGTTTTGCCTATATCAGCGGATAATCCGCCTAAAGCTTTATTGCATCCTTGGAAATGGCCGGAAGGTCCTAGTCATCGTTTACACGCCGATTTCCTTGGCCCGATTGACGGAAAAATGTTTATAATCATTATTGACGCATTCTCGAAATAGATCGATGTTAAAGAACTTAAGGATATCACGACTAACGCGACAATTAAAGCATTCAGAGAATATATGTGTACCTGGGGAATACCTCTAACTTTAGTAACGGATAATGGCCCGAGTTTTTGCTCTAAAGAATTCCGCGAAATTTACAAGCTTGTGGGGTTTAGCACATACGTACGGCACCGTACCACCCAGCTTCAAACAGAGCTTCCGAGAACGCGGTGCGTAGTTTTAAAAATAAATATAAATTATTGTTAAAAGTCGGTAATTTAAGACACGAGGCACTGTGTAAATACCTATTTCAATATCGAGCGACACCACACTGCACGACAAATTGTAGTCCGGCAGAACTGCAAATTGGTCGGAAATTCCGTACCAAATTGGATTTGCTAAGACCTTTGTTGTGGAAGACGGTCGAACAAAAGCAAGAAAACCAAAAAAAAATTTTTCGGGGGAATCGTCGATCAAGTTTTGATCGCAACGAGATTGTCATGGCAAAGGATTATAATTCAAATTCATGGCGTAAATCGCGAGTGTTCGAACAGCTTACACCAGTTACGTATAAGTTGAGTACAGATGACGATCGTATGTGGAAGCGTCATACGGACCAATTGCGTAGTGGTAATCTCAATATGGAGGAAGGGGCGAATAAAAAGATTGTTAATAATGTGTCAATAGCATCTGAGGGAGCTGTGAAATCGAAGGTAGAGTCAGAATTAGCATCAATCGTCAGTGATTCGCCATTATCGAATGAAGTCATAGCGAAGACAAGTGCAACAGAAATAACTAGCGCGTCAAGTGTACCAGTGTTACGCCGTTCCGCCAGGGTTCCTAAACCCAGACTGACTTTGGATCTGTAAATGTATGAAGTAGAAGAACAATGTAAAGCGCTAAGCGCTGTGGTATTATTTGTACTTATATTAAGTAGAAAAAAAATGAGAAATGTTAAGGGCTAGAGTGGCATGTGACCCACCAAGGAAAATTGTAAAGAAAGCGAGTATCACATGTAGCAAATTAAGTTGAAGGGAATGTAGCATAGTATATGCAAGTTTGAATGCCGGAACTGTTGGGGGGGGGGGGCATCTTCCCTACTATCGTTCCGCCACTTGTAAGCGACGCAGAGCCCGAGCGTATGTTTTCAGCCATCTTCGTCTTGGCTACCGATCGTGCACATGTCTTTTCAAACTTCGAGTCTCAATATAATAAAACCATTTGTTGTTAATGTTACTAATAATAAATAGGTCTCATTTATTGATCCTAGACACATTACACTCAGGATCATTAGGGCATTCATTAAACGAACTCATGAACACTGTTGCAAATTTGCGGTTCAACAATTCCGACGTGCTCATTTGGATTTGCCATGATCGACATATCTTCGCCACGAATATCACTAAGATGTTTCGACAGATCAAGGTACATGTAGGGGATTGGAACCCTCAACGGATTTTATGGATAGATGACCAGCTCAATTAGGTGTTGTTACGTCCTGACGTAACGTCGCATTTACAGTAGCGGACAAAAGTTTAAGACGGAGAGGGAAAAAAAAGTAATCGTTGATTTTTTTATGAAGAGAATTGACTCAGTGGATTTTTTTTTGTATTAGCTAATTAATCATTAATTCATATATTTATTACATAAATTCAATTTTGCGCGTAACAACATTAGATACAATAAACAAAGAAAACATAAATTTGTTTGATATCTTCGGGGACAAAAGTTTAAGACTATACGTAAAAAAATATTTTTTGGTAGAAAATATACAGATATTTTCCTCCCTTCAATACTTTGTCCACAGTCCATTATTTTTTATCACATCAGCACATCTTTGAGGCATTGAATCAATTAATTTTTTGCAGTCGTCCACAGTTGTTTCATTCCACGTTTTTTCAACCAAAGAGTACAAATCGTAAAAATTTTTTGGTTTATTTCTTTGAACCCTTCTTTTTATGGTACACCATAAGTTTTCAATTGGATTTAAATCCGGCGACTGCGACGGCCACGGTAATAAAGTGATTTTTTCATCTTGAAAAAAACATTTCACTACCCGAGCCGTATGCTTTGGGTCATTATCTTGTTGATAAATAAAATTATCACCCATATTTTCGTAGGCATACGGTAACATAGTATTTTTCAATATATCCAAGTATTGAAAACGGTCCATGATTCCATTAATTCGGCGTATTGGTCCAGGACCATTGCGAGAAAAACATGCCCACACCATTACGTTTCCACCTCCATGCTTAACTGTCGGTAAAACACATCGAGGATTTAAATCTTCGCCAATTCGACGTCTTACATACAGTATCCCGTCAGAACAAATTCGGTTGAATTTGGATTCGTCCGAAAATAGCACATTTTGCCAATCCTCACTTGTCCAATGCCGATGAGCCTTAGCAAATTGCAGTCGTAATTTTTTATTCTTTTTACTGAGCATCGGCTTCTTCCGTGGCTTTCGTGCTTTCAAATTGAATTCGTCTAATCGTCTTCGGACAGTTCTTACACTAATTTGTGCATTATTATTACTGGATATTTCAGCTCTGATATCGACTGCTGAACGAAAACGATCTCTCTCGCTTAATCGATGATCCAGCGTTGGCGTGGTTTTCCGCGGTCTACCGTTTTTTGGTCGATCAAAATAGTCCCCAGTCTTCACAAACTTGTACCACGCTTGCTTACAAGAAGTTTCTGATCGATTCATTTGAGTTGCAATTGAAGAAAATGTCTCATTTTGCTTCCGTAGAGACACGATTAGTTTTCGTTCAGTTGATGACAAATTACGGGCTTTACCCATACTCTTTTCGTACGTAATTAAACTTAAGACACTGGATGATACACCACAAACTATTTACAGTATTAATATATCAAGTTATTGCGTGGATCGACTACGGGTATCTTGTTCGACAGATCGTCTTAAACTAATGTCCGCTGTTTACAGATGGTTGGAAGGAAAAAAAATTGTATAATCTATATTGTTTACATTTGACGACCGAGACTTCTACATTATGAAGGTCAAACGTACACATGTATTGTAAAAAAACAACAAGCCGAAAGAAACGTTAGTACTTGTATGACAGATCTATGAACCAAATTGTAATTCATCGTCTTAAACTTTTGTCCGCTACTGTATATATTTTTATTTCGATTACGTTAAAGTTCTTCTGTTTTAGTTTCGCTACAGTAAAAGTAACTTTTGTAGGGGCTTATGGTAACACATATAGATTAATTTGGATACACTCAGTCTTTTCTTCAGGATGGTAGAAAATACTTTATTCGTGGATATGTCGAGACTTACGCTTTACATTGTTACCCACAACGTCTTTCTAGCTCATTGTCTTTCACGCGTCTAACAGTTAACTCCGTCGCCCCGCTACGTTGCATAGGCAACACGGCAACGCTGCGAACTACATGGAATCGGAAGGCGGCAGGCCTGCTTGGCTCGACCGGCCGCTTGTTGTTTACAAAAAATGCCTACACTTTTCACATTTTTCTTATATTTTCGAATTTCTTAAGAGAAGAAGAGAGCGATTTTAACGACAGAGATCGGAGCAGGGTGGAGATGCGGCTCTACCGACCGTCTCGCGGGAAAATAAATCTTGTAAAGATGGAATTTTTCAGCGCTCCCGGTCAAACGGCAAACTTTCAAAGCATGGGATTTACTGCGTAGACCCGGTTATCGACTGCCATTTATGGATCTATGATTCAGCGCAGCCTTACCCTCAATCCTAGACCAGGGGTGCGGCTAGTCGCCGCCGGGGCGTTGTTGGTCATAGGGGAGCAGTTGGAGGGAACGCTATCACGTGACCAGGCGACCGTACCCTTTCCTCTCGCTCTTGCCTGAAACTTCTCTCTCTCTCTCTCTCTCTCTCTCTCTCTCTCTCTCTCTCTCTCTCTCTCTCTCTCTCTCTCTTTCTTTCTCTCCCCCTTTACAAAGATGATGAAATCATGAACAATTATTATTTGAGCGAAACAATTAACAAAAGTGGAGGAACTATTGATTTAAACGAAAGATTTATGACCATTAAAGTGTTCACACCAATGCTTCAGGTAAAATATCAGCAGCAAAGAGAACAATTATGCTTTCATATGGAAACTACCCAGGGCTGTCACTCGAAAACGAGTACAATCCACATTGAATTAATGAGCTTACCAGTTGTAATCGGGTAATAGAAGAAAGATCAGTATATCGGGATTAATTTCCTTTTCCTCTTGAGACTATATTAATAAGTCTCTCGTAATATATTGGAATTTATAGTAGAAATACCATTATACATATATACTACTGTGTTAAGAAAGTAAGGTGAATTTTTAATTTAAACTTCCCGCGTTAACCGAATCGGACAAATGAATTTTTTTTAAGCTGGTAGGACTGTTAGTGACATCTGTGACAAATTACATGTCAATATGATCATTAGTTTTTAGTTTACGCTTGGTTTTGTGAACAAAGAAAAGTGAATTTGGCGATTTTTACGATGTCGAATTTTGTTGAGCAAAGAAGTGCTATTAATATTTGCTTGCGGAATAAAATTTCCGCCGCTGAAGCATATCAAATGTTACAAAAGGCCTTCGGTGACGAGACTATGTCACAGAAAAATGTTTACAAGTGGTACAAATACTTCAAAGAACGCAGAGAACGTGTTGATGATTTGGAACGCTCTGGACGACCATCGACGTCAATTGATGAGCAACACATCAAGAAAATAAAAAAATTGGTGCTCGAAAATCGTCGATTAACAATTCGAGACCTTGCTGACATGCTTGCAATATCAATTGGATCAGTGCAAGCAATTTTGAAGGATCATTTGTGCCTCAGAAGAGTCAAATCGCGTTTGGTGCTAAAATTCGCGTTTGGTTCTTCGTGAGTTTTTCGCCAAAAACTCCACTCATGTCACTCCACAACCACCGTATTCGCCTGATTTAGCACCGTGTGACTTCTGGCTGTTCCCAAAGCTTAAGAGACTACTCCGGGGAAATCGTTTTGAGTCGATTGAAGAGATCAAACGTGAATCGCTACGCGCATTAAAGGCTATACCTGAGGACGACTTTTTAGCATGCTTCAAAGATTGGAAAAAACGTTGGCATAAGTGTATTGTAGCTAGGGGGGATTATTTTGAGGGGGACGAAATCGATTTGGAAGAATAAATAAAAAAATTTTATTTTAAAACAAAATTCACCTTACTTTTTGAACACAGTAGTGTATATATATATAGAATATTTTATGCATATATAGAAAGGATAAAGGAAATATTAGGATTAATTTACAGTAAAATAGCGAAAAATAGACAAAAAAACGAGAAAGAGATGAGACTGAATTGAGTTGCAATTAAGCTTCTCCTGCAGGAAAGCGAGGCTGACCGACTCTCCACTGAACGATAAACGCCTTTGCGCGAGGTCTGAACAGCGATTCAGCTGACTTGCGGACGGACGAAATATACGAGTAACCGAGTCGGGCGAGTCGCTCTCAAGAAAAGTACTCTCTCGCTCTCTCTCGTTTCTATGACATAAAAATACTTGTTTTACAGCAAGTTATACAGGGTGCGCCATCTCAATCTGGTCGATGGAAGTATTGAATAACTTAGAGAATTTTCAACAGATTTCACAAAGTCGTATTTTTTTTATTAAATTTGATTCATTACAATTTATTTTGATTAGTTTCCAAAAACCACATCGATCAAATGTCCGCCTTTATTACTGAGACAAAAATGAGCTCTTTTTTCGGCATTTTCCATTGTATTTGCCAGCGTCTCGGGCGATATCGCTGTGATTTCGGCTCGAATGTTGTTTTTTAGCTCCTGTATGGTCTTCGGCTTGTTGGCATAGACTTTACTTTTCAAAAATCCCCACAAGAAGAAGTCCGGTGCAGTCAAATCCGGCGATCTTGGTGGCCAGTCAATATCACCTTTCTTTGATATCACACGTCCTGGGAATTTCCGACGCAAATAGTCCATTGTTGAGCGCGCAGTGTGACATGTCGCACCATCTTGTTGGAACCAAAATTCCTTAAGACCTTTTTCACGCATTTGTGGTAAAACAAAGTGTGCCAACATCCACCGATATCGATCCCCATTGACAGTTTCACCAGCTCTGAAGCAAAATGCTCCAATGGTGGTTTTTGAGCAAACACCGGCCCAAACTGTCACTTTCTCATCGTGCAATGGAGTTTCGTGAATAATATGAGGATTATCGGTGCCCTACATGCGACAGTTATGTTTGTTGACAGCGCCAGAGAGGGTGAAATGAGCCTCGTCGGTCATCAGAATTCGCTCCCAAAAATCCGGCTCAGCTTCCTTCATTCGACTAACGTTATTAGCGTAAGCCAAGCGTCGCGGCTTGTCAGTTTCCAATAATCTTTGAGTCAACTGCACTTTGTACGGAAACATGTGAAGACCTTGCTTTAAAATCCTTCTCAAAGTGGTTCCACTGATGTTTAATTGCTGAAACCGGCGGCGGTATGAGACATTTGGATTTTCTGCAACACTCTGTCGAACAGCTTCGATATTTTCATTTGAACGACCTGGACGCGGTCGAGCTTGATGTTGGAGATTCGCTACAGACCCGTGCTCCATGAAATTTGAAGCTAAATGACGGATAGTGTCGCCTTTGGGCGCAGAACGTCCGCGATATTTTTTACGATACGCACGCTGAGTTGACACAACTGAACGATTATTTTCAATGTAAAGCGAAACTATTTCGGCGCGTTCTTTCGGCGTATAGCGATACATGGTTGAAATTGTACTGAAATAACCTATACGAAACGTGTTGGACGACGCTGGTCGGTTAAAATCTGTCAGAGTTATTCAATACTTCCATCGACCAGATTGAGATGGCGCACCCTGTATATATGGAATATGTTACACATATATAGAAATGATAAAATGAAATGTTAAAATTATTTTACAGCTAAATACCAAAAGTAAGATGAAACGAGAAAGAGAGGAAACTGTAACATGTTTCAATAAAGCTTCCTCTGCAGAAAAGCGAGGGTGGCCGACTCTCCGCACCACGATAAACGCCTTGGCGCGAGGGCTGAACGGCGATCTAGCTGACTTGCGTACGGACGAAATGTACGAGTACCCGAGTCGGGTGAGTCGCTCTCAAGAAAAAATACTCTATCTCTCTCTCTCTCGTTTCTATAACACGAGAATAATTGTTTAACTAACAAATTATTTAAGAAAAAGGGCTTAACTATAAGTAGATTATTAGATTAGAAGCAGCAAATTTTAAATTACAACCAGATAAATGCGAGTTTTTAAAAAGAGAAGTCGCGTACTTAGGATATATAATCGGAAATAATGGAGTTCGGCCCGATCCTAGGAAATTAGAAGCTGTACGTGAATATCCCATACTTAAAAATATTAAAAATATTCGACAATTTCTGGAATTAACAGGTTATTATAGGCGGTTCATAGAAGGATATGCCAATATATCAAAACCCCTCACGGCTTTATTACGCAAAGAAAATATATTTGATTGAGGACCCGAACAACAACAGTCATTCGAAATTTTAAAGAATAAACTTTGTACGGCTTCAGTTTTGCGATTTCCTGATTTTTCCAAGCCTTTTATTTTAACAACAGATGCATCGGGTTATGCTATCGGTAGTATACTTTCACAACGAGAAATTAACAACGATCATCCATGCGCTTACGCCTCGCGAGCTTTGAGTCTAGTCGAAGAACGGTACGACACTTACGAAAAGGAAGTATCGGCTATAGTATACTCTATACTCCACTTTCGGCTATATCTGTACGGGCACCATTTCACTGTAGTAACCGACCATAAACCGTTGTTGTGGTTCCGACGGGCTATAGATGGAAACGCTAAAATCCTGCGTTGGAGACTGAAACTCACCGAGTACAAATACGATGTAGTGTATAAGGCCGGAAAAACTAACGTTAACGCCGTCGCCCTCTCAAGAAACCCCATAGAGGCATTAACTACCACAGATGATATTTACATGGTCCGCACGAATCCTTCAAAAAGTCACCGTAAGTAGGGTCAACGTATTTTATCGAATACTGATATACGTCGACTATTAGAAGAAGATTCAGAAGAGGAGGAAAATCTCAGCAACGATGTTCCTCGAAATTGTGGTCGGTGATCCTTTCGAACAGCTGGAAGACATAGCCTCTCTATACAAATCAACGACCACTGGTCACAAAAACGAAATTTTCCAGACGCCGCAGCGAACAAGGCACCACTAAAGAAACCCACCGTAAAAATAAAAGCTAAATGCCTCGGGAGACATGCAAGAATAAAAACATCGAAACTAAGAATAAGCAAGTGACCTACAGTGTTGAGAACTTTCCTCTGCCATCCGACACCTCTTCAGATCGACCGAGTAACCAAACACATGTGCCGTTACCGGTCCTATCCCACAACGATATGCCTCTTAAGAACAACGAATCTAGCGATGAAAGCGAACTCAAAGATCATAACCCTCGAGAAAACTCAGACAGAGCAGTGCAGGGAAAACATGCACGCGAACTCTTCAAAGGTAGCGAAACAGAATCCCTAAGTGACAACATGTCCGACGTAGAACCTGAGAATTCACTTATATTGCCGGCCACCATCCTGCATACAACTACGAAGGGTAGGATTATTGCTTCCAACGTCAAACAATCACGAGACTTATCTAAAAGATATAGAATATGATCCCTCACAGAGAAAGAGAGAGACTTCAATTATAATTCTCTAATTATTACGCTATAAAAATAAGAGACACAGTAATATCAGATATATTTTTTAAATTAATCAATATTTTATGCAAAGCACTTTACACATTTACCGTTGTATGCAACAGCCCTGCAAACACGGTAATCCACGCTCGGAGATTCCTCCACCGTTCATTTTATTTTTATCGTTATAGGGAATTAATTTGTATTGTCACTCGTAATATTGCTTTTAAATTATTTTTCGCTGTGGGTGTTGTCATCACAGTGTACTTCTGAAAAAAGAATGAAATAAGTATTTAATTGAACGCACTGGTCAATAAAAACAACGTGTACAGAATAATCGATACTGTCTTACCTGATATGCCACGACTCATTATACAAAGTTGGCAGCGTTGATGATCTTCTGCCACCGACGACAACTGCGGATGAGGATGGCGGGTGACACTTTTCTCTCCCGAAGTTAGATCTATCTGTACAGTGTATGTATCCTCCTCTCGCACTCCATAACACGAATAACGAACCCTCGGTGTCGGCTCATATGCAGGGGCTGCTCGCTCTGCAAGACATTATTTTTTTATAATAAAAAATAAATATCACGATTTTAAATCACGATTTAAAAATTATTTTATATTTTTTACTTACCACGTTCTGCTGCTCTGCTGCTAATCGACATTGGCACGTATTCCATGATCTACTGTGTTAATGAAACACAGACGTGTGCTTCGTCTTCTTTCTATCGCAGACCTTTGCTGATGCTTCCGTTTTAGGACTGTGATAACTCACATTCTCTCTCTCTCTCTCTCTCTCTCTAGCTGCACATACGGAGAATTATTGCGTTCGCAACGCAACACCCGCTGCATGATCAGCGATATGACCACGAAACAGCATAATTATTTCGGACAAAATAATTTTCATAAGCTCCGTATCCTCCAGCGCTAGCAAGATCCTGATGTGCTCGAGCGCTTTTTCAAAGAATTACTTGGAACCGATGATCACGTACGCTGCTGCACGAGGCGTTTCACTGACAACTATCTTTTCACGGACATATGATACCACCATGTTCATACACCTTGAATCGTTTCACTTTTGCTCTCTAGAGTCTGGATATGAATATCAATTCCTCTACTTATTTCGACTTATTTCGACTTATTTCAACAATGTTTGGAGAGTATTTTCGGAAGCGTTTCCGTTTCGATTCTCCAGATTCCTCTTGATTCTCGTATTCCTCGTTAGCGCTACCGCTTATTTTACCAAATGAGACAGCTCTGTGCTGGTAACACGAGGTTAAAAGTATGTAATGCGTTGTGTGCTCTATGCGGGTATTACACATTTTCTCGGCATCAGCTCCATGAGCTTCGAAATATTGTTGTACGCGAGAAAAATCACTTTTAAACACTCGCCACTCGTCCGCACTGACTGAGTGTAATTCCGGTAAAAGTATTCGACAATATTTTCACCACTGGTGTAAGAGTACACGTAGAGTTTAACTCGAGCCCGGCGACGATTATTTTACCAAATGATTTATTTAAACCGTACATAACGGGGTTCACTATATATGGCGATATCGCGTGAGACGTAGCACCGTTATTTGCCATTTTTATTGCTTTCGTGTAGACTGTAACTTTTCGAATAAATCGTCGGTGGTGTTCATACTCCGTTTTATACAGATTTCCCCCACCATCTAGCTACATCGCCTCTTCTTTTGATACTGCAAATCATACGACTGAAAATTGCTCACCAATATCCTTCGACATTTGTCGCATTCTCTTCAACAGCCTAGTAACAGCAGCAACAAATATATCCCAAAACTCTTGCATACTTTCGCACACCTATGTGCACATGCACACCTCGACATACAGATAAGATGTGTCATGAAAACTAAATAATATTCATCGACGAAATTTAATGATTTTCCTCATGGCCGAGTGCCTTGAAATTAGATGAAAACAATATGACATTCATCAGCGAAACGCGATAACTTAGTAAAGGGTGGTTAAATTTTAAGGGCCGATGTTGAATGTGAACCACACCTAAACGTCAAGTTTTTTTCTGCATTTCATTTGACATTTCTCAATTTCAGACTAACTCAATTTGAACCATGGAAAGATACACAATCGAGCAACGCGTTAAAGTTATTCAGGCTTATTATGAAAATGGGCGTTCAAATCAAAATGCATATCGTGCACTTCGTGATTTTTTCGGTCAATTATATCGTCCAAATGTGCGTACAATCGGAAAAATCGTGCAAAAATTTGAGCAAACCGGGTCTGTAGGAGATATTAAAACACCAGTGCATGCTCGTACAGCTCGTACTGCAGAAAATATTGCTGCTGTTCGCGATAGTGTGGCTGAAGAGCCGTCCACCTCAACTCGTCGTCGTGCCCAACAATTGCACCTCTCACGCTCGTCGTTGATGAACATTATGCATAAAGACTTGCATTTACACGCTTATAAGGTGCAATTGATTCAAGAACTAAAGCCTCTTGACCATTACAAACGTCGTCAATGGTCAGAATGGTGGCAAGAAATGGCAACAGTGGATGATCAATTTTCGAAGAAAATCATCTTCAGTGATGAGGCACATTTTCACCTCAGTGGATTCGTCAATAAGCAGAATTGCCGCATTTGGGCAAATCATAATCCAAGAGTGATTGTCGAAAAACCAATGCACCCACAAAGAGTGACTGTTTGGTGCGGTTTATGGGCTGGCGGTATCATCGGGCCGTATTTTATCCAAAATGAGGCCGGTCAGGCAGTTACTGTGAATAGTGTTCGCTATCGTGAGATGATAACGAACTTTTTATGGCCCGAATTGGAAGATATGGATGTGGGCGATATGTGGTTTCAACAGGACGGTGCCACTTGCCACACAGCTAACGAAACAATGGCTCTTTTGCGCGACAAATTCAATGGCCGTGTTATCTCGCGTGGTGGCGATGTCAATTGGCCGCCAAGATCATGTGATTTGACACCGTTGGACTTCTTTCTTTGAGGTTATTTGAAAGAAAAGGTGTACGTCGATAAGCCAGCAACAATTCAAAAGCTAAAGGATGAGATAATTCGGCACATTAACGGCATAGAACCTCAATTATGCCTAAGCGTCATCGAAAATTTGGACCATCGGATGGAGGTGTGCCGCCGAGGTCGCGGCGGCCATTTGGCCGATATTTTGTTCCATACATAATTGAACCATACCATATTATCATAATAAAAAGAATTGACAATAATTTCCTAAATAATTTGTGTTTTATTCAAAATCAACATCGGCCCTTAAAATTTAATCACCCTTTACATCACCATCGCTAAATATTTTCCTAGGTCTTGCTTTTGTAAAGTGATCGCGTGTGGCCATCTTCTTGGTTAGTCGTATTCATTACATCGCTGCAGTATATTGATTGATGTTTATTAGCTTTCTCAGCTATTTTATACACAGTGTTACATAATTTTTTTACATCTATATACATCTTACTTTACTGTTGACACAACATACTCCTTTAACATTCGTTTAAACTGTTCCAATTTTTCGCAACGTTTCAGTTCAGTTGGCAATGCATTATATATTTTCACTCCTTCATAGTACATACTCATTTGTGCACTTCTCGTTCTTCTAAATTGTATTACTATATTTTCCGCTTGCCTTGCTTCCCTACCACTCTTCGTTCCTACTATTTGTAGCCGATTTTTAAATTCTTTTGGCAGTAGATTCTTCACGGCTTTAAAGATAAATGTATAAACGTTATAGTACAATCTTTGCCTTATGGACATAAATTGTACCGCGCTCAGCATATCTTCTACCTTCGTATAGCGGTTGCATTGTAATATAACCCTCATTGCTCTGTTCTGCGCGATCTGCAGTTTCTTCAACTCTGTTTCACCCATAGCTACTAATAGTGCTGCACAATACTCAAAGTGAGGTGCTATGATTGCTTTATATATCACACATCGCGTATACGCAGATACATAATTCCCCATTCTGTTTAGAAAGCTCGTTTTTTTCCCTATTTTTTAAAACATATACTCACAGTTGTCTTTGAATCGTAGCTTGTCATCAATAATGATACCCAAATATTTTATTGACTCTACTCTCTTAAGTTTCGTTCCATCCAAACACTTCAGTACAATATTCCTACTCGCTACTTTCCTTACACTGCTGACAATCATATATTTTGTTTTCTCTACATTCATTTTTTATTTATTTCTTTCCATCCACTTTTCTACTATACTCAATAACATATTCATCTTTCTCTCCACTTCCGCACTGCTTTTTCCAGGTACATATATCACTGTGTCATCAGCAAACATTTTTATTGCACATTCCTCTGGACACAAATTAACTATATCATTTATATATATAATAAACAGCAACGGCCCTAGTACTGACCCCTGCGGTACCCCATATTCGTTGGGAATAACTTCAGACCATTTATCATTGAATCGAACTTGCTGTGTTCTTATTTCTTAAGTACGTTCTGAACCACTCTAATACCCTGTCTCTAATTCCATATTGGTATAATTTGTCTAATAATATATCCCTGTCGATTGTCTCAAACGCTCTTTTTAAATCCATGAATATTACTCCTACCATTTTCCCTTCACTAATGTACACTTTCCATTGATCTACAACAGTTTGAATCGCCGTTTCACACGAATATTGCTTTCTAAATCCTGACTGATGCTCCGTTATGATGTTATTGGTTTCTAAATATTTTTCAATTTGATTTTTTACTACTAATTCGAGCACTTTTTCGTATAATGGCAACATATTAATTGGTCTGTAATGACTTGCTTTTATGGCTTTGTTTATTTTTGGGATCGGTATAATTGTAGAAGTTTTCCAGCTGTCCGGGCAACATCCCTCCCGTAGGGATCCATTTATTATTTCCACAAATTCCTCTTTTATTGCACTGAATGCCATTTTTAGTATATCACTTGATATTCCTTCTTCTGTTCCCTTCTTTTTAGGGAGTCCTATCACTATTTTCTCCAGATCCTTTATTTCAATATGATTGAAGTTTTCCATTATACTTTTATTGATCATCCTTATCCCTGTTATAATTCTTCTTCGGTTTGGACTTCCAGACGTATCCCGTTGTATTGAGTTAACTATATTCTTTACACTTTGCACATAGAACACATTAAATTTATCAGCTATACTACCTCCCATCATGTCATTCAATATCTCAAAATCTATATTCTCTACTTCTCTAGTACCCATTGATTCTCCTTTGATTACTTCTTTTAACGTTTTCCACATTTTTGTCGGATCCTTCTTATTATCGTCTATCATCTTTTCATAATATTCCTTCTTCTTTTCTCTTATTAATTTAACTACCGCATTCCTTTCTACTTTAAACTGCTGCCAATGCTCCTCCAAACCAGTAGTAATTGCTACTCCGTATGCCTTATCTCTTCTTCTTGCAGCTACTATTATGTCTTCCGAATACCATTTTTTTCCTTCCCATACGCTTGGAATCTTCACTATCTTTCTGGGTGCAAACCTATCTAGAGCACCCACTATGTTATCAACGAGCATCCTTGCTCTTTGGTTTACTTCTACCTCTTGAACTTGTCTTGTGGTAATGCTTAACATCCGTGTAAATTCCTTCACATCAATTTTACTATAGTTTCTTGTTTTATATTCTCTATACTCATTCCTTTCCTTCCTGTTACCTAATATGACTTTTATCCATGCATGATCCGTTATCTTTGGCTCATGTTCCACCTGCACTTGTGCACACCTATTAGCAAATAATAAATCGATAGTAGTTCGACTGTCTTGCGTTATTCTTGTTGGCTTATTAACGTATTGCTTCATTCCTAGACTCAGCATTCCTGTTATCAACCTCTTTTTGTAGAACGTTTCTACCGTGACATCTATATTAAAATCACCTATTATCAAACAGTCTCCTTTTATTGTTAGTTCCTCAGTTATGTTTTCTATGTGTCTTATAAATTCAGCATCCGACGCACTTGGCGAATGATACAAGTAGTATGTGTACACCTTTGCTCCATCCCACTCCTATCCCCACTCCTTCCCCCACCACGCGGCTACCCCCACTACCTCACTTTTCCACCGCCGCGCTACCCACTCTGCTTGACCAGTGTCAGTAACATGGAGATGGTAAAGTGAGGTGGTGTGGGTACCTTGGTGAACAAGGAAGAGTAGAGATAAGAGCAGGATGGAGCAAAGGTGTACACATACTAAATAAATAAATTCATGCACTCACCACTTCTGCTGTTGTTGACCGCTGCTGCTGTACTATCCTTCTCCTTCTACGGCGGTTTTAACTCTCTCTCTCTCTCTTTCTCTCACTTTCACACACACATATACGCGAGCACGCACCCACTCACACCCACACACACACGCACGCACGCATACGCTCACGCACACACTTTTTCTACCTAGCACCGTCCATGTCAGGAGACTCGGGGTCCTCGAAGCCTTCGTCCACGTCGCCGCCATCGTAGCCGATTGCTATGTCCTCTCCGAGAACCCCGAATACGTGTTCCACCACGTCCACATTGTCCAACGTCGTTAGCCTAACACTGGGAGTACGACTCTCGCCTCTCACCACAACACCGTGCAATGATGCGGCGGAACCACACATTGACTCCAGCAGAGGCATTAAGCCAGAGTCGTCAACCCGTTCCAATCCATGCAGATGGCACCCCATGCATAAGGCAGGTATCATGCCGGTGAGGGTATCAGGATAATATAAGTTATCCCAATTGACGAATATTGGGTACCCCTCATCGATTAGGAGTACCTCCGAATATCCGTCACCATCTGCATAGATCAGCTCACCGCGATCCGCACGACCGTTTTCCACAACCACGCACCGCATCCCCTCGTAAAGGTCCTCCAGGGCGATACTAAACGATGCGCGATCCCACTTGTAAAAAACACGATGGAGAATTTTCGCCATCTCCTCTTACGCGTCCCACATTTCATCGGTTCGCAGATGAACCACCATGTCCAAGTCTATATATAAAACACTGCACCAAAACGCGACACCCAGAATACTTGCATCATAACGAGGATACATAGCGGAAAAACGTTTTAGACTGCACGATCACGAAGTTAAAGACAGACTGAATGCTCCGGATGAGGCTGGCGGTGATCACAGTGTTTGAAGATAACAAACCCCCCTCTGAGTCATAACTAGGTGTGCAGCGCTTTGAATGCAATGTCAGCAGTTTTGCACGTGTGTACCGCTTTGCGCTGTGCTTCTCGTGAAGCGAATGCTCTGCAGTAAAAGACACAGAATATGATACCGTGCCGCGAGAGACCTCGATTATATCTAATATATAAAATTCTCGTGTCACAGTTTTCGTTGCCATACTCCTCCGAAACGGCTTGACCGATTTTGATGAAATTTTTTGTGCTTATCCGGTATCTATGAGAATCGGCCAACATCTATTTTTCATCCCCCTAAATGTTAGGGGTAGTCCACCCCTAAATTTATTTTTTTATTTTTTAGACAAAATTTTTAATTTCTATTTTTTTTATGATACAACATACAAAAATACATACAATCCTCAATTTTCACCCTTCTACGATCAACCCTTATTTTTTAATAGCCATTTTAGTAATTTAATCATTTTTCCTCTCCGGTCGAAAACTGATCAATCGTCATTTAATTAGTTATCCCCGCCAGATGTCTACAGGTGTCACTTCTGACCCAGTAAACAGCACGGAGTAGGGATGAGAACGAAGCCGGTCTCCTTTCTTTCTCACTCCCTACACAGTTGTCGGCCATCATTATTGTTTATGCATCAAGTGTAGTAGTAACGTTGATAATAATTATTTTGCTATCTCAGTGTAACTCTCATATTAACTTTTAATCATTCCTATTTTATCAATAATAATTAAATTATCAATTTTGAGTGTATTTTGCACGATTAGTTAATCAAGTGATTTTATAACCTCAAAAGTACTCAACACGTGACACGAGCTTCCAATAACAACGGATTTTGTGTTGTAAGTATACTTTTTTTTATTAATATCGAAAATGTTGTTGATCTTATAAAAATGTAATTTTAATTTAATTTTATTAAAAAAATGCAATTGAACAATTAAGATTTTCATAGTTTCCAAAAAATCAATCATTATGAATCTTTATTTTGAAATGTCAATGGAAATATTGGTTGTATGAAAAAATTATAAGAGACAATGTTTTCATAAAATTTAATTTTTTACTTTTGTTTGAAAAATTTTTCCATAAAACTTATATTTTTGTTATAATTTCATAAATTAAAACTAATCATTTCAAAACTGCGGCAAAAATCCTGGCCCTAATTATACTTGTAACATTTTTCATCATTAAATAATAATAAATTTCATCATTAATTCTATTTATGTATGTTTTGTACAGTGAGCAATGCCAAGAAAACGCAAAGGGGCTGATTTGAGCCGCAGTACAAGTAAAGCTCGAAACTTGCGAAATAGCAGATCCGAAAGAACAGAAGAACAAATCCAGCAACAAAGTACTGATGCACGTGTCAGAATGGCGCAATTGCATCAAGAAGAGCCAGAATATACACGAGCTGAACGCAATGAAGTCAGAAGATTAGAACAACGACAATCACGCCGTTTCACAGTCAATAGACGAAGAACAAATGACCAACAACGACAACAGGTACATCGAGCATTTATATCTGATTCATTCCTGCGTCTAGCATTCCAGTATGAGCCCGATATTGAATATTATGCTCATTCAAAAGTGGTAATTGGTGCTATGGACAAGGAATGTCCGCATTGTCATGCTCTGAAATTCAAAAATGAGCCAGCTGGGATGTGTTGCGCGTCAGGAAAAGTGCAACTACCTGAAATTGAAACACCACCTGAACCATTGAACGGCTTACTTATCGGCACGGATCCAGATTCTAACGTGTTCCTGAAGTCAATTCGAAGATTCAATTCATGCTTTCAAATGACATCGTTCGGAGCAACAGAAATAGTTCGAAATACTAATGCAAATGGTCAACAATTCAATTCTACATTTAAAATCAGAGGCCAAGTTTATCATAAAATGGGCTCACTGCTGCCAATGCCAAACGAACCACATAAATTCTTACAAATCTACTTTATGGGCGGCGAGGATTCCGGAAGCGCACTTGCCAATCGCGTGAATGCACGTTGTGATTATAATAACCTTGATTCACTTTATGCCAGGCGCATCGTCAGCGAGCTAGATGCTCTTTTGAACGAGCACAACGAGTTGTTGAAAATATTCAAATCACATATGCACCAATTACAAAGCGATAATCACGCTATCGTCATTAATCCTGATAAAACACCAGCTGGAGAGCATATTCGTAGATTCAATGCACCCGTTGTTGATGATGTTGCTGGAATCATGGTTGGCGATTGTACAGCTGCACGAGAAATTGTGATTCGTAGAAGAAATAATAATCTTCAGTTCATTGCTGACACACATCGTTCATATGACGCTCTCCAATATCCGCTAATATTCTGGAAGGGACAAGACGGATATTGCATAAACATAAAACAACGAGATCCCGTATCAGGTACTTCATTGATTATTAATTTGATCATTAATCATTTAACAAAACAATTAAATTATTGAACGTAATAAATTTAAATTAATTTTTATGAACAAATATTACAGGAGCTGAAATAAACAAGAACGTTAGCTCAAAGGATTATTATGCGTACCGATTAATGATTAGACGTGGCCTGGACAACGTCATTTTACGATGTCGTGAGCTTTGTCAACAATTCATGGTCGACATGTACGCGAAGATTGAGAGCGAACGACTACGATACTTACGATATAATCAACAAAAGCTGCGCGCGGAAGAGTACATTCATTTGCGAGACGCTATCAACAACAACGCCGACGTCGCCGAAATTGGTAACCATGTCATTTTACCATCATCGTACGTAGGCAGTCCACGTCATATGCAAGAATATATACAGGATGCTCTGACTTTCGTGCGCGAATATGGACGACCATGTTTATTTATCACGTTCACATGTAATCCAAAATGGCCAGAGATTACATCTTTCCTACTGCCTGGCCAAAATGCAATACATCGCCATGACATTACAGCACGTGTGTTCAGACAAAAGTTGAAGTCTTTAATAAGTTTCATTACTAAATCACATGTATTTGGTCCCACACGTTGCTGGATGTATTCGGTTGAGTGGCAAAAGCGAGGATTACCTCATGCACACATTTTGGTTTGGTTCATCGACAAAATCCGTCCTGAAGAAATCGATAGTATCATTTCTGCGGAAATTCCAGATCCATCCACTGACCAACTGCTGTTTGATATTGTTACAACAAACATGATTCATGGTCCATGTGGTACTCTTAATAGTTCATCGCCTTGCATGGCTGATGGAAAATGTACTAAAAATTTCCCTAAAGATTTTACCAATGATACGGTCACAAATGTCGACGGATACCCAATATATCGTCAAAGAAATCCTGAAAATGGCGGACAATCATTTATTAAAAATATCATCAACACAGACATTGATATTGACAATCGTTGGGTGGTGCCATATTCGCCTCTGCTGAGCAAGACATATAATGCTCATATTAATGTTGAGTTCTGCAGTTCTGTGAAGAGCATCAAATACATTTGCAAGTATGTCCATAAAGGCAGTGATATGGCTGTGTTTAGAGTGGAAAATACTAATGTGAATGCTCCTCCAGTGAATAAAAACGATGAAATAACGCTCTACCAAATTGGTCGGTACATCAGCTCCAATGAAGCTGCTTGGCGTATCTTTGGTTTTCCAATTCATGAACGGGATCCAGCAGTTGTTCAGTTAGCCATCCATCTTGAAAACGGTCAGCGTGTATTCTTCACGAACGAGACAGCGATTGATCGTGCAATAAATCCACCTAAAACTACACTCACTGCATTTTTTGAATTGTGTAATCGTGCGGATGATTTTGGTGCCTTCGCACGAACATTACTCTATTCACAAGTACCACGCTATTTCACATGGACTCAAACAAAAACATGGATGCCCCGCAAGCAAGGCTCACCAGTTGCTGCATGTCTCAATTTATTTAAATCAAACGCCTTGGGGCGATTATTTACAGTCAATCCAAGACACACGGAGTGCTTTTATCTTCGACTGTTGTTGGTTAATGTTACTGGCCCATTATCATTTCAAGATATACGTAAAGTGAATGGGCAACAATATCCAACGTATAAAGATGCATGCCTTGCACTCGGCTTGCTGGAAGACGACAACCAGTGGGAATGCATGCTTGCTGAAGCTGCATTGAACTGTACAGCAATACAAATTCGTCTACTATTCGCTATAGTGTTGACTACATGTTTCCCAGCCCGAGCACAGATATTATGGGAAAATCACAAAGATTCAATGACTGATGATATATTGCATCAACATCGTATACGGTGCCACGATCTAACCATAACATTCAGCGACGAAATGTACAATGAAGCATTGATTGCTATTGAGGATCTTTGCATTGTCATTGCCAACTTACCACTTAGTAATTTCGGTATGAATTCGCCAAATCGAACTGCATCTGATTTAATGAATACTGAAATGAATCGTGAACTGCAGTACAGTACTGTAGAAATGGCAGCGATTGTTGCCCGCAATGTCCCACTAATGAATAAGGAACAAAGAACCATTTATGATCGCATTATGCTCGCAGTTTCAGCTGGACAAGGTGGGTTCTTCTTTTTGGATGCACCGGGTGGAACTGGCAAAACATTCGTTATTTCGCTAATTCTTGCTGAAATACGATCAAATAATGGCATCGCATTGGCCGTTGCATCATCGGGCATTGCAGCAACTTTATTGGATGGAGGTAGAACAGCTCATTCAGTATTTAAGCTGCCACTAAATATTCAGAATAACCCTGACGCAGTATGCAACATTAAGAAACAATCGTCCATGGCCACTGTGCTGAAACGGTGTAAAATTATTATTTGGGATGAATGTACTATGGCACACAAACATTCACTTGAGGCGTTGAACAGGACATTGAAAGATATTAAAAACAGTGACAAACTATTTGGCGGAACTCTGTTGGTCCTTTCAGGTGATTTCAGACAAACACTTCCAGTCATTCCACGTTCAACATACGCTGATGAGATCAACGCTTGCTTAAAATCATCTCCATTGTGGCGTAATGTTGAAAAATTACAGCTAAAAATAAATATGCGCGTTCAAATGCTTCAAGATCCATCCGCTGAAACATTTTCAAAACAACTCTTAGATATCGGTGATGGAAAAGTTGCTATAGATGAAACTGGATACGTAAAATTACCGACCGATTTCTGCACAATCGCTGATTCGCAAGATACTCTCATTGAACAAATATTTCCCGATGTACACACACAGTACATAAATCATGAGTGGCTTGCAGAAAGAGCGATTTTAGCGGCAAAAAATGTAGACGTTGACAATTTAAATCTGAAGATACAAATGTTGTTGCCAGGGAACTTGGTATCATATAAATCTATTGATACAGTTTGCGACGACAGCGAAGCAGTAAATTTTCCCACAGAGTTTTTGAACTCACTGGATTTGCCAGGCATGCCACCGCATAATTTACAATTAAAGGTTGGATCTCCAATTATCTTGCTTCGTAATTTGAACCCGCCCCGGCTGTGCAACGGTACGCGATTAGTCATTCAAAAATTAATGAAAAACGTATTCGAAGCCAGGATTTTAAATGGCAAGTTCAGAGGTGAAAATATACTCATACCACGGATTCCTATTATACCTACAGATGTGCCAATTCAATTCAAACGTATTCAGTTTCCGATTAGATTGGCATTTGCAATGACTATCAACAAATCCCAAGGTCAAACGATGTCTGTTTGTGGATTAGATTTGAGAACACCATGTTTTTCACACGGACAATTATACGTGGCATGCTCTCGAGTGGGTAAACCATCCAGTTTGTTTGTGTTAGCTAAAGATGGACTAACGAAAAATATTGTTCACGCTATAGCATTAAGAGATTGATATTGTTTAATAGTGTTACTGTCGTAATTGTTTAATTAATGATATATAATTTTAAGGAATAAATTATAATAACTTAAAAATAATGTTTGCCTTTTGTTATTTTTATATTCCCTCATCGTTCACAGCGCTCCATGCTTATTTCACGCATATACCACATTCTTACATACATACAATATACACATTCTAACATACATACATACTTACAATAAGTAAGCTATTTTTTGTCTACACTAGAAATTACTAGGAAATTATTTATATGGCAAAACAACGTTTGCCGGGTCAACTAGTTTTATATATAATTATAAAAGAAGAGACACAGTAAACCGATGTATTTGTTTTTAATTAATCAATATTTTATTTAAATCACTTTACAGATATTTACCGTCGTGTGCAACATCCCTGCAAACACGGTAATCTTCGCTCGGAGACTCCTCTGCCGTTAAATTTATTTTTATCACTGTCTGATCGTCGAGAGGCAAAAGCATTGTAATATTCACGCACTAATCTGTCGTTTTTCGTTACATTATCGCTAAAGAGATTATTAAATCGCGACATGGTGAAGCCGCACGACATAAGGTGTAGGAATACGATGCAAAATTGTCCACACACATCCGACGTATTACTCTGTAGCTGCTTGAGGCCGTACCGATAGAACTTGCAGTTTCTTCGTAGTCGGGCGAGATGTTGCGGTATAACCGGTGGTAGCCCGTAGCTATCAAAGTACATTCCTTTTCCATGATGGTTAACGTACATGGCGATCCAATGCTCTCCAGGTCCGTCGTGGTTATCCGTGTTAACTACGAGTCCGGCTGGTAACGACCATACACGAGGAATTCTGTCAGCCGGGTATACGCCAACGGTTGAAAGTGGTAGATACTGCAGACTCTCGTAGATTTGTCTAGTGTTCATGCTGAACACATAGTCAATGATTAAATGATGACCGATACGCTTTGAAAGACGTATATATATATGCAAAATTTATTTCACAGCGTCGTCGATCGTGTCACGACCACATGATGAAGATTTCTCCTCTTTTTTATTCTCTTCCTCTTCGTCTGCTGACCAAACATCCATGTATGATTCTCCTTTAAATGGATGCTCGCGAAGCCAATTTTTTATTTGGAAAGCCTGGCGCATTGCACAATGCGAAGACGCTGTATCGTTTATCATAGCGTGTCTGAAGCATTTTCGCAAAGATTTCGGCATAAATGTGTATGATGGGGCGCCCTCCTCATCCTCCAGGTTGGAAATTTCACGACTCGTGATATCGCAAAGAAGTATAGCCTTCTCGTGACCGCGCGTATAGATGCGTCTTGATTTTCGCGAAATTTCACGCAAGTTAGCGTATACCTGTTTACAGCTCACATCGCCCTCGTACCACTCCATACCGTGAAAATATTTTGAGAGAAAATTATTCTGGCTTCTCGATTGCTGTGGTAATTCGGTAAAGTGACACGGCGGTGCAACGATCCAATGAGCAGAGTACGGTCTATCCACTGCTACCACGGCAATTTCTTTCGGAATAAATTCCGAGTCTTTACTACGCATTCCCTGTATATCCACGACGATATCCATTTTCACGTCTAATCCGTACAGATGACCGAGTTCGACTGATTAGTTACTCGCGGACACGCTTCTACGTGTCTTAACACGAAATAATTTTATGCCGACATCAGCACATTTTTCGCTTATCCGGTAAAATCCACCATTACCTGCCGAGAGGCATCAATTTCAAGGACATTATCATATTCCGCGTAGACTACACAATTTATCGTTGAAGCAAGCGCATCCTCAAATCGTACCTCTATTCTCACACTACCGTGCTTTATTAAATTCCAATGTGTATTGCTGTTCGCCGAAAGATCGGGTGTCAAATCAAAAGCAAACAGACAGTATCCATCGCGATAATTATCGCGATCGATCGAATTACCATCGTTCAAGAAATGTATTCCAGTTCCCGAAAACAACGTTTGAAAAGCATCCACATATAGATGATTTTTCGTGAAATCAGGTTGTAACGGTTTCGAAGGTATTTGAGCACCATCTACATACAACGAGAGATAATTTATCTTGTAATTTTGGAAATTGAACGGATTCATACTGAAGTCACCGTTAAACGCTTTGTTATCGACAAAACCGATAATTATACGCTTCGGCAACTGACCTAACACGATATTATCGATAGTCTCTCCATGAACACCCGAGTGTATTGAAACGGCTTTTACCTCGACTCTCGTAAGAGGATATTTAGCCGTAGATTTTGCCAGAGTTCTAGCATGTGAGAGCAGCACACCAGGAGCTATTTTTGTTCTACGAACGAGAAGCGATGCCTCGAGAATCTTTAAGCCGCATTGACCATTCTTTGTATCCCCCACAAGACAAAATGAATCTCTAGACCGAACCAGCCGTAGGCGCATCTCGACACCGTTTAATAGGAACCGCTCCTGATTGAATATATCGCAATGCAGATGACTGAGCAAGTCTACAGTTTTTTCGACATTTAAAAATTGTTTTCTCTTCACAAGTCCCGTATTTTCCGATGTTATATCATCCATTTTTCCAGGTGTATCGTCGTACCAGAGAACGCTCGTGAGATGCGAATTTTTTGCTGCTGGACCGTAATTCAAAAGTGTTTCTATGTACGCTCGATAAGCGTAGGCGTTATTTGGAGGTGAAACTAATTTTTGATTCAGGTATACATCCACCAGATTAAACATAGAATGCAAGAGATTGTTTACAGGGCCGGCACTTACTTTCGACGATGTGCCCACGGCAATTTCCGTAATGGTAGGAGATGTTATTTTCACTCTCAGACTAAGCATAGTATGCGCGAGATCGATATACTCATCACCCTGTCCGGGAATAACAAATTCAATCGGTGAATCATCTGTTAGCGAAGATATTGGTTTGTAATACACCCAATTGGAGCCTTCGATAGTAGTTTGCGTCGGTGGGAGTGAAAATAATTCAAGTTCCGATTAAAGACACTCGCACGAGTGCGCATGTAGAAAAGCCATCTTGTTTCAGCTATCCAAAAATATCTGCAACTGTTCGTTGACGAGTCTTCTTCTTCTTATTGTTCTTATTATTGTCCTTCTTTTTTATTGTTTTTCTCTTTATTACACTTTTATTTTTACGAGAGATACGTCGTGGTTTACGTTCGTTCGATGAATGAGGAGTACGTGAAATTTTGCGCTTTTCATAACCAGACCCCCGCATGAGAGTGTCAATTTTTTCAGAGGCTTTGCGTTTGAGATTACTGCCTGATTCTCGCGCTCTCTCGTGAATAGCATCTTTCACAGCTATATTTCTATCGAGGATATCACCGGCTACGTTTACACCAGCGCGCAACGCCTCTTTTCCAACTGCTTTAGCGCCCTTCTTTAAAAGTGGTAACACTCGACGAAACAGGCCCCCGAAAAAGCTACCGATACCGTGTCCTCGCTGATTAGGTGTTCCGATATAAACATGGCTAATACCACCGTACCCGCGACGACCCCATCCGTGCTGCACACTGTCAATATCATCCATAGTGGTGTAATCAATCGTGGGACCTTTTGAAATGTAGTGTCGCAGTCAACGTTCCCTGCTCGAATGGTATAGGATCCCCAAATTCGTCTCTTATATCGATCTCGATAGTGTGTAAATTATTGCGCAAGAGAGGTATATATCGTGGCGTTGAAAACGATTTAATTTTTATCGAACCATACGGACAGTCATCAGTATCAATGGGAACAACTCGTAAGAGGGGTGTTTGTACATCGCCTGTAATATAGCTCTCGCAGATATCTGTGTATAAAAACCTGCTGCCCGGTATAGCACCGGTGAGAGATGCAGGCCTCGACCCTGTGTATTCGCAATGCGGTTCTATCATTACGGGGCTACAAGCCTCTTCCGAGAATCCTAGTAGCCTTGCGATAGCGGGCGATACGCGAAAGTCGTGGTAGCGTAGATCGTCGCATACGCGTGCCACTTCGACCTGCCCGCTCGGAAGCGATTTAAAGCGCAAATGATCGGCCACGTGAGGTAGCTGATTTATACTCTCCAAAAGAGCGTCTATAGAGCGATATACACCAGGTGCTACTTGGTCTCTATCAACGCTCCTCCGTGTTAAAAGATTTAAACCCGATAAATCATAATCACCATCCTCAAAAGTTACGAGATTTTCTACAGTAGGAACATGTAAAAGAGTCATCGGATAAGCAATTTCCACAAGAGAAACAGCCCATTCTCCGTGCAGGCGTATCTGACGCGGTAGTTTTGTAATAAATTTCATCGTCGTATTATCCGGAAAATACTGCATACTACTGTTGCTCGGTAGTACGACAAAGAAAGAGCTATCCTTGGAGCTCATATTTATCACGGACGATGAACCCGAGCGTTCTTCTTCTTCTTCTTCTTCTTCTTTGTCCTCTTCTTCTCTTTCGTCTTCTCAGATGACGGAGGCACTCGTACTCGTGATAATTCTGCTTCGTAGAAAATACCGTCGATAGTCTCGTTATTCAGATCGTGTGAAATATACACGAATGGCTCTCGATTCAACGATATTCGTTGAATCTTGAATAATTCGTTACTCCAACCACCCTCATATCCTTTCACGAAAGCTGCTTTAGCTGTACTGATACGTACCAAGTCACCGACGCTGTATTTAGGCTTTTTAATTTTTTTCGCGTTACGCTCGTAACGCCGTGCTAAATTGTCTCGGGCTATAGAGGCATTTTCGAGGGTTACTTCGCTCGGAGGAATACGCGTTCCGCTGTGTCTAGTGTGATTATAAGCATATAAAAAATTTTGTAAAACATCGATGTAACGCTTATTTCGCGTGTATGTAAAGTAGCGCCACATTCGCTCTTTTATTGTTCGATTAAAGCGTTCGGCAATCGAGGCTTTTATATCAGGGTTACGAGCAGCGCGAAAATCGATATTCTTTTTCTTGAGAACTTGCTGAAACGGTGCGCCGATAAATTCTTTGCCTCGATCAGTTTGCAATTGTTGCGGGCGACGATTGTTACTGCGCGCGAGTATGCGTGTGAGACCGTGGGCCACGTTTGCGCTCGTTTTGTCACGCAAAGCCTCGACCCACGCGTATTTGCTCAACACATCAATAACAACAAGCAGATACGCGTACCCATCGTTGTACGTGGCTATCGAGCGAAGATCAGCTAAATCAGCCTCCCATACATCGTCTATATTACTCACACTGTACGTACGACGGGGAAATCGTCGTCGTACGAGGCGATGCATGTTATATGAACCCTGTGTCTCGAGCCATGGTAAAACATTTTTTCGCGCTACTCTACGATCCACCTGGGCCAAATTTTTTGCTCGAGAATAGGAAGCAGGATGAGCGGTGTCATAATAGATTTTTTGAAGAATTTTCATAATTTTAGCGATGACCAGTTAAATGGATTCTTTTTCTTTTTCTTTTCTAACTGTGTGGGTGCTCGA
Organism: Cylloceria caligata; assembly: GCA_963942595.1. NCBI lineage: Eukaryota > Metazoa > Arthropoda > Insecta > Hymenoptera > Ichneumonidae > Cylloceria > Cylloceria caligata. The sequence goes on along the minus strand of OZ012704.1, from coordinate 65,518,492 downwards.
TATTCTACTTGTGCAAAGTTTTGCAATTGTTCGTCCTCTTCTTCATTCCCCTCCTCCCCCTTGATGATGTCGTTTTCAGCCGTGAGCATTAAATCTCTGTTTGAGTATGCGGTCTCGGCCTCGTCGTCGTTGTTGTTGTTGTTGCTACCGTTGCTGCTGCTGCTGCTACTATCGTTTTCGCGCGGTAAAATAAGATGCCGCTGTGGTGTCGAGGATGATGTAGGTGTAGGCTCGTGTAGTAACGCGGGGTTACCGATAAATTCACGCGGCATCTGTATCGCTCGCAGGAGTTTGGCAAAGTGAGATCGTCCGATGGGTTTCTCGCGTTTTCTAGCTCGCATAGCATCGTTAACAAGATCAACGATATTGGAATTTGAAATTCTTCTGCCGTCTATGGAAACAACACCGTTACGATCCCATGTCATTTTTTTACCAACGGCGCTGCGATGCAAATTGCCAAGCAACGATATTGCTTTAGATTTAAATTTTTTTGGTACGCTATCGATAATAAGTGTGTCATTGAGCCGCGATTTAACTTTGTTCATTAAATCGTCGTCGGATTTATTCTCGTGGCTATCGAGTATTGCTACTTTTCGTTTTGATGAAATATTCGGTACGGCATTATCGTACTCGACCATGTGAAGATAACGCTGTAAAACCTGTTGGTACGCTATCCACTTCTCTCTCTCGCTCTTGTACGAGTAAGAGTTTAGAATTTCACTCAGCTCAGAGTCGAGGCGCGATAATGGCGTACCGGTAGTCTGTACGGAAGGCAACGGGTCTGCACTAGTAGTAGTAGTAGTAGTAGTAGCAGCAGCGGCAGTAGTGGCGAGTCCAGCGAGACGATGTATGTTATCATGAGGAATAAGTACCATCTTTCTGGCATATTCCATGTCTCGCGTAGGCCAAGACAGGCGCAAGAAGCAACTTGAGAAATCCGACACAGTGCTCGACGATGATCTTCCTCTTACCGCTCCAATTTCCCCTTTTGGCGGCTAGTCGCCGAAGAATTGTCGCGTGCCTCCGAAGATGATTCTTTTGCACGTTGTTCAGACTCACGTTTCCCTGTAAAACGTTTAGAGCACACTCGCATATACAGCGTACAAGCGCTACATCTGCTTTGCGCAAAATTGCACGTCGTTGCTCTTGCTTCAGATAACACAACGCTTGCAATATAATAATCTGCTTTTTATCGAGAGGTCCGCGCAACGCCATCATCCGTCATTTCGCGCATGTATTTAAAGAATTTTTTTACAAAATATGTTTTACCACATCCCGTAGGACCGCTTATCACAGCTGTCCACGGATGTTTCCAGCGTGTATCCATATCGACGAGTGTCTATCAAAATCAATCAGCAGACTCTTAAATAAGCTTATACCGCGGCTGCGGCTGCGGCGGCGGCGGCGGCGACCCCGCGGCATCAGCTATTTTCGCGGCCTTAAAGAGCTGATAAGACGCGGCGCGCCTTCACTAGCTGATGAGGCGCGGGCCCGCGGTATAAGCTGGCGTTTACGCTGTATGTATATTAAATAACGATAATTTTTATATTTCTCACAAATAAAGCAATATTTTTATTTCACTATGCATACATCTCTATATACAAATTTTACGAATCATCAAATTCTAAACAACAATATTATATCCACGGATGTAGCACTAGAAAGCCAGAACAAAAGGAGACACTCGATAAGAAAGACGGGACAAAAGGAATCAACGATGAGAAAGTCAGCACAAAAGGGAACGGTAGAGAGATAGCAGCTACTGTTACGAATATCAGCACAAAAAGAACGATCCGATAACGATTTTATACATGATAAATCAATTTTTTCAATGTATTGTACACTGTAAATATGTTACATGAAATTAGACAAAAAGATTATTTTTAAATATCGCGAATTCACCCGTAAAACTATATACTTTTTTGCGTTATACTAATTAGCGTATTTCACAATAGCCATACGGTACAGTAGAGTACAGCCCGTGCCGTTTTCGCTTCGTGTTAACAGGCTCGCATGATTTCGTTTCTTTACGCGTTACTACATGATGAAATTCCGTACGTCGAATAGCGTCGAATTTTAAAATAATAGGTACGCTCCTTGCTCCTGTCACGAAAGATCGTAATGCGTTATAATTTACGTGACGGCTATTCGCAAAGTTTAGCGTGATACCCTTCACTTTACATTTTTCAATAATCGTACCGTCGGCTTTACGAACAAGGTATGCGTAAAATTTTGGTCCACCCGAAACGAACGAAGTTATATAACTACCAGGCCCGTATTCACTTAATTCATCCGTGAGATCTCCTAGAAATTGACCGATTGGCGGCTCATACTCGTTACCACCGGGATGGCTCACGTAAATACAGGAGTCCGTATCGCAGTACAATATTCGTCGCCCGAGCCCCTCAAGATAACTGTATAATTTTAGGCGTGCCTGTGCCGTCGTGTATGCTGCAATCACGGCGTTTGATGTCGGTGATGGTTGGATAGCATCGCGGTTGCTCACATAGTTTACATACATAATCTTGTGATTAACCGGTAGAATCCCCGTCACCTCAATCTCCGAAATCGTTAGTAAATTCATTAACTCCGCGCGCGTGAAGACGATAACGGTTTTCGTGAGATTCTCTCGTTGACCAAACTTTCCCCAGAATGAATTAAGAGCCAATTTCGCTAGTGAACGTAAACCCGGATTTGGCTGCAAAGCACTTCGCTCGAGATATACACCCTCAGACTCCTTGTACAATGCTATAAAACGCTCTATTGCTTCCTCGTCATCGTTACACTCTGTTGGCGGACCACTCGCCTCCTGTTTTATTTTTAGGAATGTATCGATGTACTCGGCAAAATGACCGCCTCGCCGCGTTGTCAAGTCATACTGCGTAACAATGTATTGCCAAATTTCATAGAAACGTAAATCAGCGAAACCAAAGGCCTTAGGTAAAGCGCTAAGAGCCATGGGTAAATAGTTTAGACTATCGAGAAAAACGACATCGCCAATTTTCATCGAGACAATCTTCGTACCGTTCATAATCAGAGAGGGCAGCTGTGTTTTTTGCACCTCGATTAAATACCGTAGAATAAATTGTGCGTCGAAACCTCTAGCATTATGGGCGATGCAGATGGTCTTTTTAAATTTTTGCGATAATGCCAATTTTACGAGATCCCCAACAGGATCATCGATAAACACGAATTCACGTTTACCACAGTTAGCACAATCTGTCTCTATATCTGTGATATCCAGACATGCCATACATACGCATTGTGCGACACATAAATTCGGCTCGTGAATTCGTGTCGATTTATTATCATGCAATTGCGCGTGTTGCTGCGTCTCAAAATCATAAAATAAAAATCTCGTGGAAGACTTGTCTTTTTTCTTCTCCTTTTGCGCATCTGATTTCTTAAGAGGTGCTATAAAACATGCATGCGTAGTCGGCCGCGTTTGTTTGCATGTAGCACAAAACGATATACCACATACATGCATCTTTTTATCTGTGGTTTTAATCATACGCGAGCAGCCTCTACAGATTTTCAATGCGTTACAGACGCTGTACCGTCTATATTTACGAGACGTGATACCCGCGGAGCCCTCACTCTTGTGATGAGCGAGGCAAAAAGCACCAAAGAACGAACGATTACAGTCTGCGCAATACTCAGGCTGAGAGTCTCTATTACCGTTGCAATAAGTGGATTTACATCGAGCACATTGATAGCTACATCGATGCTCGAGTACTCGAATATACTTGGAGTTACATTGCGTGCAGAACCCCCGACTACCTAGCGCACCGGCGAGATTTAATATCGGTTGATAGTGATGAGAACGCTCGTAATAGAGAATAAAGAGTGTATGATTAATTTTACCTGTTGCAGTGAGTACGTATTTTCGCCCATCGTACAGAGCCGGAACGCGTTTTCCGAAGGTGAGAAATTCATAAACAACAATCGCTATACCCTCGTGAACCAAGTACTCCTGAAAGAGCTGAATTTCGCGCGCACCACACCCCCTAGACGGTGTCGTTACCCCTGCATTACGTGTGAGCTCTATCGCCGCTGTATATTGCGCACCTCGAAGCCCGTTCCGAATTTGACACCATCGTCTGTGTAGCACACCCGCACGTATTTGACCGCGTTCGGCATGCGCTCGGGCAGTGACAAGGGATCGTTGTAGACACAAATTATCGCGATTACTTATGCGTAAAATTGACTTTTTTGCTATAGACTCGTGTGTAAGCCTAGTGCCCACACCGGCTCCTTCGACGCCTCGTACTATACACGTCGTCATTCTACATGTACCAGCGTCTATTCGAAATTCGCGCGCGCTCTGAGCTACACTATTAATTAGTCGCCATATATCGTCGGGAACGATGTCACGAGCTGGTCGAAATGATAACCATACAGGTCCTTGCGCAAAAGACGGTACGCTCAGAGTCATACCCACATAATCATGTCCTTCGCACGATTCTGTAAGACGTGTGAGAACATCTCGTACACCTCCCTCGAACCATGTCAGATGATCGATACCGACCGGTGGCTGACGAAAATAAAAATCTGTCTCTCGACCCTGCATCCTAAAGCGTGAAAAATAACGTCTCTGCTCGTTGTCGATACCGAAACGTTCACCAGGAGGCAAAATATCACCACCCCGTGCAGCAGTCCTTCCATCGCCGGTCTGTCCACCTGCAGGCATAATTAAACCATTTATTAGAATTTTTATTTAATTTACTTTAAATTTTTGTTTGTCGCTGGCTATATACTATGCATATAATTCGTGTAACGTAAGAATTACAAACTTATATTTGCTTCTAGTCCTCGAATCCGTCGACTGCACCCGGGAACCGCCGACGCATTTCGTAAACCAACTCGATTGTCGGCGGTCTCGGCACAGTGAATCGTGCAAAGCGAAAAACGTTTGGGTCCGTCTCGTACCCTGCTTTTTCATTTTACTATTATTATCCGCGTAATTTTTTTATTTTTGTCAGCGTAGTTGTATTATTAAAAGCTTACCTGAATCTACAGGGTCCTCCTCCTCTTCCTCCTCCTCCTCGTCGTCATCGTCTACGTCTTCCTCCTCCTCCTCCTCTTCTTCTTCTTCTTCTTCTTCTTCTTCTTCTTCTTCTTCTTCTTCCTCTTCCTCTTCTTCTTCTTCTTCCTCTTCTTCTTCTTCTTCTTCTTCTTCTTCTTCTTTTTCTTCTTCTTCTTCTTCTTCTTCTTCCTCGCTGTCTGTATTGCTGTTGGCATCATCGTTTGAACTGTATTGTCGCGATGGGCCTGCGACGGATTCATCTGGTTCTCTCGAGGGGCCTGCCATGAAAAGACCGTTTGTAGGTTTATAACCGCAGAATGGCTGGGTAAAATTTATCCAGCGATTCCCTACGGTGCTGTCGCCATCGTTGTCCCTGCTATGATCATCTGAATCGGTTCTACCCTCCTCATCGAAATCATAGGTGTCGGATCCCATTTCTGCGTCCTCATACCGTCGAACTATATAAAAATCTTATGAAATAAAGGAAATAAAATAAAAGTAATTAGCGCTGTATATTACTTACGTCTTTCATTGAGTATGGGTTGCAGAGCAGTCTCATTCAGCCAGCCTCGTCGACGAATAACACGCACCACCGAATCAATAATTATTTGATTATCAAACAATCCAATATTATACGTGTCAACTAAATCGCGCTGATGACACTCGCACAGCATACCGCGAATTTTACGAACAACCGCCTGTGTCGGAAGTTCCCATAGGGTGATCTGTAAATTTCTTCTACCCCAGCGCGAACGCAACGACGGTCTACGCTTCAATATAAACTCTATCAATTTTCTTATCAATGAGCGCTTTACCACTCTGACCATGATTGTGCTGTTAGAGTAGTAGTAGTAGTAACCACAGTAAATCAGACAATTAACTAGAGAATTTTCAAAGCGGCTCACTTTTATATATATTCCTTTAACAAGCTCTCTCTCTCTCTCTCTCTGCATATACTGCAACGATGTAATGAATACGACTAACCAAGAAGATGGCCGCACGCGATCGCTTTACAAAAGCAAGACCTAGGGAAATATTTAGCGATGGTGGCGTACTTAGTTATCGAGTTTCGCTGATGAAAGTCATATTGTTTTCATCTAATTTCAAGGCACTCGGCCATGAGGAAAATCATCAAATTTCACCGACGAATATTATTTAGTTTTCATGGTACATATTATCTGTATGTCAATGTGTGCGTGTGCGCATAAGTGTGCGTGAGTATGCAAGAGTTTTGGGATATATCTGCTGCTGTTACTAGGCTGTTGAGGAGAATGCGACATATATCAAAGGATATTGGCTAGCAATCTTCAGGCGTATGATTTGCAGTATCAAAAGAAGAGGCAATGCAGTTAGGTGGTGGGGGAAATCTGTATAAAACGGAGTATGAACACCACCGACGATTCATTCGAAAAGTCACAGTCTACAGGAAAGCAATAAAAATGGCAAATAACGGTGCTAAGCCTCATGCGATATCGCAGTATATAGCGAGCCCCGTTATGTACGGTTTAAATAAATCATTTGGTAAAATAATCGTAGCCGGGTTCGAGTTGAACTCTACGTGTACGCTTACACCGGTGGTGAAAATATTGTCGAATACTTTTACCGGAATTACACTCGGTGCGGACGAGTGGCGAGTGTTTAAAAGTGATTTTTCTCGCGTACAGCAATATTTCGAAGCTCATGGGACTGATGCCGAGAAAATGTGTAATACTCGCATAGAGCACACAACGCATTACACACTTTTAACCTCGTGTTACCAGCACAGAGCTGTGTCATTTGGTAAAATAAGCGGTAGCGCTGATGAGGAATACGAGAATCAAGAGGAATCTGGAGAATCGAAACGGAAACGCTTCCGAAAATACTCTCCAAACATTGTTCTTCAGCGGTTTACATTTGATATGCTCGTCGAAATAAGTAGAAGAATTGATATCCATATGCAGGTTCTAGAGAGCAAAAGTGAAACGATTCAGCGGTGTATGAACGAGGTGGTATCATATGTCCGTGAAAAGATAGTTGCCAGTGAAATGACTCGTGCAGTAGCGTATGAGATCATCGGTTCCAAGGACTTCCTTGAAGAAGCGCTCGAACACATCGCGATCTTGCTAACGCCAGAGCATACGGAGTTTATGAAAATTATTTTGTCCGAAATAATTGTGCTGTTTCGTGGTCATATCGCTGATCATGCATCGGGTGTTGCGTTGCGAACGCAATAATTCTACGTATGTGCAGCTATTTGTGATAAAGAAACTGTTGTAAATAATTGTATATAGTGTACATGTCGCTCGAAATATTATAAAGTATACTGTAACGTACAGACTACCTAATAAAGCACGGTGCACACACTAAGGCATCGCTACCGCACGTTATATACACCAAGTAGACTAGCTGGTACTCGACAACTCGCGACGCTCGGTACACACACAACGGAGCACGGCTACCGAGCGTCACTCATACCATTAGGCCGATATATCGGTGACCAAGTCCCGTTATTCCGTTTGAAAAATACAGGCAACGGAGTATTAAAAGGCCAACGACGATTTTTAAAATGACGTACCAGTGGGCTACAGGACATGGGCTACAGGACCGCCACCAACTATAGTGATACCGAAAGCATGGGCCAGCTGGAGGGGATTCTGGTATAAAAATACCAGAATTTCGGCATTCGGGGAACAGTTTTGTTCGCAGGTCCCGCCAACGCAGAAGTCCAGCTACCAGGAAGGAAGAGCAACCAACCCTCGCTAGGTGCAGCCAAACTGGTACCAAGAGAGCCCAGCTGTAGTACCTGACACACATACTTGACGGGAAGCAGCTGAGTCGGTGCTGCGTTCAAGGCCGACGCACCGTAGACCCAAACATAAACAGAGCGGTCTATCGCTGTCTCTCTTCCTCACACTAGTAGCCGCGGACGGAGCTATCTAATCAAGCAAACTCAACAGTCTTCTCTCTCTCTGACACAAAATACGTTCCGAAATATTTTAAATAACGAAGATATAAGATCTTCATATTAAAAACCAGGGAATTATGGTAGTAATTCAATAGGGATCGAATATAGAATAAAGAGGCAATAAATGCACAGGGTACGGCCCTGATATACCGAGACACTGCGCATGCACTCAGAATGCATCGTACGGACACCGGATAGTAGCAGCGGTCGGGTGGACGCGTAGTCGACCTCTAAAAAATATAGATATCCACTCCTACCAACAGACCTGTAGCGTTGGAAAGTAGACTATTCGGCGGTAGAATCAAGCGACGGCCGGTCAGTTACCGACAGTACGCGTGCTAAAACTCTTACCTAAGGAACGCGGCGGGTAGATCAGAATTATCAAGCAACGTTTATTTTTCTTTTATTAATTCAATATTAGTTAATGAATATCTTCACATTATGAATTATATTGTTTATCGACATCTCTTTTCACGCCATCGAACATATTGTTAAAAGTTACATTTTTATCTTTATGAATTCTTTAACTACACCTGCGGACACGATTGTAACTGCACTCGAGTGCCCGGGAATAATTACATGTAAGGCCCGAGGTAGCCAAAATACCGAGAACAACAGGGTCAGATAATTGAATCTTCTATGCATTTTCCGGATGTATCGCATAATTTCTATCTGTTCATCTGAATAAACCCTACTTCTACCTATTACAAAAGCCTAAAATTACTTTCCTTCCTGCTCGAGTCCGAACAAGCCCATTAAGGGCAATGTTAACGTTTAATACCGTTACAATACACAGATGTCAGTCACAGTGAGAGAGAGAAAGAGAGAGAGAGAGAGACAGTCGTAAAACCGAAGCATCAGCAAAGGTCTGCGCTAGAAAGAAGACGGATCGCTCGTCTCTGTTTTATTAACACAGCAGATCATGGAATACGTGCCAATGTCGATTAGCAGCAAAGCAGCGGAGCTTGGTAAGTAAAAAATATAAAATAATTTTAAATCATGTGATATTTATTTTTAATTAAAAAAATAATGTTTTGCAGAGCGAGCAGCCCCTGCATATGAGCCGACACCGAGGGTTCGTTATTCGTGTCATGGAGAGCGAGAGGAAGATAGAGCTAACTTCGGGAAAGAAAAGTGCCACCCGACATCCTCATCCGCAGTTGTCGTCGGTGGCAGAAGATCATCAACGCTGCCAACTTTGTATAATGAGTCGTGGCATATCAGGTAAGGCAATATCGATTATTCTGTACACGATGTTTTTTATTGATCAGTGCGCTCAATTAAATAGTTGTTTCGTTCTTTTTTTCAGAAGTACACTATGATGACAACGTCCACAGCGAAAAATAATTTAAAGGCAATATTACGAGTGATAATACAAATTAATTCCATATAGCGATAAAAATAAAATTAACGGTGAAGGAATCTCCGAGCATGGATGACCGTGTTTGCAGGGCTGTTGCATACGACGGTAAATGTATAAAGTGCTTTCCATAAAATATTGGTTAATTGAAAAATATCTGATCTTACTGTGTCTCTTATTTTTATAGCATAATAATTGAAGTCTTTCTCTCTCTCTCTCTCTCTCTCTCTCTCTCTGTGAGGGAACATATTCTATATCTTTTACTGCAGAGCAAGCACTTTGCGAGGAGCATAGCGCAGGGCTATGCATGCTCGAAAACCTCTTTCGTTGCATTCAAAGTGATGGATACCTAGTTATGATTCATAGGAGGCTGTTATCTTTATGCCCGTGATACTCTCTAGTAGCGTCTCGAGCATTTAGTCTGTCTTTGGCATCCTGTTTGGAAACAATAAAAAGCAATATGTATCCACGATACGGCAAGGAGATTTTAAGCGACGCGTTTTGGTGCCGATTAATGTTTGTCGAGAGTGTGATGAGTGTGTTTCTGCGTACGCAGGAAATGTGCGATGCATACGACGAGCTGGAAGAGCTCCTACGTAGTGTGTATTTAGTGGAACGTCGTGGAAGATCCATTGAACTTGGGGAGTTGCATATCGGCATGTCCTGTATTGTGCCTCGTTTCAATAACGTTGCCCGCGGGGAAGTGGTTTACCCGGACTTTGATGGGTACTGCGAGGTGCTGCTAGTCGATTTCGGCGAAACTATTTACATCGACTGGTCTCACCTATTTCATCCGGATCCTCTAGCAAGTATGCTACCGGTTCTTGTCATGGAGTTTTCCATATACGGACTCGACCGCGTGGACGTTGCAGGTATCGAGCAGCTCGTCGAAGAAGCGTGCGGTGGAGATGACTTGATCGCTGTCATGATGCGACCTCTTGCCGGCGATAGCGTTCCGCGGGTTCGCTTATCGAACGGTGAACGCGTGGATGTGGCGGCGTTTATTATAGAAGCCCTCGGTGATGAGATAGATATCGGCTACGATATCGATGCCGTGGACGAGGGCTTTGACGAGGACATAGTAATGAATTGAAGACGCTGTGCATGTGTATGTGTGTGTGTGTGCGTGTGTGAGAGAGTACATTCGAGAGACAGGAGTTTAAAATCGCTTTGGCAGGAGGGTAGATGCCTACAACAGCTGCGGTGGTGGTGAGTACATAATTTTATTCATTTTCCCAAGTATGTGTACACCTTTGCTCCATCCTACTCTTATCTCTACTCTTCCTTGTTCACCAAGGTACCCACACCACCTCACTTTACCATCTCCATGTTACCGACACTGGTCAAGCAGAGTGGGTAGCGCGGCGGCGGAAAACTGAGGTGGTGGGGGTAGCCGCGTGGTGGGGGAAGGAGTGGGGATAGGAGTGGGATGGAGCAAAGGTGTACACATACTACTGATACACAATTACTATCACTCCTTTATAATGTTCGTCCTTGACCTCAATTCCAGCACACCAACAGTTTGATTCTATTTTATTTATTGGTATCATATCATATTTAATATCATCTCCTATGTATAAAATTGCACCACCTGTATTTCTATTCTCCGCATCACATCTGACTGCACTATAGCCCGGCATATACACTTCTCTGTCACCAATTTCAGCTGTCACTCTGGTCTCTGATAACGCTATGAATGCGGGTTTCATTTTATCCACTATTTGGTATCGTATTTCATCCTTATGTGCTATCAGACTTTGTGCATTTGTATACCATAGCATTTCCTCCTTCAGTAATTGCTAATCGTCCCATCCTGCTCTCCTCTTCTCTTCTTGGATTGCTCTTTTGTACGTTGGGCATTTCCGATCTAATGCATCATGTTCTATGTTTATCTCTGAGTTGTATGCTTGGTTTTTAAACATGCAGTTTATGCACTTGTTTTTCGTCGCTGTACATTTACTCGTTTCGTGATTTCCCGCACATTTATGGCATGTTTCCTCTCTTGTGCAGTTCTTGGCTATATGATAGTAGCCCCAACATTTATAGCATCGCTTCACATTGACGTGGTTGTAAACCGGACATTTTCTCGAACCCACGCTGATCTTACCTTTGTTCAGTATCTCTTGGTGGGTTCCTTCATCCACTATCATTATTACTGATCCTTCGTGTCTCTCTTCTTTGTTTATTCTTTCAACAATTTTCATCTCCCTTCCTTCCTTTTCTTCCATTGCATTCTGTTTCTTTATTGTTTCAACCAGCTCATCATCCGCCAGCTCTAGTTCGTCCACTTCCATGTTAACAATCTTAATTTTTGGTTTTTGTTGCTTTGTTTCCATAACTTTAAATCCCTCGCCCATTTTCTCGTGTCTTTAGCTTTTCTATTTCTTCAGTCGTTTCACAGCCCAAAATCACAGTTCCATTACTGCCTTTCTTTAACCTTGTTACTCCCACAGCCATGTTTTTTATGTCTATCTTTTCTTTGATCTTCTTTTTCGTGGCCTCACTTTCTTGTTGTTCGTTAGGCTTAATAATTATAACCGTCTCCTTTTTCTTTTCTTTGACTGCTCCACTATAGGTTCTTGTTACTTCCCTTGTTGTACCTAGAACTCGTCCTTGTATCATCTTTTTTATTTCTTCCATTTCGATCTTCATGCCTTCCAATTCTTCTTGTACTATTTCCTTAATTATCACCCTAACTTCACTCTTGCATGCAACTTCGTCCTTTATTTCTTTCACATTTTTCACCAACCAGTCTATTTTTCCTTCGATATTTGCCGTCGTGCTAATACCTCTGCTTCCAGTAAATGATCCAGTCGAACCCGATCGATCTTTGCTGTTACCTGCACCAGGTGTCAACGTCTTTTGGCTTTCGTCAACTACGAATTTATCGAATGGACCGTTACATGGCACTAGTTCTCTGTTTTTATCGTACACCTCATGTTTACACACACATCCCGGATGATAAAACAGTTTCGGGCACGTCTTGCATCGCACTACCTGACTTTTTATAGCTTTTTTGCACGCTGAGCATCGATATTCATCGTACTCAGTCGTGCTATCCATTTCGTCCGTGTTCGCACAAATGCCGTGGTTCGCGCTATTGTCGTGTCACCGTGGCAGCGCGAATGGTCGCCGTCACCACTTTCACACGAACTTCAATATCTAAAATTGTTCACAATACCGCGATCCCGATAGCTATCAGAATCATCTATCGTTCTAAATGCTCATTACACAAAACCGCACATTCCGTAATAGTCTTATCCTCATTATAGACTTATATTTCACAAAAAATTGGCTCAAAGACGGAGCACATTTGACACACGTCCCAACGTCTCTAGAGAGAGAGAGAGAGAGAGAGGTTAGAGAGGTATATGCAGAGAGAGAAAGAGAGAAAGAGAGAAAGAGCGTGTTAAAGGAATATATATAAAAGTGAGCCGCTTTGAAACATCTCTAGTTAATTGTCTGATTTACTGTGGTTACTACTACTACTACTACGCTAACAACACAATCATGGTCAGAGTGGTAAAGCGCTCATTGATAAGAAAATTGATAGAGTCTATATTGAAGCGTAGACCATCGTTGCGTTCACGGTGGGGGAGAAGAAATTTACAGATCACCCTATGGGAACTTCCGACACAGGCGGTTGTTCGTAAAATTCTTAGTATGCTGTGCGAGTGTCATCAGCGCGATTTAGTTGATGCGCATAATACTGGATTATTTGATAATCAAATAATTATTGGTTCCCACCAGCGTATTATTCGTCGACGCGGTTGGCTGAATGAGCCTGCTCTGCAGCCCATACTCAATGAAAGGCGTAAGTAATATACAGCGTTAATTACTTTTATTTTATTTCCTTCATTTCATAAGATTTTTATATAGTTCGACGGTATGAAGACGAAGAAATGGGATCCGATACCTATGATTTCGATGAGGAGGGTAAAACCGATTCAGATGATCATAGCAGGGACAACGATGGTGACAGCTCCGCAGGGAATCGCTGGATGAATTTTACCCCACCATTCTGCGGTTATAAACCAACAAACGGACTTTTCATGGCCGGCCCCGCGAGAGAACCAGATGGAGCCGTCGCAGGTCCATCGCGACAATACAGTTCAAACGATGATACCAATAGCAATACAGACTACGAGGAAGAAGAAGAGAAGAAGAAGAGGGGGAGGAGGAGGAGCAGGACAAGGACGATGACGAGGAGGAGGAGGAGGAGGAGGACCCGGTAGATTCAGGTAAGCTTTTAATAATACAATTACGCTGACAAAAATTTGAAAATTACGGGGATAATAATAGTAAAATGAAAAAACAGGGTACGAGTCGGACCCAAACGTTTTTCGCTTTGCACGATTCACTGTGCCGAGACCACCGACAATTGAGTTGGTTTATGAAATGCGTTGGCGGTTCCCGGGTGCAGTCGACGGATTCGAGAACTTGAAGCAAATATAAATTTGTAATTCTTACGTTACATGAATTATATACATAGTATATAGCTAGCGACAAACAAAAAATTTAATTAAATGAAATAAAAATTCTAATAAGTGGTTTAATTATGCTTGCAGGTGGACAGACTGGCGATGGAAGGACTGCTGCACGGGGAGGTGATATTGTGCCTCCTGGTGAACGTTTCGGTATCGACAATGAGCAGAGACGATATTTTCCACGCTTTAGGATGCAGGGTCGAGAGACAGATTTTTATTTTCGTCAGCCACCGGATGGTATCGATCATCTGACATGGTTCGAGGGCGGTGTATGAGATGTTCTCATACATCTTATAGAATCGTGCGAAGGACATGATTATATGGGTATGACTGTGAGCGTACCGTCTTTCGCACAATGACCTGTATGGTTATCATTTCGACCAGCTCGTGACATTGTTCCTGACGATATATGGCGACTAATTAATGGTGTAGCTCAGAGCGTGCGCACATTTCGAATAGACGCTGGTACATGTAGAATGACGACATGTATAGTACGAGGCGTCGAAGGAGCCAGTGTGGGCACCAGGCTTACACACTATTCTATAGCAAATGAGTCAATTTTACGCATAAGTAATCGCGATAATTTGTGTCTACAAAGATCCCTTGTCGCAACCCAAGCGCATGCCAAACGCGGTCAAATACGTACGGGCAAGCTACACGGACGATGGTGTCAAATTCGAAACGTGCTTCGAGGTGTGCAATATATAGCAGCGATAGAGCTCACGCGTAATGCAGAGGTAACGACACCGTCTAGAGGGTGCGGTGCGCGCGAAATTCAGCTCTTTCAGGAGTAATTGGTTCATGAGGGTATAGCGATTGTTGTTTATGAATTTCTCACCTTCAGAAAACGCGTTCTGGCTCTGTACGATAGGCGAAAATCCGTACTCTCTGCAATAGGTAAAATTAATCATACACTCTTTATTCTCTATTACGAGCGTTCTCATCACTACCAGCCAATATTAAATCTCGCTGGTGCGCTAGGTAGTCGGGGGTTCTGCACACAATGTAATTCCAAGTATATTCGAGTACTCGAACATCGGTGTAGCTATCAATGTGCTCGATATAAATCCACTTATTGCAACGGCAATAGAGACTCTTAGTCTGAGTATTGCACAGACTGTAATCATTCGTTCTTTGGTGCTTTTTGCCTCGCTCATCACAAGGGTGAGGGATCCGCGGGTATCACGTCTCGTAAATATAGACAGTACAGCGTCTGTAAAACATTGAAAATCTGTAGAGGTTGCTCGCGTATGATTAAAACCACAGATAAAAAGATGCATGTATGTGGTATATGGTTTTGTATTACATGCAAACAAACCCGACCGACTACGCATGCGTGTTTTATAGCACCTCTCAAGAAACCAGAGGCGCAAAAGAAGAAGAAAAAAGACAAGCCTTCCACGAGATTTTTATTTTATGATTTTGAGACGCAGCAACACAAACAATTGCACGATGATAAATCGACACGAATTCTCGAGCCCAATTTATATGTTACACAATGCGTATGTATGACATGTCTGGATATAACAGATATACAGACCGATTGTGCTGACTCTGGTAAACATAAATTCGTGTTTATCGATGATCCTGTTGGGGAGCTCGTGAAATTGGCATTATCGCAAAAATTTAAAAAGACCATCTATATTGCTCATAATGCGAGAGGTTTCGACGCGCAATTTATTCTACGCTATTTAATCGAAGTGCAAAAAACACAGTTGCCTTCTCTGATTATGAATGGTACGAAGATTGTCTCGATGAAGATTGGCGATGTCGTTTTTCTTCGATAGCCTAAACTATTTACCCATTGCTCTTAGCGCTTTACCTAAGGCCTTTGGTTTCACTGATGAGGTGGCAAAAGGTACATTTTCTCATATATTCAACATACCGGAATATCATAATTACTCAGGTCCTCTGCCGGCTATGCATTTTTTCTCACCCGATACCATGTTCTCAGCGGATCGCGAGCGATTTTTAAAATGGTATCAGGAAGAATCGAGTCGCGTCGATTATAAATTTGATTTTGCGACGCAATTTGTGCAGTATTGTCGCACAGATGTCACGGTTTTGAGACGAGCGTGTTTAGCTTTTTGAGAGTTACTTATACGTTGCGGGAGCGTGTGCCCCTTTACAGAAGCATGCACGATAGCATCAGCATGTATGAGAGTATTTCGCAAGAATTTTCTACAGAAAGTTCACATTGCTGTGTTACCACCAGGGGGGTATCGCTGGGACGATAAGCAATCGCGCAAGGCCGTCGTATGGCTCGAGCGTGAGCGCAACTGCGTTATCGCTCATGCTGTACGCACGAGAGAGTATCGCCCTCCGACCGGCCTACCAGCTGTCGACGGATACTACGTGGATGCGGGGGTCCATCACGTTCTTCAATTTCACGGTTGCTTTTGGCATGGTTGTCCGCGATGTTATCGCATGAATAGAGATGCTCGCACTTAATTCGGCGATACAACGGATGAGCGATACAAGCGTACCGTTCTTTTTTCCGGGCAAATCAGATCGAAAGGGTACATTCTAACCGAAATATGGGAATGCGGTTTTGACAGAATACTCGAGAATAACGAGGAAATGTCGTTATACGTGAAAAATCACGCCATGGTTAAGCAGGCGCCTCTCGAACCACGCGATGCATCCTTTAGCGATCGAACGGAAAATTTTGTAAGCTTGTACGACGTCGCGAATGGGGAGCAGATGCGCTATGTGGATGTGGGCTCGCTCTATCCATGGGTGTGTAAGAATGGAAAATATCCCGTTGGACATCCGAAATAGTACGTAGGTGACGAGTGTCGAGAACTCGTAGGACTTGAAAATGATCTAAGTGTCATCGAGGGTCTCGTGAAGTGTACCGTGGTAGCACCGCGCGATTTGTATATCCCCGTACTGCCTGTTCGCATGCATGGGAAACTACTGTTCCCCCTGTATAGAATGTGCTGTACAGATATGGACACATCCGCGGGCTGTACACACGATGACACGACTGAGCGAGCGTTTGACGGCACATGGGTCGTGGACGAACTGAGAAAAGCTGTGTCGCTCGGATAAGGTGACGCGTTTCTATGAAATTTGGCAATACATTGTTACGCAGTATGACTTGACAACGCGACGAGGCGGTCATTTTGCCGAGTACATCGATACATTCCTAAAAATAAAACAGGAGGCGAGTGGTCCGCCAACAGAGTGTAACGATGACGAGGAAGCAATAGAGCGTTTTATAGCATTGTACAAGGAGTCTGAGGGTGTATATCTCGAGCGAAGTGCTTTGCAGCCAAATCCGGATTTACGTTCACTAGCGAAATTGGCTCTTAATTCATTCTGGGGAAAGTTTGGTCAACGTGAGAATCTCACGAAAACCGTTATCGTTTTCACACGCGCGGAACTAATGAATTTACTAACGAGTCCGGAGGTTGAGGTGACGTGAATGCTACCGGTTAATCACAAGATCATGTATGTAAACTATGTGAGCAACCGCAATGCTATCCAACCATCCCCGACATTAAAAGCCGTGATTTCAGCATACACGGCGGCACAGGCACGCCTAAAACTATACAGTTATCTTGAGGGACTCGGGCGACGAATATTGTACTGTGATACGGACTCCTGTATTTACGTGAGTCGCCCCGATGGTAACGAGTATGAGCCACCAATCGGTCAATTTCTAGGAAATCTCACGAATGAATTAAATGAATACGGGCCTGATAGTTATACTACTGTGTTCAAAATGTAAGGTGAATTTTGTTTTAAAATAAACATTTTTTATTTATTCTTCCAAATCCATTTCGTCCCCCTCAAAATAATCCCGCCTAGCTACAATACACTTATGCCAACGTTTTTTCCAATCTTTGAAGCATGCTAAAAAGTCGTCCTCAGGTATAGCCTACAATGCACGTAGCGATTCACGATTCTTCAATCGACTCAAAACGATTTCCCCGGAGTGGTCTCTTGAGCTTTGGGAATAGCCAGAAGTCACACGGTGCTAAATCAGGCGAATACGGTGGTTGTGGAGCGACATGAGTGGAGTTTTTGGCGAAAAACTCACGAAGAACCAAACGCGAATTTTGGCACCAAACGCGATTTGACTCTTCTGAGGCACAAATGATCCTTCAAAATTGCTTGCACTGATCCAATTGATATTGCAAGCATGTCGGCAAGGTCTCGAATTGTTAATCGACGATTTTCGAGCACCAATTCCTTGATTTTCTTGATGTGTTGCTCATCAATTGACGTCGATAGTCGTCCAGAGCGTTCCAAATGATCAACACGTTCTCTGCCTTCTTTGAAGTCTTTGTACCACTTGTAAACATTTTTCTGTGACATAGTCTCGTCACCGAAGGCCTTTTATAACATTCGATACGTATCAGCGGCGGAAATTTTATTCCGCAAGCAAAATTTAATAGCACTTCTTTGCTCAACAAAATTCGACATCGTAAAAATCGCCAAATTCACTTTTCTTTGTTCACAAAACCAAGCGTAAACTAAAGACTAATGATGATATTGACCTGTAATTCGTCACAGATGTCACTAACAGTCCTACCAACTTGAAAAAAATTTATTTGTCCGATTCGGTTAACGCGGGAAGTTTAAATTAAAAATTCACTTTACTTTTTGAACACAGTAGTATAACCTCGTTCGTTTCGGGAGGACCAAAATTGTACGCATACCTTGTTCGTAAACCCGACGGTACGGTTATTGAAAAATGGAAAGTAAAGGGTATCACGGTAAACTTTGCGAATAGCCGTCACGTAAATTATAACGCATTACGATCTTACGTGACAGGAGCAAGGAGTGTACCTATTATTTTTAAATTTTGATTTGGATTTGGTGGAATTGATTTAAGGGATGAATGCTTCATTTGATTTGGTGGAATTGATTTAAGGGATGAATGCTTCAGTCATGGACAATTATACGTAGCAATGTCACGGGCGGAGACACCTAAAAACTTATATGTGCTGGCAGATGAAAATAAGTCAACAAAAAATATTGTTTATACACAGGTGTTGAAGAATTAACTTTGGTAAACTATACTTCAATGATAATGTTTAAACGTTTATTAAATACAAATTCTATTTGAAAATCATAGCTTTTGGTTTTATTTAAGGTAACGATACTAAAAATAAACCTGGGCGAAGCTGGGTACGATACTAGTAGTGAAATAAAAATATTGCTTCATTTGTGAGAAATATAAAAGCTATCGTTATTTAATTTACATGCGGTGTAAACATCAGCTTATACCGCGGGCCCTCGCCTCATCAGCTAGTATAGGCGCGCCGCGCCTTATCAGCTCGTCAAGGCCGCGAAAATAGCTGATGCCGCGGGGTCGCCGCCGCCGACGCCGCCGCCGCCGCCGCCGCAGCCGTCGCAGTATAAGCTTATTAAAGAGTCAGCTGATTGATTTTGATAGACACTCATCGATATGGATACACGTTGGAAACATACATGGACAGCCGTGATAAGCAGTCCTACGGGTTGTGGTAAAACATATTTTGTCAAAAAATTATTTAAATACATGCGCGAAATGACGGATGTCCCGTTCGAGCATATACTTTTTTATTACTCAGAGTGGCAATCCCGGTATTCAGAGTACGAGGATAAAATCGAATTTCGCGAGGGTTTACCGCAAGCAGCAGACTACTCGGATGATACAAGACCTAAACTTGTGGTCATTGACGATCTAATGCGCGAGGCATCCAACAATACTGTGGTCGATCTTTTCACCAAGGGTAGCCATCATAAAAATCTTAGTGTCAGTTTCATCACGCAAAATCTCTTCCATCAGGGTCACGGGCAGCGTGATATCTCCTTAAACGCTAATTATATCGTTGTCTTCAAAAATCCGCGAGATCGCGCGCAAATTCAGCATCTAGCCTGTCAGGTATGTCCCGAGAATACGCGATTTTTGCCGGAGGTATATTTCGATGAAACAGCTGCACCGCACGACTATCTATTATTCGACTTGAAACAATCAACGCCTGATAATTGTCGATTTCGCGCTTGTATATTTCCCGATGACCAATACCATTACGGTTACGTGCCTCAAAAAGCAATAAAGGTTCGCGATGCGACGCGCGATATACCAGTAATGAACTTGTAATGGCGTTGCGCGGACCTCTCGATAAAAAGCAAATAATTATATTGCAAGCGCTGTGTTATCTGAAGCAAGAGCAACGACGTGCAATTTTGCGCAAAGCAGATGTAGCGCTCGTACGGTGTATATGCGAGTGTGCTGTAAATGGTTTACAGGGAAACGTGAGTCTGAACAACGTGCAAAAGAATCATATTCGGTGGCACGCGACAATTCTTTGACGACTAGCCGCCAAAAGGGGAAATTGGAGCGGTAAGAGGAAGATCATCGTTGAGCAGTGTGTCAGATTTCTCAAGTTGCTTCTTGTGTCTGTCTTGGTCTACATGAGCCATGGAATATGCCAGAAAGATGGTACTTATTCCTCATGATAACATACATCGTCTCGCTGGACTCGCCACTACTGCTGCTGCTATTACTACTACTACTACTACTACTACTACTACAGACCCGTTCCACAGGGGGAGGTGTACCTCTACGTGGCGCGTTCTCAGGTGGCGGATGGAGGATACTCGGTGTTCGTGAGGAGGATACACACTGCGCTGTGCTGAACCTGATCGATCGCCGAGTTGAGGCGAAAGCCTCCGCGGACCAAACACCCCAAGCTAAAGTGTTAACTACCGTGCTGAAGGCTGCGTGGTCCCAAGGAGTGGTGTTTCAAACGGTGTCTTCGGGATAACACGCCGCCTCCCGGAGTACTCTAGGCCTTACCCCTGCAAGCGGGGCTCTGCAGGGGCAGACTTAATACTTCCCTAGTTACTCGTGGGATTCAATATGGATACAAATTTTTTACATACAACAAACAAAAACAACGATTAATACAGGACGACCAGTTCTGCCAGCAAGGACATGGGAACACAGGCTGTGACAAGAATAGACCACAGGAGAGGGCTTCTGGCGGAGCAACTGAAAGAGGCGATGGCCAGAGAAGAGACCGTCATGGCGACACTGAAGGATTGTATTGAGGCAATCATTAAGGTATCGAGGAGCGTCTTAACAAAGCCCAAGAAGATAAAAAAGGAAGCTGAAGCCGCGGAGGATGCACTGGCGACGACAATGCGGTACCGCCAGGCATGGAAAAAGGTGCTTACGACCCTGCTGGAGGAAACGAAGAGAACCATCTTCGTGGGTCCACAGCGAAGCAGATCGGAGAGCAGAAGCGCAACTATCGTGGTGGATGCGGTCCTCACTTCAAATGCGGACAGCAAGAGGAAGAGACTGGAAAATGGCACCCCGAGCCCGCAAGAGGGCAGTCAACCAGTCCCGCCTAAGCGGAAGAAGAAGAAGCCTCGCGAGGACAACGAAGGCTTTGTCAAGGTGCAAAAGCGCCCAAATAAGGGGAAGACAACCCCAAAACAATCGACGGTGGCGGCTAAGGAGGGCATAGAGAGGAAAAGCGCGGCCCCAGGCGAAGCAGTCACGCAGGGCCCGATCTGAGGCAGTATTGATCCAACCTGCCACGGGGAAGAAGTACGCAGACGTGTTGAAGAATATACGTACAAACGTCAATCCTGGAGACATGAGGGTCGAGATAAAGGCCATCCGGGAAATCAGGGCAGGAGACGTCCTGGTTGAGCTGGGCGCAGCCCTTGAAGATAAGGAAAAGTTTGGCGAGGCGCTGCAAAAAGCTATCGGAGGAAGAGGAAAAGTCAGGCAGCTGGTCCAAGATGGCCATAATGGAGCTCAACGACACCGCAGCCCAGAAACTCACGCAGGCCACGCACCTGAGAATAGGGTGGGTAAACTGCAGGGTGAGGCTGAAGGTTTAACCGACCCGCTGCTTCCACTGCCAAGGCTTTCGTCACTACGCGGCTAACTGCAAAGGGCCGGACAAAAGTGAACTGTGCAGAAAATGTGACAAGAAGGGGCACAAGGCAGCAATGTATGAAAGCGGCCCCCACTGCCAGCTTTGTGAGGCACACGGAGACGACCGAAAGATGGACCACATTCTGGGTTCGTCAAGATGTGAAGCCTATAAAGAGGCATGCCGAAACAAAAGGGCATAATGGCGGTTTTTCTCCAGGCCAACTTGGAGAGGGGCAGGTTAGCCCAGGACACGCTGGCCCAAATGACCATAGAGCACAGGGCCGACCTGATTTTTATTGCGGAACAGTACGGAAGAGTAAATGGAAGGAGATGGTATGCGAACGACGGGGGAAGCGCGGCCATCTGGATCCAAAACACCGATCGTCTTCCTATCACTGCAACCAGAAAAGGAGAAGGTTTCGTCTGGGTGAGGAGTGCGAGCACCACCTATGTAAGCGTATACCTCTTACCAAACGAGAGCATAGCTGTCTTTAGACGCAAGCTAGAGGAGATCGAAGACTTTATCCGCGGTATTGATAGCGAGGTTCTGGTTGCAGGGGACTTCAACGCCAAGTGTCATGAGTGGGGCATGTCGTGGTCGGATAGACGAGGCATTGAGGTATCAGAGATGGCTGCTAGGCTCGACCTCACAGTCATGAACACGGGTACCACTGCGACATTCCGCAGAAGCGGAAACCGTGGTACCATCATAGACATTACCCTCGCTTCACCGGGTATAGCATCGAAAGTCGGAAGATGGCAAGTGCTGGAGGAGTTCACGGGCAGCGACCACCAGCACATCGTGTATAGGGTTGGCGACGCATGCGGATACAATGGCGTGGGCACAACCAACGCTGAGGTAGCTAGCTGAAACGTTGCCAAGCTAGACGAACGAGCGCTCTGCGAAGCGATTTCAAGTGGCGGCATACTACTTGAAGAAGCAGGACAGGAAGTTGCAAACAGGGAAGCTGCGGAACGGTTAGTCGATCGCCCCATGAAGCACATCACCATAGCGTGCAACAGGTCTATGCCAAAAAAGACAAGGAGGAAGAACCGAGAACCCGTGTACTAGTGGACAGACGAGATTACTGCCATTCGACGCGAATGTTCGAGACTTCGGCGTAGAGCTCAAAGAGCGACGAGGAGGGAGGACACCACGTCCGAGGAAGAAAATGCCGCCTACAAAACGGCAAAGAATCAACTAACCGCGGCTGTGAAAAGCAGCAAGGCCCGGTGTTGGAGTGAGCTGTCCAAGGACATAAACAGAGATACCTGGGGTAGGGGATACCAGGTTGCTATGAAGAAGCTAGGCAGAATGGCGCCGGAGGGCCCGAAGGATGCGACGACTATAGATGAGATAGTGGACACCCTGTTTCCCACACATCCGGATAGGGAGAACAGGGCGTACAACGTCGTGGAGGAGGTCCCAAATTTCAGCATGGAGGTGCTGTACCATTCAGCGGCTTCTATCGCGAATCGCAAGGCACCTGGCCTCAACAGCATTCCCGCGGAGGTTATCAGCACGATAGCAAAAGAGTTTCCCCACCTCCTGCTTAACATGTACAACCTTTGTATTAGGGCAGGGGTGTTTAGCTTGAGGTAGAAAAAGCAGCGGCTGGTACTGCTCGACAAGGGAAAGGGCCCGCCCATAACCGCGTCATCATACCGACCTCTGTGTATGCTTGACACCGCGGGAAAGGTGTTTGAAAAAATGATTCGAGCGCGGCTTCGGGCCGCGGTCAAGACATCGGTGGGACTCGCCGCAAACCAGCATGGTTTCCGCGAGAAGAGATCGACCATTGGTGCCATTCGGGAAGTGTTGGAGCCGACCGAGACAGCGTGGCAGGGAAACCACAGATCGCGTAGCGTCTGTGTACTTGTAACGCTGGACGTGCGGAATGCTTTCAACTCGGTCAGATGGACCGATATCCTCCGGGCGTTGGAAGAGCGTTTCGAGGTACATCCTTAGGATAGTCAGTGAGTACCTCGACAACGGGGAACTCGCCTTTAGTACAACTGAAGGACAGCAAACCAGGAGGATTACTTCCGGGGTGGCCCAGGATTCGGCTCTGAGATCGGACCTGTGAAACGTCGTCTACGACGGTATTCTGGGTCTGAAAATGCCCGAGGAAAGCAGGTTGGTTGGTTTTGCGGATAACATCGCCGCGGTTATCACTGCCAAAACCGAAGCGCAGGCAAAAAGGAGGATCAGACACGTGACTCACCTAGTCAGCGATTTGTTGGTGGAGCATGGCCTCGTGCTTGCTGCCAAGAAAACCGAGATGGTAGTACTGACCAGACAAAGGAAGTTCTCGGACCCCTTCACAGCCAAAGTCGACGGTGCTCGAATCGAAGCTGGAAAGGTGGTCCGATATCTGGGGCAGTTACTTGATGCGAAGCTCACGTTTTGGGCCCACATCCAGGCTGCCGCTGACAGGGCTACCACCTTGGTTGACATGCTTTCGAGGCTCATGCCCAACGTAGGCGGGCCGAGGAGCAATAAGCGACGCATCCTTATGAGTGTCGTTCACTCCGTGCTTCTCTATGGGGCGGAGATTTCCGCTGATGCCATGGACGTGGAGAAGTACAGGAGGAAGATGAGCTCAGTCCAAAGACGAGGGGCCCTTCGTATCGCAGGTGCCTACCGGACGGTGTCTGAGGCAGCAGTGTTGGTGGTGACCGGTGTCATCCCAATCGACCTGCTTGCCAAAGAGCGAAAGCACATATACGAACGGAGGGCCGAGGATGTGACGGCCAATACACGGAGAGAAGAGCGGCAGCGAACCCTCCTAGGTAAGATGATAGGGGCGGTGACCCCGTGGATTGACAGGGAGCATGGAGAGGTAAACTTTTATCTCACCCAGCTCCTCACCGGCCACGGACACTTCGACTCCTACCTACACAGGATGGGGAGGAAGCGTAGTCCCTACTGCGACTACTGTCCGGATAGAGTCGACGACGCAGAACATATGTTCTTCGCATGTGATCGGTGGGTGGCTGAGAGAGACGTCCTAGAGACAACACTTGGGCAACCTAGAACCTCTTAGACCATCGTACAATCGATGCTGGAGTGCCAAAAGAACTGGGATGCAGTAGGGACCTACGCCAAGACCCCCTAACCCCGCTTGCGGGGGCAGGACAGTAGGGCGTTTGAGAAGATCGCTATAGGAGGCTCGCCGAGAATAACGAGGGAAGGCCGGAAAGCGGCAGAGATAGCCCATGACCCTGAAGTAATGCGAAAGCGGTTCCGGGGTCATGGTGCTGGAGTTGGGTAGGTGGTTTTAGTGGGTAGAGCCAAGTAATTGGAGGAACCCTACACTATCGGTTAAATCAAACCCACCGGTGTGCGTAAACACATTTCCACCTACAAAAAAAAAAAAAAAAAAAAAAAAAAAACTTCAGACCCGTTGCCCTCCGTACAGACTACCGGTACGCCATTATCGCGCCTCGACTCTGAGCTGAGTAAAATTCTAAACTCTCACTCGTACAAGAGCGAGAGAGAGAAATGGATAGCGTACCAGCAGATTTTACAGCGTTATCTTCACATGGTCGAGTACGATAATGCAGTACCGAATATTTCATCAAAACGAAAAATAGCAATACTCGATAGTCACGAGAATAAAATCGACGACGTTTTAATGAACAAACTTAAATCTCGCCTCAATGACATACTTATAATCGATAGCGTACCAAAAAAATTTAAATCTAAAGCAATATCGTTGCTTCGCAATTTGCATCGCAGCGCCGTTGGTAAAAAAATGACATGGGATCGTAACGGTGTTGTTTCCATAGACAGCAGAAGAATTTCAAATTCCAATATCGTTGATCTTGTTAACGATGCTATGCGAGGTAGAAAATGCCAGAAACCCATCGGACGATCTCACGTTGCCAAACTCCTGCGAGCGATACAGATGCCACGCGAATTTATCGGCGATCCCGAGTTACTACACGAGCCTACACCTACATCATCCTCGACACCGCAGCGGCGTCTTATTTTACCGCGCGAAAACGATAGTAGCAGCAGCAACAGCAGCAACGGTAGCAACAACAACGACGACGAGGCCGAGACCGCACACTCAAACAGAGATTTAATATCACGGCGGAAAACGACATCATCGAGGGGGAGGAAGGGGATGAAGAAGAGGACGAACAATTGCAAAACATCGCACAAGTAAAATATCGATCCCCCACACAGTCAGAAAAGAAGAAGAAAAAGAATCCATTTAACTGGTCATCGTTAAAATTATAAAAATTCTTTAAAAAATCTATTATGACACCGCTCATCCTGCCTCCTATTCTCGAGCAAAAAATGTGGCCCAGGTCGAGGCTTTGCGTGACAAAGCGAGCGTAAACGTGGCTCGCGGTCTCACACTCATACTCGCACGCAGTAACAATCGTCGCCCGCAGCAATTGCAAACTGATCGAGGCAAAGAATTTATCGGCACTCCGTTTCAGCAAATTCTCAAGAAAAAGGATATCGATTTTCGCGCTGCTCGTAACCCTGATATAAAAGCCTCGATTGCCGAACGCTTTAATCGAACAATAAAAGAACGAATGTGGCGTTACTTAAAATACACGCGAAATAAGCGTTACATCGATATTTTATAAAAATTTTTATATGCTTATAATCACATCAGACACAGCGGAACGCGTATTCCTCCGAGCAAGGTAACCCTCGAAAATGCCTCTATAGCCCGAGACAATTTAGTACGGCGTTACGAGCGTAACGCGAGAAAAATAAAAAAGTCTAAATATAGCGTCGGTGACTTAGTGCGTATCAGTACAGCTAAAGCAGCATTCGTGAAAGGATATGAGCGTGGTTGGAGTAACGAATTATTCAAAATTCAACGAATATCTGTGAACCGGGAACATTCGTGTATACTTTACACGATCTGGATAACGAGACTATTGACGGTATTTTCTACGAGGCAGAATTATCGCGAGTACGAGTGCCTCCGTCATCTGAGAAGACGAAAGAGAAGAAGAGGACAAAGAGGAAGAACGCTCGGAATCACCATCCTTGATAAATATGAGCTCCAAGGATAGCTCTTCCTTTGTCGTACTACCGAGCAACTGTAGTATGCAGTATTTTGCTGCAGAATAATACGACGACGAAATTTATTACAAAACTACCGCGTCAGATACGTTTGCACGGAGAATGGTCTGTTTCGCTTATGGAAATTGCTGGTGATTAAAGGATGGTGATTATGATTTATCGGGTTTTAATCTTTTAACACGGAGACGCGCTGATAGAGACCAAGTTCCACCTAGTGTATATCGCTCTATAGACGCTCTTTTGGAGAGTATAAATAAGCTACCTCACGTGGGTCATTTGCGCTTTAAATCGCTTCCGAGCGGGCAGGTCGAAGTGGCGCGCGTATGTGGCGATCTACGATACCACGACTTTCGCGTATCGCCCGCTATCGCAAGGCTACTAGGATTCTCGGAAAAGGCCTGTAGGTCTGTAATGAGAGAGCCGCATTGCGAATACACAGGGTCGAGGCCTGCATCTCTCACCGGTGCTATACCGGGTAGCATGTTTTATACACAGATATCTGTGAGAACTATATTACAGGCGATGTACAAACACCCCTCTTACGAGTTGTTCCCATTGATACTGACGACTGTCAGTATGATTCCATAAAAATTAAATCGCTTTCAACGCCACGATATACTCTATACCTCTCTTGCGCAATAATTTACACACTATCGAGATCGATATAAGAGACAAATTTGGGGATCCTATACTATTCAAACAGGGAACGTTGACTGTGACACTACATTTCAAAAGGTCCCACGATTGATTACACCACTATGGATGATATTGACAGTGTGCAGCACGGATGGGGTTGTCGCGGGTACGGTGCTATTAGTCATGTTTATATCGGAACACCTAATCAACGAGGACACGATATCGGCAGCTTTCTCGGGGGTCTGTTTCGTCGTGTGTTACCACTTTTGAACAAGGGTGCTAAAGCAGTTGGGAAAGAGGCATTGCGCGCTGGTGTAAACGTAGCCGGTGATATCCTCGATAGAAATATAACCGTGAAAGATGATATTTGCGAGAAAGCGCGAGAATCAGGCAGTAATCTTAAACGCAAAGCCTCTGAAAAAATTGACACTCTCATGCGGGGGTCTGGTTATAAAAAGCGCAAAATTTCGCGGCCTACTCATTCATCGAACGAACGTAAACCACGACGTATGTCCCGTAAAAATAAAAGTGTAATAAAGAAAAAAGTAATAAAGAAGAAGAAGAAGAAGAAGACTCGTCAACGAACGGTTGCAGATATTCTTGGATAGCTGAAATAAGATAGCTTTTCTATATGCGCTCTCGTGCGAGTGTCTTAAATCGGAACTTCAATTATTTTTACTCCCACCGACGCAAACTACTATCGAACGCTCCAATAAGGTATATTACAAGCCAATATCTTCGCTAACAGATGATTCACCTATTGAATTTGTTATTCCTGGACAGGGTGATGAGTATATCGATCTCGCGCATACTATGCTTAGTCTGAGAGTGAAAACAACATCTCCTACTAGGGAAATTGCCGCTGGTACAGCGTCGAAATTAAGTACCGGCCCTGTAAACAATCTTTTGCATTCTATGTTTAATCAGGTGGATGTATACCTGAATCAAAAATTAGTTTCACCATCAAATAATGCCTACGCTTATCGAGCGTACATAAAAACACTTTCGAATTATGGTCCAGCAGCCAAAAATTCGCATCTCACGAGCGTTCTCTGATACGATGATACCCCTGGAAAAATGGATGATATAACATCGGGAAATGCGGGTCTTGTGAAGAGAAAACAATTGTTAAATGTCGGAACAACTGTAGACTTGCTCGGTCATCTGCATTGCGATATATTTAATCAGGAGTGGTTCCTATTAAACGGTGTCGAGATGCGACTACGGCTGGTGCGGTCTAGAGATTCATTTTGTCTTGTAGACGATACAAAGAATGGTCAATGCGGCTTAAAGATTCTCGAGGCATCGCTTCTCGTTCGTAGAACAAAAATAGCTCCTGGTGTGCTGCTCTCGCATGCTAGAACTCTGGAAAAATCTACGGCTAAATATCCTCTTACGAGAGTCGAGGTAAAAGCCGTTTCAATACAATCTGGTGTTCATGGAGAGACTATCGATAATATTGTGCTAGGTCAATTGCCGAAGCGTATAATTATTGGTTTTGTCGATAACAAAGCGTTTAGCAGCGACTTCAGTATGAATCCATTCAATTTCAAAAATGACAAGATAAATTATGTCTCGTTGTATGTAGAAGGTGCTCAAATACCTTTGAAACTGTTACAACCTGATTTTACGAAAAATCATCTATATGTGGATGCTTTTCAAACGTTGTTTTCGGGAACTGGAATACATTTCTTGAACGACGGTAATTCGATCCATCGCGATAATTATCGCGATGGATACGAAAAGGTTATACTTCTTTGCGATATCAGGAGTCGTGAAATTTCCAACCTGGAGGATGAGGGGGACGCCCCATCGTACACATTTATGCCGAAATCTTTGCGAAAATGCTTCAGACACGCTATGATAAACGATACAGCGTCTTCGCATTGTGCAATACCCCAGGCTTTCCAATTAAAAAATTGGCTTAGCGAGCACCCATTTAAAGGAGAATCATACATGGATGTTTGGTCAGCAGACGAAGAGGAAGAGAATAAGAAAGAGGAGAAATCTTCATCATGTAGTCGTGACACGATCGACGATGCTGTAAAATAAATTTTGCATATATACGTCTTTCAAAGCGTATTGGTCATCATTTAATCATTGACTATGTGTTCAGCATGAACACTAGACAAATCTACGAGAGTCTGCAGTATCTACCACTTTCAACTGTTGGCGTATACCCTGCTGACAGAATTCCTTGTGTATGGTCGTTACCGGCTGGACTCGTAGTTAACACGAATAACCACGACGGACCTGGAGAGCATTGGATCGCCATGTACGTTAACCATCATGGAAAAGGAATGTACTTTGATAGCTACGGGCTACCACCGGTTACACCGCAACATCTCGCAGGACTACTAAGAAACTGAAAGTTCTATCGGTACGGCCTCAAGCAGCTACAGAGTAATACGTCGGATGTGTGACGACAATTTTGTATTGTATTCCTGCATGTTATGTCGTGCGGCTTCACCATGTCGCAATTTAATAATCTCTATAGTGATAATGTAATGAAAAACGACCGATCAGTACGTGACTATTACAATAGTTTTGTCTCTCGACGATCAATAAATAAATAGATAAAAATGAATTTAACGGCGGAAGAGTCTCCGAGCGAAGATTACCGTGTTTGCAGGGATGTTGCATACGACGGTAAATATGTGTAAAGTGATAAAAATAAAATATTGATTAATTGAAAACAAATACATCGTCTTACTGTGTCTATTATTTTATAATGATATATAAATTATAATCGAGGTCTCTCGCGGTACGGTATCATATTCTGCGTCTTTTACTGTAGAGCAATCACTTCACGAGGAGCACAGCGCAAAGCGGTACGCACGTGCAAAACCGCTGACGTTGCATTCAAAGCGCTGCATACCTAGTTATGGTTCAGAGGGGCGTTTGTTATTTTTAAGCCCTCTGATACCCGCCAGCATCATCCGAAGCATTCAGTCTGTCTTTAGCAGTGCACAACGGCGGTATAAATCAAAAACTCAAAATGTATCCGCGGTATTTAGACGGTGAGCTATCCGAAGCTTTCATGTGTCATGGCGATATGTGGAACCAGTGACAATACTATATGCCTGCGGACGGATCAAATGTGCGCTG
The DNA here is from genome assembly GCA_963942595.1 of Cylloceria caligata. Taxonomy (NCBI): domain Eukaryota; kingdom Metazoa; phylum Arthropoda; class Insecta; order Hymenoptera; family Ichneumonidae; genus Cylloceria; species Cylloceria caligata. The sequence goes on along the minus strand of OZ012704.1, from coordinate 65,487,981 downwards.
CATTACTCAATCTGGAGGATAATTTGGACAGGATTCACATTAAGGAGTTTATTGAGAGGAGTCGTTTTGTGATTGAGGACTTGCGCGTTGGAGTGGGTTGTGTAGTTGTGCGGCATCAAAGGGCTATGCGCGGGGAGATCGTCGACGTAAGTGATGACGGGTGCTGCGAGGTGTTGCTGGTCGATTTCGAGGAATCGATATACGTCGGCTGGCCTTACCTATTTCACCCCGAGCCACCGATTAGTGTGTTACTGGTGTTGCTCGTGAAGTGTACGGTATTCGGCCAAGAACATTTAATTGACGAGGACGGAAATCTAGATCGGATCGAGGAAACGTGCGGTAACAATGCACTGATCGGGATACGGACGCGTACTCCTGACGGTGCCTACGCTCCATGGGTGCAGGTAGTCCATATTACATGGACGCGTAGCTATGGATTTTGATGCGTGGGTGAGTGAGTGAGTGAGTGAGTGAGTGAGTGAGTGTGTGTGTGTGTGTGTGTGTGTGTGGGTGTGTGTGTGTGTGTGCGCGTGTGCGTGCGTGCGTGCGTGTGCGTGCGTGCGTGCGTGTGTGTGTGTGTGTGTGTGTGTGTGTGTGAGTGAGTGAGAGTGTGAGTGAGTGCGTGTGTGTGAGTGCGTGTGAGTGTGCTGCGACGTAAATATTGTGCCTCGCCACCCTGGAGAGTCGTCGTAGATGCCGCCAACACAAGTGTGAGTTAAAAAATTATATTCCAAGTATGTGTGCACCTTTGCTCTATGCTGCTCTTATCTCTACTTTTCCTTGTTCACCAAGGTACCCACACCACCTCACTTTACCATCTCCACGTTACCGAGACTGGTCAAGCAGAGTGGGTAGCGCGGCGGAGAAAAAGTGGGGTGGTGGGGGTAGCCGCTTGGTGGGGGAAGGAGTGGGGATAGGAGTGGGATGGAGCAAAGGTGTACACATACTACTAACGATATGCTAATACTAGGAGACAATTTTGGCATAAACGATGCCAAGTCGTCCGCCAAATACCGTGTTAGAACGTATTAAACAAACAACCCTTTATCAGATAAATAAACATATTAAATATAAAAGAAATAAAATACTTTTTAATAATAATAATAATAATAATAATAATAATAATAATAATAATAATAATAATAACAATAATAATAATAATAATAATAATAATAATAATAATAATAATAATAATAATAATAATAATAATAATAATAATAATAATAATAATAATAATAATAATAATAATAATAATAATAATAATAATAATAATAATAATAATAATAATAATAATAATAATAATAATAATAATAATAATAATAATAATAATAATAATAATAATAATAATAATAATAATAATAATAATAATAATAATAATAATAATAATAATAATAATAATAATAATAATAATAATAATAATAATAATAATAATAATAATAATAATAATAATAATAATAATAATAATAATAATAATAATAATAATAATAATAATAATAATAATAATAATAATAATAATAATAATAATAATAATAATAATAATAATAATAATAATAATAATAATAATAATAATAATAATAATAATAATAATAATAATAATAATAATAATAATAATAATAATAATAATAATAATAATAATAATAATAATAATAATAATAATCCCTCCCAAGTGTGTCGCCTTGCCGCGGCGGGGGGGCTTGCGTTTCTGCAATGAACTTTGGAGCTCAGCCGGCGGGGGCTCTGGCCCCTGGCAGGTCTAACCTTGCCGGACAAGTCCATGGGGAGCAGGCAGACTAAGAACACACAACATCAAAAGCTACGGTGGACGGCATCGTGCCTACGGCTGCATGGCCGCAATGATGTAAACTAAAGCGGTCGCGAACGATCCCTGCAGGGCACCGGGTGGAACCCTGCAGTATTTACACCTTACCTAGACAAGGCGGCTCTGCCTAGGCAGACCTACATTCCGACCTACTCGTGGGATTAATATGGAGAAACTTTTAAAAGAAATAAAACCTAAGCAGAAGAAGGAGTTGGAAAAAACATCGACCGAGGAAGAACTCAAGACAATCGGAGAACTCGCGACGAACAATATCGAGGGAGAGTCGAACGATGATAGCTTGGCGAACGTGACTGAAAGTGTCAACCTGAGAAAGAGAAGTATACTTCAGTCATGTTCGTCAACAGGCACGGAAGATCGATCTCTACATCAGAAGAAAAATAAATTAAGATACAGAAAGAGAGAAACGACACCGCCACCCATGGAAGAGGGTAAAACGGTTCCACCTGTCGTCGGAAATATAAGGAAGCATCGAGAAAAACCTGGAACCTCCTCATTCGACGATTACAATAAGAACCAACCCGATTTGACAGAATTATTACAACTCATTCATGAGACCGCGACGAAAATGGAAGAAGCAGCGGCAATACAGAAAAATATGAATATGGCGGTAAAAACCGGCATTAAGACGATTCTTGAGGCCGCCGACGCTGCGCTAAACATGCAAAGCAGGACAGCCTCGAAGGGACAAATGATGGCAGACGACCTGACAGAGACAGAAACGGAGACAACGGAACCGGCGACGCGACCGACGAAACGGAAACGGGAGACGACGAAGACCCCACCAGAGGCCCGACAGGAGACACCTCCAAGAACGGAGGAGGCCGAAACCTGGACAACCGTGAGGAAACGAAAAAAGAAGAAAAAAACGACGGAACCGAAAAACAAAACGGACGAGACGAACGTACCGACCCAGGCTGAAAAGCGCAGACCGACCCACAAACATAGGGGAACGGCTGTACTGGTCAAACCTGGGAAAGACAACACGTACTCGGACATCGTACGGAAGATAAGGACGACGGTCGACCCGACGAACAGTCATGTACAGGTGATGGCTCTAAGGAAGACCAAGGACGGACGGTGTCTCATCAAGATACAGACAGACACGGACGGACGAGAACAGTTTGAGCGCGCACTACAGGACGCGGTTGGGGACACGGGCAGTGTAAGGACCGTGACTTCTAGGACACAACTGGAGATCATGGACCTGGACTGCGTTACCACCGCGGAGGACGTGATACGGGCACTGAGACGAGAAACGGGACGAGACGGTGACTTTGGTGTCCACATCTTCGGCCCGAACCGGGCCGAGCAGTACATGGCAGTCTGCGACCTCGAGACGCGGGAAGCCGAGGTGCTGCTGGACCGGGGCCGGATCGGGATAGGATGGGTGCGATGCCGACTACGACAACGATTGACGGTGACCAAATGCTACAAGTGCCTGGGCTACGGACATACAAGGACGAGCTGCACGAACGCGGATCGGACAAAGAACTGCAGGAAATGCGGCGAGACGGGACATTACGCGACGGACTGTAAAAACAGACCGGCTTGCCCACTGTGCTCTGAGACGGGACACGGGGACGTAGCGCACCTTGCGGGAACCGGAAGGTGTGCGGTATTCCGGGCTGCGCTGGAGGAGTGCAGGAAGCAGGCCGGAAGACGGACAGAATAGTTCAGGGAAACCTGAACAGGAGTAGGACAGCAGACATGCTACTACCACAGATAGCTGACGAACATGACGCCGACATTCTGATCCTGTGCGAACCGTACAGGAGAAGAACGACACAAACGTACATTACGAACGAGACAGAGACCACAGCTATCTGGGTAAGGGGCGCTGCCCAATCTCGAATAATTAACTGCGGTGTCGGGGACGATTACGTCTGGGCAAGGGTCGGCGCTGTCACTTACGTCAGCGTTTACCTGACACCCAACTGCGCCGCGACGGATTTCGAGAGGAAAGTGACGCTCCTTGAAGACGGAATCAGGAATCTGCCTGGAGACGTTATCATCGGGGGAGACCTCAACGCGCGGGCGATCGAGTGGGGAATGACAACAACGAACAAACGTGGACGGCTGCTGCTGGAGATGGCCGCAAGACTAGACCTGGTGGTAGCAAATACGGGAAACGTACCGACGTACAGACGACCAGGGTTTGGAAACTCCATCCCTGACGTCACAATGACATCGGACAGAATATCACCACGGATAGGACAGTGGCGGGTTTTCGACGGCTATACGGCCAGCGATCACCAGTACATTGTCTTCGAAGTGGCAGGACAAACGGCGACGAGACGGACGAGGACCCAATACCCCCCGAGGTGGAACCTCAACAAACTCGACTTACGAAAATTTTCGGAGGAGCTGGCGGCAGCACCAGCACCAATGACGAAAGTCCCCCCTGAACTGACTGGCCGGCAAAGGGCGGAAAGACTCACGGACGAGACGGCCAAACTGACGGACCGGCTGTGCAACAGCACAATGCCGAAACGACGACATAGACCAAACAGGCAACCACAATACTGGTGGACGGACGAAATAGCCGGGCTGCGCAGGCTCTGCTTGGCAAACCGCCGACGAGTTACGAGGGCTGGGGGAAGACCCGAAAGGGAAAACCTCCAAGCCACTTACAAGACGTCACGAAAAACACTTACGAACGCCATAAGGGACAGCAAAACGCGATGCTGGAAGCAGCTCTGCGAGGAGGTGAACGAAGACCCCTGGGGAACCGGTTACAAAATTGTGACTGGCAAACTAGGGGCCCGAGTTCCACTTGAACTCAAAGATGCCGAAACCGCAGAACGGATTGTTGACGGACTGTTTCCGACTCACCCGATACGGACGAACGTGACAGACGACACGGAAGCCCCGGCGGCCCCCATATTTACCGCGGAGGAGCTCTCCAAAGCGACTGCCGCGATGAAGACTGGCAAGGCGCCGGGACCGGACGGAGTACCGGCGGAGATTATCCGGCTGATGGTCAACCTGAGGCCGGAGATATTTCTCGACCTGTACAACACGTGCTTGACGACGGGGACGTTCAGCGGCCGGTGGAAGGCGGCGAGGCTAGTTCTTATCCCCAAAGGTAAGGGCGACCCCAATACGCCGTCAGCCTACCGGCTGTTGAGTTTTTTTGACACGACGGGTAAACTCTACGAACAATTACTGAGACCGAGACTGACGGACGTGATACAGACTAACGGAGGCCTTTCAGACCTGCAGTTCGGCTTCAGGAAGGGTCGATCGACGATTGGAGCGATCCAAAAAGTGGTCGACTCCTTTCTGGACTTAGACAAACACTGCCACGCAGCACGACCAATCGTTCTGCTGGCGACCTTAGACGTCAGGAACGCCTTCAACTCGGCTAGGTGGGTCGATATCCTGGAGGCGCTTGAAAGCAACTTCGGGGTTCCGGTTTACTTAGTTCGGGTGGTGGAGGGACTACCTGAAAAACAGACAGATTACGTACGAGACAAGGACCGGTGACGAGGCAAATCACCGCCGGGGTCGCACAGGGGTCCATACTGGGACCAGATTTTTGGAACGGACTGTACGATAGCTTGCTCAGGCTGGAAATGCCGCTCGGCGTACTCCTCGTCGCTTACGCTGACGACGTGGCGGTGGTGATCACCGAGCGGTCTCCGGATCTGGCACAGCTAAAACGAACCAGACGATGCGACGAGTGGGACGTTGGATGACGGATCACGGACTACAATTTGCGACAGAAAAGACAGAACTGACGGTCCTTAGTAGAAGACGTATACAGACGAGACTTCCCATGTGGGTCGGGACGGACGAAATCACGGCCGGGGGGGAAGTCAAGTATCTCGGGGTAACTCTAGATACAAAGATGACCTTCTGGCCTCACATACAAAAAACAGCTCAGAAGGCGGTCGAGAGGATAGCATCCTTAAGCCGCCTGATGGCAAACACGACTGGACCGAGACCGGGGAAAAGACGACTTTTAATGGCGACGGCCCACTCGATCCTCCTTTACGGCGCAGAGATCTGGGCAGATGCCCTGAAGACAAGGAAATACTGCCACGCGATGACGACGGTACAAAGACAGGGTGCGCTGAGGATCGCCTGCTCCTACCGAACTGTCTCTGCACAAGCAGTTTTGGTGGTGGCCGGCGTAATCCCCGTGGACCTTCTAGCTTTCGAGCGAAAAAGGATCCACGGGAAAAGCGCGGACATAAGACGGGAGGATGCGGCAGTCGCGGAACGCGACAAGACGATACAGACTTGGCACGAACAATGGACAGAAAGAGCGACAGGCAACTGGACAAGACGACTAATAAAGGACCTAAGACCGTGGATCGAAAGGGATTTTGGGGACGTAAATTTTTACATCACCCAGTTCCTGACGGGACACGGTTACTTTAGACGGTACCTTTATAACATGGACAGAGTACGGACGCCAGACTGTAAGTACTGTGGACACGAACGAGACGACGCGGAACACACATTTTTTGTGTGCGACCGCTGGACAGGACTCCGACTGGAACTGGAGACGATTGTTGGCAGCATCACCCCGGACAACATTGTCCAGGTGATGCTCCACTCGACAGAACGGTGGCAACTCGTTGCCACCTATACAGAGACGATACTGCGACGAAAAAACGTAGACGGCTGCCTCACCTAACCGAGCAGACGGACTGGCGTGACGCGACAGGTTACAGACAGCAAGACGAACGGACGAACACGGACAGAACCCCCAGCCAGAAGTAATACCAAAATAGTTCCTGGTCTGGGGGAGGGCAACAAGGAGAGGGCGGTTTAGTGGGTAGGCCTACTTTTTTGGGAGTCCCACATATCCCCCCAGTTCAAAAGACTGGGGGATATCCGTAAAAAGGATTCCGCAACTCCTTGTATATAATAATAATAATAATAATAATAATAATAATAATAATAATAATAATAATAATAATAATAATAATAATAATAATAATAATAATAATAATAATAATAATAATAATAATAATAATAATAATAATAATAATAATAATAATAATAATAATAATAATAATAATAATAATAATAATAATAATAATAATAATAATAATAATAATAATAATAATAATAATAATAATAATAATAATAATAATAATAATAATAATAATAATAATAATAATAATAATAATAATAATAATAATAATAATAATAATAATAATAATAATAATAATAATAATAATAATAATAATAATAATAATAATAATAATAATAATAATAATAATAATAATAATAATAATAATAATAATAATAATAATAATAATAATAATAATAATAATAATAATAATAATAATAATAATAATAATAATAATAATAATAATAATAATAATAATAATAATAATAATAATAATTGTATTTCAAGGTTTAGTAAATCAAAAACTTTTTTAAAGGTTTCAATCCAGGCAATCACAGTTACCAATACTTCCAACGCCGTACAAATTAATCACATGTAATTATAGCAGGAATAGTAATATACAAATATACAACAACCTCTGAATTCATAAATCAATTGTTTAATGTTCAGTTAATCTATCGATCCACCGGCATTCAGACCGCAAGTATGATTCCCGGTTCTGTCAGTAGGAGCAGGACCAAGTTACCCACTTTTTTGAACCTAAGAAGACCAGCCTCTAGCTCTACCGCTGTGTCTCTAATACCTACCCTTCCTATTTCCAAGACCCCACGTAGTACCGAACAGATTACCCTCCAAAACTTGGTGGACTACTTGTTGGAAAGCGACTCTACATTACGCCACCAACCACAAGCCCACACCGACGATATTCACTCTCTTATCAACAAGTCATGTGATTATCCAGAAGCGCCATAATGGGACACTGGTAGGAAAACTTCTCCCAACACCAAATACTCACGTAAGTTAATCCATTTTTAGCTAGAACTATATAACCATACCCTTACATATATATTTTTTGATTCATAATACACAGAATTGTTTCATGAATGTCTTTTCGCACTCTTAAAAAAAAGGTGTTGCATTTTTGCTGAGAATAAAAAAAAAAGAGAAAAAATATATACCAGGTCTATAAATATGAAACCGGAATTTTTGTAGAGAAAATACACGTTTATTGTATGAAAATTGTAAAAAATATTTTATTCAAAGTATTACTTATCGCTAGCTATACATTTTTCCCACTTGTCTGACAACTTGTGGATGCCACGCCAAAAAAACTGTTGCTCTTTTGAGGCACACCCGTCATCGAGCCATTTTCGTATATTTTCGTAAGAAGTAAAGCGCTGTTCAGCAAGTGCGTGTCCCATCGATGCAAATACGTAGTAATCGGACGAAGCCAAGTGTGGTGAGTAAGCCGCATGTGAAAGTATTTCCCAACTAAACGCCTCAATCGTTTTCTTGATCAGTTTTGCTGTGTGTGATGGTGCATTATAATGAAGCAAAATCACTTTGTCTTGCCTTTTTTGATATTCTGGTCGTTTTTCACGCAAAGCTTGATTCAAGTCGATCATTTGTTGTCGGTAGCGTTCAGTATTAACGGTTTCGCCAGGTTTTAGCAGCTCATAATAGATCACACCCTTCTGATCCCACTAAACACAGAGCATTGTCTTCCGTCCATAGCGATTTGGCCTTGCAGTCGATGTCGATGGTTCGCCTGAAGTTACCCATGATCTTTTACGCTTAGGATTCTCAAAATATATTCACTTTTCATCGCCGAAATGACTTTCTTTTGTACCTGGCGAGCAGCATTTCTCAAGTGGTTTTTCGGTTTTCCTGCTGTCTTTCATTCAGTTCATGTGGAACTCATTTTCCCATCTTCTGGATCTTTCCCATAGCTTTCAAACGTATTGAGACGGCTTCTTGTGTCACATTTAATTGATCCGCGAGTTGTTGTTGCGTTTGAGCGTCATCCTCATCCAACAATGCTTGCAATTCGCTGTCTTCAAATTTTTTCGGTGGTCTTCCACGTTCTTCGTTTCTCACGTAAAAATCGCCACTTTTGAATTTTTTAAACCCCTCAAAGCACTGTGATTTACCAAGAGCATGCTCACCGTAAGCTTCGGCAAGCATTCGATGTGATTTTGCAGCAGTTTTCTTCAATTGGTAACTGTTGGATAATCAGCTGGCGCACGGCGATCGATATTCGTCGTGCGCCTACCTGTTGCGGTGCTCTAGCACACGTCGTTCGGTTGAACCGAAGATAGCCAAGGCAGGGCTTCGCGAAGCCGAGGATGTGCCTCGTTGGCATGCCGCGTCGAGCGAGAGGATGTCTCTCTCGCTTGACTTTGGTTTCGCTCACCGACTATCTCGCTCAACTGACTTCAGCGCCCAACGACGCTTTCATACTCGCAGCCATGTTGAAAATTTAGACACTTTCGCAACAGCATCGAGGAACACACAGCGCACTTTTTGGACTTTTCTCGTTGGCTCTATCTCTGGATTTACTCATCACTAGCTCTCAACAGGACTCAAAATCAGGTATGAGTACATTGTTATAATTTACCGTAAATTCAATGGCAATGAGGAGTTGGATGCTCAGCGGTACATCAACATTTGTGGTGTCACTTTTTGGCGGCATTGCAGCACATGTCACGCCACGTTTTTCTCAACATAATTTGCCGGTATAATTAATATAATTCTGCAGGTGTACTATATTCGCTGTACTTTTCTCCAGGACATCTGCTGGAAGAGTACAGCGACTATACACTGCTCATTTCGTGCATCCTCATTATGTGTTGTATTGTGCTACGCAGTGCTGCCTGCGTAGCTAGTCTCATGCGTGTAGAGCACTCAAGCAATTTCAATTGCAAGTGCTCTCATCTATTCACTGCAACTTCTCTTCAATAAATCTACTGAGAGCTTGCCGTGAATAATTCACACATCTTATGCACTCATATTTCTCTTAGCGTGGCGTGCTACGCAGCACTGACAGCTGCACACGCACCGCTCTCAGTGCTCACAGCGCACAATTAATATAATTGTGTTCTGGTTCTCAGCTCATAAATCAAAATCAACTAACTTATTTATATACAGTTTTAATTCTCATTTTGGTGCATTTATTGTTATATGAACTTTGTATTTTTTCTAAATTTAACCTAATTTGCATTTATTCTTTACTTTTATCTTTTTCCAAATCATATTATGTTGTGTAAAATGCGGAAGGCATAATAAACTGCTTTCTCAAATTACCATCTATGTGTCTGGTTTATTATCGCACTGTCGTGAGTGAAGACTCATGATTTTCAATATATTGCAGATCTGTCAAATAACACCATCGGACGGAATCTCAAACAGTAACAGAAAATCAATGCTGTCCGCAAATCGTAGTTTCCAGGCACAAAATTCGACATGTCCAATTCAATTACGCTATTACAAACTATGCTGTTGTATGAAACTTGTATTGTTGTGAGCTGAAAATCTTTGTCAGAGATGTCAACAAGGAAATGGTGCCAATGACGCGGTTTGACGGTAACTACATGGACAGCTAGGGCCATCTATGGGCAAATTCCAGTTTCATATTTATAGACCTGGTATATATTGTAACGGAACGCAACTACAGCGATCCGCTACTAGAGTTAAAAAATCTCAATTCAACCAAACAACCCAACTCACACCAACAAACACAGACTACAAACAACGATCAAAGCAAAGAAGTCACCAAAAAGCGATTATCTGTAACAATACGGGGCAAAAACGGGGCAAACACGCACCCATCAGACTAGGAAAACATAATTGAACAGTAGGTACACACAAGCAACCGCGAGTACCTACCCTAAACAGCATGGCGTCAACGGTAGGCCCCACCAAAACTCTAAGATCACCACCAAAATAAACACAGCCCGCAAGAAGCGAGCAAGACAAAAGGCAGGACGAACAGCAATATCACGCGCTGTATACCGGACCCCAGCATAATAGCCCCCGCCTGCAGAAGAGCGGGCGGAACCACGCGCAAAGTCAAACACTTCACCAGGCAGAAGAGAACACCGTCGGTCCTACCCTCCCAATAGGCCAGGCTACTCAGATAGCGACGCGCTAAGAACGCCACAGTACGGAGAAAAGAGAAAAGAATTTGTGGAACTCTTGAAATTCCACAAATTCTCAAGAGAAAACAACAGGGTGTCTTCACATGAAGCCTCACCACACACCCCCACTCACGGATAAAATATTAACAATAGAATAATAGCATAAAACAAGCAAATCTCTCACAAAACTCAATTAACAAATTGAGATCAGGGCAAGCCCTACACTGATAAACACACGAAAGCTAGAACAATATAAAAATCAGGGAGGAATATCTAAAAAACACATTAAGAAAAACAACATTGGCAATAATTAATCAATTCCGGAAATTTTCAAACAAGAAATCAGACAGGCGAAAACACACAAAGTATAAAAAAAAACCACATGTGACAAAATTAGTAAAGCACATTGATCAAACTACCAAAAACCTCGAAAAGAAGTTTGAACCTCCAGCAGGTAGGAATTTAACAGCAACCAACAGAATTCAACCTCGTTGGAACCTCGGTTTAAGCTCTGAAAAGACAAAGTCCGGCTAAATATAGAAATTTAAGACATAACGGTACACCTACACGCCACCCCGCACCTCCCTCACCTAGTGTATGAAGTGCGACAAACATCACGTGACCTACCACAAATCACCTCCCCCCCGGGTCCATCCACTAACCTATATAAACCGCGACAGGACAAGCCTCAGAGCTCTTGTCAAAATTCATGCGTCAAGACGAAGTGCTGCTCGACAGCCTACCTAGTTATAAGATCATTCGTAAAATCCACACGTAAAGGATAAGTGTTCTTTCGATCGAGCGATTCCCCTGCATCGCGCTTGGCCGTCGTTTGACCGAACGAACCGATAAACAACAATAACTAACAGTTTGGGACACACCATGATAGAACCAGTGTTCTTTTTCTCAACTGATTCCCCTGCATTGCGCTTGGCCGTCAGTTGAGTAAACGAACTAATTAGGATACTCTGTGAGGAGTAAGGCTCCCCTGCACTGCGCTTGGCCGCCCCTACTCACAGCGTTAGGGCACACTCCACTAACGGGTCCCCACGCACGGCATTGTGGCTATCCGTCTCTTGGAGTGTGAAGAAGCACGAGTGACACGAGGTCAAGGGAGTGGCATCCCGACTAAGTGCACCGCGTACTAGACTCGTAGGGTGTACCTGCGTGGGTGGGACCACGTTAGGGCCAGCACCAACTACCGCCTACCACTTACGGATACCTCTGCTACTCACAATCATTAAGAGACCGAATCGCAAGCCTCTTAATGTCACGATACGGTAGCTTAATCGAACGTGAATAAAAGCCTCAGTATCCGGGGTACAGGAAGAGTTAGTTGGTCATACATAGCTGCGAACCCGGTGTCTTCTGCGAATAAGAAGCTATAGCTAGGGACCCAAACAATAACAAAGACGAGTCAGACAGGTAGGTAAATTCACTCCCCATCTAACTACGACACTCGCGATCCCACTATAAGCTCACCGCATAAACATCAGCAGGGCGGAGTCTCGAAAGGCAGACCACGCGAACGATTACTCCAAACAATAAAATATCAAAATAGTAAATCACCAGTTAAACGTCCGATGATTCAAACAAAGCCGACCAGTACGTCTTACGACGGTACCACGGAACGCCCCAATATGAGGACAAGCACAGGCAGTAAGAACCGAGCAGGCCCCACCCCCTGTAAAATCAAATAGACGCGTGAGGAAACCAATACACCAATGGAAGAAAGACAACTGCGCACCTAATATATCCTGAACGCACACGGTTAATCAACTGAAGCCTAGATAAATCCGCATATGTAATGTAATAAATCGTATAGAAACAAACGCGATAACCCAAGTAGAAAAATTGAGTGTTAAGCTCCGGATAGGCGATATCTCATCACCATACGAACAATCGAGTCATAACCCGAAAATAACCGGAAATAAATCCGCATATGTAATTATAAGAATCGCGTAGAAGCAAACGCGACAACCCTAGTAGAAAACTTGAGTGTTAAGCTCCGTATAGGCGATATCTCATCGCCATACGAACAATCGAGTCAATAACCTAGAATACCGGAAGCGATTCCGCATACGTAATTTTAAGGAAAAGTATCGTATAAACAATCGAACGCAAGCGAAGGTTAAAAATCGTACGATCGACCAGATCGTCCTACGCGACCACGAACTTCCCTCCATCCTCTTCACAAACATTAAACAACAATCAGTGCCTTCAGCACAACAAAAATAAGAGAATTACCCTACCAACACAAAGATCAATGATGAAAGGGTAACAAACCGCATGTCCACCACGGACATATGCGAATCAACAAACCCAAACTGAGGTCTCACAACAAAAACAACAAAAAGAGAAATAACAATAGAATCAATCACTTATAAAACTTATAAAACAATAGACACAACTCCTCGTCCCATCCAGCCCAGAGTACGAACCTGTTTCGAGCGACCAGTTCTCTCCCTACGATCTAGGAAAAACCGTGCTCGAAATAAAATAAAAACTACGCGATTTCACGAAGCCGCTTAGCAGACGCGCAAAAAAGGGATAAAATAAAGTGATCAAAATCGCGAAACGTTTCATTGGCGCCCAACGTGGGGCTGGATAAGAAGAGAGAAAAAAGAAGAAAGAAGAGAGAAGATAGAAGAAAATCAGAAAAAAGAGAACTCTCAGAAAATTAATAAAATCTTACAACAACTTTCTTAACACAAATATGGATCCAAACAAAGAAACCACGTTGGGGGGGCTTACCAACGCTCACCTCCAGCACTCCAACCACGAGAATAGTAGGCATGGACGATTCCATAATCCCAACCATGGCACAGTCGTTGGCAATGTCCCAAGCGCTACGAGGAAGCACGCCTGTAAATATACCGCCCATCTCAGAGGCCTTTCCAAACACCACGAGTATGCGAATACACGCCTCCAACGAAGGAATAAGGCAACAATTGCACCCCCTGGCAGCACAAAATTCTAGTATACGCAACGTAACAACAAATTCCACGGCATATCCGGTTCCACGGACAATAAGCCCAGCACCCCATGAGGCAGTCCAACAACTAGCTATGCAGTCGCTCCTGGCAATCCTCGAAGAAATGCAGCAAAAACAGGCATCAGAAAGCGCGAAACAAAAGCAACGCTTCCGCGCATTGGACCAGAACCTCTCGAGAAAAATCGAATCTATACAAAATTATGTAACCCAATCAATAGAGATGCTACAAGACGAGGTCATCGAAATATCAAATAACCGAGAGGCTCCTCCACGAATGAATTCCACCTTCGTAAACACAGACAGAAACCAACATGAACCAACTGTGGAAGTGAGTCCAGAAACCGAGACCCACCATGCCTTCCATCTCCCATACTAACGACTGGAAGGGCAGGAGCAACGAGGAGGAATTTATACGAAAATACAATACCACAGGGACCCACAAACACCACGGTATCGAATAACAACTTAAAACTCGAGGCACCAACGTTCAACGGAAAAACTCAAGAACAACCAATGCAGTTTCTTGGCGATCTACGAGCATACCGAGACGTATACGTCCCTCGCTACCACTTCAAAATGATAATAAACCAATGCATGATAGGTATAGCAAGATGTTAGTGGAACATCACGAGAGATACCATCAGACAATGGGGAGAATTCGAGGAAGAATTCAAGCGACGTTTTTAGAACGAGGAAATACAAAATGCCATAAAACTAAAGCGCGACTATGAGTGGTACGACGAAACGAAAAAACACACTCGTATTGGATACGCACTCCACTATATAAGCCTCGCCCGCGATCTGAGACCCAAACTCACAGAGGAGGAAATCGTACAGAAGATCAAACGACATTTCCCTGACGACGTCCGAGCAACCATAAGAACTCTCGGAATCAAAACAATCGCTCGCTTATTGGACCTACTATCATCATACGATGAGGAAGGACCAGGTAACAAAGATCGCACCAAACCACCAAAGCGCGAAATATACTACCAACCAAACACAAGTCAGCATAACACACCGCACAGAAGGAATGAAAGAGGCCTCTCAAACGCTTGCGAAGTGCACCCAACACCTTTTTATAATCGCAGTAATCCAGCTACCTCAATTCAAAATGGAAAATTGCAAGCACTACGAGGCGAGACGGATAATCGTTTCAAAACCAGGGGAGAAAAGAAATACCCATGGCAACCTCGAGACAAGCCACGTGAGGAGACAAAAAACATACGTAACACCATCATCTAGGAAGAATGTAGCGAACCACTCGAAATAATAAACGATAACGATATCTCGGAAAACGAGGAGCCCCTCACCTCGAAAACTAAACACTGCAGAGGTGATGTTAGGATACGGGGAAGATACCATAGAATTCTTAACAAAAGAAGACGACCATCCACTGCCACAATCAAGGCCAAAATGTCCCATACTATTAATACACATACAAGGGATCACCATTCGAGCGTTGATCGACACAGGTAGCGAGATCAGCGCAGTATCCGAACAGTTCATGGTGGACCATGAAAAACGCATCAACAAATGCCCCATGCTACCATTAACGGGGGTATCAGTAAGAGGTGCCACCTCAGGACGAGCGGTCAAAGTAACTCGGCAAATCTTCGCCGAAATTACCTTAGAAGACATCGGCACAAAAAACACACTTATCATCGTTCCGAGGCTGACCACCGACTGTATTCTAAGAATAGACTTTCTTGTCAAAATAAAAACCAGGATTGATCTCGAAAAATACGAAATATCGTTTATCCTACCAGCTAGACCCCTCCAGAGGCGAAAAATCAGATTCAGCAACTCACATCTACCCAACCAAACAAACCCACAAGAAATACACAGGGTCATAATGGAAGAACACAGGAAACATGCTGTAACAAACGAGGAACTCGACCCCAAGATAACAAACACTGTAGGACTAAACGAAAGTGAGAAACAAACATTTAAAGACTTGCTGGAAAGACACAGGAACGTATTCCGGAAACGGCCTGGGTTACTAAACTCATACGAGCACAAAATCGAAGTAAAACCAGACGAACCATTCAAAGCCATGAACTATCCAGTACCTATTGCCTACCGAGAGAAGGTACACGAGGAAATAGAAAATTTTACCAGCCAAGGAATAATCCAAAAATCCACAAGCCCATACACAAGCACACTGGTTGTAGTAGCGAAGAAGAACGGAGAAATTCGACTCTGCCTCGATGCCCGGAAAATAAACGAAGTAATCGAGCCGGATAATGAACGAATGCAAACACCGGATGAATTATTCCAGGCATGGAAGAGTGTCAAGTACATAACTACGTTAGACCTAAAATCCAGTTTCTGGCAAGTACCACTTACCCTTGATTCTCGAAAGTATATCGCATTTATGCGTCGAGGACGGTGCTACGAATTTCGAGTAACACCATTGGGATTAAAGACTAGCACAGCAAGCCTCGTTAGAGGCTGGAGAAAGTATTACAAGGACTAGGTTACGTAATTAACTTCGTCGACGATCTACTATGCACGGCAGAAACGTTCGACGAACATATCAGCAATCTAAACGAACTATTCGAACGATTCAGCGCCCATGGTCTAACACTTAACCTGAAGAAATTCCAATTCTTCCGACAGGAAGCCAAAATTCTCGGGCACATACTAACACCGAGTGGTATCTGCCCCGATCCCGAGAAAATAAAAGACATAAAAGAATTTCCGGCACCTAAGAATATTAAACAACTAAGAGGCTTCCTCGGGCTAGTAAACTATTATAGTAAATTCACTCGCGAGCACGGTGAATCGACAGTACCACTGCTACATCTCCTCAGAAAAAACGAAAAATGGAAATGGACAGAGAAAGAAACAGAGGCATTCAACAACGTAAAAACCAAATTTTGCGAGGATATCATGTTACACTACCCCCTCAAGGAAAAGCCCTTCTTCATCCAGACCGACGCCAGCGATTTTGCTATAGGCGCCGTGTTATTCCACAAAGATGAAAACCTCGAAGAGAGAGCCTTGTACTTCGCCAGTAGAACCCTCAAGGGCGCCGAAATCGGCTATAATACTACTGAAAAGAAACTCCTAGCCATTGTATGGGCACTGGAGAAATTTCGGACATACTTGTTAGGTGCCACCGTAAAAATCGTCACCGATCATGCCGCACTGACCTTTTAAAAAGAATGCAAACTGGCCCACGCAAGGCTCACAAGATGGTCACTAGCAATCCAGGATTACCATCCCACGATAGAACATTGTGAAGGAAAACGAAACACGGTAGCAGACATCCTCAGCCGTCCCGACCGTAAAAAGAACAGTAAAGATATAATAATCGCAAAAATTTCAACCAAAGTAACCAAAGAATTAAAAAACATACTCACCAACCTAGGGAGACTACAGGATGAAGAAGAATACTGTGCCAAAATAAAAACCACTATAAAAAATTAAACAGAGATTAAAAACTACACAGTAATCGACGAAGTATTACACACCAAACATTACGAGTTACAGCAAACCGTTATCCCCGAAAAAGGCATAAAAAGTCTCACAGAAAACTGCCATGAAATATACGCTCATGCAGGAGCTCAAAAATGTTACCTGATACTGTTACGTCCTGACGTAACGTCGCATTTATCTTTTTTTATTTCGATTACGTTAAAGTTCTTCTGTTTAGTTTCGCTACAGTAAAAGTAACCTCTCACATTTTTCTTTTATTCTCGAACTTCTTAAGAGGAGAGGAGAGCGATTCTAGCGACGGAGATCGGAACAGGGTGAAGATGCGGCTCTACCGACCGTCTCCCGGGAAGAATTAATCTTGTAAAGATGGAATTTTTCGGCGCTCCCGGTCAAAAGGCAAACTTTCAAACCATGGGATCTACTGCGTAGACCCGGTTATCGACTGCCATTTATGGATCTATGATTCAGCGCGGCCTTACCCTCAATCCTAGACCAGGGGTTCGGCTAGTCGCCGTCGGGGCGTTGTTGGTCATAAGGGAGCGGTTGGAGGGAACGCTATCACGTGACCAAGCGACCGCACCCTTTCTTCTCGCTCTTGCCTGAAATCTTCTCTCTCTCTCTCTCTTTACAAAGATGATGAAATCACGAACAATTATTAACTAAGCAAAACAATCAACAAAACCAGAGGAACTGTTGATTTAAACGAAAGAGTTATGACTATTAAAATGTTCACACGAATACTGTAGATAAAATATCAGCAGCAAAAGGAACAATTATGCTTCCATATGGAAACTACCCATGGCTGTCACTCGAAAACGAGTACAACCCACGTCGAATTAATGAGCTTACCAAGTATAGTCGGGTAATAGAAGAAAGATCAGTACATCAGGATTAATTCCCCTTTTCTCTTGGGATTACATTAATATTGTTTGAGAATCCGCCTGTGGTGTTATTTGACAGATCTGAAATATATTGAAAAAAAATGAGTCTTCACTCACGACAGGGTGAAATAAAACCAGACACATAGATGGAAAACAGAGAAAGTGGTTTATTTTAACTTCTACACACAGCTTCAATAATACACTGTCAACCCGTTAATTTTAAATATGAAAAGAAACCCAAAATATACTAAATTTAGAAAACTATAAAATAATGAAAATAAATACACCAAAATTTTGAGAATAATAAACTGAATTTGATTAATGGAGCTGCATTTGAGTGCATGAGCTGAGAATCAGCACACAATTATATTAATTGTGTGCTGTGAGCACTGAGAGCGGTGTACGCACCGCAGTCAGTGCTGCGGAGCGTACAACGCAGTGAGATGTATGAGTACGTAGACTAATTTACTGCCTGTCAGCAAATACTCAATGTGATGGTGACATAGAATTTGCAGAAAGCGAGTACTAGTATATACAAATTTGACAACTGAGTGAAATTCTACTGACAGGCTATGATGCAGTCTACGCTGCAGAGCACTGAAGTGTGAGCTTGAGGATGCACAAATGATTTGACTGAATTCATAACACTCTCCCAGCAAGTTTAATTGGGGGAAAGTGCAGTGAATTGGTAAAACACACCCAATTATATTAATAGAGCATGCTAATAATTGAGTGAAAACGTGGTGCAGCCCGCGCTGCAGAGCACGCCACAGTGTGAGACCTTTATGAGGATGTACCGATGTGTAGTTCACTCCTCACCGTCATTGAATTATGTTAAATTGTAACGGTGTACTCTTACCTGAGTTTTGAGTCCTGTTGAGAGTGATGAGAATGTCCTGAGCGAAAAGCCAACGAGAAAAGTCGAAGATGATGGTGCGCCGTTCCTCGATGTCGTCGCAAAAAGGTGTCTGAATTTTCAATATGGCTGCGGAATATGAAATTAACGTTGAGCGCTGAAGTCAGTTGAGCGAGATAGCCGGTGAGCGAAACCGAAGTCAAGCGAGAGAGACATCCTCTCGCTCGACGCGGCGTGCCAACGAGGCACATCCTCGGCTTCGCAAAGCCCCGCCTCGGCTATCTTCGGCTCAACCGAACGACGTGTGCTTGAGCACAGCAACAGGTCGACGCACGGCGAATATCGATCGCCGTGCGCCAGCTGATTATCCAACATTTCCGCCCGCCATCAGCAACGGGGTTGATGATTAGTTATGGTTTTTGTCAGTCGGAAGAAACAGGCAGCACAGCCAGTTTTGAGATTGGCCTGGTGAGCGTGGTCGTAGCAGTTCGAAGTGTCACCACCCTGGTGAGCCCGTCCTTGCCCGGATGCCACTCCGTGACTCGTGCAAGTGGCCACTTGCACGGTGGAAAGCGCTCATCCGTGAGCAGAACCAAAGAACCAACCTTTATGTTATTAGTAGGGTGATGCCACTTTGATATGGACTGCTGCCGCTGTAGATAATGAGCGGACCAAAATTGTTGTACCTTTTGCTGCAACAATTGCCACCTTGAGAGCCGTGTGAGTGATAAATTCTCGAGCGTTGGCTCTGGGACCGTGGAAAGAGCTTCACCGATGAGAAAGTGTCCAGGCGTGAGTGCTGATGAGTCATCAGGATCATCGCTGAGTGGTTCCAGAGGTCTTGAGTTGAGTATGGCCTCGATCTGGGCCAGCAGCGTTGTGAGTTCTTCGAACGTGAGTGCTGTATCACCCACCGTTCGCCGCAGATGGAATTTAACAGATTTCACAGCTGCTTCCCATTTTCCACCCATGTGTGGTGCAGCAGGTGGATTGAACCTCCACGCAATTTGCTGATTTGCGAGAAAAGAAGCAATGATTTGATGTTCTTGAGAGGCCTTCCTGAACATCTGACGTATTGATTTATGAGCACCAATGAAATTTGTGCCACAGTCAGAATATAGCGTGTGAGGAAGGCCACGCCGAGCTGAGAAACGTCTGAACACTGAGAGGAAGCCATCAGCTGAGTAGTCACTGACGACTTCAAGATGTAAAGCTGAAGTGGTGAGGCACACAAAAACACAGATCCAGCCTTTGTGTGTTTTACTTCCTCGCCCCTTCCAAGTTTTGAGTGTGAGAGGGCCGGCGTAATCAACTCCTGTGTGAGCGAATGCGCGTGTTGGAGTGACTCGTGCTAGAGGAAGCTGACCCATCAATTGTTGAGCCCGAACTCCCCTTTGCCGAGCACACACGACGCAATGTAAAATGTGAGATTTCACAGGAGCTCTTCCGCCGACGATCCAATGTGTTAGCCTTATTTGGGCTAATGTGAGCTGAGTGCCTCCGTGCAGCGTTCGCACGTGAGCCTGATCAATGATGAGAGTTGAGAATCGAGAGTGACGAGGTAGAATGGCAGGATGTCTTCCTTCATATGTGAGTGCTGATTGAGCAAGGCGACCTCCTACTCTGAGTACACCCTCTTGGTCAATGAATGCTGTTAGTCGACTGAAGGGGTGAGAGGAAGGAAGAGAAGAGCCTGACTGCAGTACTTGTAACTCGTGTTTGAAAAACACGGCTTGTGTAGCTCGTGTCCAAAAAACATTTGCTGAAGCTATCTCTTCTGCTGTGAGAGGAGCGTTTCCTGCCGTTGCTAACCTCTTCCTCATTCTGGCCACTACTCTGACGCAAAACGAGGTGAGACGACACAATTTTGTGAGTGAGGAACAGCGATAAATGAGTTCCCAATGGTACTCTGGCGTCACAGTCGCCGCGAGCAGAGCTAACCCCGGCCGGGCTTCCATATTGTACAAATCCTCAGAATCAGTTGAGGCTTTCGGCCAAAATTCAATCGGTTTCACCATCCACGGTGGACCCGACCACCACAGCTGATGAGAGGCCAGTTGAGCTGTTGAGATACCTCGTGATGCACAATCTGCAGGATTGCTTGTGCCTGCGACATGACGCCAATGAGCAGTAGGTGTGAGTCCTTGTATCTGTGATACTCGGTTTCGGACATAGTCTTTCCACCGAGCAGGATGTGCTTTGATCCAGGTGAGAGTTACCGATGAGTCCGTCCACAGGTGAGTAGATGAGACCTTGACCTTGAGCGTGGCTTGAACGTATGCAACCAATTTTGCGAGTAACAGTGCCGCTGTTAGTTCAAGCCGTGGTATGGTGAGCTTCTTGAGTGGTGCCACGCGTGTTTTTGAGCAGATAAGTGAAGCCACCTTTCCTGTGGACATTGAGTCGACAGTGATGTAGATCACTGCTGCCATGGCCAATTGAGATGCATCAGAGAAGCCATGCAATTCCACTGTTGAGTTGCTCCATGTATTGAACCAACGAGGAATTGAGAGCCTGGCCAGGCTTTTGAGATCTTCTCTGATTGCAGTCCATCGTGCTGAGACCTGAGATGGCAGTGGTTCATCCCAGCTGAGTTTGTGAAGCCAAAGCTCTTGCAAGAGTATTTTGGCTCTAATCACAATCGGTGAGACGAAACCGAGTGGATCAAAGAGTTGAGCTACCTCGGAAAGAACGAGGCGTTTTGTGAAATTATCTTGAGCTGAGTTGAACCGGGATGAGAATGTGAACATGTCTTCACTAGGAAGCCAAGTCAGCCCAAGAATTTTGGCTTCGCAGTCGTCCATTGAGATAGCTGAGCTTGACGATGATGGTGAAATATTAGCAAGGACCGTGCGGTCCAACGAGTGCCACTTGGCGAGCGGAAAACCGCCCGCCATGCACAAGTCCTTGAGCTGTTGAGCAATTTCAATAAGTTCATGAGTTGAATCCGCCCCTCCAAAGATGTCATCCACGTACCTGCCAAACATGATAGCTGGCACAGCGAAAGGAAACCGATGACCTTCATCTTTGGTGAGCTGCATGAGAGTTCTAACTGCCAAAAATGGCGCAGCCTTTGTACCGTATGTCACTGTTGTTAATTGATACGGCACAGGGTGATCTTGAGCATCAATCCACAAAATTCGCTGAAGATTCCAATCATCAGGATGAACTTTGATTTGACGATACATCTTGGTAACGTCTGTGGCAAAGATGTGTCTGTGGTGACGGATCCAGATGAGAACGTCCGAAATATTGAGCAACAAATTAGGTCCGGTGTGCATGATGTCATTGAGAGACTTTCCAGAAGATGTTGAGCTAGAACCGTTGAATACCACCCTTAACTTGGTGGAAACACTGTCTGGTCTCAATACACCGTGGTGAGGCAGATAGTAATGAATTTCATTTGTAGATGATTTCGAAGCCTTCACCATGTGACCAAGTTGTTCATATTCGACCATGAAATTTGAGTGGAGCTGACCGTATTCAGCATTTTTTGAGATTTTTCGAATGGTGTGCAACAAACACTGATGTGCTCTACAGTATGAAGTTCCCAGATTCGCAGGAGAAGCTGTAAGAGGAAGCCGAACAATGTATCGGCCTGTGGAATCACGCTGATGTGTGTCGCGAAAATGATCCTCGCATGCCTGCTCCTCTGGTGTGAGTTGACTGACCGTGTCCTTTGGTGGCCCTTCCTGAACCCAGAATTTTGTGAGCACGTTCTGTAATTCCTGATCCTCAAGTTGCACAGCAGCATGATAAACAGTGAGTGCATCAGATAGACATGAGTTAATAGGTCCAATAATGAGCCAACCAAATATTGATAATTGTGCAATTGGCGAAGATGAAGAGCGCTTGATAATGTTAGGTTTAATCACCTGACCATAAATATCTGCTCCAACTACAATATCGATCGGTCGTGGTGTGAGAAAGTCCGGATCCGCCAGCTTCAGCTTCACTATGTGAGGCCACGTGCGAGCTGGTGACTCAAAAGATGGCAAATGAGTTGTAACCGTGTCGAGAATGTGAGCCAAGACCGTGACTTTCTCTTTTGTGTGCATTGTGAGTTGTACCGAACCACGTGTGCGAGTTGAGTGACTACCACCGATCCCTGTGATCGAAATTGATGAGTGCTTACGTGTTATATTGAGTTTACGGACGAGCTCTTCCGTAATAAACGTTAATTCTGATCCAGGATCGATGAGAAGTCTTGCCTGATGAGTTGATGCCAATGTATGGACGTGTATGAGTGCAGTTGCTAATAATGTTGAGCATTTCCTTGTGAGCTGTACCGATGAGTGGACGACTGCGTCAACACCCTATTGTGTTGACGTTGAGGGCTGCGCAGGCTGAGTGCTGGAAGTGGTTGCAGGGGGCGCTGCCGGATGCAGCATGGTGTGGTGCCGCCCTGAACATTCCTTACAACTGCGTGTGGAACGGCATGCATTAGCATTGTGCCGTCCCAAGCAGTTGTAGCACAACCGCGACTTCTCCGCCATCTTGCGCCGCGCCGCCACGGAGAGCTGACGGAACTCCGGGCACATCACAATGAAGTGCCCAGAATTTCGGCAGCAGTCGCATGGATACGCGGACGCGTTGGTATTTGATGGCGGAACGCCGCGGGCCGTGCTACCTGCGTGATGCGCCGATGCACGTTGAGTCCCGGCCCTTGCGGGAGGAGGGCACGCGGAAGACGTTCGACTGGAGCTAATCGGTTTTGGGGTGGCCTTCGCCATCTCCAGAGCCCGAATCTTCGTCTCCGCGAACTCTTCAATCCTCGCAAAGGTCGGGAACTCTGATGAGCGTCCTAACGCCGTCTCCCAGGCCTCGCGTGTGGTCTGGTCAAACTGCTGACCAAGCAGTCGTACCATCATGCAATCGAAAATTTCCTCCTTCGTTGCCACCGAAGTGAGGACTTTGTAGGCCTCGGAGACGGTCGTTACGGTGGCTGCGAGCGAACGCTCAGCAGGCTTGAGAGCGAAGAGTGCGTCCAACCTCTCCTGCACCAGTAGCCGGTTGTTCTCAAAGCGGGACACCAGTGTGTCCCACGCCAAAGTAAAAGATTCGTCGGTGAGGGCGAATCCGTCGATGAGTGCGGCCGCCGAGCCCGTGACGCAGGTGCGTAGGTACACCAGCCGCTCGACGTCGGCTAACCTAGAGTTCCGGATGACCAACGACGCGAACAAGTCCCGGAACGCCGGCCACCCAGAATAGTCGCCCTTAAAGGTCGGCAGCTTGATGTCCGGCAGCTTCGTCGGTGATACCGGCGCCGTGACCACTGGTGCAGCAGGCCGGAACTGACCGAGTCTCTCCCTGATCCTCCCCGCAGCCATCCTGCTGTGGAGGGTGAGCTTGGCCTCGAGGGTTTGAGTATCACTCTGAAAATATTCGTGCTCCTGGTGGGCGAACGGCCACGAAGCCTCAAGAAGCAAATGCTCCCTCCTGAATTCTCCATGGAGCTCGTCCACCTGCTCAAGCATCGCCTCGAGGGGGGCCAGGGAGAGAGTCTCCTCCTGGGCCTCAATGGTGGTCATGATAAATCGCAGCGCCTCCACCCGTCGCTGCTGAGATTGGACCTTCATCACCAGATCGCCTGATAGGCGAGCCGGTGATCGGGTCCTCTTCGCAGCCGCGACGGGATCCGGAGCCGACAATGTCTTCTTGTCCTGAAGGTCACCAGGCGCCACCCTGCTGCCTGTAGGACTACCCTCGGACATTGTGAGCCCCCTTGAGCCGAACAAGTAAAAGAAACGAAGTGCTCCGCAGAGGTTCTACTTTACCAAATTGAAGCGCTGTGATGCTGGCCGATGAGAAAATGTGACGTCTGCGTAGCTGGTTTGCAGAGTCCAAGTCGAGATGAGCGTAAGAGTTGATGTGTGCGGAAGGTAGAAACCCTGGTCCTACCCTGTGCGAGAGTCGAAGATCCGGCTCGAAGGACCAAAATGTTTGAGAATCCGCCTGTGGTGTTATTTGACAGATCTGAAATATATTGAAAAAAAATGAGTCTTCACTCACGACAGGGTGAAATAAAACCAGACACATAGATGGAAAACAGAGAAAGTGGTTTATTTTAACTTCCACACACAGCTTCAATAATACACTGTCAACCCGTTAATTTTAAATATGAAAAGAAACCCAAAATATACTAAATTTAGAAAACTATAAAATAATGAAAATAAATACACCAAAATTTTGAGAATAATAAACTGAATTTGATTAATGGAGCTGCATTTGAGTGCATGAGCTGAGAATCAGCACACAATTATATTAATTGTGTGCTGTGAGCACTGAGAGCGGTGTACGCACCGCAGTCAGTGCTGCGGAGCGTACAACGCAGTGAGATGTATGAGTACGTAGACTAATTTACTGCCTGTCAGCAAATACTCAATGTGATGGTGACATAGAATTTGCAGAAAGCGAGTACTAGTATATACAAATTTGACAACTGAGTGAAATTCTACTGACAGGCTATGATGCAGTCTACGCTGCAGAGCACTGAAGTGTGAGCTTGAGGATGCACAAATGATTTGACTGAATTCACAACACTCTCCCAGCAAGTTTAATTGGGGGAAAGTGCAGTGAATTGGTAAAACACACCCAATTATATTAATAGAGCATGCTAATAATTGAGTGAAAACGTGGTGCAGCCCGCGCTGCAGAGCACGCCACAGTGTGAGACCTTTATGAGGATGTACCGATGTGTAGTTCACTCCTCACCGTCATTGAATTATGTTAAATTGTAACGGTGTACTCTTACCTGAGTTTTGAGTCCTGTTGAGAGTGATGAGAATGTCCTGAGCGAAAAGCCAACGAGAAAAGTCGAAGATGATGGTGCGCCGTTCCTCGATGTCATCGCAAAAAGGTGTCTGAATTTTCAATATGGCTGCGGAATATGAAATTAACGTTGAGCGCTGAAGTCAGTTGAGCGAGATAGCCGGTGAGCGAAACCGAAGTCAAGCGAGAGAGACATCCTCTCGCTCGACGCGGCGTGCCAACGAGGCACATCCTCGGCTTCGCAAAGCCCCGCCTCGGCTATCTTCGGCTCAACCGAACGACGTGTGCTTGAGCACAGCAACAGGTCGACGCACGGCGAATATCGATCGCCGTGCGCCAGCTGATTATCCAACAAATATGTCTCTCGTAAAATATTGGAATTTATAGTAAAAATACCATCATAAATATATAAAACATGTTATGCCTATATATTAACATGTCTCTCGTAAAATATTGGAATTTATAGTAAAAACACCATCATAAATATATAGAACACGTTATGCCTATATAGAAAGGATAAAGGAAATATTAGGATTAATTTATGGTAAAATAGGGAAAAATAGACAGAAAAACGAGAAAGAGACGAGACTAAAATTGAGTTGCAATGAAGCTTCTGCTGCAGGAAAGCGAGGCTGGCCGACTCTCCGCGCAACGAAAACGCCTTGCGCGAGGTCTGAACAGCGATCTAGCTGACTTGCGTACGAACGAAATGTACGAGTAACCAAGCTAGGCGAGTCATTCTCAAGAGAAGAACTCTCTCGCTCTCTCTCGTTTTCATGTATAAAATTACTTGTTTTACTAGTAAATTATATATATATGGAATATGTTATACATATATATAGACAGGATAAAATGAAATGTTAAGATTGTTTTACAGCTAAATACTAAAAGTAAAACGAATCGGGAAAGAAAGAAAATGGTAACGCGTTTCAATAGAGCTTCCTCTGCAGGAAAGCGAGGCTGGGGCGACTCTCTGCGCCACGACGAACGCCTTATCGCTAGGGCTGAACGGCGATCTAGCCGATTTGCGTACGAACAAAATGTACGAGTAACCAAGTTAGACGAGTCGTTCTCAAGTAAAATCTCTATCTCTCTCTCTCGCTCTCGTTTCTATAGCACGAGAATAATCGTCTAATTAGCAAATTATTTAAGAAAACTTATTAACTATAAGAAATCTAACGTCTAAGTAACAAATTATCTAAGAAAACTTATTAGCTATAACTAGAGTAATCACTAATTTAACGAATAACCAATGATGCTTGGAATAAGCCATAACTCAACAAAACCATTTATACCAATAAGAGATTAACGCAGAAATCAGGTTGCATACGTCAAAATTAACTACAGAAGCTGTAACAAAATTATTATTAGTGGTTTCATGTGAAGGATTTATTTAAGTTCCGTAAAAACGCTGGAAAACTAAGCCATTACCATAGACACATCTACAGAGAAGCGAGCATAAGGATATTACCTAAACTAGGAAATTCTATTGAAAGTAGGCCAAGAAGCGGGGTGGTAAAAATCGCCTCATTTTCAGGGGAAAAACGCTTCGAACGCGTTCCCTCACCTAATCGCGTGGTCCTCTGTGTAGCACATCGCGCGGACAAATCAGAGCGCGCCATACCGATGCACTTGCATAGATCTATGGCTCTGCATGTCGAGAAGCTACTCTGCGGAGTAAGGGGAATGAATACGTGTATGGTCGAGATAGACCACGGGGAAATTCTTATAATCAGGATAGGGTTTTATCCCTTCTCTTCTTTTACGCGCTTGACGACAAGAATTTTCGACGCTCAGGAGCCCTATAAAAGGCCGCGAAAATCGGCCGGCGACACAGTTTCACGGGGAGTCAACTTCGACACAGTTTTCACGGAGTATAACTAGAGGACTAATCGCTAGTCTGGCAGTCAATAATTTTTCTCCACGGCTTAAATTTTCACAAAGTATAGTTTTAAGTAGTACAGAGTAAGAGTACAGTATTATAATTATTAACGCTTGCAAAATCGGGAATATTGGACGTGCAACATTAAACTACTCATGTAGTTTTATTTCAATAAATAATTATTGATACGCACCAACGCCTACGTTCGATTTTTAGTCTGTCTGACTACACTAATCTATGTCCATCTAACGTTCAACAGTAAGAACCACAGCAACAAACAACCGTAAGTATAATTTTCAATTACCAATTATAATGAAACCTTGCTCCGCGTGAAATTGTCATTCAAGTCCCTCCCCATTATTCGTGAAGTGATTATCCCCAACCAAGAACAAAACGCACTCCAGCCCTATCCCGAGTAATTTTCCGCGAGGTTAGACTCAAAAACGGGCTTGCGTCTTCGGTATTTTCTCGTCGGGTGTGGTAAAGGGAGAATTTATTCTCCTTGACCAGAGCACGGAAAAGATACACCGAAACGTGAAATCTATGTTAAATTCGTGGGTTCGTAAGATAGGCCGCGATTTTGACGTAACAATACTTCGCGAGAACTTCTATTACCCGAACTTATACCGGTGCATCAGGAAGCAGCTGAAATACTGCGACCCATGCCAACGAAATAAAATTTACATGCAAGGAATGTTCGTAGAAATGCAAAACATACTACCCGAAAGACCAGGAGATCTAGTAACCCTCGATTACTATGGACCTCTACCAGCTGCAAAATATGGCAACAAATACATCCTGGCTGTAATCGATGTATTCTCAAAACTAACAAAAATCTACCCACTCAAAAACGCCACAACGGAAGCAACCTGGAAAAATCTAACGCAGGACTACTTCCCAAAATATGGAAAACCAAGAGCCATACTATCGGACCAAGGAACACAATTCACCGCAAAGAAATGGAATAATCTATTAAAAGAAACGGGCATACAGAAAGTCATGACATCCATCCGTCACCCACAAGCCAATCCCGTCGAGCGAACGAATAGAGAGCTTTCTCGACTGTTTAGGACACTCCTACCAAACAAACACAATGCATGGTATGACGCGATACCAAAGATAGAGGAATGTATAAACAATATACACCACGAAACGACGGGATACGCCCCAATCCAACTACACGCAGGAACCACGCCCTCAAGGCCATGGAATCATATGATAACAAACAAAAACAAAATGCCGGGCTACGAAAATCTCATAATGCTGGCTAAAGGCAACATGAAGAAAGCACGGAATTAAAGCGCCAAGAAATTCAATGACCAACACAAACTTAGAGAACTCCAGATAAACGATTGGATATTGGTAAGAGCACTGAATGTATCAAATCCTACAGCGAAAATAACAGCGAAATTCCTGCCTTTGTACGAAGGACCATACCGACTGAAAAAACGCGTAGGGAAGACATCATACATTCTAGAAAACGTAGAGAACGGCCAAGAGAGAGGGATGTATCGCATTAGTGACCTTCGATCATACTACCGATTCACAAATTAACAAAGGAAAGAAAAATCTAAACAAAGCCTCTACCGGACCTAGACAAGGGAAAATGTCCTACCATCGAAGTACCCTCCCCCCCGAAGCAAAAGAGGGGAGCACAATCAAGGATCCCGAGAAAGCCGAACAAAGGCTCAGTCAAAAAGAAAATCCGAAGAGCGTAACGTGCAGAACAAAGGCACCCAGACCAGCGACGATCAAATTTCAACAGGCCGAGAAGTAACCCCAGGGGTATTCACACCGGGAAACCAGGCCAACAGAGATCGCCGGCAACGCGGGTCAAAGCCCCGCAGCATTCGGTCGCAAACCGAACCTTCATATTTCAAATTCATCAAAGAGGGAACACCCATGCACGGAGAGCTGCTGGACGCCTCCAACACGACCACGCCGCGCACCAGCAGGCCCACTCTACTGCCACTTCGGTACCTGCCATGGGCCCCTGCAATCAGGAGTATCGAGAAGGTGCCAGCCGAAGTTAACCAAGGGTGAATTCACACCCCTAAGGGACGGGCCATGCTGCTACATCCACACCTGATGCATGTAGCAAAACGAAAACAGGTAACATAAAATGAATAAATGAATAAATAAAAACAATATAAGAGAAGAGACTCACAACCAAAGCAGGAATGGTAATATGGCCAAACAGTTGCCAACCAAATATCCTTTCTCTATTAAAAGTAACATTTTTTTGTGTATGA
Organism: Cylloceria caligata; assembly: GCA_963942595.1. NCBI lineage: Eukaryota > Metazoa > Arthropoda > Insecta > Hymenoptera > Ichneumonidae > Cylloceria > Cylloceria caligata. Next base: position 65,458,057 of record OZ012704.1, on the reverse strand, counting down.
CGAAATTCGTCATGGTACGAACAAAAACTAGTATCACATATAGATTCCAAGGCCATGCAAGAGACAAGTCGTTAAAAGAAAAAGAATAGTACGACAAGCATAATTGGAAAATTGTTAGCTTCACCCTCGGATTCGATTATTAGGCTCCTCATAATAATCGTTTTAAGGGGGGAGGTGTTACGTCCTGACGTAACGTCACATATATATATTTTTATTTCGATTACGTTAAAGTTCTTCTGTTTAATTTCGCTACAGTAAAAGTTACTTTTCACATTTTTCTTTTATTTTCGAATTTCTTAAGAAAAGAGAAGAGCGATTTTAATGACAGAGATCGGAGCAGGGTGGAGATGCGGCTCTACCGATCGTCTCACGGGAAAATTAATCTTGTAAAGATGGAATTTTTCAGCGCTCCCGGTCGAACGGCAAACTTTCAAAGCATGGGATTTACTGCGTAGACCCGGTTATCGACTGCCATTTATGGATCTATGATTCCGCGCAGCCTTACCCTCAATCCGAGACCAGGGGTTCGGCTAGTCACCGCCGGGGCGTTGTTGGTCATAGGGAAGCGGTTGGAGGGAACGCTATCACGTGACCAGGCGACCGCACGCTTTCTTCTCGCTCATGCCTGGAACTTCTCTCTTTCTCTCTCTCCCTTTGCAAAGATAATGAAATAATGAACAATTATTATTTGAGCGAAACAATTAACAAAAGTGGAGGGACTATTGATTTAAACGAAAGATTTATGACCATTAAAGTGTTCACACGAACGCTTTAGGTAAAATATCAGCAGCAAAAAGAACAATTATGCTTCAATATGGCAACTACCCAGGGCTGTCACTCGAAAACGAGAACAATCGACATTGAATTAATGAGCTTACCGTTGTAATCGGGTAATAGAAGAAAGATCAGTTTTTCGGGATTAATTTCCTTTTCCTCCTGAGACTATATTAATAAGTGTCTCGTAAAATATTGGAATTTATAGTAAAAATACCATCATATATATATAGAATATGTTATGCATATATAGAAAGGATAAAGGAAATATTAGGATTAATTTACAGTAAAATAGCGAAAAATAGAGAGAAAAAACGAGAAAGAGATGGGACTGAATTGAGTTGCAATGAAGCTTTTCCCGCAGGAAAGCGAGGCTGGCCGACTCTCGACTGAACGATAAACGCCTTTGCGCGAGGTCTGAACCGCGATCTAGCTGACTTGCGTACGGACGAAATGTACGAGTACCCGAGTCGGGCGAGTCGCTCTCAAGAAAAAATACTTTCTCTCTCTCTCTCTCTCTCGTTTCTATAACACGAGAATAATTGTTTAACTAACAAATTATTTAAGAAAAACGGCTTAACTATAAGTAGAGTAATTATTAATTAAACGAACAATCAACAACGATTAGAATAAGCCATAATTCAACAAAAATATTTATACTAATAAGAGATTAATGCAAAAATCAGCGTGCATACGACAAGTTAACTACAGAATCTGTAACAAAATTATTACTAGTGGTTTGATGCGAAGGATTTAATTAAGTTCCATACAAACGCTGAAATTCGGAGCCATTACCATAGACACATCTACATAGAAGCGAGCATAAGGATATTACCTAGGCTAAGAAACTCTATCGAGAGTAGGCCAAGAAGCGGGGTGGTAAAAATCGCCTTATTTTCAGGGGAAAAACGCCTCGAGCGCGTTCCCTCGCATAATCGCGTGGTCCTCCGTGTATCACATCGCGCGACAAATCAGAGCGCGCCATACCGATGCACTTGCATAGATCTATGGCTCTGCATGTCAGGAAGCTACTCTGCGGGGTAAGGGGAATGAATACGTGTATGGTTGAGATAGACCACGGGGAAATTCTTATAATCAGGATAGGGTTTTATCCCTTCTCTTCTTTTAACGCGCTTGACGACAAGATTTTTCAACGCTCAAGAGCCCTATAAAAGGCAGCGAAAATCGGCTGGAGACACAGTTTCACGGGGAGTAAAGAGTACAGTTTCACGGGGAGTAAAGGAGCCACAGTTTCCCTGGCAGCAAGTAGTACTGTTTGCCAGGGGGTAAAGTAGGACAGTTTCACGGGGACTAAGTAGTACAGTTCAATAGTTTTTCACCGCGGCTCAGTTTCACAAAGTATAGTTTCAAGTAGTACAGAGTACGAGTACAGTACCCACTTATAATAATTAACGCGTGCGAAATCGGGAATATTGAACGTGCAACATTCGACTACTCATGTAGTTTTATTTCAATAAATAATTATTAATACGCTGTAACGGTATTTTTACGTTAACATTAAATTTTATTCTTCTGAGGGGAAGAATTCGGGCTCGACCACTACGATAATTAATTTTAGACTTCAATAGGAGGTATAAGTAAGGTTTATTCAATAAGTTTCATAGAATTCTGTGTTGTGAGGCTTTTTGGCGCCTTGAACCGTACAATTTATCAGTGGTGTTTAATTGCTCTGATGGTTCCACGCTCTTCTTTACCCGCGAGGTTATCAGATTCTCGACTTCTGCGCTGAGCGGTGGATATCTCAACTAGGCAGTATCGAGCTCAGCCGTCTTGATCTTTTTCCCGCCTGGCTGCTGACGTGCTGTCTGCTGGGCTTGCGTCGTTGTTGCTGGCGCGTCGGTCAGCCGGTATGGACGCCGGGTCTGTGTTCGCGTATGCGTCGTTTTGTTTAATAATCAAAAACTTTGTTTTTCGTGTTATTTCGCGTTCGGGTCCTAAGTTTGCTCTGCTCGTGCCGCTTCCGTGATATTCCCGGTGTGTTTTATAAAGATGACAGTGGTTCTGGTTCGCGGATAGTGTACTTTGTGTGTTGAATGATGACGGTTCCCGTTACACAATTTTTCGATGACTTATAATCGTTAACAATCAAGTATTGGATTGCTCAAGAAATCTTCAGCGTTGGACCAGGAGGTTGCTGTTTGTATGTTAACGAGTGTGAGTACATTATATCCGGCTCTAAGGACCAAAACATGAATGATAATTGAGTATGATATTGAGTATGAGTAACTTATATCTAATCTATCGACAGGTAGCAAGTCGATACATTCGCACGTAGCATGTCGAGTGACAGATGCGAATATTAAGATTAAGGATCCTGGTGACAAGTATAAATAATTAAATGAACTCAGTAAATTAACAATAATAAAATCAATGTTTATTGAAATTATGTAACATTGGTTGCATGAAAAAATACCTGTTGATTATGATAAATATATTACTGTGATTGGTCTGGCCTGCGTGTTGATGTACTGTTGGTGAGTGGGTCTCAGGCCTCTGAGTTACCTTGGTGATTCCGTGTGGTTGATCCTGGTGATAAGGTCTGATTGTAGAGCTCGAATGATGCCACACGGCAGGCTGATGAGAGTCCGGACGCCGATGATCGGTGCTAAGCAGAATGGCGTCTGTGCAGCCAACGAGCGAACCACGCCGTTGACGTTTATGTGAATGGTTCTATGGTTCTGGTGATCTGCTATGATTTTCACTAACACTGAGTTGAAACACGGGTGATTTGACCAAGAATGTACTACACTATAGAAATGAATGCGCACTAAAGTGATTAGAACGAGTGAATATCTCTGTGAGTTTACGCGGGAACGTGTACTACCAGCGACTCGAGTGAGAACAATGGCCACATCCGTCGACCACGCGGCAGAGTATCAAGAAGACGGACGTGCGTCACAGCTTGCTGGTGATTTGCTGTCAGCGATGGAAGGCGAGACTTGTGAGTGGTCTTGCCGATGGGGCCACGCTAACAGCGTTGGCCGCTTGAGTGAGCTTCGATCGAGGATGTGAGCAGATGGACAATATGCATGAGTGCGCGGTCGATAAATCGATATAGCATACCTGCGAGCTATACCATATGACGCGAGGCGTCAGATGATTGTGACTGTAGCGTGTGCATGAGTTGAGTGTGTACTTGGTAAGCGTGAAAACTGAACACTGTTACTCTTCGCTCTTGGTGAGTTGGTCTTTTAATTTGCCTTTCTCTTCTCTTTTCTATCCGTTGAGTGGTGTCGTTATCATGCGACGCGCTTAACCCAAAACTCTTGAAATTGTTTCTATCATAATTATTTCCCTAATTATCTTAAAATTATGAATCCAATTTCTATGGATCGGGCTTTCAAATGCCTTCCCTATCCTATTTATAAATTAATTTTCCTAGCGGTATTTCAAAATCTCACTCCAAAAGTCTCTCCTGTCTAAAGCGGTGGTTTAGCACGAATTCCACTTGACCTTACCCTGTCCTTGTGTTGTAATTTTTCTTGCTGCTGTTTATAATTTCATTATTACATTATTAATTTCTATTTCTTTTTCTGTGTTAATTTACCCTCTCTCCAAGTGTTTAATTTGGAAAGCTATTGGTACCACAAGCGAGTCTTTCAAATGCATTGACACGCTGCGTTCACAATTCTTCTTATAACTATCCGCACTTACTTCTAATTATCCTACCCAAACCGTCTAATCCTATTTTCTTAATTCTCCCAAAATAAACCTTAATTATTTATTCTAACGTCACCGACTTTCTGTTCTTAGTCTGATTTCTTTAGAATATTTCCTGTTTTCCTCGCACTGTTTAATAATGTCCGCCCTTAATCTTTATTTTACTCCTTTCACTCACTTGTATTGTTTTCTCTATTCTCCAATATTCGAATTAATTTATAGGGCCCACTCACACCCTTTTTTTGTTAAACTCCTGAATTTTAAAATCAACTTCTGGACTTTTGTTATAATTTTTTATTACTTTTCGCCAGCGGATCCAACTTGGTTGGCAGTTTGAACGGAATGAGAGAGACTCCTTAGTTTGAACCTGCTTTATATGGTCTTTTCGTCTATTCCCACTCTCTTATTTTAACGCTTCTTATCTCTAATATCTCGTGTAATTTCTTTTGTTTCAGGTGCCCCTCCATCCTGCCCCTACATCCCCTCACTGCCCGAGCGAGGCCAGCCGGTCGCTGACCCGCTGTTTTTCGACAGCGAAGGAATGTGACAGGATCCATCCTGTCTCGCGGTCTCGACGAGAATTTGCTGCTAATCTCTTATTCCTATCTTCTTACTATTCTATTCTCTATATGTGATTTCTTCATTCTTTTCTATAAATAAATGATTATTTTTGTATGAATTTGTGTTTTATTTTATTTTGTTTTCTTTTCCTATTCCTTTTCAGGTACTATCAATAAATGATTTTCTTTATTGGTATTTTGGTTTTATTTTATCCTGATTGTTATAGTCTTTTCTTCCTAGTCGTGACTACGTCACAACGCACCAACGCATACGTTCGATTTTGAGATTGTCCGACTACACCAGTCTACGTCCAACCCACGTTCTACAGTAAGAACCACAGCAACAAACAACCGTAAGTAATATTTTATTTAACCAATTAAAGTGAAATCTTGCTCCGCGTGAAATGGTCATTAGAGTCCCATCCCATTATTCGTGAAGTGATTATTCCCAACAAAGAACAAACCGCACTCCAGCCCTATCCCGAGTAATTTTCCGCGAGGTTAGACTCAAAAACGGGCCTGCGTCTTCGGTATTTTCTCGTCCGGTGTGGTAAAGGGAGGATTTATTCTCCTTGACCAGAGCACGGAAAATATACACCGAAACGTGCATCTATTTTAAATTCGTGGGTTTCGTAAAATAGGCCGCGATTTTGACGTAACTGTGCCATCTGATTTAAGAATCTACGACACCAAGGCTGCACCGTCCTTGACATTGCGAGTTCGCATAGAACTCACCGAGTATGAAGGTCACATTTTTCCATTTACCGTGTCATCTACTACGCATGGCAGATACATGGATGACATATTTGGAGGGACAAACACAGGGGACCAGATAATTCAAATTGCTCAACAACTTTAACATTTATTCATGGCGGGCGGATTTCCACTTGCAAAATGACACGCAACTCATCTTGATGTACTCGCTAGCATTATACCACATGGAACATCAGGATCAGCAATCTCATTGAACGGCTCCGAAACCAAGATACTCGATTTATAATATAATGGCTTCCTCATGATGTCAAGTTCGTTTTCTCATCAAGATTTAGCTCAATACCGGATCATCTCAGCAAACATCTCATCTTATCTCAGGTGTGTCAGATATTCGATCCACTTGGTTTTATCTCACTAGTTGTAATGCGCGTCAAAATGCTTTAACGGGAGCTTTGACTGCAAAAACTCAAATGGGACGATGTGCTACCATCCCAAATTGCATCACGATGGCTCATTATCAAGGAGGATCTCACAAGCTTGCCCAAGCTCTCAATTCCTCGTTGATTAAACACATGTTTTACATCACTGTCGGCTCACCGTACAAAGGAAAAGTTACGTCACTGGTCTCCTCAAAAATATAAGTAGCACTACTCAAGAGACTCTTCATGCTGAGACCTGAGCACACGGCAACGCTGCTACTAGCTAAACTCATCGCGCGCACTATCATACTGGAAATTTATCTGGCAACTTATCTGTGGATAGACTTATTGGTAACGTTCATGTGGATCAAGGTTCTGCATCACGCTGGAAGGATTACGTCAGAAACAGAGTCACAACCCTTTGTGCTCGAGCGGTGCCTCTCAGGCACCACTGCATGTGATGCAACAACTCGAGCGGTGCCTCTCGGATCGATACGGTAAATTGAGCGATAACGGTGTTTATTTAGGTTTGGGGAAACGAATATCGCTTCACGAGTCTACTCCTGGCCTTTTGTGGATCATGTTTTAAGGTGTCGAGTGACACAATGTATTATATGGCTACAAAGATGTCTTATCTCAAAAACACTCACGACCGCGAGTCGGACTCTGCCTTCGACGTTAGTTCGAGCCCAACTTTCTTGGCAATCAGAATATTTCTCGGCTTTGACTACTTGGAATAATGCGGGAATAACTCCCGTGAAAAGGATTTTACGGGGCGTTGTTGAAGTCAATATAAAAAAGCTCAATGTTATTGTAAATTATATCAAATATATGAGCGGTGTTGATCGGCCTACCAACTAGCCTCGACATACTGTTTTTTGAGAAAACCCATAAAATGGTGGCGAAAATTATTTTTTTGGGGTTTGGAGATCTGCTCCATTAATTCATATATTCTCTATAAATCAGCAAAGAAGCAGAGAAACGAATGGCCGCTTAGTCACCTGCAATATTTGAAAACTTTGATTGATCAATTGACAGGAGACTTCTGGTAAAAACAGCCTAGCACAGCTTCTACTTCGCAGAGCAGTTCTGAAGGCATTCGACTTAATGGAAAGCTGCATGTTATTTTGATTGGACAAAAAAGGGATTGCAAGGTTTGTTCCCAACGAACCAGGCCTGGCCAAAGGCGACAAACTGTGTACTACTGTGACACTTGCCCCGACAAGCCAAGAATGCACCTTGGAGATTATTTTATAAAATACCATACGAAGCAAAAATATAGAACGTAATATTTAACAAATATCCTTCAATGAACTATGAAAATATGTATAATGTTAAAATATACAAGTTTAAAGTGTTCTATTGCGTCCAAAAATATTTTAAGTTAACTGTAAAGAACTCATGAAATAAGCGGGAGCGGCTGACTGCTCTCGAGTTGATGGTTCGCCCGAGCGCAAAGGGTTAAATCCAGGAACTTGCACCCAAATCAAACTGGCGACATGTTCTAGGCACCTCCGACCCAGCATACTTCGTATCTAGAGGCACAACAACATCTCAACTGAAAACTCATCAGTTATGGTAGACAGAAACACCATGGCACAACCAATTAGTAGAGTCATGGCCATTTCAACCACAGCATCTGGGAGTGTAAGTGCACTAGAGTCTCGACTAGGTGTTTCACCCATTGTGGCTACTCCATGACTCGACTACCACTGGAATCTCATCTACAGGTACACTTTACTCACCAAATAGTATAGGCTGTCACAGAATATTTTTGGTTACCTGTCACAAAGTGGTACGGAGTGAGGCTGATCGGTGTTGACCTCCTCGTTCGGAAAGGATCCGTCCCGAGGCGATCCAACAGGACACTTATTTAGCGTGCGGTCACAATAAAATTAGTTTCGTGTTTTTTTTTTTGTTAATAATTACTCGCGTGCAGGCGTCGTATTTGTCGCCGTATTTCGGTTATCGACGGGAGGAAAGATCTCGAGTGTCCATTGTCGTCGAGCTGGGAGGCCCTAGCTACAGGTACAACGCCAGCGCTCTCGTAAAGAGGACTACGCATGAGACCATCCTAGCAGCATCTCATGGGGACCGGACGATGCAACCATCCCTGTCGGCATTCGAATTCTCGCTGCGCTACCGAGCCTCTTTCACTTCCCGCTGCTGCTACGTCCGAGGTATCTAGGCTCTCGCTATTGCCGTTGACGGCTCGCATATTTAAGTCGCACGCAAGTATCGTTGGAGTAATTTTTATTTTACTGGTAGCCAAAACCTGGAGGGTGTGAGTTGGTCGGCTCAAACGGCAAGAGTTAACGTATTGTCGGGGACTCTTCCGCCGTATATCGTAGAACGAGGACATTTTTCACTGTGTCTGCTACCGTGTCTATCCAACGAGAACCGACACCTGCCCACCGCTATTCTGGACTACTGCGAGACTATTTCTCGAGAGGCTCTAACTGTAACCTTCTGGTAAGGCCGCCGTTCATCTCTGGTTTGAGTGTGGGAGTTTGCTCCGTTATTTTTTGTGAGATAAGCCGAGCGCTATCGTCGTCACGGCATGCCATCGTGCCGGAAATTTAACGCCTTTTGGTGTAGCGGTCAAACAGCTAGCGCCTGCTATTTCAAATTTTGCAATAATTCGTTCCACGAGGGAAGAGGGACGATAGAAGACGACTCGATCAGACTTGCGTTACGACAGCGTGGCTTATCCACGGGAGGAGCTTCGTTCGATTTGCTTGAGCGTTTATACAGGGTGGTCGTTTTATCTGAAGACATTGAAATATTTCAAAAACTACGCATCGGATCAAAAAAAGTTCTGAATAAAATTTGTTTGCCTGGAAAGGGGTCATTCAATGATACCAAAGTCGACCCCTCACCCCTAACCCCTGGAGTGGGGGTGGGGGCAACTTTGAAATCGTAAATGGGAACCCCTATTTTTCATTGCAGATTCGGATTCCCCATAAAAAATAAGTAACTTTTATCTGAAACATTTTTTTTCGATTCGTGATAGATGGCGCTGTAATCGCAAGGGACCTGATTTTTGCAAATATCTCGAGAAATTACACATTGAATCGAAAAAAGAAAAAAGACATTTTTCATTTTTCAAAAAGCTATTCAGCGATACGAAACTCGATCCACCCTCCCCCCATCCCTACCGCCTGGGATGGGGGTGGAGGCAACTTTGAAATCGTAAATGGGAACCCCTATTTTTTATTGCAGATTCGGATTCCCCATAAAAAAAAAGTAGCTTTTATCTGAAACATTTTTTTTCGATTCGTGATAGATGGCGCTGTATTCGCAAGGGACCTGTTTTTGGCGAATATTTCGAGAAATTCTCACCCCATCCCAGAGGGTAAGGATGGGGGGGAGGGTGGATCGAGTTTCGTATCGCTGAATAGCTTTTTGAAAAATTAAACATGTGTTTTTCTTTTTTCGATTCGATGTGTAATTTCTCGAAATATCCGCAAAAATCAGGTCCTTTGCGATTACAGCGCCATCTATCACGAATCGAAAAAAAATGTTTCAGATAAAAGTTACTTATTTTTTTATGGGAAATCCGAATCTGCAATAAAAAATAGGGGTTCCTATTTACGATTTCAAAGTTGCCCCCACCCCCACCCCAGCGGGTAGGGGTGAGGGGTCGACTTTGATATCATTGGATGACCCTCTTCCAGGCGAACAAATTTTATTGAGAACTTTTTTTAATCCGATGCGTAGTTTTCGAAATATTTCAATGTCTGCAGATAAATCGGCCACCTTGTATATTCGGGGAAACGATGTCGTTTCCGCGTATGGAACGCGCGATACCAAATGTCCATTCTTCGCCGCGTACCCGTCATCAAAATCCCAGAGGGAGGAGGTTTTCTGCCTCGTGACCGTATGAATTGATGCCTAAGTTAAATTAAACATTGTCCGGTGTGCGCGGGGAGGATGCATAATAATTTATCACTCGATTGTAAGAAGGTCGCGCTTTATTTTCATTTACCGACGAGTAACTTTTCTTTTGTCTACCGTTCTTCCTGTCGGGTATTGCGTTAGTATGATTTCGCAGCGAGAGAACTTGCTTTATTAATTCTGAATCTTTTCGTTTGGCATGGCGCGAGCGCTTTGGGAATCCGGATTTTCAGTCCGCGTTGCGGGAAGAGATTCTGCGTCGTACTCAGAGGAAAAATGAGTCAGTTTCCGATTATTAATATGTTTCTCATCGTAATATGTTGCCACGTTTATAGATTGCGATACAGCGACATGAGGTGCATTCATTCGGGGAATTAGAATACATCACGGTACGCATCGAACGAAGTTATTTTGCCAAAGAATATTACGGTCCGCCGACGCGACCTGAGCTTTCGTTGTTTCGAAATCTCACGTGTCTCGAACCCGTCAGTTTGTCGTCAACACGTAGAGCGGGCTTTGCCTCACTAAGCCATCCGTGGCCGCAAGATCCCGCCAGTACGCATATTCCATCCGAAGAGATCGGCGAGAGAACCGAGCGTCGAAATCGTTCGCCATTTCGAAAATCGGCTAGGGGGAGAAACACCCACTCGAGAACAACGGGCGTCATCACTACATCCTCCTACTTCGCATAGGCCAACAGGGCCGATTTATCGCGTCGCGTGCGATACCGGTAGTGAATCCGGTTCCGCCGAGAGTTAGACACGGTACATCAGAAAAAGAAAATGTTTGTTAGAATTGTCGAAAGCCTGATCATTTGTCAATTGGTTGCACTGCACCCCGTACACGGTTTTGTTTTAAATGTGGGAAGCAGGATGTAACGATACGTATTCCGCATGATTGTCGGGGAAACGCTTCCGCGGATCGCCAGTAGGAGCTGTGGTAATACGGCCTTCCTCAGGAAGAGCTCCACCTGCATTACCACCGGCGTCTGTTGATCTGGCGGAATATTCTTGCAGTCCATTGAGTACTGCACGCTCACAAACAATTCTTATTGTGAAATTTTCGGTTATGGGGTACATTTTAGCTGCAATTGTGTGCGATTGTCCACGCATAGATAATTGGGTCAGGATGGGATTTTAGCTGTGTCGCAGATAGGTTTAATGCGTCGAGAAACCTCTCCGCGCCCGAGTACTATCGCGAATGGCGAGACAATGTTGCGTACCAAGGAAATCGATTTTCCCGTAAAGCTTGAGGATCGTGAGAGGTCTGTGACAGGTCGAGTTTTATCCGCGCTGCCCGCATCACTGTTCCTCGGATTAGACGCGTTAGAAGCTCTAGGGGTAGTTGTCGATCACGAGCGTCGTGTATGGAGTTTCAGTGGTGAACATGATCGCGCATTCGAGTTTGCGAACGTTTTATTGAATTTCTGGACAGAGAGCTACCGAAGCTTAAGAGCGTGACGGGATTAACTCATTTCACCGAGCATAGAATCGAGGTAGGCAACGCAAGGCCGATTAAACATCGTTATTATCCCGTGACACCAATTATGCGTGAAGTTATCGATGCGGAAGTAGATCGAATGTTAGAGGCTGATGTTATCGAGCCTTCGTGCAGTGATTGGTCGACGCCAATTACCATGATAAAGAAACCGAACAATACGTATCGGCTTTGTCTCGACTTTCGTAACGTCAACGCGGTTGCAAAGAACGACGCGTATCCGTTTCCGCACATGAGTCAGATTCTTGATTAATTACGTACGGCCAGATATATTTCCACCTTCGATCTTAGCCAAGCTTATCATCCGATACCGTTAGAGGAAAGCTCGAAAGTGGTTACCGCCTTTACGATACCGCATCGTGGATTATTTCAATTTAAACGGATGCCTTATGGTTTGTCGAGTGCACCAACTACCTTTCAATGATTATCAGATAAGCTAATTTGTCCGGAAATGGAGCCACACGCGTTCGCGTATTTAGATGATATTATCATTGTGACGGAAACTTTTGAGGAACGTTTGGTTTGGTTGAAACGCGTTTTCGATCGTATCCCAGGAGCAGGTCTCGTTATTAATCCTGAAAAATGCGAATTCTGTTATCCGGAAGTAAAATATCTCGGGTTTCTCGTTAATCGTCACGGATTGCAAGTCGATCCTGAGAAAAAAGTGCACCCATGAAAAATGTTCCGACTCCCAAAAGGATTAAAGCGTTGAGACGATTCTAAAGTATGGCTTCGTGGTACCGTCGCACAGTGTGACAGATCTCAGAAAAGTTGGCCAAAAATAGAAAGAAGTTTTAAATTTAAACGTACATTGGTATATAAGGGTTTTCGAGGTCGCTGATTACGAATTTCATATTATAATTTCAAAATTCAAAATGGCGGATCCAATATGGCCGACCACTTTATTAAAAATTGTTCGGAATCTCATATAAATTTGTATACAAGGGTTTTCGAGGTCGCTGATTACGAATTTCATATCATAATTTCAAAATTCATAATGGCGGATCTAATATGGCCGACCACTTCATTAAAAATCGTTCGGAATCTCATATAAATTTGTATACAAGGGTTTTCGAGGTCGCTGATTACGAATTTCATAGTATAATTTCAAAATTCAAAATGGCGGATCTAATATGGCCGACCACTTCATTAAAAATTGTTCGGAATCTCATATAAATTTGTATACAAGGGTTTTCGAAGTCGCTGATTACGAATTTCATATTATAATTTCAAAATTCATAATGGCGGATCCAATATGGCCGACCACTTCATTAAAAATTGTTCGGAATCTCATATAAATTTGTATACAAGGGTTTTCGAGGTCGCTGATTACGAATTTCATAGTATAATTTCAAAATTCAAAATGGCGGATCCAATATGGCCGACCATTTCATTAAAAATTGTTCGGAATCTCATATAAATTTGTATATAAGGGCTTTCGAGGTCGCTGATTACGAATTTCATAGTATAATTTCAAAATTCAAAATGGCGGATCCAATATAGCCAACCACTTCATTAAAAATTGTTCGGAATTTCATATAAATTGGTATATAAGGGTATTCAAGGTTGCTAATAGCGATTATAATATTACAATTCTGAAATAAAAAACAGTTTGTGTTTGATTGATTTTTATTTAAAAAATTGTCGGAGTAGCAGTTATTATGTAATAATGCGTACAGTTAAGAAAATAAGTAAATAAGAAAAAATTGTAAAAATCAGTCGCTATCACTGTCGGGAGAATTATCATGTTCGAAATCAGAGTCAGTGTCATGCTTATCAGAAATTTCTAGAACATTTTGAGACTCATCATCATCAGAGAAAAATAAAAGCTTTAGGGTCTCCGATGACAAATTTTTACTTTTTTTGGGTTTCATTTTTCTGTATATTTGATGGGTTTGTTTGGCTTGTGTAATTGTTTGATAACAGGGATATATAAGAGCGTTGTATTTTTTCATTAAATTTCTAATAAGCATGCACTGATATTTCGATAACTTTCCTTTAACGACATCGGACAATGCCTCATCGGCAGACATTTTAAGAATAGGAGGAGTTGCTGATAATTTTAACGCTGCTCTGTATTTATCAGCTCGCGCTGGTGACTTTGTGGTGATTTCTTTGACGATGCTGGCAGCACTAGAGGCCCCATAAGAACGAAAGCTCATTTGAGTAGCCAACGATAATTCCAATGTGCTTACTGTGTTACGTAAATCAGTGGCTTTTCTTCTTTTGCTTCGATCACTTGCTTTCTCGAACTCCATACTTGGTCGACCACGCTTCTTCGATTCCGTGGATTTTGATTTCGCTGTACTCGTTGCCGCTGTACTCGTTGGTCGCCCTATTCGAATCCGCAGGTTCTTCATTAGTCATCCAAACATTATGTGGAGTACATAATGGAATTATTGTGAGAAATTTTGAATCTTACTTAAAGTTTTTTTAATAATTCGAATTAAATTGACATATTTCTGTATTAAATTTCAATACTCACGTTAATAATCATGGAAGAACAAAGCCGCTCTTCATTATTTTGAAGAAAGCGTTCTGTTGTTCTTTGAGATCGTTTCCATCTCTTTTTAAGGTTCGACAACAAGATCTTCAAAGATTGTCGATCCTCGTCATGGATTTGAAAACAACATTCCATCTTTGTAACAAAATGTTGTTTCAAACATTTAAGTTGCGTTGTCAAGTCCGAGTTCAAATATGAAAATTATCAAAAAAAGCAACGGTATACTTTTCTACATATTTCAATAGCAGGTAGTCCCGGACCCCTGCTGTGTGCCTCTGCGTCGACCCTTACCTAACAAAACAGTTGCTCGACGTCGCGTATTTCTAACCTCAAAAGTACAGAGGCAGAGACGGACAGAATTTTCTTCCAGATTCTATTACAAAACATCGTAAACTATATGATCCATATCTCAACTTCTTGATTCCCGCTGAATAGATAACTTCTTTGCTAATTTACGGTAAAAATTTTTACAAGAAAAACCATTTGTAGACACATCTTTGACATGATTTCTTACACACGCGAGTATAAATTAATGAAAACGTTATATACGTAAATATTCTACATACCTTTCTTAACACCCTCCATCAAACAGAATTGAAAAAGGACACTGGAGTAAAAAGTTGCACGCACTTGAAGTAGCAGTGAATTTCGGAGCCGCTACACGTGGTTTACGCTGTGCCGAGAATGGGTAACTTTGAACTAAAGTAGCGTCTCAGGTATAAAGGATATCTCACTTCCCTTTTGGAATAACAAGCACCAAAGCCCCCTCTACAAGATTCTATGGTACTAAACTCATTCAGTGACTATCATTTTTTTTATTTTTGGCGACCTTTTCTCAGATCTGTCCCACTGTGCGTCGGTTCATTCCCCACTTCGCCACATTCACAGAACCACTAACGCTTTTAATAAGGAAAAAGTAGAAGTGGAAGTGGGGACCCGACCAAACGAAAGCCTTTGCGCATTTGAAGGAAGCATTGGCCAGTACTTCTACGCTAGCTTGTACGGACTTCAAGTCCAAGTTCATGATGCAAACTGACGCGAGTATGAGTGGCTTAGGGGCTGTACTCACGCAGGAGGTGGAAGGCGAAGAACACCTGATCGCCTATGCAAGTCGCAGTCTCTCTTCGGCAGAGAAAAATTATTCCACTACCGAACAAGAGTGTTCGGCCATTCTCTGGGCAGTTCGAAAATTTTGCGCATGTTTCGAAGGTTATCGTTTCACGGTTATTACCGATCACCATCGTCTTCGGTGGTTACAAATGTTGAAAGATCCCGTGAGACGATTAACTCGGTCGGTATTACAGCTGGCTCAACACGATTTTGAGGTGCTGTATCGAAAAGGAGCACTTGAGGGGGGGGGAAGGGTCTGAGATACAAAAAAAAATATATTTTTTTGAATTTTTTTCCAAAGTCCCTTATTTATTAATATTTTTTTAATTTGTTACATTGTTAAGCATCATTCTAAGTATATTCTGTTAAATTTTCATTTTTAAATATTGAAAAATAAGCCAGTGGTAGTGGTGAGAACCGAGTCACCTCAAAAAAAAGTTTCCATGCGGTAGTCAGGATAACTCTTGATTGGTTCATCTGAAATTAAAAAGCCGAAAAGATTTCTTTAGTACATAAGTTTATCTTGGATTTGAACGAAGGAATTAACAAAATATTCATTTTTGAATTTTTAGTAAAGGTGCAATCAAAAAATTCTGATTTTTGCCAAAAATTGCTATTTCTTTTCAATAAAAAAATAAGTTGTAATTGAAAAAAAAAAATCCTTCGATCAGAACCGAGTATTTAGTATGTAAAAGAAGTGTGCAAAGTTTAGGCGAAATTGGTCCAAAGGTTTTCGCGAAATTTTGACTACCGACTTAAAAAAAAGTTTTAAGAAAAACGCGATTAAAGTCTCATGACGGTCAAGGGAGACCGAGCGCCCGGAGACTCAATTGTCTATAACTTGAAAAGTTTTCCTCCTAATGACTTCAAATTTTATGACAATATTTCTTATAAGTTGTAGTATCAGAAAAATAATCACTTTTCCGCCCCTTTTTATTGTTGCGATGGAAAGCTCGGGAACAGTTGAACGTAAGCCACTAGCTACCACCGACGACCGTTGGTATGTAAGAAATTACGAGACCGCACTGAGTTCCCGAAACGTTTTCCGTCGTGGATAATTATTGAAAATGGGTTGTATTTCATCGTCGAACAATGCGTCGCGAGTTATCTGAGGGAAATAATTCGGAATGGAAACTAATGATGCCGCGTGGCGATCGCTCCGTAGACCTCAGGGAAAGACACGACACCCCGCAGGCTGGCCATATGGGTATTGAAAAAACTTACCAGCGAATTTTCCATTTGTATTTTTGGCCAGGTATGATTCGGGATGTTTGATATGTCCGGCATTGTGGGGTGTGCCAGCGTGCCAAGGTCGAACAGAGTCCGCGGCTGGGGCTTATGGAGCGTCAAATTATCGAAGAACCATGGACGGTCATAGCCACAGATATAATGGTTCCATTTCCATGGAGTAAAGCGGGCTTTGCGTATATTCTCGTGACACAAGATCTGTTCACGAAGTGAGTAGAGTGTTGCCCACTGCGCAAAGCCACTGGTAAAAAAATTAGCTAAGCCCCGGAGGAAATAGTATTCATGCGACAGGGAACTCCCCAAGTGTTGTTTACGGATAACGGAACGGAATTCGTTAACCAGTGTTTATGCGCTCTTGCTACCGATCATGGAATTTATTACACGACTACGCCTCCGTATCATCCGCAAGCGAATCTGGTGGAACGCGTAAACAGGTCAATAAATACTATGATTGTGTCGTTCCTGGAGGGGAATCATCGTGCTTGGGATGAGCATTTAGCCGAGTTTCTGTTTGTCTTTAATACTGCGCATCACTCGTCGATACCAAATTCACCTGCATTTCTGAATTTTGGTAAAGAGCCGGCGCCGGACAATTTCTATAGGCGTCGTGTGGGAGGAGATCGTGAGATTGTTCTGTTGCTGCGGAAACGGTGGTCGGAACGGATGCGTGAGTTAAACTTTGTGCGCGAGCAAGTTACTCATGACTTCGAGGTGGCGTATTAGCGTCAGGCGGCTCGATACAATAAACATCGTCGCGAGAGAATATTCCAAGTCGGGGATCTTGTGCTAAAGAGACAGCGCATTCTGTCAAATACCACGTAGAATGTGGCAGCGAAGCTGGCCACGAAGTTCCATGGGCCTTTTCGCGTTTGACGGATGCTTTCACCAGGGGTATATGAGGTGGATGATTATTGGAGGGGGAGAGGGGGGGGGGGGGCGTTCAAGGTATCGATCGAAAATCTAAAGGCATTTCTTTTACCCTTACAGCGTGAAGAAGTTTTGCGTGCCTCTGAGCCGGAAGGACCACATCCTTTGGGACGAAGACGTCGAGCGGGAGGCGTTCGGGCCAATCCTTTGGCAGAGGATCCCCACTCGGAAGATCGTCTTGCCGCCCCTGGTCGACGAGGGGTCGGGAATACCACCCGATACACCACCTGAGACAGCTCTCGAGACTCCACCCGAGACGGCTCCCGAGACGGTTCTTGAGGCGACTCAGGAGGAGCAAGCCAGAGATCGAGAGGGCCCAGAGTCTCAGGACGACGCTCCCGGATCGCCCGGTAGAGTTAGAGGGTGGGCAGTGTGGACCCCCTTTCCCCAGTACCGAAAGCTCCGCTGCAGTCTTAGTCCAGTAGTGGAGGTTTCAAATGCTGGTACTGCGGGGGTACGGCCACGATCGTGGGCAATGCCCGTCCAAGGCCCAGGGCTTAGTATGTTATATTTATGGAAGAAAAGGTGTAACGGTTCGAACGTGCCCAGCCTGCGGTCCGTATTTGTGCCGTCTGGGGAACCGGGCCACACAAGCACGTCGAGATGGGAGGAAGCCTTGAGATAAACGGATGGCTCTTTGCGTTGAAATAAAAGGCCACGATATAGAAGAGTCTTGAATTGGTTTATATAGCTGTCCCATCCTTATAACTTATCCAGGTAGAAGTCAAAGGGGGAGGGGAGGAACTAAAAAACCACGTAAGGCTGAGTTTGTACAGATTATTTGGGATATGTGCGGTGGTGGGTTATGTTGGGGTTTTCGTCTACGGTAGTGGGTCGCATGTGGAATCTTTTGCGCTTCGATACAATACATATGCTATTTCTGTTCTTTTCACTACCTGTTGGATCTCCTCACACGAGGGCAGGGGTCATGCAAAAAGTTCGGGGTTAAATGGCCCGCCCAAAGGAACGACGGTTTGAGTCGGTCGAGGTCGTTCTGGGCATAGGGGGGAGTAGTTGTGACAGGATATTTTTGGTTGCTTATCACAAAGTCGGACGGAGCGGGGCTGACAGGTGTTGACCTCCTCGTTCGGTCAAGAGTCCTCCCGAGGCGATCCAACAGGACACTTATTTAGCGTGCAGACACAATAAAATAATTTTCGTTTTTTTTTGTTTTCTAATGATTACTCCCGAGCGAGCGGCGTCCTTGTCGCCGCATTTCGATTATCGATCGGAGGAAAGATCTCGAGTCTCCGTAGTCGTCGAGCTGGGAAGCCCTAGCTACAGTTATGACGTCAGCACTCTCGTAGAGAGGACCACGCATGAGACCATCCCAGCAGCATCTCTTGGGGACCGGAAGATGCAACCATCCCTGGCGGCATTCGAATTTTTGCTGTGCTGCCGAGTCTCTTTCATTTCCTTGTTACGTCTGAGGTACCTAGGCTCTGGCTAGTGCCGTTGACTGCTCACATATTAAGTCGCACGTAAGTATCGTTGGAGTAATTTGAATTTTACTGGTGGCTAAGATCTGGAGGGTGGGAGTTGGTCGGCTCAAGTAGCAAGAGTTAACGTATTATCGGGGACTCTTGCGCCGTATATCGTAGGACGGGGACGTTTTTCACTGTGTTTGCTATCGTGTCTGTCCGACGAGAACCGAGTGCCCACCGCGATTCTGAACCGCTGCGAGACGATTTCTCGAGAGGCTCCCGTTCCTGCAACCTTCCGGTAAGGCCGTCGTTCATCTCTGGTTTGAGTGTGGGAGTTAGCTCCGTTATTTTTGGTGAGAAAACCCGAGCGATATCGTTCTGACGGCACGCTATCGTGTCCGAAATTTAACGTCTTTTGGTGTAGCGGTCAAACAGCTGCCGCCTGGTGATTCAAATTTTGCAATAATTCGGTTCACGAAAATTGAAGGATCGCCGAAAGGGTTCCATTTCTTTGTTGTTTTGTTAATAATTTATTATTGTAAATTTGTGTGCATAGAGTCTACGTATGCAGTGTGAGGGTGACGTAAAACAAGAGCTATATTATGTATAAGAGACGCGTCTGTGACTTTGAGAATAACGTTGGGAGAGTTGCGTTTTCGTTTGAATTTTTGGATGTGATTTGTGGCGTGTTTGCGTCGAATTACCCGTTGTGAGAGTGCGTATCCAAAGTAGGAATCTGTCCTGATATTATGCTTATTATTTATTCGACTGCTTCTGTTTTAATTATTCTGTTTTATTCATTCGGTCTTATTTATTCATTTATGGTTGTTTTCCAATAATTTTATTATTCATCATATTTTATGTTGCCGTTTTAGTCTCCTAACGTCATTAATTATCTTTTATTTTATTATTGTTTTGGGCGTGCCAGGCAGATCGGGCCGGCGAGTAATTGTGTGTGGGTGGAGAATAATGCGGATGTTTCATTGCTGTCACCAGGATGAGATATTTTGTTCAGAATTGTTGGAGAAATTGAGTCGACGGGAATTCAGCACGTTACAATTTGTCGCTTCACGACCGTGCTTCCGAGAGTGGTGACTTGGCTCTCGGTTAATGTTACCAAGATTAATAAATTGGTTATTTTATTCTTGATTCCCCAAATACCGTGTGGGAACTTTCTTTGCGACACTCCTCTGACTGACCCATCCTCTCTAGCATTTATCAAGTTGCAGCGAGGCCGAGCCGGCCCCGTGTATTCAGCGTGCGAATAAAATTTGTTTCGTGAAATAATTTATTTCACGGGACTGGCGCCGAGCACGCGAGTACACGGGATTTTTGTGACCATCCGTGAGGATTTGGGGGTTTTATTTGGTAATAATGGTTACAAGGCTTACAGCCATTTGTTTCAGGGTGACGGTTTAAGAAGATACCTGACTCAACACCGGTGATGCTCATTTTATCGGAAGACATGGAAAGTGCGAAGATATTTTGGACTAAAGCTTCTCAAATGCCATTTTCCTCATATGAGCTCAAGATGTTGCTGTCCGGCACGTCTCTGCCCACTACTCATGCTTTCACTCGATTGACAGCATGCGTCGATGACCGAGACATCATTCGAGTTGGAGTTCGTTTTGATCACTCATCGCTCACACACGAGGGAAAGCATCAAGCTGTTCTGCCTCGCCACTCTCAACTCTCCTCGCTCATCATCGATCACGCTCACAGACGCACACTATACGGAGACACTCGGCATAGCTTCGCGCAAATGAGGCAAGCTCATCGGATCAACGGTGGAAGGACTCCAGTAAACGCTCACATTTTGCGTTGTATTATGTACGTTCGGCAGAGAGGGATTCGTGCTCATCAAGTGACGGGCCAACTACCTTTCTCTCGATTTGCACCGACACAGCAATTTACAGACACTGGAGTCAATTACGCATGGCTGCTCAGCAACAAAGACTGGAAGGGGCGGGATTTGTGTCTCTGTGTGTCTAGCAACATCGGTAATACATCTCGAAGCAGTTAGTGACTGCTTAACAGAAGGATTTCTCTCATCAACTTGGCACTTCTCATCTCGACGTGGCATTTCTCACACCCTCGAATGGCGGTACCAATTTCATTTGTACGGCCATGCACGCTTGGCCGTGTTACCAGAGAGGGCAATGCGATAGGCAGTAAAAATAGCTCTGACACTCGATGCCTACATTCTACAAAACTTATTCTAACATTATATAAAAGCCTAAAAAGTTATTATTTAAAGTTTATGTAAAGTTATAAAAATGTATTTATTTTACTAATGTTCCTAATTTAAGGAGGTGGCTGATTTATTTATGTATGGAATTGATAAAGAAAGTCCAAAGACACGGAACGTGACACACGTTTACCTTTACGTCGAAACCATATTTTTCAACCTGGTTTTATTCTGGTTTTTGAGATAAGTTAAAAACCCCATCAAATTACTTGTAGAACGGACGCCTACGTTTACCAGGTGTATGCATAAGTTTTTTCCGGTTTTTTGGTAAAAAAAACACGTAATTTTCAAGGGAAATTAATTTTTGTTTTATTCAAAATATTGGCCATCGGCTTCTACACATTTCGCCCATCTTTCAGGTAACTTATGAATACCATGCCAGAAAAACTGCTTGTCTTTTGCGGCAAACCATTCGTCAAACCATTTTCCAAATTCCTCGAAATTGCTGAAGTGCTGCTCTGGGAGCGCGTGCCCCATTGATGCGAAGAGGTGATAGTCAGATGGCGCCAGGTCTGGCGAATACGGCAGGTACGGAAGGATGTCCCATCCAAGCGATTTCAAGGTGTCTTTCACTGCTTTTGCTGTGTGAGACGAAGCATTGTCGTGTAACAAAATCACTTTGCCATGTCTTTACCGAGTTTATTGATCTTCCCCATTACTCGTAAACGTCTGCTGATTGTTTCTTGTGACACATGTAATGCTTCTGCTAATTGCCGTTGAGTTTGAGTTGGGTCATCATCCAATAACTCCTGCAATTGCTCGTCTTCGCATTTTTGTGGTCTACCAGAGCGCTCACTGTCTTTCACATTGATATCACCACTTTTAAATTGTCGAAACCATGTCTCACATGTTCTAATCGATGGAGCGTGTTCACCATATGTTTCTACCAGCAAACGTTGACTTTCAGCAGCCTTTTTCTTTTGATTAAATAAGAAAAGCAATGCGTGCCGCAAATGTTCTTTTTCAGGCACAAAACTCGACATGATCACTGAACGATAAAACAAAGACGCTAGTTTTTGGCGGACTCAACTTGTGTGTGTTTGTAGGTTAATGTCAGACGAACAAAATGACGTATGTGTCAAATTAATACGCTGCGTACTTTTCGCTGGCGCCATCTCTTAGTTAAACCGGAAAAAACTTATGCATACACCTGGTATACGTGGCATTTTTATTTTTTTTTTAAACTGAGTTTATAAATTGGGAACAATAATCTTTTAAAGGTCAAAATAAAAAAATCTGGATCATACAAACAACCTTAACCTGAAGCCTGCGACCTATATTTAAAGAATATTTTCCGTCCTGTCTTTTCAGATCAACCGTTAGATTGAAAAAGTATCATCAGCCGACCTCTTTTTATTAATGGCCTCTTCACGTAACCATAAAAACCTTCTGGCAGTTCCAGGATCGAACACGCTAATGGGAGACGGTGACAAGTCCCATCATTCCAACTCCTATTTATCTAGCATAACGATACAAATCTGTATATATGAATTAAACAGACGGGAGCTGGAATGATGGGACTTGCTACCGTCTCCTAATAGGAATTTAATAATATTAATGTAACTTCTACTAACAATAAGTCACATGTTGCAATTGAATCGAAATCTGCTGGATTTATGAAACCAAGTTTTCATCCAATTTGTACAACACAATTTCTGGAAAAGTGATGAAACGAAAGATTTAAGAAAATGTAATTAATTGGATGAATGGTATGAGATACAGGGTGTCCGCCGGGAAGGTATACTACTTTGTT
Organism: Cylloceria caligata; assembly: GCA_963942595.1. Taxonomy (NCBI): domain Eukaryota; kingdom Metazoa; phylum Arthropoda; class Insecta; order Hymenoptera; family Ichneumonidae; genus Cylloceria; species Cylloceria caligata. Next base: position 65,435,302 of record OZ012704.1, on the reverse strand, counting down.
TGTTTATAATTTTTGATTAAATGAGAGAGAATGGATCTTATATTGATAAATGTTTTATTTAATGTCGGCAATTATGTATGGAATACAATATCAGATAAATGTCCGCCTCTGTTAGCCTCACAAATGCGAGCCCTTTTGAGCACATTTTTCATTACATTCTCACACATTTCACGCGGTATTTCATTAATTTCATCACAAATATTTTGTTTGAGTTGCTCAAGCGTTTCTGGTTTGTTTGCATAAGCCTTGCTTTTTAGATATCCCCACAAAAAGAAGTCCGGAGCAGTCAAATCAGGCGACCGTGGAGGCCAATCAACATCACCATTTTTTGAAATAACTTGTTGTTGAAAGAGGTCTCGCAGTAATTCCATTGTAATCCTGGCTGTATGCGATGTGGCACCGTCTTGTTGATACCACATGTTAATCAAGCCCAAAGCATGCAGTTGTGGCGTTAAAAAGTTTTCAATCATATCACGATATCGCTCCCCATTCACAGTTACCGTTACGCCGTTTTGATTTTCAAAGAAGTAAGGTCCAATGATTCCTTCTGACCAAATTGCACACCAGACTGTCACTTTTCATGGATGTAAAGGTGACTGATGAATAATTTGAGGGTTTTCCATTGCCCAGAACCGACTATTCTGTTTATTCACATATCCATTTAAATGAAAATGTGCCTCGTCACTCATTATGATTTTTTCATGAAAATCGGGGTTGTCATGGGCGAGCTGTCATGGGCGAGCTTTTAACGATTAAAACACGTTGGTTTATCGAATATTTTTCCATAATAAATTTGCCACGTGTCTACTTCACGACTGCCAAATATGAACTGTCAAGACTAACGTTTACCAAAATGGCGGCAAAACAAAGTAGTATACCTTCCCGGCGGACTACAATGAAATCTCCATGCTCAATCGAAATGAAAATGCTTTTCAGACATTTGTAAAAAGTGGTAGATTGTGTATTTTATTATATACAGGGTGCGCCATCGTTTATGTCGGGATGTAAACTTAAAAAAAAAAAACAACCGATTTCCATATATGAGGTATTTTTATTTAATTTGGTCCTTTGCAATTTATTTGGACTAGTTTTTGAATACAACATCAATCCAGTGGCCGCCTTTATTGGCCAAAGCACAATGTGCCCTTTTTGCTGCGTTCTCCATCACTTTTTCGAGCGTCTCGGGCAGTACAGCGATGATTTCGGCACGAATGTTTGCCTTGAACTCGTCAATGGTCTGATGCTTGTTGGCGTACACTTTGCTTTTCAAATAACCTCACAGAAGGAAGTCCGGAGGGGTCAAATCTGGAGATCTGGGTGGCCAGTCAATGTCGCCATTTTTTGACATCACACGTCCAGAGAATTTTCGTGGCAGAAACTGCATTGTTTGATTTGCAGTGTGGCATGGCGTACCGTCTTGTTGAAACCAGTAACCGTCCAGACCTTTTTCACACATTTGTGGGCAGACATAATAAGCCAACATCCACCGATGTCGATTCCTATCGACTGTGTCGCCTTCTCTGAAGAAAAATAACGCAATGATGGTCATGACGCAAACGCCGGCCCAAACAGTCACTTTTTGGTCATGCAATGGTGTTTCATGGATCTCATGAGGATTCTCCGTTCACCAAATGCGGCAATTTTGCATGTTAACGGCGCCAGAGAGTGTGAAATGGGCCTCGACGATATGCACGTTGAGTTAACACAACTGAATGACTATTTTCAATGTACAGCGTCACTATTTCGGCGTGTTGTTTCGGTGTGAAGCGATTCATGGTTAAAATTGTACTGAATTGACGTTTCAAAAACATGTCTACTCAAGTCAATTCGTTGATAAATGTCAAAGTTATTCAATGTTTACATACCGACATAAAATATGGCGCACCCTGTATTTGTGTACAATGTTGCAAATACGAGAGACTATTATTGATCTCAATGTAAATGAGATGTATTCAATATTGCGTTTATTTACTACCGTCCGTCTTTTTCGGTCGTCCAATTTTTCGTCTCTATCGATAGATATTAATCCATAGATTATTCGTAACCATATCAGTAAAACATGCAATGCTGCTATTCATATTTTATCATTGTCATGACATACTTTTTTAACCGTGTGGAAACCACCGTGAACAATACAAATTTTATAAATTTGTCTATTGCCATACAACTATTTTGTACTTATATTTAATATTATACATTCTTCGTTACTCGTTGATAGAATTCGACATGAATAGAAAAAGTTGAAAGGTGGATAAAACCGTTTGCAGAACGAAGTAAGGGGTGCCCGAAGGCTTCTACTGACTTCTATTATTCGCATTTTTTCAGCTGCCTTGCTTTGCTCCCTGGGGTTTGAGCTAAAGATTTCGCAGTCCGATTCGATAGTTCAATATTCCAGAGTCTTTCCTCGTTGCAGGGCTCGGTTCTGGCTTCTAGAGAACGCGGCGAACCTTATACTACGGCGGGCAATGGTACTACTACCTATAACTATGGCGTTACAAGGGAAGGGTACGCTTGTCTCCAACGTTATCTGATCTCGCAAGCTCCGCTTTCAACTGCATTGTCCAACTTCTGTCGACCGTAACCGTGATAACAGCATTGCTCTCCTCTTTCAGGATTTCGCGTCTATGGTACTGAAGGGTACGGGGAAAAGAGATGAACGTATATAGGAAAAAGCAGAAATGGAGTTGAACGAAAATAAAACTCACAAAAGAAAACATTCGCAGGACGAGTGATTACAGAAAATTCTTTTATCTTTGATCCACCCGATTGCAGTAGTTCTGTTAATGCTCGACAAAAGAACTTAACGTCGCCAGTGGGATGACTTTTAGCCAAGTTATGCCAATATCAGAAAATCTACGTTAAAAGTATTTTCCTCGGTGCTAATGGAAATATATATTTGTTTCATGTTTATGAACTTATCTTTAGGGAAGAATTGATATCTTTCTGTCTTCTATATAAGCGCAAGGGATTACAAAAATCTCTTTTATCTACAATCCACCCGGCTGCAGTGCTCGACGATAAATCCTCGACGTTACCAGATGAACGAGTTCTAATCGTGTTGATAGGTCTCCTTTCTTCTTTCGCTATACATCGTAATATAATAATTTGAAGACAGAATAATTTGTGAACATTTCTACTTGTATCAAGGTTCAATTTCTGTTAGTTAAAAATATTTGAAAAACTGACATCACTGAATTTTTTGTAGCCACTTTCCCCGCCAATAAATTTCAGTGCAATTCTTGTAATATACAAGTGTAACCATTAATTTTGCTTCCTTATAGAGGAAGCTTAATTCACACAAAAAAACCTTTTCTCCAGTTTTAATGTGAGGATACTTGAAATCGTTTGAAACAGCCAGAAAAGTGATATAGAACAAATGGACAACAAGCGCGCGTCTGCTATTCTACCCTAAAGGCTTCGGAAGTTAAGCGCATATGCTTCCACAACGGCTTGACGGGATTCAACGGAATTTTCGTTTCAATCGTTAAGGACACTTGACAAAGATTTTTAGTTTTATCAAGAATGTCGGTGAACTCGATGACTGAAACAGTTTTCAAGGGATCAGACTGAAAATTACTATAAAACTAAAGTTCGAACTAGGGGTGATCGCTATTGAATTCCAGGAAAATCGATTATGTGGTTCAAAAGTTATGATAATATTTCATTTTGCTTCTTCACGGTAAAATCAACCTCTTATAACTCTAGGGCGGCTTTAGATATCCCACCAAAAATTGGCGTGCATGTTGTAACATAGTTACACTCTTTAGCTCATTTTATTATGTCAAACGGCTATAAGAGCCGACAGTAGGCGAAAACACCTGAAAAATTAGACTCGGTACAAGTGTACCGAGGCTTGCGGGTAACGAGTTTGGCCCGAATAAGAAGAAATAATGATGAAATAATCGCAGGAATTCCCGAATATCGATGCACGACAGTATATCAAACGAGAAGGAGTTAGAGAATAGATCTAGGTGAAATTAAGTGCATAAATTACGTAGTACATACAAGCGGATAGCATATAAGGCGTAGAATTAAATCGAGTAATTAAAATCGCAGTCTAGACGGGAATCGCCCGACTGGATCAGTGTGGAAGAGAAAGAATTGTAAATAGAGTTAATACACTCTATCAAAGGAGCGAATGCGAAGCAAAATAGCTAGTGAAGTGGAATATTTATGCACCAAGTATACAGTAATACCGCTGGACGAGGGGAGAGAGAGAAAGCAAAATAAGAGGGAAAGAGAAAGAATTGTAAATAGAGTTAATACACTCTATCGAAGGAGCGAGTGCGAGCCGAGTGACTGGTGGTATGAGTGTGTCTGTGCACCAAGAGTACAGCAATACCGCGGTACAAAAAGAATAATAAAACTTCGAGGATACCGGGAACAGGCGCACACAATTATAAAATTATAATCGTAGAAATAATCGCCAAAATTACGAAGTTAAATGGTCATTATGCAGAATTCGAGTAACCGTAATTAAAAAGTGACGTTTTTTTTTATAAAACTATTTTTTTCGGAATAAAGCCTTACTGTCAACTACCACGAAGTCTCAATTAATTAGTCCTGTGATCGAGCCCGAATTCCCACGAAAAATAAAAATATATGTTAACGATAAAAATTACCGTTACTATGTGAAGCAGTTATTGTTCGCCGTAACTTCTCCACTGCATATGGAACAGTTACCTGTTCATCGTAGACATCTTATTTAAAATGTTTTGATTACTAAAACCTTAGGAAAACGTTGATTCATTCACAAAATAGAGAAAGACGTAAGTACACTATTTCGTTCACATTTCAAGCTGTGAAATGTAAACTAAACTAAAACTTTTTACACGAGTATAGTAACGACCAAGGGTTGATATTGAATAAGTCTGGGATTAACAATGGATAGCAAAATTATAAAATTGCCTTTTTTTAATGATTGATACGCTAACCTCTACAAATTTTGACCTGATAGCAGCTGGTGTATGCAAGTATTTTTTTCTAAATCTAGAAAGTACCTTGCACATTGCTTCCTTATCACTCTCCACCTTTCATAAAGATTTTAATTTGAGGAACACTTGGTTACTGTCGCAGTTGTCTATGGACGAACAAACTGAGTTTAACAATATAAACAAGCAGATGGGCTTGTGAACATAAATTGTATGTCATACTCATTCTATACTATTTTTCCGAAACTGCAATATTTCTGCACATATCAGGTGTACAAGTATAAAATGCGGATTTTTTTTCTAAAAAAACATGTTAAATTCGGAAGAATGATAAAAAGTGCTTTATTCAAGGTATGCTCCATCGCTTGCTATACATTTTTCCCATCTTTCGGGCAATTTGTGAATACCACGCCAGTAAAAATCTTCCCCTTTTGCTATGAACCATTCATCGAGCCATTTTTCACATCTTCGTACGAAACAAAGCACTGCTCAGCAAGTGCGTGACCCTTCGATGCAAACAAGTGGTAATCGGAAGGTCCCAAGTCTGGTGAGTAAGCCGCATGGGGTAGAACTTCCCAGCTGAGTGCTTCCAACGTGTCGCGAACCGGTATTGCCGTATGTGAGGGAGCATTGTCATGAAGAAAAATGACTTTGTGTTGCCTCTTTCGGTATTCTAGCCTTCTTTCAAGCAGCGAACGGTTCGAATCGGTCAATTGTTGTTGTTAACGTTTAGTAATAACCATTTCCCCAGGTTTTAACAGCTCACGATAGACCACGCCCCTCTAGTCCCACCAAACACAGAGCATCGTCTTTCTGCCAAAGCGATTCTGTCTTGCGGTCGATGTGGATGGTGCGCCTGGGTCAACCCATGATATTTTTCGCTTGGGATTCTCAAAATAAATCCACTTTTCATCCCCTGTAACTATACGATGCAAAAATGACTTCCTTTTGTACCGAGCGAGCAAAATGTCATATGTGTTTTTGTGCTTTTCCATTTGCCTGTCGTTTAACTCCTGCGGTACCCATCTACCGGTCTTCTGAATCTTTCCCATCTCTCGTAGCCGATTGAAAACAGCTTGTTGACTAACGCCCAATTGCCCGGCAAGTTGTTTTTATGTTTGCGAATCATCTTCGTCCAACAATGCTAGCAATTCCACATCTTCGTATTTTTTTGGCGGCTTTCCACGTTCCTTGCCTGCAACGTCGAAATCACCACTTTTGAAACGCCGAAAACATCGTTCACACGTATCTTGCGATGGAGCATATTTACCATAAGCTTCTCGAAGTAATCGGTATGATTCAGCAGCAGTTTTCTTCAAATGAAAACAAAAAATTAATGCTGTCTGCGAATGCTCTTTGTTCGGTATAAATTTCGACATATTGAACACAATAATACAACATTATGCACACATTTTTTCAATTTATCACTCGTGTGCGTCTGACACTTGTTGATGACACAACAAACTGACGCAGTGTCAAATCTTTATAGCACAAAGTACATTCGTGCGCCATCTGTTGTCTGAAATCCGCATTTCATACTTGTACACCTGGTAATTGTCTCTTATTGAAATGGCTTGAAAGCAAAAACATTATGTAGAATTGTATAGATACATTGCAACGCTGAAAGTCGGAATGTACAGTTGCGACAGGGAACCGTGTGATTTACGCTAAATGAAAAATGACCGTAACTCACCACCGTGATAGGAACTGCTGCCACGATAAGGCGTGTATGCTCCCCTGGCACCGTTCTGATGTCCCCCGTCTATGCAGTGATTCGGTGTGTAATATTGCACTGGATGCTGAGCGTAATTGCTCGTTGCTCCCATGTGTACCGGATGACAGTGTATGCAACGTCTCGGGGTCTCCACTGGTGCCTGATAAAAGAAACAAAGCAATCGAACTTATACATGATTAACTGAGAAACAAGAGTTGAAAATAGTCATGGCATTCGAATTAATTTAAATGAACTGATACTCGATGAACATGCAACATTTTGTAGATTTTTAGAGAAGAAGAAAAATCGAATTCTAATTTTATATTGATATCAAATTGGATTCAATGTTTCCTAATAACGATGTTAGATTTATTTTGAAAAACGATCTAACGGAAGTTTTTTAAAGAGACACGGCAGCGTCTCGACACCAAGTATAATGGGAAAATTTGGAAGTACACATCTAGCGTAACGTCAAACTTCAAAGTCGTGATGCAACCCGGTTCTTATACTCAAAAGCGCCATTTTTGTAGCATCGAATTGTCATCAACTCGCCTTTGCGAAAAACACAAAATGGTATTTAAGAGTTTTGAGTCGAGTCTTATAATAATGTGTTCAAAAGCTTTAAAATCAATGTAGTTTTTTCGAAAATGGGTCTAGCCAGTCTCGAGTTACGACGAAGGTTCTGATCTACTTGGCGCGAAAATGAGTATTTAGCATAAAAAATGCTTTTGAGACTGGCTATACAATCATGTATCATAAAAACGGACACCGCTTAATGCATTGACCATCCAAGAAGCGAAAGAAAACCTTTTTATCTCGACGAGAGCCCCGACGAATTGACTATAATCCGAGCTGGGTTTTATATATCAAGCAACGCGGTAAATTCTTAAAACCAAGTTACAAAAAAAAAAAAATGATTCAAAGAATTGAAACTCAGTAGATAAGCTAGGCCGGTTCAAGCACACCACCTGGGCAGGTGTAAATTTACCTGTGCTCGGTCGATAATTATCCTAGAAACCTACTTTACCCACATATGGTAATGACCGCCTGTCGATAATTATCTTATGTCGAAATTGTTGTCTACTAGATGGTGCTACAGTCGGATAGATCAAGATCGATATTTTCATAATGGTTGCATGGTATCCAGTTAAATTGCGCGAGGTTCTATGTCGACTTACTGTAGTCGTGTACTGACCCAGCCTCCCCTACAGTCGGTAACTCACTAGATCATGGTCGATAAATGCGCCTGCATCTACCGCACCAACGAGCAGACTGTACTACCGATCACTGTAGATAAATGACCTACTAACTCACAGCGAGACCTCGCGGGGTATTTGGGATCGGGATATTTGGAGATTCGATACCTTTGTTGATATTTTACCGATAGTCAGAAATTATCTTACGTCGATAATTATCTGACGTCGGTACTGTTATAGATGGAGCCACAGTCGGATTCTATAGATCACGCTCGATATCCATGGTAAGGGAGGCTTCATCATGATAAGACAGACTTTTGCTTTGTTGCCATCGCTTTCGGATAGAGTGCGCCTCAGGAGGATTCAAAAGAATTCGAGATAAATACATTTGCTGTATAAAAACTTGTTTTTATTTTTTAATGTTACAGATAATGCATTTAATCTAATAAAAACTCTTAACGGTAGATTAATATCTATATATATAAAAAGAAAAGTCCTGACTGACTGACTCACTGACTCACTCACTCACTCACTCACTCACTCATCAACGCCCAGCCCAAACCCCTGGGCCTAGAAACTTGAAATTCTAGGGATATATTCCCTTCGTGTCGTAGACGCTCACTAAGAAGGGAATTTTCGAAATTTCACCTCTAAGGGGGTGTAAAAGGGTGAAATATGTTTTTACGTATTTCTCAATATCTCTTAGGCACGATGAGATATCGCCTTGATTTCTGCTTGCAAATTTTACTCATACAAATGTTGAAAAAATAATTTTTGGATTTTTAGAAATTCCACCCCTAAGGGGGTGTAAAAGGGTTAAATATGTTTTTACGTATTTCTCCATATCTCTTAGGCACGATGAGATATCGCCTTGGTTTTTGTTTGCAAATGTTACTCATACAAACGTTCAAAAACGAATTTCAGGATTTTTAGAAAATCTACCCCTAAGGGGGTGTAAAAGGGTTAAATATGTTTTTACGTATTTCTCAATATCTCTTCGGCACAATGAGATATCGCCTTGGTTTTCGCTTGCAAATGTTACTCATACAAATGTTTAAAAACTAATTTCAGGATTTTTAGAAATTCCACCCCTAAGGGGGTGTAAAAGAGTCAAATAGGTTTTTACGTATTTCTCTTAGGCACGATGAGATATCGCCTTGGTTTTTGCTTGCAAATGTTACTCATACAAATGTTTAGAAACCAATTTTAGGATTTTTAGAAATTCCACCCCTAAGGGGGTGTAAAAGGGATAAATCTGTTTTTTACGTGTTTCTCCATATCTCTTAGGCACGATGAGATATCGCCTTGGTTTTTGCTTACAAATGTAACTCATACAAATGTTTAGAAACTGATTTTAGGATTTTTAGAAATTCCACCCCTAAGGGGGTGTAAAAGGGTTAAATATGTTTTTTACGTATTTCTCAATATCTCTTAGGCACGATGAGACATCACCTTGGTTTTTGCTTGCAAATGTTACTCGTACAAATGTTCAAAAACCAATTTCAGGATTTTTAGAAATTCTACCATTAAGGGGGTGTAAAAGGGTTAAATATATTTTTACGTATTTCTCTTAGGCACGATGAGATATCGCCTTGGTTTTTGCTTGCAAATGTTACTCATACAAATGTTTAGAAACCGATTTTAGGATTTTTAGAAATTCCACCCCTAAGGGGGTGTAAAAGGGTTAAATATATTTTTACGTATTTCTCTTAGGCACAATGAGATATCGCCTTGGTTTTTGCTTGCAAATGTTACTCATACAAATGTTTAGAAACCGATTTTAGGATTTTTAGAAATTCCACCCCTAAGGGGGTGTAAAAGGGATAAATCTGTTTTTACTATCATAGTAATAATAGTTAGTAAAGATAGTTTCTCCATATCTCTTAGGCACGATGAGATATCGCCTTGGTTTTCGCTTGCAAATGTTACTCATACAAATGTCTAAAAACTAATTTCAGGATTTTTAGAAATTCCACCCCTTAGGGGGTGTAAAAGGGTTAAATATGATTTTACGTATTTGCAAACAGAATTCTGCAAAGCATAATTCAGCATTTTGCCCTCATCGGCCGTAAAGGGCCAAATCCATATTTAAAAAAATCAAATAAATATGCATAAGACTGTATAAATATATAAAGAAGAAAAACAAGAGACCTAACAGTCATTATATGACTGTTCATTTCGTAGAAATGGGCTTAAAGCGCACTATTGCCGAAATGCTGTCGTCTTCGATAAATATTTTATTTATTAACAAGTGTGTGACATCTCGATTTCGAGTGTATCGAATCGACAGAAGTCTCTTTTTCACGGTGATATGTTTTTGTCCGTTGTGGCTACATTCGTGTCGACAGCATTAATCTGTCAAACGGCAATTTTTGACCAAACGAGCAACAGAGCGTACGAGCAAAAGAGCGAGCAAGCGAGATCATTATCTAATATCATTATCATTATCATTTTGAAGAAAATAGTGTTTCCAAGGGATATATTTGAAGAGAAGTTATTGTAAGTAAAAAATTAAATAATATTTTTGTGTGCTGACGACGGTGATGGAGACGATGACAAAAAAGATGACGCTGGCCATAGACAGCAAACCTAAATGATACAGACGTGTAGTAGTGTCGCCGAAGGAGTTTAATAAAATTCAAAATTTAATACATCGTCGTCGTCGTCATCGACTCCATCATCGTCATCGTATTTATAGTCGTAGTCCTTGTCAGTGTCGTCTTTTTTGTCACTGATCTGAAGATAATTCGAAGTCTGCGGTAGCGACGGCAACCTTCTTTATTTATTTATTTATTTCTTAGCAGTGCTTTTGCATTGAAATAATAATAACAGCAACAATAATTGTTCGAATATACGTTAAGGACGTAGCAAAATAAAAAACTATCTTTTCAACCCTTTTGTAAGCATGAAGGAGCTAACCAGCCACGAGTTACGATGGCTAATTGTTCATTCGTTATATTTTTCTTTCATATGTGCCCTAACACCGTTGCTGTACCGGTTCGAGAGTCAAAGGCACAGTCGAAGGACGACGGTTTAACGCTATAACAGTTTCTCAGAGCTATAAAGCGTACATTTTGATACCAATTATATACGTTTTTGTGCGGATGTAATTCCGCTTAGATGCTCCGACGAATATAATATCACATATCCTTCTATGTAATATAATTTGCATGTATTGATTGACTTGTGATACTCATACATATGCAAAGAAACCATCACTGTTCTCACATTTACTCGAGTATAAACAAATTTGCGCTATAATATTCATTTTTTTAAACATTAGAACCTAACAGCTTTAAAAATAAATCAATGCCCGAGACTCTTTACCAATATGGAGGCTCTTTACAATAATTAACTCGATGTAAAAAAATGAATGCATAATTCAGCATTTTGCCGTAATCGGCCCTAAAGGGTCAAATCCAGATTAAGTTAAAAAATAAAAAAAATCAAATAAATATGCATAAGACTGTATAAATATATGAAAAAGAAAAACAAGAGATCTAACAGTCATTATATGACTGTTTATTTCGTAGAAATGGGCTTAAGGCGCACTATTGCCGAAATGCTGTCGTCTTCGATAAATATTTTATTTATTAACAAATGTTAACGCGTGTAGCTTTGTATAGCCGGACAGACAGACAAACATTCATCTTATATATAAAAAAAATGAATGTTTGTCTGTCTGTCTGTCCGGCCATACAAAGCTAAACGCGTTGACCGATTTCAACCAAACCTTACACGAATGTTGTTGAAGACCAAAGGAAGGCGACTGTATATATCGTACCCCTGAAAACCACCCCCTTCATCCCCTAAAAAAAGATTCTTAATAAAATCTACACGCCTTCACCGATTACAACCAAACCAAGCACAAATATTGCTAAGAGCCTAAGGAAGGTCACTGAATATATCTCACCCCTGAAAACTACCCCCTCCATCTCCTAAAGAAAAATTCTTAATAAAATCCACACGCCTTCACCGATTACAACTGAACCAAGCACAAATATTGTTAAGAGCCTAAGGAAAGTCACTGCATATATCTCACCCCTAAACCCCACCCTCTTCACCCCCTAAAAAAAGATTCTTCAAAAATATTCAAGCGAATCAACTGATTTCAACCAAACCTTACACAAATATTGTTGAAGACCAAAGGAAGGCGACTGTATATATCTCACCCCTGAAAACCACCCCCTTCATCCTTTGAAAAAAATTCGTTTCATATCGTATCATATCATATCATATCGTATCATATCGTATTTCGTTTTGTGTCGTTTTTACGAATGTTAATTGGACTTAAAGTTTTTTCAATAACACTGTTATTTTTACATTTTTTGATAAATGATTGTTGACTTTCCTTAACAAAATGTATTATATGCTATTGAAAATTTTTGCGACATTTGAGAAATAATTTGTGAATTTTTTGCATATTGTATTTCTCTCTGTGCTGTCCCAGATAGCATTTTGACATGCAGTGTATATACATTGCATATATACATCCGCGGATATGACATATCCTATGTACATACAGTGATACACAAACGACGTACATTGCATATCGTAGGGATATGCGAATGCAACGCGCTGTATGTTCAGTTGATATTCATACAATATACATATGTATATTAGCCGAACATTATATGTATATGTTCATATACATATAGATAGTTTCATCGTATACGACACTTCGTCGTTCGCAATATTTCATTGTAAACGCGTAAGTTGCAAGGGCGTATATTCTACGTATATTGAGGCTACTATCCGAAATGCATATGCATACTACATATGTTCACACGATATTCTTAGAATATTCGTAAATGTATCATATATTCATCTACGTGAGTCGTATGTACACGGATTTGATGTATATACATGGCGTATATTTTACGTATATTGAGTTTACTATCCGAAACGCATAACGGTATGGTTCCGGTTCCGGTACTATAAGCTTTGTAAAATTTCGGTTATTATTTGTTTCAACGTCAGATATGTGAGAGAGAGACGCGCGAGAGAGAGAGTAACGCGAGAGACACCAAGAACGTGAGAAACGCAAGAGACGCGAGAGGGAGACGGAAGAGACGCGAGAGAAATCTATCTACATAAAAAGATAAGTCCTGACTGACTCACTGACTCACTAACTATAAGTTTTGTCCTTTCTCTTCATTGTTTTTTAGTATGTCAATTGAATTTTTAAATATTAATGGGGAGATGGTGCCTCACACTATTATCCCCATCACGGGAGACGGAGCTTGCCTGTTCCGGTCCCTCTCATATCTTATATATTATAATCAGTTATTGGCTAGGGAGGTGCGTGAGCTAATCGTCAGGCACGTGGTGGACACCTGGGAGAAGTTCTCCATCATGTCCCACAACAGCGAGGGGGATAACTACACCAGCTCCGCTGAGTACCTCGCTCACATGTCCCGACCCTCTACTTATGGTGGTTTATGCGAACTTGTGGCGGCTGGCCAATTGTTCGAGTTCGTCTTCGAAGTTTACCGCAATGGCAAGCTGTATGCGAGTGTCGGTGCTGAAGGTCATCCCGTGAGGAGGTTACGTTTTTCGCAGGACCTTTCTAGTGGCCATTTCGATGCGTACCTGCCACGTGAACCTGAAGAAGTGTTTATCTGACTACCTCTTTCCCAGCTCGACTCCTATTTACATTTCTCATAGCCTTTACCTCTTTCCCCGCTTTTCCAGCTCGACTCCTATTCAGACTTCTCACAGCCATCACCTCTTCCTATCCTCAAGAAGGCTCCTGGCAAACGTCGTGCCAGATATTCCGATGTTAAAAGGAGGAAGCAACTTAAGGATGCGGCGAGGAAATATGCTCAGAATAATCCTGCGGTGAACCGTGCTGCGGTGGCCAAGTACCAGCAAGATCATCCTGCGGTGAACCGTGCTGCGGTGACCAAGTACCAGCAAGATCATCCTGCGGTGAACCGTGCTGCGGTGGCCAAGTACCAGCAAGATCATCCTGCGGTGAACCGTGCTGCGGTGGCCAAGTACCAGCAAGATCGTCCTGAAGTGCACCGTGATGCGGTGGCCAAGTACCAGCAAGATCATCCTGCGGTGAACCGTGCTGCGGTGGCCAAGTACCAGCAAGATCATCCTGAAGTGCACCGTGATGTAGTGGCCAAGTACCAGCAAGATCATCCTGAAGTGCACCGTGATGCGGTGGCCAGGTACCAGCAAGATCACCCTGAAGTGCACAGAGCGGCAGAATTTTGATATGAGCAAAGCAATCCTGGAAGACGAGTAGAAAGGCAAGCACTTCCATGGAAAGTCAAGGCTCACTCAGGCATGGCATATGATCCTGACGTGGCTTATGAGGCAGACAGCACTGTAGATCTGGGTACTATGAGCCACAAATGCATATATTGCAATGCTTTGAAGTGGAAGGAAGAGCCCCGCGGCAGGTGCTGCAGCGCTGGCAAGGTGCAGCTTCCGCCCTTCGAACCTCTGCCCGAGCCTCTTTACAGCCTGGTAATGGATATCCACCCTGAGCACGTCCACTTCATGGAACGTATTCGGAAGTATAATGGCTGCTTCAACATGACATCATTTGGGGCTAAGCAGGTTCTACGAGATGGCTTCATACCGACTTTTAAAGTTCAGGGGCAGGTGTATCATTTGATAGGAAGTCTGCTGCCAGCACCTCAACAGGAAGCCCAATTTCTGCAAATGTATTTTGTGGGCGACGACGAAGGGGAAGTACGCTTGAGGTGCAGCAAATTTTCTGACGTCAAACAGGGATTGGTCAAACAACTGCAGAGGATGCTACACGACATCAATAGCTATATAAAGGATCTGAAGACTGCCATGGACAAGGTAGCTCCAACCTGCGAAAAGTTCGAAGTCGTTATCCATGCAGATAAAAAGCCAGCTGACGCTCATGGAGGTCGCTTCAATGCACCAACAGCAAATGAGGTAGCTCTGGTGATTGTTGGTCAGCAATTCAAGCATCGAGACATTGTGCTGCAGAGCCATAACAACACATTGCAGCGCATTAGTGAAATTCATCGATCATACGATGCCTTGCAGTATCCGCTTCTGTTTTGCCGTAGCGAGGATGGGTACTCTATTGCCTTGCCTCAGCGCGATCCTAAGCCCAAGTTGCTCCTCAATAAGACAGTCTCCGCAGCGAGGTTTTACTCTTATCGTATTATGGTCAGGCAAGGGGAGGTCAACCATATTTTGTACTTCCGCTCCCTTTTCAGTCAATTTCTGGTTGACATGTATGCCAAAATAGAGACTGAGAGGTTGAATTACATCAGGAACAATCAGGCGCAGCTGAGGGCAGACAGCTATATTCACCTAAAGGACGCTGTGAGTGGACAGGATGCTGACGCTGCTCAGCTGGGTCAAATGGTGGTGCTTCCTTCATCATTCACTGGGGGACCTCGCTATATGCATGAGCGGACTCAAGACGCCATGACATATGTTCGCCATTACGGCCGTCCTGATCTGTTCATCACTTTCACCTGTAATCCCAGGTGGAAGGATATCACAAATGTACTGCTGCCTGGGCAAAAGTCTCACGATCGTCATGACATCATAGCCAGGGTATTCCATCTCAAGGTGAAGAAGATGATATCTCTTTTGAACAAGGGCAGTCTGTTTGGTTGAGTACGGTGTTTTATGTACTCTGTCGAGTGGCAAAAGCAGGGTCTGCCTCACATTCACATATTGCTGTGGCTAGAGCAGCGCATCTTCTCTGACATGATCGACAAAGTCATCTGTGCTGAAATACCTGATCCTGAGAAAGATCCTCTCCTCCACAACATTGTCAAGGCCAACATGATTCATGGGCCCTGCGGCAGCTTGAATTACAATTCGCCTTGCATGAAAGGAGGTAGTTGCAGCAAGAAGTATCCTCGGCCACTTCTCAAGAACACTCAGACAGGAGACGATACATATCCGCAGTATCGTAGGAGGTCTCCAGCTGACGGTGGCTTCACTGTAGAAATCAATAGGATAAAACTGGACAACCGCTGGGTGGTGCCCTACAACCCTGTCTTGTCACGCACTTTCGATGCTCACATCAATGTAGAATTATGTAACTCTGTTAAGTCCATTAAATACATTTGCAAGTACGTGAACAAGGGCAGTGACCAGGCGTCTTTTGCTCTGGAGAATGAGAAGGATGAAGTAAAGATGTATGAGAGTGGGCGGTACATTAGTAGCTCGGAGGCGGTTTGGAGGATATTAGCGTTCCCTATTCATGAGAGGTATCCCACTATTTTTCATCTGGCTGTTCACCTCGAGAATGGTCAGCGTGTGTACTTCAACTCCGACAACTTGGCCGAGAAGCTTAGCAACCCTCCTCAGACAACAATCTTGGCTTTTTTCGAATTATGCAAAAATGACGAATTTGCAAAAACCCTCCTGTACTCTGAGGTCCCTTCTTACTTTGTATGGGAAAATTACAAGTTTGGGAGAAGGAAGCAAGGGAACGATGTCGATGGCTGGTCAGGAGTGAAGAGAGGCAATGCGCTGGGAAGGGTGTACACCATCCACCCAAGTAACACCGAATGTTATTATCTCCGTCTGTTTCTACATGAGGTTCGAGGCCCAACGTCTTTTTCAGAGTTGAAGATTGTGAATGGTGTCGTTCATCCTACATTCCAGTCTACATGCAAGGCATTAGGTTTGCTGGAGGATGACAATCACTGGGATAGTACTTTGGGGGAAGCTGCCCTGTGTGATTCTCCGTTTAAGCTCCGAGAGCTCTTCACAGTGATGTTGGTTTTTTGTCAACTCTCTGATCCTCTTAGTCTTTGGGAGACGTACAAAGACAGTTTTTCAGAAGATATCACGCGGCAGGTGGAAAGAAAGTTGCAAGATAGTGCGCAGCAGATGAAGGAGCAGGTGTACAATAGATGCCTGGTGCTGATTGATGACGCAGTGTTAGCTTTGGGAGGACAGGGTTTGCCTCAGTACGGCTTGCCTCAACCAACAAGGTCTGGAAAAGTTTTGGGAAATAAAGACTATCTGAGGGAGACCAGCTACGATACAAACGCCTTGGCACAAGTGGTATCGAATAACGAGGGTTTACTAACGGATGAGCAGCTCGCTGTCTATCGGCAGATCCTTAGCAGCGTTGAGTCAGGTGCTGGGCAGGTTTTTTTCTTGGATGCTCCTGGTGGTACTGGGAAGACTTTCCTCATCAACTTGCTCCTGGCGAAGGTAAGGAGTGATCGTGGCATCGCTTTGGCTGTCGCATCCTCTGGCATCGCTGCTACGCTATTGGAGGGAGGCAAGACAGCCCACGCTGCCTTCAAGCTGCCCCTCAATCTCATTCATGCAGAAACACCTCTGTGCAACATCTCAAAACAAAGCAATATGGCCAAAGTGCTGAGAGATTGTAAGCTCATTGTTTGGGATGAGAACACCATGGCGCACAAGCGGGGTTTTGAGGCACTGAGCATAACCCTCAAAGACATCAGAGGCAACGATCGAGTGATGGGGGGAGTCACTGTGTTGCTTGCTGGAGACTTTCGGCAGACTTTGCCAGTAGTGCCAAGGGGAACTCGAGCTGACGAGATTGAGGCGTGCATCAAGGCGTCATATTTATGGCCCTTTATCTGCAAACTTTCTCTCAGGAAGAACATGAGGGTCCACTTGAGAGGTGATGTCTCCGCTGGGGAATTTTCCGAACTTCTACTGAAAATAGGGGATGGAGAATATCCTGAGTCCGAGGGAAAGGTGACTATCCCTATAGGCCTGGGCGCAGTAGTGATGACCCTAACAGACCTTTCAACCAGAATATACCCAGATATAGCCGATATCAAGGAAAAGTCTATGGACTGGCTGTGCGAGCGTGCCATTCTGACCCCCAAGAATGATAACGCTGCCATCATTAATGACATTCTACTTAATTCGTTCGAAGAGGCAGAAATGGAACATAGGTCTGTGGATTCAGTAATGCAAATGGATGACGCCGTCCATTACCCCGTGGAGTTTCTCAATTCCCTCAACCCTCCTGGATTCCCACCCCACAAGCTTCTCCTCAAAGTGGGGGCTCCAGTGATGTTGCTGCGGAATCTCAACCCGCCCAAACTTTGCAACGGCACCAGGCTACGAGTGAAGGCCCTTTATAGAAACGTTATTGAGGCCACAGTGTTCACTGGTTGTGCTCGAGGGGAGTCGGTATTTGTACCACGCATACCACTCATACCATCAAAGTACCCCTTCGAGTTCAAGAGGCTGCAGTTCCCCCTCAATGTCTGCTTTGCTATGACCATCAACAAGTCCCAGGGGCAGTCGCTGAAGATGGCAGGGATTGACTTAAGGGAGGAGTGTTTCTCACATGGACAGTTTTATGTGGCCTGCTCCAGAGTGAGCTCACCAAGCAGCCTGGTGATTCTACCACTTCAGGGAAGAACTACTAATGTGGTCTACAAAGAAGTCCTTCAGTGTTATGACATGTGTTAAGGACCACCTCGGTTAAGGACGACACCGAGTAGGGAATAGGGAAAGCCATCCCTGGGATAATCCATAACAATCCAGCGTTATTGAAGTGGGATTATCGCAAATAAAGTAGAGGCGTGTGATATCGTGCGAAAAGGAGACGAGCATCGATGCACAACGGGCGCGTGCAACAGGCGGGAAAAAGAATTCGCAACAACGTGAAAGGAGACGAGCATCGACGCACAACGGGTGCGTGCAACAGGCGGGAAAAAAGATTTCGCAACAAAGTGTAAAATAAAGACAAAGTGTAAATTGAAGACAAAGTGTAGAATAAAGTCAAAGTGTAAAATAAAAACGAAGTGTAAAATAAAGACAAAGTGTAAATTGAAGACAAAGTGTAAAATAAAGACAAAGTGTAAAATAAAAACAAAGTGTAAAATAAAAACAAAGTTTAAAATAGAGACAACATGTAAAATAAAGACAAAGTGTGATACTACAAAGTAAGGACAAAGGCAGTAATAGTAGCGCGTGGGGGAAGTCATCTGGTATTTACGAATCGTCAGGACAATCGATCGCCGACGTAAGTATCGATGGAGTACTCGTACCCGATCTACCACTATGCGTAGTGGAAGACGAGACCCAAACGATTACAGAAGAAATTACAGAAAAACGAAGAAAGAGGCGAGAAGCAAGAAGAACGAAATTCAGAAGAAATTACAGAAAAACGAAGAAAAAAGCAGCAAAAGCAAAATTCAGAAGAAATTGCAGAAGAAATCATAGAAGAAAGAAGCGAGAAGCAAGAAGGAACAACGCCAGATGAAACTAGCAGTGAAGGCGAAGCTAACGAAGACACGACGATGGGGAAAAGCGAAAAGCCCTTCGACGACAACAAGAAATTGTCGACCTTTAAGCAATAAGAACGAAATTCAGAAGAAATTACAGAAAAACGAAGAAAGGAGCAGCAAGAGCAAAATTCAGAAGAAATTGCAGAAAAACGAAGAAAGAAGCGAGAAGCTTGAAGAACGAAATTCAGAAGAAATTACAGAAAAACGAAGAAAGAAGCAGCAAGAGCAAAATTCAGAAGAAATTACAGAAAAATGAAGAAAGAAGCAGCAAAAGCAAAATTCAGAAGAAATCATAGAAGAAAGAAGCGAGAAGCAAGAAGGAACAACGCCAGATGAAACTAGCAGTGAAGGCGAAGCTAAGGAAGACACGACGATGGGGAAAAGCGAAAAGCCCTTCGACGACAACAAGAAATTGTTGACCTTTAAGCAATAAGAACGAAATTCAGAAAAAATTATGGAAAAACGAAGAAAGGAGCAGCAAGAGCAAAATTCAAAAGAAATTACAGAAAAATGAAGAAAGAAGCAGCAAAAGCAAAATTCAGAAGAAATTTCAGAAGAAATCATAGAAGAAAGAAGCGAGAAGCAAGAAGGAACAACGCCAGATGAAACTAGCAGTGAAGGCGAAGCTAAGGAAGACACGACGATGGGGAAAAGCGAAAAGCCCTTCGACGACAACAAGAAATTGTTGACCTTTAAGCAATAAGAACGAAATTCAGAAGAAATTATGGAAAAACGAAGAAAGGAGCAGCAAGAGCAAAATTCAAAAGAAATTGCAGAAAAACGAAGAAAGAAGCAGCAAAAGCAAAATTCAGAAGAAATTGCAGAAGAAATCATAGAAGAAAGAAGCGAGAAGCAAGAAGGAACAACGCCAGATGAAACTAGCAGTGAAGGCGAAGCTAAGGAAGACACGACGATGGGGAAAAGCAAAAAGCCCTTCGACGACAACAAGAAATTGTCGACCTTTAACGACAACCCAAGCGGGAGGAACACCATAGCGAAAGGAACCCCGACCCCACAGCTGAGAAGACAATTAGCGCGAGTGCGCGTCAGGTAGCGAAACGATACGATCGGTGACATTAAGCAAAGAAGCCAGGTACGACGCCACGCGGGCGGTCTACTACGCGTTTAAGTGCAACGATGTGCCGAGTCTCATAGGCTACGACGAGCCATCGAACGTGCGCAGCACACGGAAGGACGACACCGAGTAGGGAACAGGGGAAGCCATCCCTGGGATAATCCATAACACATGGTACAGAGGTTAAAGTGAGGTTTTTTAGCCGGTAGGAGTCCGGCACTACCCCGGGTGTCCTCTTACAAGGGACCCGGGGTGTCCATGAAGGATTTTTCCTCACTAAAGAAGAAAAAAAAAAAACAAAAAAAGTATCGATAATAAGATTTAATGTAATGTAATATATTATACTATAATGACAAATGTAATGTAATGTATTCATTATATATATATATATAATGAATATATATAGAAATAGCTTCACATTACCAATGTTGCAGTGATTGAAGTAACTAGCATTTGCTTTTTAACCATTCTCCGATTGGTTTGGAAAGCTACAATTACAAAACGGGGCTTTTCCAATTGATTCGATGTTTTGACTGTCCAATTATGTTTCGTTGTGCTTGGAAGCAGGGGATACTCATACATTTCCCAAGTGCGAAAACTCATAGTGATGTCTCTTTTAATCTGACTATATAAACGTATTTTATACTTGTCTGACAACATCACATATGGCATCAGCCACTCAATTCATGTAAGCTCAATCTTGAAATCCTTGTAACCGCCAGCTGCAAGAGCAGTCTGCACAACTGCATCAGTATCCGTTCGTGATCTCGTGAGAATGAGCTCATGTTTTATATTGATAATGATTTTCTGATAGTCTTCAGCAAATCCAAGTATCATGGAGAGTGGGATACAAACATCAAAGTGGCCAGTATCATTAGTGAGCTGTTTGGTTTCCTCAACGTCAAGCCAGCCAGCATTTTCAATCATTGCGCTTCCACCAGGATTGAAGGATGTGTAGCCTTTCATGAGGCTAGTTATACCACCATTCTTACATCTATCAATCTCAATGGCATTGATCTCGTAGCGAATTTCCTCAAACAGATGTAAAATAGCATTGTTCACCAGCTTCGTTGCTGCCACAGCAGCACCGGTCGCTTTCGACAATTTATCACACACATGTAGAGTACTTCATGAGGGCAAGAGGCATAGATCTTGATGTTGAATGGATATGCGGATTTCATCACTGTTATTGAAGGTTGATGTATAAGGTTGATGTGCATGTATCTCATAATGCGCTACGGATTCGTCGAATGCGACGGCTGATTGCCCCCTCCATTGCAGCAAAATATTACGCACGTTATTTTCTGCCACCAACAATAACTCGAAGCCCTAGACTTTTTAGGAATTGAGCGTTGCGACGTGTGATCATCTTGGGGGCTCGAGCGTGACTGGCTGCTCGATGACATTTTAGTCCTCTTTTGAATGCCTGCGCCACGTTATTAGCATTATTATTATTATTATTATTATTATTATTATTATTATTATTATTATTATTATTGAAGATGATTCCCATGATTAGCTATTTGGCTTCTTTAATGTGTAGTCTAATGGTGATAACTTCACCGCGAAAATTAACTAGTTCTCCGTCTTGATCAACTATGCGTAATTGCAGATGATCAATGATCCTCACGGCTATTGGAAGGTAAATGACGTGCGATGGAACTTCAATGATCTTATACCCTGGTGGCACTGCCAGGAAAAATTCATGGATCGTATGAACTTTATGCTCATTGATGTATGCTCCCGAAGTAATATTGCACTCAACTCGCAATGCATTGATTTTCAGAATAGCAACCGGTAATTCCGAGCTATGAGAGATATGAGCGGGTAACTCTCGATGTGTAAAACCAAGTAGTCTAGCAATCGAGTCTTGTGGACGAAAGTCAATGTTTTCACTGCACTTTATCACGCTTCGTAGAGTATTCTTATTAGGCTTCAAACTAATGGTAATATGTTTAGATGCAAGCTGTTCTTGCAAGTACACATCAATGTCTTCAATCTCGTAACTTCCTGTAGGTAACACAATCACTTCTTTACCCACATAGATCTTGTTTTTCCCAGTATCGACGTTGGGTATAGAATTAAAAGATAGTAATTCCACTAGCCCAAGGTGATAGTTCTTGCTAGGTGAGAGCTCAATTGGCGGAAAGTATTGTGCCTCTAATATAGATGTTGTTCCAGATAAGCTGAGAGTCAATGAATCTCCCATGATGGTTCACACTAGACTGATACGATGAGCACCACTTACAGATCCTTATATAAGAATTTTATGCATAGATGCCCACACTCATATGTATCAAAATTTTAATATCTCTTATGATTATACTTGATAACATTATCGAGGCCGAGATAATCCATTAGATCGTGGGGAGGCTGAAGATCACCAAAACTATCAAAGTAATCAACATTTCGACCATTTTTCCGATAAGCCACCCAATGAGTACTTGGGCCATCTTTATCGTCGAGATTAATTATTCCAGATTCACGATAATGCGGTGCATCTGATGGTAAGTCGTTTCTCATAAATACACCACGAAGATTAGGAATTTCACGTGCATACTTGAGTAGATCAGCGTCTATCAGAGCACGGTTTGGCAGTCTTACTTTGAAGTTTTTTTTTTTTTTTATTTGCTCCGAAATGGAAACCAAATCCAGTTTTGTGTGGCTTGAGATAGAGACCTTTACCTAGCGCGATAGCCTCAACCGTCTTATTATGCCTTTGACTTTCGCATCATTTACGGCTTTTACTATTCCAGCAGCGCCACCAGCCAATGCGCCAGTTGCACTTAATCCAGCAAATAGTGGAATAAGAAGAGGCAAAAATCCTCCAACTTTTTTCGGTACTGGCAGAATACGAGGCACGCGTACATTTTTTTCCCCACCAGCTGTCTTGACAGCAGCACGAGCACTCTTTAGCGCCGATCGAATAATTTCTTGTGTGTTAGAACCAGTCGATTTTGTGGCAGCTTTAATTATCTTGGAAAGCGTGGTTGGAGGTTTGGTCTTTCTCTTCCTCTTATTTATACCCATGCCAAGCTCAGCCTTTATCTTCATGGCGTTTCTAACAGCGTAGGCTGCAACCTTTTCACTTACACGAGCGTCGTTTGAAAATACGCGATGCCAAGCCTTGTCAGCTAAAATTTTATCGGCCTTGTTGCGATCCTCAATGTTTTCACGATTCTGTGAGTATGCGATATCGTGTTCCTTGCAGGCTGCGTCTAGAGGATTCATCCCAGGATCACCACGAGCAAGACGTTCCGCTAGTTTTGTGCCTGGTCCACAGTATTGATAGCCTGGTAAATGAAGCTCGATAGGTAGTTTGTTGAGGACTTTATTCAGCAGACCGCAACCTTTAGGCATGATGCTTACACTAGAAAGAGCAGTGAACGAATGAGATTCGGAGTATATAAGCACAGTATTTATACTCTAAACCAGGGGTCTCCAAACTTTCCAGCCTCAGGGCCATACTGATTACTCCAGTAAGTTCCGAGGGCCAAAACCATATTATCATTGTTGCCGGTGGTAAAAAGTGAAATAGTCCAAAATCTGTCCGCGGGCCGAATGTGGCCCGCGGGCCGTAGTTTGGAGACCCCTGCTCTAAACCATCAGTTGCTGCCAACATGGATTTCAGAGAGCAACCGCTCTCGCTGCCGGTAATGAATTTTGATAGGCTAGCTGAAAGGAAAAAAGTATGCACACGTCATGGTCCACTATTACCCAACAGTATCCGAGCAGTCTTTTGTGGCCCATCAAATTGTGGAAAGACTAATGCATTGCTCACTCTGATTACACATCCAAATGGATTGAGATTTGAAAATGTATACATATACTCGAAATCATTGAATCAACCAAAGTATAAGTTTCTCGAAAAACTTCTGCAGCCTATGAAGGGTATTGGATTTTTTGCCTATGGTGAACATGATCAAGTAGTATCACCCGAAGAAGCTAATATTAATTCAATCATGATATTTGATGATATAGCCTGCGAGAAACAAGATAATGTTAGAGCCTTTTACTGTATGGGTAGACATAAGAATATTGACTGCTTCTACTTGTGTCAGTCGTATGCACAAATACCTAAGCATTTAGTACGTGATAACGTTAACATGCTTGTAATCTTTCGGCAGGATGATATTAATTTCAAGCATGTTTATGATGATCACGTAAATACTGACATGACGTACTCGCAGTTTAAAGACTTATGCTCGAAATGTTGGAATGATACCAATCATGGATTCCTAGTAATTGATAAAGATCGTCAAGGGCTCGACTGTGGTAGATACAGGAAAGGTTTTGACTGCTTTGCTACAAATATATCATGCGTAAAGAGTAAATCTTAATTAGATCATCATGAGCAGTTGAAGCGATAACATCGCTGACAAATTTCGTCGCGAGAGAAAGACACTTTGTCAAGTAGAAAAAGTTAGAAATGCTATTAAACATAAATACAAGCTTTTAAAAGCTGGTAAGCAGATTATGGAAAAAGCTTGGGATGAAACATTCAAACCAATCGTGAAGCCGCTTAAAAAACTTGTTAGTGCTACTGACACAAATACGCATGAAATAAAAAAAAACTGGATTCCCAAGAAAGAGAAGGATGAGAAGGAGGAGGCAGAGGAAGAGGGCGAGGAAGATACATCTCAAAATGAAGAGCAGGAGAATTCATTTAAAACTGCATTCACGGATAATGATGATGATGATGATGATGATGATGATGATGATGATGATGATGATGATGATAATGATGTGAAAGCATCAACAAAGAAAAAATCTGACCAACCATATTCAACTATTGAGAAATATTTGAACTTACTCGATAAAAATCGTAAAAAGTATCTTGATATGACTTATAGAGTTCGAAAGCTGCCAGATGGTACACTTATGATTGGTGATTCCACCGTAAGTTTTGGCAACGAATACATTATTATTAATGATGACAACAACAACAAGTATGATAAGACCATTGGTTTGCTTGAACTGCTGTTCAGAAAAGATCCCAATCATAATTTCATAAGCAATAAAGATGTAAACAATTATGGGAAAATTGTGCTTAGAACAAATGCACACAAAAAACACTATAATTCTGATGAGTTAGTCCACAGACAAAACAGTAAAAAATATAAATCCTATATAGCTTCAATAATTGGTGCTTCTACATCAACTCGAAAGAGACAATCTACTGGTGGTTCATTACCACAATACAAGATTGCACGACGAGATACACGAATGGATTATGTGTATTGGGATAACCCCAACGAGCTGGTAGATCGATTACGTTTATTGCTAGCTGAAAGTTCAGCAGGCAACCCCAGTCATACGAATGAAATCGTTTCACTCATTGAGGAATTGCGTGAAGCAGGAATCGTTTATTAGCAGTGACACATGCGTGAATATACTCAGTTGAATAATGAGCGTCGACGTGTTCGGACGGTATTTTGGATGTACTAAGGGCTCACGGGGTCCACCAGGATTTGGCTTCAAACTCACTACAAGCGGAAACTACGACATTGAAAATAGGAGACTCAGCAACGTTGGTGAATCAAGTGAACCAAATGATGCTGTCAATTTGAATCTCGCTAGACAACTAATTCAACAGGAGTTAAGTACATTGCTTCAGGCTACAACCCTTCAACGTGAGAAATTGGATGATTTAGAGTTGAAAATACAGGTTTTTCAAGAGCAAGTAAAAGAGAGAGTAAAGCATATTGAGATAAACATTGCTACGACTTTAGAATTAGCAGTTCGTAATGCGAAGGCTATTGGTTCCTTGATTGCGCACACTCCTCAAGAGATTCTTCAAGATCAAGCCATCAAAGAATACTGAAATAAATATTTTTAGAGTTATATAGACTTGATAGTCCGTAACACTAAAGCCTTTGAAGCGTTAATCAGGTGCACTCCTCGAAATGGAGCATCGAAGACTAGTAGAAGAATTACATAAGCCTGCGCGTCGCAATCATTTACGGCGCAAGTTTGATATACGTGATATTGATGAGACGTGGCAAGCTGATCTTGTTGAGATGCAACCGTACGCTCGAGAAAACGAAGGATACAGATATCTGCTTACAATAATCGATGTACTATCCAAGTTTGCATGGGCTGTACCAGTGAAGCGCAAAACCGGTCAGAATGTTACCGCAACTATAGATTCAATTCTTCAAGATGGACGAGTACCTACCAATCTCCAGACTGATCAAGGTAAAGAATTTCATAATAAGACTTTCCAGAATTTAATGAAACGTCATGACATTAATCACTATTCCACATATAGTAATCTTAAAGCATCTACAGTGGAGCGCTTTAATCGTACCCTTAAGAATAAAATGTGGATGAAATTTAGTCTACACGGATCTTACAAATGGATAGACATTTTAGATAATCTCGTGGCGACATACAAAGACACGAAGCATCGAACTATTAGTATGAAACCGAGGAACGTCACAGCGGACGCTGTTGAAACGCTAATTCAACGTTTTTCTACTACCAATGAACGAAGAAACTGTGTAGTGAAATTCAAAATCGGTGACAAGGTGCGAGTGAGCAAGAACAAACACGTTTTCGAGAAAGGCTACATACCCAATTGGTCAACGGAAATTTTCACTGTGAGTCGAGTAATGAGGACGACACCTGCAACGTACAAGCTGAAGGACTACTAAGATGGACCCATCGCTGGTGGTTTTTATAATGAAGAATTACTGAAGGCCAATTATCCAGATACCTATCTCGTGGAGAAGATTCTCAAGAAACGTGGAAATCGTGCTTATGTCAAATGGTTGGGATTTACCAATTCACATAATAGTTGGATAAATAACGCAGAATTAACTACAGGAATGAAATAATGAGTCAGCATTTATGTATAATAAAAAATGTCTTTTTATTCATTGTAAAATAAACACATTACAAAATAACCAATTCAATTTGGTTTTTCTTCTCTTTTTCAATATAGTTTAGATGCAATGTACCATGTGTGATCGTTTCCTTCATGCGGCTGAACAGAGCCTGATCTTTCTCAAATGCCGCAGAAATACGTTTAGGCAGAAAGATTTGGAATTCATTGTTAAGAGTGGCAACAGTTTTTTGACCATATTTAGTCGTCACTTGACGTAAATCGGTGACTTTATGCATTTCGTTGATTCGCAGATCAACGATTCTTTTCGTTGGGAGGTAATCGTCTTGACCAGCGAGTTTGTTGAGTGCATCAATATCCATCATGAATGTCTAATGAAGTTGACTGTAGAAGATAGACGTGAGTATGTGATAGTGGT
Organism: Cylloceria caligata; assembly: GCA_963942595.1. Taxonomy (NCBI): domain Eukaryota; kingdom Metazoa; phylum Arthropoda; class Insecta; order Hymenoptera; family Ichneumonidae; genus Cylloceria; species Cylloceria caligata. The sequence goes on along the minus strand of OZ012704.1, from coordinate 65,407,869 downwards.
GAGCAACAGATTCCAATACTATTGGCGTAGATTTCTTTAGCCTGCTATACGTTTGATGTACGTTTCGTCTGACGACAACGACAACGAATATGCGAGACTGATGAGCAACAGGTTCCAATGTGTTTGATGCGAGTTCCTACTGACAGAGTTGATTGTGAACTGCTTCCAATACAAGGCTGGTTCAGGTTCTGAAGTATCCTTTAGTATCCTTTAGTATCCTATAGTATCCCCAAGGTATCAATGGGTCAACGAGTAGATACTGTGAACAGTTGACGGTGAAGGTCTGATGGAACTAGCTGCAGTCACACTCTTCATATAGTGGTATCACCCACCACCGATCTACCATGGAGAAGGAGATTCGTGTCGGTGATTGATCAACGGGGTTGCATCCAAGTCTCCGATTGGGCTTCCACAGCAGGCAGTCGCGCAGAAGGAAATTGAAGTCGTTGATTGGATGACTAGAGTATGTATGTAAGAGTGAGGTGTGTATGCAAGAGTAGGGAGTAGGCTGGTTACGACATGATTGAAGTCGGTTTCAACATGTCTTGCGGTATCCTGTAGTGTCCCAAAGGCAGCGTATCCGTGGTATCAGCAAGTAAATATCGTTTGTCATCATGCGGACTCAATGCGAGCTTCACTTGTCTCTCTGTATAGACAATGTGCATGCGTGACCTTATGACTTGTTGCTCACGACACTGTGTTGTTCCCTCGAAAAGGCATTGATGGAAATCATTGAAGGTTATGGTTGCTTCCACTACGCTCGTTTTCACACCTTTTACCTTCTGCATATAATCATCGCCATTTACTCGAACACTATACATTTTGCTGCGTAGACCAGCGAATTCTGTCATAATCTGCCCATTGCACTCATCCTTCATCAATCCAACGATTTTTTTATTTGCTTGAGGTAGTGCAAATTGATTCTCAGCTGGATAATCAGAGGTATCGAATTTCCGGATATCTCGTCTCATGATGTCATATATGTCAGGGCACTGAATCTCATAGAGTAGGCTGTCGGTGTCGGTATACAAGAGCTTGCAGTGATCATCGGCAAATTGCGTTTTCATGTAATCATAGTGGAAATCGTAGACTAACACTTTCGACAAGTCCAGCACACAGAGACCTATGTAGATTGGCTTGTTGAGATATACCTCTGTCTTCAAAAGCTGTACAGGAATGAGGTTCTCTTCAAAGATTGATCGGCTGTGGAATGTCGGTCTCGCAATAAGGGCTTCAGCACCATAGCGTCCATCCCAGCGTGTGACGAGTTTTACATCCACATGTTTACGAACATTTTCCATCGTCTTGCCAAACACTGCGTTGTTCATGAGCTTGAAGAGATTTTTTTCGAAATCATTCGTTGCTTGTTTCCGCATATCGCTATTTAAGTCAATGTAGGATTTTAACCACGGCCTCTGTTTGAACTTCAACACTCGATGAATACGTTTAAGTTGTAGACCATACTTGAGCGCCTGCTTTAGATTCCGATAGTGGATAACGTAGTTGCTCTTGAAGTCTAATGTTGTCATCAGTTTGATCTGCGTTGAACCTGGTGCACTTTTGGGTTCAGGACATAGTGGTAAGTCTCGGTGGGTATCATGAAGGCTTACGGGATAATCCAGATCGACTTCCAGGATGTATCCTTCTGGTGCATCGTCCTCGATCGTTTGAAAATCAATATTTTCTGGATTTTCCACCCATGTGAAGTCTCCATATGGGAGCGATTCCATCATCGCCCAACCGTAAAGATTGTTGACGTCAAAGTACATGAGATACTTGGTGGGCTCTTGAGGCTCATAATTGCTCATATACTTGTTGTTCGCTTTGGCATAACGGTTGCAGCACTGACTCACGCCGCCCCTCACTCCTCGCTCAACGAACAGATGCATCTCCAAGTCCGTGAAAAGCTCCAACTCAATCTGTGTGAACTTAAGCATAGCGTCCCACGTGAATCCTGGTGTTGTGTAGTAGTGCGCAGGGTCCAGATCATACGCTCTGATGCAATTGTCACGAAAATTCTCAAAGACATCGGCTAAGAGGAGAACATCAGTTTTCAGATAGAGATCTGAATATTCACCCAAGTCATGAATGTTGAACTCTTGCCACACTCTCGTTGCGTGCTCGTAATCATCGTCTGTGATATCGCTGTCATTCAACGTACTATGGAAATCTTCTTTAGTCGGAAGATTATGCTCATTCAGTTTCTGTACAGCGTCAACGTATTCATATGGGAATACACCTTTCCTCGATAGCAGCTTAATCTTATCATCGGGAAGTTGTGGAAATTCGCGTCTAACAATCTTCAATTCCGTAAGGTATGAAGCTAGTTTTTCTAACGATAAAGCCATAAAGCGGAATGAGTCGATGAATCGAAAACTCACATCGCTTCCATCAATGTGCTTTTGAAAGGCGATGTAACGTTCCTTCGTTCGTGGCAGTATTTCCACACGACCATCGAAGCATATTACGATTTCACGTATAACAAAATGTGAATCATATCCCGTGAGGTTGTGGAAGACCACGGGTATCACTCGTGAGTCTTGATAAAGTAAGTTGCACTCGTTGTGTGCCGGTCCTTTGTATCTAGGTGTATATAAATATGTATTATATTTTGAATCTTTATTATTATTTGAACGAAAAAGGGTTGTCAAAATACATACTGGCCAGTCAAATGGCAGTGATCATGGACTCGATCGTTGCTGGATAAATTCCTGTTGCAAATATGACACGTAGTTGCCATATGAAACTGTGTTCTCTGCTCGAATGACAGCTTTGACATAGGCTTAGGATTCATGTACAGCTCTTCGAGGTCCGTGGCCAATTGTTGCAGCTCCCTCACGAACCATTCCGCAGGCTTCACACCTCTGTAGCTGCAGTAGCTCGATTTCGCGATATCATAGCTGCAGTTTAGGTAATACCCAACGCTGAACGCCTCGTGCTTTTGGTACGCGTTTTCATCTCGGATCGGTTTGAGTAAGCATTCAAAGTTCGCGTAGACAATAAAAGGTACTCTCTCTTTATTGCTATGATTTTTAAAGCGAAGAATTTTTTTCTTTACTGACGGCATGATAACCTTGCATTTGTTTATCTTCCTGCAATCTTCTTCATGTGCGGTAAGCTTGTCTTCGTTCCGAAAGTAGTGCAGGCAGCGATCGCAAATATGATGCCTGTGAATACGTTTCGATATGTATCGAGACTAAGCGAGACAAGTGTTTGATCCACACGTAATGGAATCTCGGTAGTTGGTATACTTTGTTAGCATCTTCTTTTTCTTGCTCTTCGTCCTCATCCACGTAGTGATCTTGCATGAGAAGAAGGTTAACGTGCAGAGTTTTTTTCGTAGACGTTACATGCAGAGGAGTGGTCACGAACTTTCTCATTCGTTTCTTCAGAATATAGACGTTGATTGATATGCCATTATTCTTCTCAAATTTGTTGAAATGATGCGACATCACTGGAAAGTCGATACCAGTGAAGTTGAGCTCATGCGTATATCTCTCGTATGCAGAAACTCGATTAGGATTATGTACTGCCGGATGTAATGCCGATAGTACAGCCCACTTGAAGCACATGTTGTCAGTATTTTTCACATTGACACATGCATGCTTATTTTGAATCTCGATTGGGAGATCTATATAGGAGCTACCTCACATTGGATTCAACATGTTGATGTTTACTGTGAGATTGATGATAGAATGCAGCATCCATCCGGAATCTTGTAGCTCAAATTCTTCAATTTCCCCCTGAATTGATGTTTGGATGTTGATAGTAAACCAATCTTTGATTGAAGTTGTTGGATAAATCGCTTCAGCCTTCGTGTTGAAGTGCTTCATTTCAACAATTTCTTCATCATTCTTCATTACCTTAAATTTTGCTGCTAGTACTGCATATACCTTGACTGCCATCTTCTCAATCTTCAAGATACTTTTTATTTCTTCATGGAAAAGTGTTAAGCAATCTTCCAAGAATAGATTGATATCGATGTGTATAACTCCAGTCTTGATGCGCTCATTGAAAGCTGATAGTAGGTTCGACCATCTCACTCGATCCAAGATTTCTTTTTCATCAGTCCTCTGCAAGCCTGAACCTTGTTTTATCAAACGTTCTAGTTTGATTTCAATACCTTTCAGGAAACCAATCATGAACAGATACTTCTGCCGTTCGGCAACTGTGGCCCCCACCAATAATTTTTCTATGGATTTGATGACTGCAGCAAGCCGTTTGATCCACTTTGCGATCTCATCTGATTTTTGAGTTTGAAGAAGCTCCAAGATATCCTCCCACGTCTTCATGACTGCATTGCGCTCCTGGAGATCCATTCTGATCCAAGTATTTCGAAATACTTCGCTTTGAAGAGAGTGACTTTGGAGTAAATTGGATGGTCGCTTCGGAATGAGTCTCTCTTGCGGAAGAACTTGTATTTATCCCCACGAAAAGTAGTGAGATGTATCGAACTCGTAGCTAATTGGTCGATATTCATCAATGCATTCATTGTTCATGTCTGCGTTTGAATCTAAAAAAGTGGTGGGAAGGCTACAAATTCGTTGCTGATTGGTCGATATCCTCGAATGTATCCATCGTTCGTGGCTGTACAATAGCTCGCTGTAGAGGTGTCAAACGGGTATAAAAGAGCTGGAAGCGTGACTGTTGGCATCACTTTATTCATCATGGAGTACATAGTAGACGTCCAAGGCTTCAAACGACCTTTTAATGAATTCGTATTCAAAGAGATGGCCATCATTCCTCTCGAAGATGACGCCTTACCATCAGTCTATCTGTTTGAACCGCCACACAAATGGAGTTTCCTGCCGGCCAAATACAAGAGCGAAAATCGGTGGCTGGAAGCAAATTACCATGGCATCCCCTGGGTCAACGGTGATATACCATATGATGAAATCAGCGAGACTCTTATCAGCTTTCTACGCGATGCGAGCAAGATTTATACCAAGGGCATAGAGAAGAAACGTTGGCTGGATAGAATTCTTCCAAACGTTTACAATATTGGAGACCTGGGATGTCCCGCGTTGGCAGCATTACCAACTAATACTGACATCCCATGCACGAATCATCCAATCATGAATTGGACTCCCCACTGCGCAGCTCACAACGTGTGTATGATAAAAACGTGGCTTCTTGACTTGCGCAAACAGATGGTATCGGTTGCGTCATCTAGTGGAATTAACGCAAACTCAACTGTCAACGGCATCATAAATGATACAACTACTCTGAAAGGCTACTACGACGAGTGTGATTTTTCACTGTAAATACTTACTCATGAGCCCTGTACACTCGACAATAAAAAAATTCTATGTTATTTTTATAAATTAAAAAATTGTTGTTGAATTACTGCTCCTCCGCCACCCTCCTTCTCTTCCGAACTAGAAATCGAGCTGAAATTAAAAGACTATGACGAAAAATCATTGTGAATTAACTACAGTCACTGTTCTCAGGATAACTGCTATACTCTATAAGTTCGATTATCAGCAGTGGTTTCAATGAAGCTGATATTTAATATCGAGTCATGATAAATTCTCTGCTGTTATCGGTTAGATCACAAAACATCTCGGTGCTTGCAATAACCGCCTGTGGATTATCGAGCATCTCTGTTGGTGCAGATGTTCTCTCAATATATCCTCCTTCGCATCTCAGTAAAGATGTTTGAAATAACCCCGTGTGGAACGCCACGGGCCCAAAACATCAGCACATCCCTTCTCTAGACAGCAATGGAGAGAGGGCAGTTGACGGTCGACTTAGCTGAGAGGGTTGTAAAGATTACACATGTGAAGCACTAGGCTCTCTGACTCTAGACTCTCTGGCTCGCAATTAAGAAAAAAAAGTCTTCAAATTTCGAATGATTTATATTATTTTTTAATTAATATCTAATAATAAGAAAAGCCGAGGTATAGAATTAAACACTTTTTTTTTTATTGCGCTGAAATATTAAAAACTAGATTACAAAATATTAATATTAAATTTACTTTATCTATAAAAAATTGACACTAATATTATATTTACATAAAAATTAAAATCTTTTCGTTCGATACATAAACTTTTTTCGCATAGTGCCAAATCGGTCTTTTGGTGCGTATGTCCGAGCACGTTTTCGCGTCAACGGGTCAGTTGGCCGTGGGTCTATAACCATCGTCGTACGATGCGGAGGAATGTTCTCATCAGACCCTTTGGTTGCTGCAGTCCTCTTGCAGTCTAGCTATGGGAGCGGTGGTAAAGGGATCGTCTCAACACTGTCTCGATGATGCCTCGATAACTGTAGCTGGTGACAGCGGCGACGACAACGTCGATTGACGGTTCAACGATTGTAGTGGGCGACGAACCCTTGGGCAACAAAGCGCAGGCCTTGTGCGCTTGCGAACTGTTGCCTCTTCCACTTGAATGTTTGCTGTTTATACTTGACGGCGAGGAGGGACGTAAACATTTGTTTCTTCAGTCGCCGCTGGCTTCATCACCGCTGGCTTCGTCACCGTAGTTGAATGCTGCAGCAAAGCACCATCTTCACCCTCGCTGGTAAGATATAGGTCGTTCTGCAGCAGCGGCAGTTTCAGGTTCGGCTTCGGTGATAATGATTGCTGCTGCTGCTCAATCACCTCCAGCTCGGTTATCGAGGTTGGTACAGGAGACGACGGCGGCGACATCAACATCTCCAACGGGTCCAGCTCGGGAGGTGGTGGTGGTTGCTGCACGATCTCGAGCGGGGGTATTGTAGTTGGTGTAGGGGACGCCGGTGGTGGTGGTGGCGACTGCATCAGCACTCGCAGCAAGTCCAACGCGATTATTGAATCGAATATCCTCGGCTTGTGTGTTGCAGCCTGCTGCATCGGTGCTGGCTCAGGAGATGGTATCGGTGGAGGTGGTGGTGGTGGCACAAATAGCATCCCCATCAACAAGGTGATCTCCGGCTTAGTTGTCAGCACCTTCCATGGATGCGTCCTTAATTTGCCATCCGGATATTCTATTTCGAATGGGATCTGCAAAATGAGAAGTAGAGAATAATTAAAATTTAATAGCAAGATTTAAAAATTGAAAATTCAATAGTAAATACTCACTTTTAATTTTTTCCTTGTCTCCTCGAATGGTGGTAAAGGCATCTCTAGAATCGGACGGCGAGGGTCTCTCCAATTTTTGAGTTGTTCATCCCAGCAGTTCATTGAAATCTGAAAATTAAAAAAAATGGTATAGAAATCTATAAAATATATATGTTTACACTATGTAGCGAAGCGATAGAAAACTTACCCTTTGTTTATACATCTTGTCGAGGGGTTCACACTTGAATGATTCTCTTCGTTACAGCTTGGTTTATATAGGCTATCGATAGAAAAAGTGGGGACTATCTCAACCAATGAAAAAAAATATTGGTCTACCATTAGATCTGCTAATTGGGGGAGAGTAAAAATAGTTATAGTTAAAAATGCAACTAAGATCAATAATATAAGTTGATGCACTATTTATCTCGAATGCTTTCGAATCCTCCTGTGGTGCACTCTATCCGAAAGCGGTGACAGCAGAGCGAAAGTCTGTCTTATCATGATACTGTCAGCCTTACCATAATAAAGTCTCCCTTAGCATGGATATCGAGCGTGACCTATAGAATCCGACTGTAGTTTCATCGGAAAAACTTTATCGAGTATGCTCCATTAATTGTAATTGATTGTTCAAAACAGAATGAGGCATTAAAACAACCGCCAGTAGATGTCCGTCTAGAATTTGAGTCTAAGACAAATTTTCCAGCGGGAACCATGGCCTACTGTTTAATCTTACATGATCGAATGGTTGATTATAATGTAATAAGTGGTGATGTTATGAAACGTGTATAAAACATTTGTATCCCAATCAGCATCAATCTCATAGTTAGATATTTAAGATCTATAGTTAAGAATTTTTTAGGTTAAATGTATTACCTGTAAGATATATATATATATATATATATATATATATATATATATATATATATAATATTATATATATATTATATATATATATAATATTATATATTGTAACATAGTTACACGCGTGAGCGTAGAAAGAGATGCAGCAATTACGATCGTACAGTATAATAGAGTTATACGCTCGAGTCCACGGTATTAGGTCGAACGGTTATAAGAGCCGATATAGATTCCGAGGATGTAAAAACACCTGGGCGATAGACTCGGTACAAGTGTACCGAAGTTCGCGGGCAATAGGCCATCGAACTCGCGTGAAAAACATGCGACGTCACGCCATCGGAATGCCCTAGCTGACATAACAGCAGGACGGCGACCAACTGATTTTGCTAAGAGGTGAGGGGAAGGCGGAGAGCGGTGTGACAGCGTACCGCGTCAGCAAAGGAAGGCGTTAGATTCAAAAATTACGATGAAAAATGTACAGAGGGGACTGAGGCAAGGGGAGACATATAAAAGGCCGGTGCGGGGACAGGGAAGCTCTCTTGTCTCTCTTGTCTTTGAGGCAGAACAGCGAAAAATTAACAAGGTATCTAAGAGTGTGAGAAAAATTAGTCGCGTGAAAAGCTCATGAGAGCACTAAAATCTCAGCGGAACAGTAAAGATCACTTCATGATCATTCATTAAGAAATTAATAGGGATAGGCGAATAGAGTTCTCGATGAACTAATACATAGAATTTAGTCATCGATAAGTATTATAAAATTCGGATAGTGCATAGAAATAAGAAAACCAGTTATATAAGAATACATTGAAAGTGCGGTCTTTAAACCAGCTGTAGAGACGGAAATTATACGAGCATATGAGTGGAAGAACGACAGAGAGAAAGTTAAACGGGTATAAGTGAGAAAGAATTGTACACAGAGTTTATACACTCTGTACAAGTAGTGAACGTGTGCGTGTGCTGGTGTAGGTGCGGGAAACGAATCGAAGCCAAGGTGTGAGTGCGGAACCGAAGCTCGAGCCCGCGGATTCCCAGAATTTGTGCTCGAATAAGCCGAAATAATAACAACTAAAATCGAGGGAATTCCCTGATTTTCGAGACCGAAAGATAGAGTTAAGAATTATAGAGATAGGATAATTGTAATTAAATATAGAATAAGTTGTATAAGACATAGGAAAATAAGTACGCGCGAATGAGTGCAAGAAGGGTGAGTGATAAAGAATTGTGAATAGGGTTCGTACACCCTATGAAAAGAGCGAATGCGAGGTGAAATAGCAAAGAGTGTGAAAAATCGGTGCACCCCGTGTACGATAACGCACGGCGCGAGAACGATAATAAAGCTACGAGAGTGCCGAGCGAGGTAAACATTGAACAAATTAAAATCGTCGAAATAGCTGCGGAAGTTACGGAATTAGATGTACTTTCTGTAAAATTCGAGTCACCGTGATTAAAAGTGACGTGTTACGAAATTGTTTTGTTTCGAATAAAGGCCTATTGTTAACCACTCAGAAGTCTAAAATTAATTAGTCCGGTGATCGAGCCCGAATCCCCACGAAAAATAAAAATACATGATAACGTGAAAATAAATACCGTTACATTTGGCGCCCAACGTGGGGCCCGACACAACTAAGAAGGACTGCAGTGGTTACATAGGGCGTGCGTTAGAAGAATAAATTCAGTAAAATTGAAGTATGGAAACAGGCGACCAAGCGAATCTCTCGACAGAGCTCGAAGAGTTGCGAATGATGGAGAGCATGGAGGAACAGCATCGGCCTGAGGGGGAGGCTGGAGTAGGCCCAACATATGAGTGGGAGTCTACGACGGCGGAAAATCTATTAGAGGACAGGCGGCGGAGAGATAGAAGGAACATCCAGCGGTTTTCTGCGATTAGACCGTGTGTGGAAAACGAGGATGCATTAGAAGAGATTTCGGATAACCAGATGAACAGGGAAGACGGGAGTACACCGAGGCCCAACGACAGGACTGCAATTATTCCGCCGGACCCGATTGGTGTCGGGGATTTGATGCAATTTCTGCAGAAAATGGAGGAGAAGAGCGACGGAAAATTCGCTGAAATAATACAGACGCAGCAGGAGATTCGAGACGAGTGTCTAAGTAAGATAACGAGTCTGAAGGAGGCCACGAAGGACGCTTTGAAAGAAGGGATCGCAGCTGTAGAGTGTCGGACGGATAGAAAAATCAAGGAAGCGCAGGAAAACATAATGGAAAATCAGAACGTCACGAATAACTATATCCAACAAAAGGTCGCGGGTCAGAAGGTGACTATGGAGAAATTGGAAAAAAGGACACAGGAAATGATGGCCGAAATTCGAGCGGCACAGGAAATTACCGAGAACCAAAATAAGAGGATTGAGAGATTAGAGGAGTCATCGCGGAGAACCAATACATCTATGAGCTTCGGACAAACTATCGGAGGGGGTTTGAACGTCACTCGGCTGTATACGACTGCGCAGAAACCACCCACGTATAATGGTGACGGAAAGGAAAGACCAATGCGGTTTTTAAAAGAATTTCGAGAATTTTGCATCGCAGGGGGAATCGAGGATACGGAAATTCGGCACGCGATCGGAACTGCCTTGAAGGGAGTGGCGAACGATTGGTGGCTCGTGGTGGAGGGCGCAGTACACGACCTTCAGACATTTGAAGAAAAATTCCGTGCAAGGTACTGGGCTCGTGATATGCAAGACAAGGTAAAGAAGAATTTGGAATTTGGATCTTTTTATACCGAAGGCCAGTCGTTAACACGGGCCGAATATGCAACTCGTGTTATCGGAAATGCGCGGGATCTGAGTGAAAAATTGGGCGACGAAGATATTATACGTCGTCTTGCGAAACACTTCGACGAAGAGGTGCGCAGTGCTGTGAGAGTTCGCCAAATTAGTGACATTGACGAGTTTTTGGAACTTCTGGAGAGCACGGAGGTGGCTGGTCCATTAAATTACAGGAGAGTGACAGGTCGTATGGGGGGATACATGTCACAAGAACCGCAGAGGAATCTTAATAGAGGAGCGGCGCGTGAGCAGACGGCACGTCCATACTTTCGAAGTGACAATCGTGAAAATGGTGCGAACAATGGCGGCAACGGTTTTCCAATGTCACCAGGACGGCAAAGTGGTCGGGGGGATCGACCACCATGGCAGAGTAACGGACCATGGCAACCACCAAGACCTGTTTGGCAAGAAAATCGGGCCGAAGGTTTTCAAAGGCCGGAAAATAACGGAACGAGGGAATTTGGACCACAGAGACAGGAGCAGCCGCCGAACGGGCAAATGAATAGCATAAATCGTGCGGTGCAAGGTCCATTCGTGGCACACACGATCCCACGAGAACCAGAACCAGCATGCTCGGGAGTGGTAAACAGAAATTCGGGAAACGCTTAAGCGTTGCGCCCGAGGAAAAGAGAAAAATGAACATCGACGTGGAGGAGCGGAGCGCAACGCTGAAGGATGAAAGAAAAAGCATTAGACAGAAAATGAACGAGAGGAAAAGAGAGAAGAGAAGAGTGAGGAACCTACGAAGAAGAGAAGAACGGGGCAGGAGTGAAGAACAGCCGGTGCAGAGAGAGGTAGAGAAGAACACCGAACGGCGAGGGCAGGCTGAGTCTGTGGAAAGCCGAGTTCAGGAAGACGGTAAAGGCGCGTGTGATAATAAGAAGAATATGTGGCCTGAAAACGTTGCCGGAATTCAGAGAGTACTGGATATCAGAGGGCCAGCACCGAAGGTGGACGACAAGGAAGAGGTCAAGCAGAGGATGTGTTCAACGCTCATGGAAAATCCACGCGAATATTTATACGAGGAGATGGAGAGTGGCCCGAGGAAGTGGTACGACGAGACTCATCCCAGGTGTCCGGAGATACCAGTGGGGATTGCTGGAATCTCAGCGCTGTGTCTCATTGATAGTGGAAGTGAGGTGTCGTGCGTTTCCGGGGAATTTTTTTTAAAGAATGAAGAAGTCCTTAAAAATTGCCCTGTGCTACCGGTGACGTCAACGCAGGTGGTCGGAGCGTTTGGGGGGGAGACCGAACGCATCAAGAAACAGATAATGGTCGAGGCGGAGGCATATGGCTCGAATGGAACGTTACAAATGCTGGTGGTACCAAAATTAGTTAGGCCGGTACTAATTGGTATAGACGCAATGCTGGTGTTGAAGATATCGGTCGACGCTCAAAATAGAGTTGTAGCAGTCGACGATAAGGTAGTGGCAGAATTAAAGGATGGAATTTGGCGATATATCGATCCAGAAAATGTGCAGTCGTCTGAGATAAATATGATAGGTACCACGTTCGACATGAAGAAAAATGCTGAGGATGGAGAGGAGGCAGAGGTTAGTTTAACGGAGGAAGAATTTGAAGAGAAAATGAAGGAATGCCGGGACGTGAGGCCGGAAATCAGAAGGATATTTAAAAGAATGGTAGAAGAGAGAAGAGAAATATTTGATAAGATACCGGGACGGATGACGGAATATCAGCACAGACTGTTGCTAAAAGATCCAAAGCCATATTTCCACCGTTCATATCCCGTGTCGTTAACGCAACGAGAGAGGGTACAGAGAGAGATTGAAAGAATGCTAAAAATGGGAATTATACAAAAGTCCGAGAGTGTATACATAAATCCATTGATGCCGGTCACGAAGAGTGATAATTCGGTTCGCCTCTGTCTCGATGCACGAGAGCTGAATAATTACTTAATAAATGATTATAATAATGCACCCCCTATTGAGGAAATTTTTCAACGGTGTGGTGGAAAAACAATAATGTCAACGCTAGATTTAACTAGTAGTTTCTGGCAAATACCTCTTCATCCGGAATCGCGAAAATATACAGCGTTTCAACACAACGGAAAGTGCTATGAATTTACAGTTACACCGTTCGGTTTGAAAACTAGTACGGCTAGTCTAATAAGAGCCCTTGATGTCGTTCTCGAAGGTCTGGATTTTGTTATTAATTTTGTCGATGATTTATTAGTCATGTCGACATCATATGAAGAACACCTGGATCATCTACAGAAATTATTTGAGAGATTTCATCTGCATGGAATGACTTTAAAATTTAGTAAATCACATTTTTTTAGGAAAGAAGTGATTTTTCTCGGGCATATCCTGACCACGGAGGGACTGAAGCCGGACCCTGAGAAGATAAGAGCGATACACGAATACCCACAACCTCGGACGATAAAGCAATTAAGAGGATTTTTGGGACTTATAAATTTTTATACTAAATTTACAAATCGCCACGCGCACGAGACAGCACCATTGTTGAATCTCCTACGGAAGGGGATACGGTGGGAGTGGAATGAGGCCATGGGAAATACATTTAAGAAAGTGAAAGATTTATTTTGTCAAGATGTGGTACTAAGATTTCCTGACACAAGAAAACCATATACTCTTACCACGGACGCGAGTGGCTACGCGCTTGGGGCGATTCTGTCACAGAAAGACGAGGACGGAGAAGTAAGAGTGGTGACGTTTGCCAGTCGAACATTGAAAGGAGCAGAGATTGGTTATATGACCACGGAAAAAGAATTACTAGCAATTGTGTGGGGACTACAAAAATTTAGAACATATTTGAAGGGAGCACGGATATTCATTAAAACGGACCACAAAGCATTAATTTTTTTGAAGACATGCCGATTTACCGCTGAGAGACTAATGCGATGGGCACTAGCTATACAGGATTACGATATAGAAGTCGAACATGTCTCAGGAAAAGCGAATGTGGTGGCGGATGTATTGAGCCGGATGAGAGACAACGGGGACGCATCCCTGACTGAGAAAAATCGAATTGTGCAGATCGCGGGAATTTTGGCCGAAAAAATTCCACGCGAATTAGCGAGGAAATTGAAGAACTTAAAAAACATACAGAAAGAGCAGGAGGATTTGCGGATCATCATTGATTTACTGGCCGTCGAGAAAGAAGAGACAGAAGAACAGAAGTACCGACTAAAAAAAGGAATTTTACAAAAAAAATCAAAGACCGGAATTTGGCGGGTGATAATACCAAAAAGTATGATTCAAGAGATGGTAAAGACGTGCCACACCATGTATGGACATCTGGGTGCCAAGAAGTGTTCACGAATACTAGAAGAGGATTTCACATATCCACATCTAGCAAAGATGGTCCGGAATTTGCTAGCTACTTGCGATGTGTGCCAAAGGAATAAGATTGCGGTGCAGACCAGTTACGCGGCGATGCAAAATATAATACCGGAAGGACCGGGGGATTTAGTGTCGATAGATTTTTATGGGCCTTTGCCTGCATCGGTGGGTGGAGTCAGACATATCCTGGTGACACTGGATGCATTTAGCAAATTCGTCGCTCTATATCCCATGAAGAAAGCGAACACGTCGACGGTGATTAAACGAATATTCGACGATTATATTCCAAAATATGGAAAGCCACGGAGAATTCAGTTCGATCACGGAACGCAATTCACGGCTAAAAACTGGTTACAAAAACTCAAAGACGAGGGTATCATGGCTGTATTTTCCTCAATACGACACCCCCAAGGAAATATCGTCGAACGAGTAAATCGAGAACTGGGAAGATTTTTCCGAGTTTTTTTAACAAATAACCATGCAGGTTGGTTTAAGTGGATAAGAGTAATCGAGAATTGTATCAACGAGAGCCATCACGACACAACAGAATTCACACCGTTGGAACTACAATGCAAGAGGAAGCCGCTCCGGGACTGGAATAAACAAATGGGCATATTGCGAGAAGAAGAGGATCGAGTGACTTATGAAATGAAAATTGAGATTGTGAGAGAGAGGATGAGAAGGAAAGGCCTGCGTCGGGCAGAGAAATTCGACGCAACACATCGGTTAACGAATTATGAAGTAGGCGATCTGGTGCTTGTAAAAGCGCTCAATGTATCAGATCCGTTAAAACAATTAACATCCAAGTTCATGCCCTTATATGAAGGGCCATATAGAATTGATAAATGCGTAGGAATAGCTACATATTTAGTCGTAGATCCAGAGAATAAGAAGGAGCGCGGTAGATTTCACGCGAGTATGTTTAAGAGATATCGGACAGAAACAGAAAATACAGAGGAGAAAGGAGAGGGCACGACGGAAACAACAACCGAATAAAAAAAAAAAAAAAAAAAAAAAAATGAAATACAATGTGAGAGATCTTTGGACGAGTTGCCAATGCAACTTTTTCAAAGATCTCGGGGGATAATGTAACATAGTTACACGCGTGAGCGTAGAAAGAGATGCAGCAATTACGATCGTACAGTATAATAGAGTTATACGCTCGAGTCCACGGTATTAGGTCGAACGGTTATAAGAGCCGATATAGATTCCGAGGATGTAAAAACACCTGGGCGATAGACTCGGTACAAGTGTACCGAAGTTCGCAGGCAATAGGCCATCGAACTCGCGTGAAAAACATGCGACGTCACGCCATCGGAATGCCCTAGCTGACATAACAGCAGGACGGCGACCAACTGATTTTGCTAAGAGGTGAGGGGAAGGCGGAGAGCGGTGTGACAGCGTACCGCGTCAGCAAAGGAAGGCGTTAGATTCAAAAATTACGATGAAAAATGTACAGAGGGGACTGAGGCAAGGGGAGACATATAAAAGGCCGGTGCGGGGACAGGGAAGCTCTCTTGTCTCTCTTGTCTTTGAGGCAGAACAGCGAAAAATTAACAAGGTATCTAAGAGTGTGAGAAAAATTAGTCGCGTGAAAAGCTCATGAGAGCACTAAAATCTCAGCGGAACAGTAAAGATCACTTCATGATCATTCATTAAGAAATTAATAGGGATAGGCGAATAGAGTTCTCGATGAACTAATACATAGAATTTAGTCATCGATAAGTATTATAAAATTCGGATAGTGCATAGAAATAAGAAAACCAGTTATATAAGAATACATTGAAAGTGCGGTCTTTAAACCAGCTGTAGAGACGGAAATTATACGAGCATATGAGTGGAAGAACGACAGAGAGAAAGTTAAACGGGTATAAGTGAGAAAGAATTGTACACAGAGTTTATACACTCTGTACAAGTAGTGAACGTGTGCGTGTGCTGGTGTAGGTGCGGGAAACGAATCGAAGCCAAGGTGTGAGTGCGGAACCGAAGCTCGAGCCCGCGGATTCCCAGAATTTGTGCTCGAATAAGCCGAAATAATAACAACTAAAATCGAGGGAATTCCCTGATTTTCGAGACCGAAAGATAGAGTTAAGAATTATAGAGATAGGATAATTGTAATTAAATATAGAATAAGTTGTATAAGACATAGGAAAATAAGTACGCGCGAATGAGTGCAAGAAGGGTGAGTGATAAAGAATTGTGAATAGGGTTCGTACACCCTATGAAAAGAGCGAATGCGAGGTGAAATAGCAAAGAGTGTGAAAAATCGGTGCACCCCGTGTACGATAACGCACGGCGCGAGAACGATAATAAAGCTACGAGAGTGCCGAGCGAGGTAAACATTGAACAAATTAAAATCGTCGAAATAGCTGCGGAAGTTACGGAATTAGATGTACTTTCTGTAAAATTCGAGTCACCGTGATTAAAAGTGACGTGTTACGAAATTGTTTTGTTTCGAATAAAGGCCTATTGTTAACCACTCAGAAGTCTAAAATTAATTAGTCCGGTGATCGAGCCCGAATCCCCACGAAAAATAAAAATACATGATAACGTGAAAATAAATACCGTTACAATATATATATATATATTAATCTACCGTTAAGAGTTTTTATTAGATGAAATGCATTATCTGTAACATTAAAAAATGAAAACACGTTTTTATACAGCAAATGTATTTATCTCGAATTCTTTCGAATCCTCCTGAGGCGCACTCTATCCGAAAGCGATGGCAACAAAGCAAAAGTCTGTCTTATCATGATAAAGCCTCCCTTACCATGGATATCGAGCGTGATCTATAGAATCCGACTGTGGCTCCATCTATAACAGTACCGACGTCAGATAATTATCGACGTAAGATAATTTCTGACTGTCAGTAAAATATCAACAAAGGTATCGAATCTCCAAATATCCCGATTCCAAATACCCCGCGAGGTCTCGCTGTGAGTTAGTAGGTCATTTATCTACAGTGATCGGTAGTACAGTGTGCTCGTTGGTGCGGTAGATGCAGGCGCATTTATCGACCATGATCTAGTGAGTTACCGACTGTAGGGGAGGCTGGTTCAGTACACGACTACAGTAAGTCTACATAGAACCTCGCGCCATCTAACTGGATACCATGCAACTATTATGGAAATATCGATCTTGATCTATCCGACTGTAGCACCATCTAGTAGACAACGATTTCGACATAAGATAATTATCGACAGGCGGTCATTACCATATGTGAGTAAAGTGGGTTTCTAAGATAATTATCGACCGAGCACAGATAAATTTACACCTGCCCAGGTGGTGTGCTTGAACCGGCCTAGCTTATCTACTAAACTCCTCACCATACGTCGATCGTAATATACAGAATACTTGCTGTGATATAGAAGAGCGAGGACGCTGAAAATTCCGAACATCGTAAACCCTTTTGTACCGAGTCCTGTTATTACCGCGTGTGCGCCATTATACCACCTGCACTACTTACTCTTGACGGCTTATACTTAATAGGAAATACTTTCCATATATGCGGTGGGTAGACATTAAAATATTACATTAGAGTGATAAATCTAAGCGACAATGTTATTTGACCAAATTTATCACTCTAAAGCAGGGGTCTCCAAACTACGGCCCGAGGGCCACATTCGGCCCGCGGACAGATTTTGGACTATTTCACTTTTTACCACCGGCAACAATGATAATATGGTTTTGGCCCTCGGAACTTACTGGAGTAATCAGTATGGCCCTAAGGCTGGAAAGTTTGGAGACCCCTGCTCTAAAGAAACATATGGCCGCGTATAAAAGGATTACTTAATTAATCTGTAAGAAAGGTGTATTACTTGACATTAAAAATAGAGATCGTGAATTAATGTTGCTAGAGCCGCGGTGACGTAATTGGTAACGTACCAGGCTAGAATTCTGAAGTTCCCGGTTCGAACCCGGGCTGTGGCAATATTTTTTCACGATTTTTTTAGAAGTTTGAAAAAAATCGTCAGGTCTGGTTGCCTCATTAATTCTTAATGAATGAGTAAGGCAATCAGAGTTGACAAAAATAATTAATGATTCGATTGTTAGAAGTCTTTCTAAGATCGATAACACAGGGATCTAGGTGGCGCTGACTCTAACCGGGTTGCGAACTGCCGAAAATTTTCCATCATAAAAATTTGGTCAAATAACATTGTCGCTTAGATTTATCACTCTAAAGAAACATATGGCCGCGTATAAAAGGATTATTTAATTAATCTGTGAGAAAGATTAAAATATATTTTTTTTAAATTATTTCATTTCTTCATCGAAGCTCCTTTTTTCTGCTTTTTCTAAATAAGAAATATATTGATTTCTTATTGAATTTCCAATTGTGTATTCAAAAGTCAGTCTACCATTTGGGTCATTATTCGTTTTTTATAGGGTCAGTCATTATTCCAAAGTTATTTATAGATTTAGTAAATTGTCAGCGCTTTCTATACATTTTCTGCTTTTTCACTAAAAATTGTATAAATTCGTTAAAAGTGAACATAAGACGACAGACTTGGTACTTATTTTTTATTTTGTCTTTTCTTAGAGTACTTTAGTATTTTCATTATGAGGATATAAAATTATATCCGATTAAAAGATATACCATATGAGATCGAAGCTATTTAGAAATTATCTCTCTAACCATAATGTCTTCAAAGTTTGAAATAGGTACAAAAGGTAACCACAACCGGTACATCTACTTTAATTTCATTTGTAGCGATATCTCCCTAGAATCCTTTCTTTCAGAATGTGTTAAAGCATATGTTAAGAAATTATCTGAACGTCTAAGATATTGAAAAAAAATCGTTACTTAGTTGAGATAATTAAAATTGAAGGTTGCATGAATACCTCGTATCTACAAACACGCGCTGACGATACGTTTTCTGTTTTACCGTCTAATCGAGATTCAAGAATTGAACAAAAACGAAAGTATTTAGACGAAGCATATAACGAATATGCAAAAAAACAATTTAAGAATAGTTTACCGTTTATTTTTTGAGACTTCGTGAATTAAATAGAAACATGGCAGAGTGTAAAAAGGCGCACGTATCCGTCACACATGTTAACCCCCTGCGTAACGCGCACCGCTGCATCTATCCCGACTGCTGCGGTGCGAAGATACTTCCTTAATCATACGCTCTTCCTTGAAAAAAATGTTTGTTGCACTTCATATTGCAAATTTAATGAAAATTATGGATATTATAAATGATTATTTATTTTACGTTTAATTAAAGTTTACTAACTATTGGTGCGAGATGCTATTGAAATTTAATGAACGAATTATTTTGTTATTACCTGCATGGAATGGTGAGATCGCAGTGACTTCATAGATCCAATGGGATGAAGGGAGGGCACACTGCCGCTGAAACTCATCGCTGAATTTCTACATCCACCGGGAGTCGACCAACCCCCACGCATGCTCGCGCCCCATGCCACCCCACCGCCCCCGCACTCGTCCACCAACATCTTCACTGTTACCGTCGCGTGACCGTCGACAATTATATCACTTCACACCCGTCCAACTTGCTCGCTAATCGAACCTCGTTAAAGTTAAAGTCCTCGAGTCAAACGTTCCCTCGTTTTTTATCATTATTGCAATTTATATACTTGCCAAGTTGAACTGTTATTTCGCTATGTATATATTTACGAAAGGTTTTATTTTCAACAAAACTCAAATATAACGCTCGAATCTTGCTGATTTGGTCCTTTTATTAGACGACTTCCTCAGCAGCTGCTTGGTATCCTTATCGTCGTACTGGCTTTCATCTGCAACAATAAATAATACACAGGAGATTAATTAAAGTGGATGATTTACTCGGTTTCGTCGTCTTTGCTCGTGATTTTAAAAATAATTTTAAGGACAAGCCGAGGAGCAGTCAAGAGTGCCTCGTTCATCTCTGTTAAGAATCGCTTTTCAACCCTCTGTAATACTGCCCCATCGTCTTTTCCACTCCCGTGCCCAACGATCTCTAGCGCGTCCGAGCACGTGCCAAAGATGTAACGGGAGCTTAAACGTGTGGCCCGACCCGTCGCGAACCAGCTCGGACAGGGTGAAGCTGAAAATTTTAATATGTATGAGATGCTCGAGCTGCTTTCACCCCCGAACCTTACATGGCCTTGGCCCGCCTTGTATCCGGCCGACGACCTACCAAATCAGTCTGTGCAGTCCCGAGAATAGACGAGATTTATCGCCGGAATATGTTTCAGGCTTTTATACGTACGAAAGCGCTATATTATTTACTAATAGCGCTCAGATTGGCGTGTTACCCGTTTGCATCACCGAGTGCAATTCATACTATGTTTCGTAGTATGCGCATCGGAAACGCAAGTACAACAAAAATACTCGATCTGTTTCTCCTGGGGTGGGATCCACAGCCCATATTATACTATGCTACGCTCTGCTAAGCATAACTTTGCTAGAGAAAGCTAAGGGCACTAGACATTGAGAACTATGCAGCCGTTGTTCTGGAACGCTGTCGGGTACTCCAATTAGTTTAGAAAATTAGCATGACATAGCATATAACGCGATGGGTATTACACCCTTAGCTTTATTTTTCTTTCGTTTAACGATACCTTTTACAATTGGAGCTACAAGTGCGGTATGTCGTACAAACTCTCTCTTTGCAGTCTCGTCGAGAGATATGAACATTTTTTAAGCTAAATCGTCGATAAGGCATTTCAAATTCAGAAACCTAGTTTGCTTTCTCATGCTGCTTTATGTTCATTATACTTTTTTTTGCAATTTTCTTTTCAGAATACTTAAAAGTATCTGAAACGTGCACCGCGCGCGTGTGTTTGTGTGTTAGCCTCTGAAAATTCAAACAGCTATATCTCGAGGCCACCTCGACAAAGCGCGCGCTCAAAATTAGCACACAATTAGAGCATCACACTCTCTTTTTTCGGAGTGATTTCCGCTAGGATTCCTCCTAAAGTTTCGATTTTATGGAAAATTGAATTAAAAAAAAAAAAAAAAACAGCGTGCAATCTCTAACTGTCATAAATAGTCAGAAATCGAGTCAAGTAGTTCTTTATAACTGTAGATACGAGTACGTCCTAGGTGATTTGGTAGTAAAGTTGGCCGAAATAGTAGTGGATTTTACGAAATATTGAATTTTCCGAAAAATTAGAGTTATTGAACTAGTTTTTGTAAAATTTGAGTTGACAGGCCGAACGTTTCTACTCAAACGAAATAATATTCAGTGACGTTTGGTACGAAGTTTCGTAAAGATCCTTAAGTGGTTCAGACTTTGTGAGATTTTGAAAGTTTTAATTTGCCAATGCTCAAATTTTTATAAATATTAAGACAACGAACAAAAACTTGTTGCACATGCCTAAAGGCATTAAGGGATGCTGCGTCTAAAATTTGGCCAACATAAAAAAAAAGGTTCAAAATGTAAGACTCAATTTAATTTTATTCTTCCCATATTTTTCTTATTTGTAAAACTAAAAGGCCCGTGGATTGAGAATCGGTTGATCGATCGAACTAAAATTTGGCACACAAATATAACTGCAGGAACTTCTAATTTTCTATAATTTTCGATAAATTATATTCACAAGATCAAATTTTATGGAATTTTGTATATGACTTTAAATTTGAATTTGTGCTTATGATTGTCGTCGTCGTCGTCTTTCAAATTTCTTCACCACTGAAATGGTGATAATTTTTGTTAACAATAATGCTAAGTAGAATAATTTTCCATTTTCCATATAACTTCCTCAATGAGGAAGCGAAAATTGATCAATATACTTCCTGGTATGGGTGGCTTTGTGAAAATAGATAATAATAAGGAAGCAATGTGCAAGGTTCTACCTGCATCGTTGTTTATTATTTTATAGTTTTAGTATTCAATGTTACATACGCGGAAGATGATAATTACCGAGCAACAAAACCAAAACTAAATCTTGAAATATGTGGTTTTAGCGTGATACTTATAAGAAAAATAGCGATATTTCTATTCAACTCAAGATTTCTTATACTCTGATCAAATTTACGAAAAATATTATATATTGTGAGTTTTTATTCACAAACCAAAAATATCATGACCATTTGTGTTTGATATAAAAACTTACGATATTGGAAAAAAATTGCATGCGTTACGATCGAGAAAGTATATCTGGTGTGTGCTTTATGGAAGTTTTTTTATACTTCATATTTTGTGACTCAGTTTTTGGGACAACAGTTTTGACGGACGTTAGCAATCCCATGACCACACTAAACACGGACGTCCATTGGATGTCTAATTAAAATTTTGCGACGGGACGATCGGACGTTCAATGGTTCTTGTTTGTTCATTTATAATCCATTAAATGTGCGAATGTACCGCACGTCTATGTAATTTGTACATCCATGAACTGTGGATGTTCAATATATATTGTTAGTGATGTCTATTGGACATACCGTAGACGTCTATTGGCCGTATGTTAATGGGATCGAGCTAGCCCGATTGCATTAATATGCAGTAAATCCAATCATTGCGTGAACGACGCAGAGGTGAATCGAGGGTGACTTTGATGCGATAATCCCATAAACGACGTAAATATAACTTAACAGTAATTCTGAAACAATGATCGTTTGGGTAGACAAAAGCGATGTTTGCAAGAGTGATGCAAAGGTTACTCATGAGTGGTATACAAATAATACTGCCAAGAAAAAGATAAAAGCTTTACGCAGTTGCTGAAAAAAAACTTTACTAGTGAACACACTAGTTTATTCTGTTTTTGAATTTTACATTCCAAACATCATAGCATATTTTCATACACTCATC
This sequence comes from Cylloceria caligata, assembly GCA_963942595.1. Classification (NCBI taxonomy): domain Eukaryota; kingdom Metazoa; phylum Arthropoda; class Insecta; order Hymenoptera; family Ichneumonidae; genus Cylloceria; species Cylloceria caligata. The sequence continues at coordinate 65,385,097 of OZ012704.1, read as the reverse complement.
GTTTTATTTTTCATTCGAATATATTATTTGTTGTCACTTGTATTATAATCGCGTCATATTGTTGCTCATTATCGGTGACACTTGTCGTAGAGAAAACAGTTTGAGCTCAAGTTAAGCTAGACTTGCGCTACAGACGGAGTGGATAGGATTTATTGGTTCTGATCTCATGAAATCTGAGCATGTCAGTCGACTTTTACCAGAATTATTTTCCGTACTGAAATGTATATAGATGAAAAATATGCAAAACATATGACATCAAATAAAAAAGATTTTATTTTACGTTCATATACTTCGGATATAATAATAATAAATATGTGACATGTATCTAAAATACATAACATATATTTTATACGCCCCCATCTTTTATATTTCACATATATTTTCTGCATATATTACACCTATATAAATTAATGTGCGGGTGTAAATCTTTGGACGATAAGAAATCTCAATGGCTGCTTTAAAACACACGAAGGAAGTAAAAATTTATTTGAAATAATAAATCATGCAACAATCGACAGAAATATCGAGAATCGCAATTGTCTAAATATCGAGGACAAGCACGCAATTCTCACAAATCAGAATTATTATTCCAGTGTGGACGTCGAGAGATTCACATACAGCATCGAGAGAGCAAGATTTCTGATCTCGATTCCCGCGTACTCCCGCAAACCCGCCGAGACGAATTGCATCGGGTATTCAGGAGCCACGCTCGTATGCGCATTTTGAGAAATGCATAATAATTCCATGCATGCACCACGACGGAGATAGAAGATAGAAGGGTATTGGACAGGAGAAAATAGGGGGTGAATTTCTCGCGAACAGCGCGCGATAACGACGTCACCCAGCGCGAAAGCTCTACCGATGGTTGTCTAGTCTCGCGATAATTAGAATATTGCATTTCGTGTAGTGTACGGTTGCCTGAAAGCGCTCATCAAGAGGCGCGGTAGCGTCTCGAGACAAGTACATTTATCGATCTTACCGGCTACCTCAAAACGCACAAGTATTTCTTATTGCAGCAATCTCATTTTAATAATTTTATGAAAGGTAAACATAGTTTCATTAACGAATTAAGTTCTGAATATATTTTGAGCACAGCTAGATGCACCGACTGACAATGTTTCGATTGGGCCAAAAATTAACACTATAGCTGTTGGTATATAAAAAACATGTGATTATTACGTTTTTTTTTATTATTGTATCCATCAAATCAAATCTGTACAAAAACTATAATGAATGCAAAGTACCTTTGAGCTCATTCCTGCGGGCACGTACCGGTTAAACAATAAGGCGGCTCAATGTATGTCCCACGATTGCTATAAGGAAGTAATTACGTGCTATAAGGAAGTAATTACGTATTTATATGTAAGAAAACTTTGAATCCGTACTAACTTTTGTAGGTGCAACAAGCCACCTTCTCGAAAGTTTGTCCTATGTTCAGAACGATTGCGAGAAAAATTCGCGTCGACAAAGACGCTATACAAAACCAGTGAAGTAAAGTACTTATGTCACAAGATAATTAGAAACAATGTCGTGCATATCCCCGCAAAATATGGTCCCACATTTTATCTTAACCATGAGTTAGTACAGTAGGTGAAAACAATAAATTTGTTTTAACAGCGAAGGTAATTTACGATTGTATTTTTAATTGCTACACTCACGCGTACAAAGTTCCCGACTTTGATCATTTTTATTGGAAATTACTTTCTATTGAAGATTTAAAGAGCTATAATGTGACTTAAGTCGATAAGTTTAGGACAGTTTTTTTCATATGATAAAACGCGGGGTGTAAAATTATATTTTTCATTTAAAGAATTATAAGACTTAATGCTTGATACCTTTACAGTCCTTTATTTCTCTCCTGTGCCCTAATATATATTCATTTTCTTGAGTTGAGGCAGTGCCGTAATTACATAATGTATACCACTATGCCGTTTCTTCCGTTGCAGAGTACGTAGAAATAATCATCGCAATATTGCGATTATGCAGACAATCACGAGAATGGATACAAAGTTGTTCGGTAATTTTCACCACACTGTATGGATAGATATACCGGATCTATAAATATGAAACCGGAATTTGCCCATAGATGGCCCTAGCTGTCAATGTAGTTATCGTCAAACCGCGTCATTGGCGCCATTTCTTTGTTGACATCTCTGACAAAGATTTTCAACTCACAACAATACAAGTTTCATACAACAGCATAGTTTGTAATAGCGTTCAACATGTCGAATTTTGAGCCTGGAAACTACGATTTGCGGACAGCATTAATTTTCTGTTACCAATTGAAGAAAACTGCTGCAGAATCGCATCGAATGCTTGTCGAAGCTTACGGTGAGCATGCTCTTGGTAAATCACAGTGCTGTGAGTGGTTTAAAAAATTCAAGAGTGGCGTTTTTGACGTGAGAAACGAAGAACGTGGAAGACCACCGAAAAAGTTTGAAGATAGCGAATTGCAAGCATTGTTGGATGAGGATGATGCTCAAACGCAACAACTCGCGGATCAATTAAATGTGACACAATAAGCCGTCTCCATACGTTTGAAAGCCATGGGAAAGATCCAGAAGATGTGAAAATGGGTTCCATATGAACTGAATGAAAGACAGCAGGAAAACCGAAAAACCACTTGAGAAATGCTGCTCGCCAGGTACAAAAGAAAGTCATTTCTCCATCGAATCGTGACTGGCGATGAAAAGTGGATATATTTTGAGAATCCTAAGCGTAAAAGATCATGGGTAACTCCAGGCGAACCATCGACATCGACTGCAAGGCCAAATCTCTATGGACGGAAGACAATGCTCTGTGTTTGGTGGGATCAGAAGGGTGTGATCTATTATGAGCTGCTAAAACCTGGCGAAACCGTTATTACTGAACGCTACCGACGACAAATGATCGATTTGAATCAAGCTTTGCGTGAAAAACGACCAGAATATCAAAAAAGGCAACACAAAGTGATTTTCCTTCATGATAATGCACCATCACACACAGCAAAACTGGTCAAGGAAACGATTGAGGCGTTTAGTTGGAAAATACTTTCGCATGCGGCTTACTCACCAGACTTGGCTCCGTCCGATTACTACTTATTTGCATCGATGGGACACGCACTTGCTGAGCAGCGCTTTACTTCTTACGAAAATTTACGAAAATGGCTCGATGACTGGTTTGCCTCAAAAGAGCAACAGTTTTTTTGGCGTGGCATCCACAAATTGTCAGACAGGTGGGAAAAATGTATAGCTAGCGATGGGCAACACTTCGAATAAAATATTTTTTATCATTTTCATACAATAAACGTGTATTTTCTATACAAAAATTCCGGTATCATATTTATAGACCTGGTAGATGGATAGATATAGACACACGTATGGACATTTTTACTATAGTGTATAATAATAATACCAGGTGTACAAGTATTAAAAGCGGAGTTTTTTTTTCTAAAAAAACATGTTAAATTCGGAAGAATGATAAAAAGTACTTTATTCAAAGTATGCTCCATCGCTTGTTATACATTTTTCCCATCTTTCGGGCAATTTGTGAATATCACATCAGTAAAAATCTTCCCTTTTTGCTGGGAACCATTCATCAAGCCATTTTTTCACATTTTCGTACGAACCAAAGCGCTGCTCAGCAAGTGCGCGATCCATCGATGCAAACAAGTGGTAATCGGAATGAGTCAAGTCTGGTGAGGAAGCCGCACGGGGTAGAATTTTCCAGCTGAGTGCTTCTAACGTGTCGCGAACCGGTTTTGTCGTATGTAACGGAGCATTGTCATGAAGAAAAATGACTTTGTGTTGCCTCGTTCAGTATTCTGGTCTTTTTCAAGCAGTGAACGGTTCAAATCGGTCAATTGTTGTTGGTAACACTTAGTATTAACCGTTTCCCCAGGTTTTAACAGCTCATAATAGACCACGCCCCTCTGGTCCCACCGAACATCGCCGTCCTGCCAAAGCGATTCGATCTTGCGGTCGATGTGGATGGTATCCCAGACACACCTACCCATGATTTTTTACGCTTGGGATTCTCAAAATAAATCAACTTTTCATCCCCTGTAACTATACGATGCAAAAACGGCGTCCTTTTGTACCGAGCGAGCAAAATGTCACATGTGTTTTTGCGCTTTTCCATTTGCCTGTCGTTCAACTCATGTGGTACCCATCTACCAGTTTTCTGAATCTTTCCCATCTCTCGTAGCCGATTAGAAACAGCTTGTTGACTAACGCCCAATTGCTCGGCGAGTTGTTTTTGTATTTCCGAATCATCTTCGTCCAACAATGCTTGCAATTCCTTGTCTGCAACATCGAAGTCACCACTTTCGAAACGCCGAAACCATCATTCACACGTATCTTGCGATGGAACATATACACCATAAGCTTCTCGTAGTAATCGGTATGATTCAGCAGCAGTTTTTTCAAATGAAAACAAAAAATTAATGCTGTCCGCGAATGCTCTTTATTCGGTATAAATTTCGACATATTTAACACAACGCAACACTATGCACACTGTTGGAAAATCAGCTGGCGCACGGCGATCGATAATCGTCGTGCGCCTACCTGTTGCGCTGCTCTACCACGCGTTGTTCGGTTGAGTCGAAGATAGTCGAGGCATGGGCTTCGCGAAGCCGAGGATGCGCCTCGTTGGCTCGCCGCGTCGAGCGAGAGGATGTCTCTCTCGCTTGACTTCGGTTTCGCTCACCGGCTATCTCGCTCAACTGACTCCAGCGCCCAACGAAACTTTCATACTCGCAGCCATCTTGAGAATTTGGCACTTTTGCGACACACATCCACTGGACAACACGCGCATGCATAGGACTCTCAAGCATTTTCTTCGGACATTATTCATCGGACTCGCTCAACCTCTCGCTCTTCAGGACTCATTGCTCAAGGTAAGAGTGCTCTGGCATAATTACGTCTTAATTCACTGTCAGAGAGGAGAAAATGGTACATCAGCACTGGGTCTCACTTGTGGCGTGCGTTGCAGCACATGCTGTACCACGTTCTCCTCATGTCGTTTTGCCGGCTTAATTAATATAATTAAGCATGTGCCTCACGTTCACTGTATTTTCCCCCAGTAAATCTGCTGGGAAAATACGGTGAATAATTTTGCTCAACCGTACAGCCTCAATATCTGTTTGCATTGTGCTACGCAGTGCTGATTGCGTAGCTGGTCGCACACAAAATTACTGCACTCAAGCAACGTTAGTTGTAAGTGCTCTCATTAATTCATTGCAACCACTCTGCAATACACTGCTGAGTGGATGCAGTGAATTACACTCAGTAGCATCGGCGTGTCGTGCTGCGTAGTCCTGACTGCGTTGCACGCACTACTGTCTCAAAATTACATTCAGCACACAATTGATATAATTGTGTGCTGCTTACATTATCACAACAAAATTCTATTCGCCAGTTTAATTCATGTTTCACACTCACTGGTCTTAGAGGGTCGTGCTGCGCAGTTATCACTGCGTTGCACGCACCGCTCTCTCATGTTAAAACTCAGCGCACAATTAATATAATTGTGTGCTGCTCACATTCTAAGTCTAAAATTCTATTTGATTGTTTAATTTTATAATTTTGTATTTTAACTAAATTTATATTTCGAACAATTTTCTAAATTAAAGTCTTTTTGGTCTGAATTTTCACATAGTTTATTAGACTGGTGTTGTTTTGAAATTAAATTTTGAATACTGCGAAGGAAGGCAGCAATAAACCACTTTCTCAGTATAACATTCATGTGTCTGGTTATTTTCCTCTTGCCTCGAGTGAGTTCTCATCCCGTTCCAATATATTCACAGATCGGTCAAGGTTCTTCCGGAAGGAATTCTCAACACACACACTTTTCCAATTTATCAATTGTGCGCTTCTGACACTTGTTGATGACCCAACAAAATGGCGCAGTGTCAAATCCTTATAGCACAAACTGCATTCGTGCGCCATCTGTTGTCTGAAATCCGCATTTCATACTTGTACACCTGGTAGATAAGTAAATATGCGTGTGATTACTTTTATCATACTACCATATATAATTCTCGCAGTAACTCTTCCGTGGAGTTAAAATTACTATGTACGGGGACGTCTTCCAAACTAATTTGTACACGCGCATAATACATCTTTAATCGACAGTATGGTGAAATTCCCCGAAATGTAGGGAAAATTTCCAGTTTACTATGCTGTTTGGGTTCTACTGTTAAACGTTTTTCAGACTACTACTTACAGTAGACATAATAACACATGCAACTGAATATAATTGTGCACCGAATGATGCCGCGATCAAAGTGCAAAAGATCAATAAATGGAGAAACTTGTAGATACAAAGCGTTAATTACGTCATAGCAACAATGATAAAAGATTTATATATATATATAAAGGGTGGTTAAATTTTAAGGGCCGATGTTGATTTTGAATAAAACACAAATTATTTAGGAAATTATTGTCAATTCTTTTTATTATGATAATATGGTATGGTTCAATTATGTATGGAACAAAATATCGGCCAAATGGCCGCCGCGACCTTGGCGGCACACCTCCATCCGATGGTCCAAATTTTCGATGACGCTTAGTGTTGGAAAATCAGCTGGCGCACGGCGATCGATAATCGTCGTGCGCCTACCTGTTGCGCTGCCTTGCTATACGGTGTTCGGTTGAGGCGAAGACAGCCGAAGCAAGGGCTTCGCGAAGCCGAGGATGTGCCTCACTGGCACGCCGCGTCAGGCGAGAGGGTGTCTCTCTCGCTTGACTTCGGTTTCGCTCAGCGGCTGTCTCGCTCAATTGACTCCAGTGCCCAACGAACCTTTCGTATTCGCAGCCATCTTGGGAATTCGGCACTTTTTCGACACGCATCCATCGAGCAGCACACGCATCTTTGGACTCCTCGGACTTTTCATCAATCTTCTTCATCGGCATCGCTCAACTTCACTGAACAGGACTCATTGCTCAAGGTAAGAGTGCTGTGGCACAATTTGTCGTAATTCAATACCATGGCGGAGTCAATATGGTGCATCAGCATTTGGTCTCACTCGTGGCGGGCGGTGCGGCACATGCTGCACACGTTTTCTCACCATAATTTGCCAGGTAATTAATACAATTATGCTGGTGCTCATATTCACTGTGCTTTCCTCTTAAACATCTGCTGGGAAAGCACAGTGACTATGCGTTGCTCATTTGGTGCAGTCTTAATATCTAGTGCATTGAGCTACGCAGTGCTGACTGCGTGGCTGGGTTCACACAGACGAGTCCCCTATAACCTTTATTGAGAGTGCACTCAGTATTAATTCGCTGCAACTACTCAGCAATACAGTGCTGAGTAGTTGCAGTGAATTACACACAAATTTTCGCACTCGATGGCATCGGCGAGCCGTGCTGCGTAGCTGTTGCTACGGTGCACGCGCCGCTGTCTCAAGTGAACATTCAGCCTTCTATTGGTATAATTGTTGGCTGCGCACATTGGCACATCACATTCTGTTCTATTTTTTAATTCATGTCTTGACACTCACCTGGCTAAGCGTGTCGCACGGCGTAGCTATCACTACGTTGTGCGCACCGCATTCTCATGGTCAAACTCAGCTCACAATTAATATAATTGTGTGCTGCTGAATAAGATTCAAGTTCAATTTGAAATTTATTTTCATAGTTGTGTACTTTTTCTAAAAATTACCTTTTCAATAATTCCCAAAATTCATGTCTAATTTGTAGACATCTACAACTATTGTATTAACTGTCATTATTAATATTGTATTTGAGCTACCGAGTGGAAGGTAGAATAAACCGCTTTCGCAATATTACATCTGTGTGTCTGGTTCATTTTCCTGTTGTTTCAAGTGAGTTCTCACATGTGTTCACCCAATTCACAGATCGGTCAAGGCATCACCGGGAAGGAAATCTCAACACTTAGGCATAATTGAGGTTCTATGCCGTTAATGTGCCGAATTATCTCATCCTTTAGCTCTTAAATTGTTGCTGGCTTATCGACGTACACCTCTTCTTTCAAATAACCCCAAAGAAAGAAGTCCAACGGTGTCAAATCACATGATCTTGGCGGCCAATTGACATCGCCACCACGTGAGATAACACGGCCATTGAATTTGTCGCGCAAAAGAGCCATTGTTTTGTTAGCTGTGTGGCAAGTGGCACCGTCCTGTTGAAACCACATATCGCCGACATCCATATCTTCCAATTCGGACCATAAAAAGTTTGTTATCATCTCACGATAGCGAACACCATTCACAGTAACTGCCTGACCGGCCTCATTTTGGAAAAAATACGGCCCGATGATGCCGCCAGCCCATAAACCGCACCAAACAGTCACTCTTTGTGGGTGCATTGGTTTTTCGACAATCACTTTTGGGTTATGATTCGCCCAAATGCGGCAATTCTGCTTATTGACGAATCCACTGAGGTGAAAATGTGCCTCATCACTGAAGATGATTTTCTTCGAAAATTGATCATCCACTGTTGCCATTTCTTGCCACCATTCTGACCATTGACGACGTTTGGAATGGTCAAGAGGCTTTAGTTCTTGAGTCAATTGCACCTTATAAGCGTGTAAATGCAAGTCTTTATGCATAATGTTCATCAACGACGAGCGTGAGAGGTGCAATTGTTGGGCACGACGACGAGTTGAGGTGGACAGCTCTTTAGCCACACTATCGCGAACAGCAGCAATATTTTCTGCGGTACGAGCTGTACGAGCATGCACTGGTGTTTTAATATCTCCTACAGACCCGGTTTGCTCAAATTTTTGCACGATTTTTGCGATTGTACGCACATTTGGACGATTAAATTGACCGAAAAAATCACAAAAAAAAAACAAATTATTATGGGCGATGAGACTTGGATTTATGCCTATGATCCGGAAACAACCGATCAATCGAGCGAATATCGTGCCAAAGGTGAACCGAGACCGAAAAATCCATGCCAAAGTCGCTCAAAAATCAAGGTCATGTTGACAGTTTTCTTCGATTATCGTGGTATGGTGCATTATGAATTCCTTCCCACTGGCCAAACTGTCAACAAGGAATATTATTTAAGTGTTATGCGTCGTTTGCGTGAAGCTATTCGCAAGAAAAGGCCAGAATTATGGAAAGACAACACTTGGATTTTGCACCACGATAATGCACCGTCGCACACAGCACTGGTTCTTCGTGAGTTTTTCGCCAAAAACTCCACTCATGTCGCTCCACAACCACCGTATTCGCCTGATTTAGCACCGTGTGACTTCTGGCTGTTCCCAAAGCTCACGAGACCACTCCGGGGAAATCGTTTTGAGTCGATTGAAGAGATCAAACGTGAATCGCTACGCGCATTGAAGGCTATACCTGAGGACGACTTTTTAGCATGCTTCAAAGATTGGAAAAAACGATGACATAAGTGTATTGTAGCTAGGGGGGATTATTTTGAGGGGGACGAAATCGATTTGGAAGAATAAATAAAATTTTTTTATTTTGAAACAAAATTCACCTTACTTTTTGAACAAAGTAGTAGGAAGTTAAATTGTCACGAACGCTTCGCGCATCGCTCACCGCCCATCGCTCATCGCGCGCAGTGTGCAAAGGCGATAAACGGCGCTGCGGTACCTTGTGCTATACAGAGTGGCCGATTTATCTGAAGACATTAAAATATTTCGAAAACTACGCATCGGATCAAAAAAAGTTCTCAATAAAATTTGTTCGCCTGTAAGGGGGTCATCCAATGATACCAAAGTCGACCCCTCACCCCTAACCCCTGGGGTGGGGGTGGGGGCAACTTTAAAATCGTAAATGGGAACCCCAATTTTTTATTGCAGATTCAGATTCTCCATAAAAAAATAAGTAACTTTCATCTGAAACATTTTTTTTCGATTTGTGATAGATGGCTCTGTAATCGCAAGGGACCTGATTTTTGCGAATAAAAAAATTCCCCCCTCCCATCCCTGGATGGGGGGAGGGTGGATCGAGCTTCGTATCGCTGAATAGCTTTTTGAAAAATTAAACATGTGTTTTTTCTTTTTTCGATCCGATGTGTAATGTCTCGAGATATTCGCAAAAATCAGGTCCCTTGCGATTATAGCACCATCTATCACGAATCGAAAAAATATGTTTCAGAAAAAAGTTACTTATTTTTTTATGGGTTAGTTTTATACTATCTGGGCGACATAAATTCACCTGGATATCATAGTATAACCCGTCGATATTATCTGCTGTCGGTATTATTGATATAACAAAAAATTTGTTGTGAGCGACATGCTTACGTTTAGACCCTTATCAAATACTGAATATGACGATCATATGTTTAGGAAGCCAATGAAATGCTGCATGTATGTCCATTCCCAGAGTAATAAATGGATAAATGAAATGAAAGAATGTATCTAATAATACATAAAATCGCTATCAGTGTATTTTAGGTGAAATGCATATTGTGCGTATGGGATTTACAATACGATGGTGACGATAATCATGAAGATGTACGATATAATGCTCGATTTTATGAAATGAAAAGTAATCATTTATTGGTATTTTATTGCTTCTATGATCTATAGTTAAAATTCAAATAATTATCCTTTCATAAGAACATGGGATATTGCTGCCACCCTTTGATTTGACCAAATTTTTTGATGGAAAATTTCTGGCAGTTCGCAACCCGGTTAGAGTCAGCGCCACCTTAGATCCCTGTGTTATCGATCTCAGAAAGATCTCTAACAATCGAATCATTAATTATTTTTGTCAACTCTGATTGCCTCACTCAGTCATTAAGAATTAATGAGGCAACCAGACCTGACGATTTTTAACTTCTAAAGAAATCGTGAAAAAATATTGCCACAGCCCGGGTTCGAACCGGGAACTCCAGAATTCTAGCCTGGTACGTTACCAATTACGCCACCGCGGCTCTAGCAACATCAATTCACGATCTCTATTTTTAATGTCAAATAATACACCTTTGTTGCAGATTAATTAATTAATCCTTTTATACGCGGTCATATGTTTCTTAAGAGTGATAAATCTAAGCGACAAATGATTTGACCAAATTTTTTGATGGAAAATTTCTGGCAGTTCGCAATCCGGTTAGAGTCAGCGCCACCTTTGATCCCTGTGTTATCGATCTCAGAAAGATCTCTAACAATCGAATCATTAATTATTTTTGTCAACTCTGATTGATTTTTCAACAACTGATGAAATTTTCCATCAAAAAATTTGGTCAAATCATTTGTCGCTTAGATTTATCACTCTTAAGAAACATATGACCGCGTATAAAAGGATTAATTAATAAATCTGCAACAAAGCTGTTCCTATGTATTTGGATGGCACTAACCACAGTTTTTTCTTCTTCATATAATAACTATATTTCTCTATATTCTGAGTATTATAGTATTATACATCAACGTTCAACTAAGGCCTCGACGGAGTACCCCATGTCAAAGATGAGTAATTAATATTTTTAATCATACACGCCTGTAAAGGTTACTACTATAGGACTATGTAGTTACCATGTGAAAATTGTATTTTTTTAAACTAACTGATGGGTTCCCTATAAAGATAATCTTCAATTAGTATGATATTAACCCTTAATGTTCAAAAGAAAAAAAATGTTATAACTTATAAAAATAAATCATCGAAAAGAAACTATAAATCATTACACTTTATAAAGGGTGGTTAAATTGTAAGGGCCGAGTTGAATGTGAACCACACCCAAACGTCAAGTTTTTTTCTGCATTTCATTTGACATTTCTCAATTTCAGACTAACTCAATTTGAACCATGGAAAGATGCACAATCGAGCAACGCGTTAAAGTTATTCAGGCTTATTATGAAAATGGGCGTTCAAATCAAAATGCATATCGTGCATTTTAGTAGACGTCCTGATAGTCAGAAATCATTGATTCACATGCTTGAACGCGACGCTCTTTTTCGAAAAAATTGAGAAATTTTGGCACCAAACGCGATTTGACTCTTCTGAGGCACAAATGATCCTTCAAAATTGCTTGCACTGATCCAATTGATATTGCAAGCATGTCGGCAAGGTCTCGAATTGTTAATCGACGATTTTCGAGCACCAATTCCTTGATTTTCTTGATGTGTTGCTCATCAATTGACGTCGATGGTCGTCCAGAGCGTTCCAAATCATCAACACGTTCTCTGCCTTCTTTGAAGTCTTTGTACCACTTGTAAACATTTTTCTGTTACATAGTCTCATCACCGAAGGCCTTTTGTAACATTCGATACGTTTCAGCGGCGGAAATTTCATTCCGCAAGCTAAATTTAATAGCACTTCTTTGCTCAACAAAATTCGACATCGTAAAAATCGCCAAATTCACTTTTCTTTGTTCACAAAACCAAGCGTCAACTAAAAACTAATGAGGATATTGACATGTAATTTGTCACAGATGTCACTAACAGTCCTACCAACTTGAAAAAAAAATTCATTTGTCCGATTCGGTTAACGCGGGAAGTTTAAATGAAAAATTCACCTTAATTTTTGAACACAGTAGTATGTTCACAGTGCTAGCGACGAGCGATACGAGCGACAAGCAAGTCCTGAATTTTTTATTTTTATTTTGAGATCTCGATAGGATGGATCGCAATGAATAATTTCTAAATTTTCTCATATTTTAATCGTACTTTTTCATTCTCCATGTGCATAGAGGATAGAGACAGAAACCTGGTCAACTCCGTGAGTGACGCCGTGAGGGAGCTCACGACAGATGTGACGTTCGAAAAAGCGGAACTCTCATTGGCTACCGCTCATCGCTGATCGCTGATCGCTCATCGCTCATCGCGCGCAGTGTGCAGAGGAAATCACGCGGAACCTTGTTTGGCGCCATTTTCACGTACATCAGAATATGGAGGTTGCACTCTTTCCCTGTGGGTATATAGATACATAGATTTTCATTGTCGCGCACAGCATTTTAGCGCCCGTGAGTTGAACAGAGTGCAACATGAAAAACGAGTGAGAGCGCATCTTTCCCTCTCGCTCCGGCTCATCGAACACATGGTGTGTTACGTTCTGCGAGATCCTTCTCATTTGAGTCATCCCCGTATTTGACAGTGGAGAGACAAACCCGATCCCCTTTTGCGGCGGGTGGCGCCAACTGACATTAGTCATAATAGATACATTTTACGATTGCCTCTGCACCTGTCTTTTCTGTGAACTCCCTAATCGTGACACTCAGCACTAGGGGCGAGTAGAGATAAAATAGAGTATAGATTCAAGGGAAACATCTATTAACGGGGCTAGTCCTAGAACTAGGCCAGTGATTCACGCTCTCTTGAGGGAGAACCACCCCCGGGAGAAAGGTGAACAAAGTCGAGTCATGCTAGTCTAAAGAGGGGGAAACCACCTTCGAGGAAGGTGGACAAGTTGAGTCATGCCAACCTAAAGGGAGAGAATCACCCTTTGGGGAAGGGGATTCGAAAACTAGAATAGCGTTTCACCCTAGATCGCGAGTTTGCCTAATCAATACTACTACTAAAATCGCGGAGATATAAGGAACAGTTTCCACAGCGCGAATGCTCAATTTTCTATTTCTATTTCCCGCGGTCGCGTCACGTAATGTATTGTCGGGAATAAGTCACTCCGCTTAACCGTAACAGGCCAAATTGCCTCTCCTACGATATTGTTCCAGACTTTTGTATATTTCTAACTTGTTTTGTGGATTGTGTACGGTACGGTTGTCCGGCAACATATAACTAACGTTTGTCGTGAATAAGCCATTCCGCTTAACCGTAACAGGCCAAGTTGCGTCTCCTACGATATTGTTCAAGACTTTGTGTATACCTAACTTGTGTTTTGTGGGTTGTGTACGGTATACGTATAAACAAATAATACGTTAATCTACTTGGATACGATCAGCCAATCCTTCTCCTTCCATCGCCAACTAAAGGGTACGAGTCGAAGAAGGGCGCCTGCGAGCAGAGATCGACAACACGACAAGGAAGAAGAACTACCACAAAAGAGGACAAGTGTCAACAGTACACCTTCGAGCCCACCTCTATCCAATGCTCACCAGGTAAAATTCTCCCATTTCTAATTGAAAAAGGCGAGGTCTCCGTCCCCGCTGTAAAGGGCTGCCATGTCTTGACGCATAAGCGAGACCGATCGTGTTCGCCAGACCCTAAATCTTGGGCCCGACGGAACCGGTGTAAAAGCGCCGTGCGCCTCTAGTGAAAAAACCAGCCTAACCCTGGATTGGCATTTTGACGCACAGCGGTTTTCGCCGGTGAGTAAAACAGATTGCATCAGAGAAACAAGCGAGACGGCGTAAATTTCCTTCTCGTACCAACTATAGTGAAAATTCAATCGAACTCGAACGGTTTATTTTACTACAAGTAGAGATGGGTAGAAAGGTTGCAAACGGTCGAATTTTGTTGTTCTCACTTTTATCGCGGCATTAACGCGCTTTTACTTGAGTCGACGGGTCTCGAACCAGTCTAACGTTTTTGATAGGTCGAGTATATATAGCAATGCTACACCTGGGGATCGGAAAATTCGTGACATTTAATATTTATACCGAGTATACCTCTCAAGCTGACGTCCGTATCTATCTATTCGGGCACTACTTGAGCGCTGCGAAGGTATTATCGCGAAAGAATGACTTATTTCAGAATTCAGTTTAACTTGGTGTACCTATAATTGAATCTATTATCTAAACGGCTGTGCAATTTAAATAAGATTTCCCAGTCGAGATAATTACAATTGAAATTAGCACGATTAGTATGTATTTCCTATAGCAAACACGATGACTCATTTTTCATTTTGCGATCTGAACGAGATGCAAGAATTCAAAGTATTTGAAAGGTACTTAAAACTATTATTCTAAAAAAAATTGAAATTGGATTACAGTTTAGTACCGACAAATGCAAGCAAGATTAGATATTCACACCCGGCTGATGACATTTTTCTTTTTTTTTTTAATTGTTTTTTTTACAAACAATAGGTAACTAATGCGGAAAATTATATCAATCGGCAATCGTTTCTTTTTCTTCTTGTGATTTCATGCGAGACAAACGGGGAAATTAAACATAAACAGATAGATAGTACAATTCATCGAGACTCACGTTGGAGGTGCAAGCAACGTGCAGTCCGTCACGCCTGCACCCGAAAGCAGATTTTTTTTGTTTGTTTTCAAACAGAACATGCTTGACCTCATACATATCGCAAAAAATATATACAGAAAAGTATATGCACTTTGAACCCTTTATAAGTCACACCGCCCGAAACTGTCCCGGAATGGGACTATGCAGAGCAGAATGGAGGTATAACGCGTTCTGATGGTAGAGCCGAGGAGTCGGGATATTCTTGAGACTTATAGGGGATTAAAAAGTGTTAGCGAATAAAATAAGATTTCTTTCACCATCGTTTATTTTCGTTCAGTGATTGTGTTCACGTGAGAACGATTATAATAGAAATGACGTCCACCTTGTGGTATTTCGATATATACTGTAACGGTATTAAGCGTTAACATTACCCTTAAAGGGTTTGTTCGGACTCGAGCAGGGAGGAAAGTAATTTTAGGCTTTTGTAGTAGGTAAAAGTAGGGTTTATTCAGAGAAACAAAGTAGAAATTGTGTGATACATAAAAAAATAAATATGAAATCTAATTATCGACCCCTTTTCTTGGTATTATAGCTACCACGCGCCTTACAATAAATTACTCTCGGACACTTGAGTGCATTTATAATCGTGTACGCGGGTGAATTTAAAGAATTTATGAGAATAGAGATATAACATTCGATTTAACAATATGCACTATGACGTGAAAAGAGATGCTGATAAATAATATAATTCCTAAATTGAAGATATTCGTTAACTAATATTGAATTTATAAAAGAAAAGTAAACGTCACTTAATGAAATTTCGCGTTCCCTAGGTAAGAGGTTTAGCATGCGGACCGTCGGTAACTGGCCGGCCGTTGCTTGCGATATCCTGACTAGCCTCGAGTTTACCGCTGAGTTGTTCAATACCCGCTACAGGCGAGTTGGTGGGAGTAGAGTTCCCTGCTGGTATTTTTTAAAGACCGACTTACGCGTCCACCCGACCACCGCTGCGATCCGGTGTCAGTGGGATGCACTCTGGGTGCATGCGCAGCTACTTGACATACCAGGGCCGTACCCTGTTCAGTTATCGCCTTTTTTATATTTTTCCTGAGCTACTTCGATCACTGTTGAATTACCTACGCTAATATTATTCATGGGTCTTTAACATAATGATATTTATATGCAGTATTTTAATGAGTGGAGATTATTAGTTTTCGTTCTCAAAAGCCTAGTCCGTATATTAGGCTGTCCTCGGCTACCAGAGTGAGAAAGAGAGACAGAGATAGACCGCTTTGTTGATGTTTGGATCTGCGGTGCGTTGGCCTCGAACGCAGCACCGACTCAGCTGCTTCCCGTTCAAATGTACGTCAGGTACCACAGCTTGGCTCTCCGATATTAGGGCGGCTGCACCTAGCGAGGGCTCGTTTGTTCTTCCTTCCTGGTAGCTGGACTTCTGCGTTGGCGGGACCTGCGAACAAAACTGTTCCCCGAATGCCGAAATTCTGGTCTTTTTATACCAGTCTCCCCTTCGGCTGGCCCATGCTTCTGGTATAACTATAGCTGGTGGCGGTCCTGTAGCCCATCTTCCTGTAGCCCACTGGTAGCCTTGGTACTTTTTGAAATCAGTCGTTGGTTTTTAATTTTCTACCGGTGCTTTTCGAAAGAGTAACGGGACTTGGTCTTCGACGAGCCGGCCTACCTTGTGTGGGTGACGCTCGGTAGCGGCGCTTCGTGTCGTGTGCCGCGTGTCTTGAGTTTATCAGATACAGGCCGGTCTTACTCGGTGTGCGTAACGCGCGGTAGCGGTGACTTGGTGTGTGAACCGCGCGTTATTAGATAGACAGTACGTTACAATACCTTACGGTCATAAGGTACCCGGAATTTCTCATTTAATCGAGCCACCCTTGAGATATTGTCAAAATCAATTTTTTCTAGGTTGGTACATCTGTCAGTTGTTTACATGTCACTTATTAGCGCAATTTGTCACATAGTTTGTGCGTAATAGCTTTGTAAACAAGCCATTGTTTGGTGTACTCTGCGAATTTCGCTGTATCGAATTTAGTTGAGCAAAGAGTGTACCTGAAATGTTGTGTTTCTATCAAAATATCATGTGCGGAAGCGTTGAAAATGTTAACGGTAGCCTACGGGGACTCGACAATGTAGAAAACACAAGCATACGAGTAGTACAAAGAGTATGGTATAAAGCGGGCCCTACTGTGGTTGATGATTTGCCTCGTTCCGGTCGTCCATCCACCTCTGTGACTGACGAAAACATCGAAAAAGTTAAGAAAATTGTGCTCGAAGATCGTCGTGTGAGAATCAGGGAGATAGCAGCCGATCTTGGTGTCTCGTTCGGATTGGTGCAAAGCGTTATGCACGATGTATTGGGCATGAGACGAGTTTCATGTGGAGAAACAATTAACTCGTGGTTTCTTCACCACGACAATGCACCGGCTCACAAATCTCACCTTGTACGCGACTATTTGACCAAACACAACGTTAATACCGTTCCGCAAGCTCCGTATTCATCTGACATGTACCCGTGTGATTTTTTCCTGTTCTCACGACTCAAGTTATGACTTCGCGGAAAGTGCTTTGAGACGATTAAGGCGATAAGGGACAATTCGCAGAAGGAACTGAAGGCGATTCAAAAATCGGCCTATGGAAAGTGTTTTAAAGATTGTAATAAGAGCTGGAATATGTGTATTGCTTACGATGGAGATTACTTTGACGGGAATAAAATAAATATCGATGAATAATTGAACCATTTTCGTTTTATTGACAAATTCCGAGTACTTTTTAATCGTACGGTACAACCATGTTTGTCATGCATTTTTCTAAAACACTTTTATCTTTCTGGAATCTCACCTAATATATACAATCTTTTACAAAAATGGAGGTTATGATGCACAAAATCTGTGTACCCAGTTCTGTTAACACATCTTTAGCCAATTCGGAGAACATCGGACGCATATATAAACTGATATATTTGCGCCATGACAGTGAAACGCATGCTCCCTTTGGCAATAAAAACCGATAAAGATTAGTATATATGTCAAAAATCGAAGATGGGCGATGGTGTGACGACAACTTGTTGCCTCGCGAGGTACCGGCATCACGCCCAGGCATTGATTTATAAAAATTATTTTTCATTCAGGAATACCGTCCTCGTTAGAGCCCGTGCGTGACAAGCAGGGGCGTTAAACATAAGTTTACGGTAATGGTTATTGGATAGTGTAGACGCACGGTGGTCAGGCAAAATATGTGCGGTCTCGCTGTCACGTGGAGCCGGCTCCGAAATGCTTGCTTTTTTTTGTAAGTGACCTGGTCTTGCATTGATCGCACAGGGTTGGTAGCGCTGCAATGTTGGCTGTATTATTCGTCCTCAACATATTCGCCTATGAATAAAAAAACAAAAATTGTTTCGAGATGGTACTCTATACATACCAGATACATATAAGACAGATACTGGGTTATGGCCCATACTGAAAGAAACAAAATTCATTGAATCAATGAAATTTAATCGAAATCCAGGTATAATAAATTCATATTTGCTGACCATGAAAAAATGTATTTAACTCAATACTATCTTTGATTTGATTGATCACGTTACAATTATATAAGCGAACTAACGTTTTTTATTTACTTCAATAAAACTTCTATTTGCTGCTTAAGCTCATAATGATAATACGATGTATGTCCTTCAAATCATACAATATTAATCTCTTGATCGATTGTCAAAAAATTCTATACACTGTTTAACCGAAACTTGGACTATTAAAAATCTGCGGTGTAAAACGCTATCCGTATAAAGTGTTTGGGTGAATCAGAATGATTTTTGTAATTCTTGGTGAAAAAAATTAATAAGATTATACTATTTAACGGTACTGAAACGTGGCCTATTATTTAATATGAAGAATATCTGAGAGGGTTCGAAAAAGTGAAAAACTGCCGGAGAATACCTCATATCTTATCGAAGTGACTATTACGTGTTTCTCGAATATCCTAGCAGAATCCCGAAAATCAGTCAGTTGGCATTGTTGCACCCCCAGAGGTGTTGAGCCACCTGCAAATACATTTATTTACGATCAACGATATCTTTAACATCAATTGCGTCACTATTAAATGCTATTTATGCGCTTTCTGAACATCCCAGGCAGAACCCGGAGAATTCATCGTGTCACAATTTTACACCTCCATAGGTGCTGAGCCACCCTCATATACACTTTTTAAGCGATTAAAGGCAACATCAAAATTAATTATATTACAATTAAGTGCAACACTTCAAAACAAGTATGTTGATTTAACGCACTCTATGTATATATACCTATCCTGTAACGAACTGGCACGAAGATCACGTAGACCAGCCAGTCAGTCATGTGGAACGGAGTACTAGAGTCTAGTGCCCCTTACGCCATTAAATATGAGAGTGGACCTTCAGTGTAATCTTTAACGCGGATTTTAATGTGTCGCAACGCTCATAAAAGCGTGTACGAAGAACGCATTTTATATGTGTCGGCTATGTACTTTTGCAGACTTGTATAGCACTATCAAGTCCGCGATGCCTAAGGAGAGTACGCAATAAACAGTAAAAAGGGTCTATTTGTTTTTTAATACCCTGTATGTGAGAAGTCGCCATTTTTTAAGTTTCCAGTGTATCATTATATACAGCAAAATATTCTAAAATAGCCTTTTGAATCTTTTCAACTTCGTTGGGATGATTTCGGGACACATGCGGTTTCAACGATTTCCAATTCCGGAACATAATCTCACATCAATATACAATGTACTGTACTGTGAAATGTGGCTTAGCTCTCCGGTTACGAATTATGTGCGACAATAGAAACTCATTTGTACACTTAAAATAACACATGGGATACTGAACCTCATCACTCTCATGATCTTACTGCTCTCCCCACTTCATGTCACTGGGCATGTGTGACGCGCTCTGGCGAAGGACACCCTTGATCTTAGTTCACCCTGTCTCAGGCATTATCATATCCGCGTCGCTCATATTTTCACACCAAAATTTCTTTCGACTTTGGATGACGTTGGTGGCAAATTCCATAATTCCAAATCCTATTTTCTATTTTCAAATACACAGATATATAAATTGGTATGTGAGTTGAACAGACCGGAGTTGCCCCCGTTGTATCATGAAATAATGAATGACATTCCCAGTACTGTCATTCGTGACGGCAATTCATTTAATCGTGATTAAACAGCGATGTTGAAATTATGAAGAACACGCGTTTAAGTGAGTGGTTTTTCTTGTGTTCTTTTACGAAGTATGTAGTTCGTCTGGAGCGTACTTCTGCTCGAAGTATATTGATTTCTTTACGCGCATTAAGTATACACATATTAAGCGTGTTGTCATATACACGATCGGAAACCACACGCCTGGAAGTGTGTTCCATGAGAAGCGTGTTAATTCAAATAAACGTCTCATGCCATAAATGCGAAGATCATGATCGAAATTTTATAAATTTTCATACGAAACATCCATCTTAATAAGAAGCATATCATAGTCATTGTTTGTTTTTATACGATTTCTTTGTTATCGATAATATCAATGGTATTCCTTCGACTTCACCTCATTACAGAACACAATATTATAATTTCCTTACTGTTGGTATTTTTTTCGGTTTTCGAATAATAGATACACGATGATGCTGACATTTCCTATGTATTGTCGATGAATCTAGTCGAATCGTATTTTATATTATAGGTTCGAATTATATTCAAAATGGAAAATGTTATTTCATAAAAATGATCTCATTGGTACGTTATCTATTTATATTATTCGTGTGTACCATAGAGCACGAGACAGAGCATGAGCATGCGACGAAGATTGTTGATCGTTTAAGCTTTCAATGATATTCGATAGGAAAATCAATTTTTATAAAAAAAAACATGGGTGGTTATGATATATTTTTTTTATTAATTAATGTTCATTATTGTACAAAAATGACACTTTAGCTTCTGCCTTATTAGGAGACGTGATATTACTATCCGCTTACCATAAAAGAATGTATTATTTCGAACTGCGCAGGAAAGAAAATGATGCAAACTGTTTCGGTGTGACATGGATACATAAAGTATTGGTATTATATATCTTGGTTAAGCTTTGCACGATATCAAGGGACGTGGCTCCGCCGCTTTTGGTGTCGAAGTTAATCCCTTCGTAGTTTTTGAGGCACCGGTCAATCTCGGCATAGTGTTCGGTATACCGGTCGATATCTAGGTATAGCGCTTCGTAGTTTTCAGCGTTTAGGTATACCCTTCCATAGTTTCCGTTGACTAATAGGTGTATCCCTTTATAGTATTCGATGGCTGGGCATAACTCTCCGTAACTTTTAATGGCTAGGTATATTCTTGTTCAGTTCTGGAGCTTTATTAGGTCAATCATTTCATAGTTTGCGGTGTTCAGGTCGACCTAGACATCGAAAATTATAGACAGATCGACAAGAACACCGTAAAGCATGGAACGATTTATTTGGATATCGAAAACTTTGAAGCGTAGACACCGAAATATATTAAAAGGTCGATCTGAACCCCAAAAACTATGGCGAAATCTACCTCGACACGAAAAACTCAAAATCAAATCGATGTTGACCCAGATCTCCGGAATCGCGTCATCTCACACAGTACCCAACATAGGAGCGGGAACACTAGTGGGCGTTTCTCGAAACAGAAGACGGAAAATTAATATTTTTCTCTCGATCCGGAAAAAAGTTCTTCGCACTTGACACTTGATGCGTTAAAAAGTAATCAAAGTACATCGAAAGTATTGCGCATTTTGAATACATCAGTTAAAGTATTAGGTACTTTTAGTACTGTGCCCTGCACTGCCTTAACCATTAATTGGATTTGAACGAATTGTCTACAAATGTACGTACTGTAACGTGGCAGAATACTCGAGCTGCGTCCTCCTCGCTCAACGGCTACCAGCACGATCGCCCAGGGCTGCAGGGGGTGATTTCCGTATTTTATTTATTCTTTATTTTTATTTTTTTTTGTTGTATTTTTTTATATACAGGGTGATTCAAAAAAAGTGACCGACCCGCAGTATGCCGATAGCTGAGGTCATTTTAAGCACAATTACTTAGCGGTTTTCCGAAAATCTCAAAAGTTTATTAATGAGATGCAATTAAAGTCAAATAATAAATGACCAATCAGGAGCACATACGCTTCCCGCGCCGGAAGTCGGCAAATGTTCGATGGAAACCGAGACCTCGGTCTGCGGCAACGTCGGACGGGATAGTATAGTAGAATGACGCATGTCATTTGTTCATTCGCATGGGTTTTTTTATGCGCGATCGAAGAAAATAATTGAAAGGTGATGTGCTCGTGATGTGTTCCAAAGTGAAAAAATGGAAATAAAATGTTAATAATACTTTAACCAGATGTAATTATTTTTTATGTCTTAACCTTTAAACGTTCCAAATAGTGTTTGTAATTGTGTTTTGTTCTCTTTAAATAAATAATTGTACATTGAAATGTGTGGCACTCTATAACTGTTATCTCTATGATAATAATTAAAATGCAATGAATCTCCTAGGCCATGGTTCATTTAATATAGTATTTAATTATGATAAAAATTATGATGTGTTCATGACACAAATTATAGCGTATAAAAAGTCACAACTAGCGAATGCCTTTCGCCACTAGAAATGAGATATGTAGTAGGTATGCGTGAGTAATGTCATATTTCGCACCTGACAATACAACTTGAAGCTTCAAATTATTAACGACAGCTTCATTAATATGAGGAGATGTTTTTACCTTTATAAGAAAAGTTAAGTAACACTTGATACATCGATGCATGGCAGAAGAGACTGCGATGCTACCAAAGGTGCCAAATCTGTCTGAAGCAGCTGCATTAGGACCAGAACATGCTTCCATCAACATCTATAAGACTTTTCTATTATACTTTTCTTATAGCTACGCATGACAAAATCAATCGCCCTGCCCTGCCGATGCTGCTTGAGTCTCCAAATTGTTGGTGGTTAGTAAGTATAAGGTGATAGCGAGATGATAGTGAGGTGCGAGGAAAGTGAAAGTAAGGTGAGCGGACGGCGAGAGTGAGGTGAGATCAAGGTGGGAGGAGCTTGTGATCAAGGAGAGAGCAAGTTAAGACGAAGGGCAATTTTCGGTGTCCCTGTAAATGTAGTAAAAAAAAAATCGATCCAGTTACAAGATGTTATGCCGGTAACACGTAAATACTCGTAGCATATTACGGTTGACGGTATAATATTTTTAAGGGTTATTATTTGGAATCGTTCGCTTATAAGGAGTTGAATCTCGCGTGACTGAGATAAAAACCGACTGAGGATGCAATGGAATAGATTTGTAGCACAGTCTGATTTGGCACGTCTTGAGCGTTTCTTGAGCGTTCAAGCAAAGATTGTATAAATCGCGCAGACCTACCAGCATGGTTATTGCACGTACATGCATGCCGATAGAAAGGTTGTATGAATGTAATAACATTAAAAATTCATCACTCAATCAATAATTATAGTATCGAATCCACTCATGGTGAATATTGTAGGGGAGAAACTGCAAAACTAAGGGTTTCATCTGCATTCTACTTGATATCAGAAAACTCGCGTATATTTACGTCTTTTTACACGCTTATAATAATACACGCAATAAATACATAAAAACTTTACTCCTGGAAGTCTACAGTGCTTGTAACTTGACCGATATTTTGTTAACGATATTTGGAGGCATCGAAAAATTGGCAGTCAAAGTACACACCGTGATCCACGTTTGCATTCGGTAAAGATAACCCCATCATTGGACGAGCGAATAAACAACATATCATTTGACTCCTGTAATCGTACAAAACTTGTAACTTGGCAGATATCTTAGATCGGATGTGTAAAGAGATATAAAAAATTACCAGTCAATGTATACTCCGCAAACCATGTTGACATCCGAAAAAGATTAAATCTGATGATTGAAATAAGCAATAAAGAAATTAAAACTTAACTCCTGGCAGTGAACAGCGCTTTGTTATGCCGCGGAATATTCGACAAAATTTCATTCATTACTTTATTCTCCTGCGCTCAGTCGCGAAGTGTAAGGATGTGCTGAAGTACGAATCGAGTCGTCCTCAACGAACCGCGTTAAGTGCAATTTTTCAATTTCGCCAAACGTAGATATTTAATAATGAACCGACATGAGTCTAAAGTTTCACATCAACCTGAACGGTTCATCCGAGGTCAGACTGGCCCAAAATAATAAAATCTAAGGGTACATTCAAACAAGATTGTTTGGTTCCTCGTCGGTAACTCGAGAACATAGCAAACGCATAATTTGTACTTAATTTTCTATTTATATTTCGTAATTAATAACGCAAAGTTGCCGTTGTTTACAATAAACCTTACATTAACTCTGTTATCGTGAATTGACGTTTTTATCTCAGTCACGCGAGATTCAACTCCTTATAAGCGAACGATTCCAAATAATAACCCTTAAAAATATTATACCGTCAGCCGTAATATGCTACGAGTATTTACGTGTTACCGGCATAACATCTTGTAACTGGACCGATTTTTTTTTTACTACATCTACAGGGACACCGAAAATTGCCCTTCGTCTTAACTTGCTCTCTCCTTGATCACAAGCTCCTCTCACCTTGATCTCACCTCACTCTCGCCGTCCGCTCACCTTGCTTTCACTTTCCTCGCACCTCACTATCATCTCGCTATCACCTTATACTTACTAACCACCAACAATTTGGAGACTCAAGCAGCATCGGCAGGGCAGGGCGATTGATTTTGTCGTGCGTAGCTATAAGAAAAGTATAATAGAAAAGTCTTATAGATGTTGATGGAAGCGTCTTCTGGTCCTAATGCAGCTGCTTCAGACAGATTTGGCACCTTTGGTAGCATCGCAGTCTCTTCTGCCATGCATCGATGTATCAAGTGTTACTTAACTTTTCTTATAAAGGTAAAAACATCTCCTCATATTAATGAAGCTGTCGTTAATAATTTGAAGCTTCAAGTTGTATTGTCAGGTGCGAAATATGACATTACTCACGCATACCTACTACATATCTCATTTCTAGTGGCGAAAGGCATTCGCTAGTTGTGACTTTTTATACGCTATAATTTGTGTCATGAACACATCATAATTTTTATCATAATTAAATACTATATTAAATGAACCATGGCCTAGGAGATTCATTGCATTTTAATTATTATCATAGAGATAACAGTTATAGAGTGCCACACATTTCAATGTACAATTATTTATTTAAAGAGAACAAAACACAATTACAAACACTATTTGGAACGTTTAAAGGTTAAGACATAAAAAATAATTACATCTGGTTAAAGTATTATTAACATTTTATTTCCATTTTTTCACTTTGGAACACATCACGAGCACATCACCTTTCAATTATTTTCTTCGATCGCGCATAAAAAAACCCATGCGAATGAACAAATGACATGCGTCATTCTACTATACTATCCCGTCCGACGTTGCCGCAGACCGAGGTCTCGGTTTCCATCGAACATTTGCCGACTTCCGGCGCGGGAAGCGTATGTGCTCCTGATTGGTCATTTATTATTTGACTTTAATTGCATTTCATTAATAAACTTTTGAGATTTTCGGAAAACCGCTAAGTAATTGTGCTTAAAATGACCTCAGCTATCGGCATACTGCGGGTCGGTCACTTTTTTTGAATCACCCTGTATATATAACACGTCCGATACGACCGAGGGATGGAGGGAGGAGGAGGATGACCACGCCGTATCCATCGATGGCTGACTGCGGGATTCGATATTTTACATTCGCCGATATTTTACACCTCTCCCTGTTGGAGGATACTGTCCCGCCCAACGTACATCTACCAACGATACACTGTTATCCATCGTCGGCTATCAGCTACTCTCGGTACTATCGGTGGTTAATTTATGCGTTGTCCAGCTAAGGCGCTAGTCGCGGTCATCGTGCGAGGCAGGTTCCCCCAATTAACCGAGTCTAGCGGGTTAAGGGGGGGGCCATAGTTCACGGGCACGCGTGCCGAACGGACCTCGAGGCTTTTTCCCGGTTACCGTCGAGCGAGCAGGACGTAGCACTCTCTTCCAGTCTGTCCCGCTCTACTATCGAAGGAAAAGATCGGCTCTCCCTTCGGCTGTCGTTTCAAAGAATTTATTTGCGAGTCGTTGGGACCGGAGGACCTGTTGGAACGATCGAATCATACCGAGGCAGTTGTTGGCGTTATCAAGGACTTGCAATAAGCACAGCAGTGTCATCGTCCCGGTGAGCTCTCTTCCCTTCTACGGTCTTTCGCTGTTATTTTATTATTTTAATCATTCAAAATTGTTGTCGGTTAATTACTTCGAGCTTGGTCACCCCTGCGACTCTGGCACACCGCGTGCAGAGTATTAATTTGTACTGGGTAGCGCGGCGTTTAGAAAGAATAACTCGAGATCGTGTAACGTATAGAAGCCGGGGAAAAGTCACTAAATTAATTAATTGTTTGATAGTTAAATCGTGCGCGCGTTAGGCCGTTATCCCGGAGTGGTTTGAATTCATTAGTTGGTTGTGTGGGATCTGAACGGAATAGACCGTGTCACGTATTTTAACGAATAATGGGTTTGAGAGGTACCTGATTTGGTTTGAGTTTTTTTCGTTCGGGCTAGAAGGTCGTGCGCTCGTTAGTACGTCGTCCCGTTGTATGCTTGGTGTGTGGGACTAGCACGTTATAGACCTCGTCGCGTATCGAATAGACCCATCGGCGTTTCTTTATTTTATTTATCGTTTTATTCGTTGTTTTATTTACCGATCTATTGATTTATTTATCTAGTTATTTATTCATTTCTTTATTTACATAGTTATTTATTTATTTATATTCTTATTTATTTATTTATTTAGGAGTTATCCACTTATTTATTTACTTATTTATTCATTTATTTATTTATTTATTTATTCCTTATTTATTTGTTTCTGATTTATTATTCTTTCTTTTATTTTATTTATTATTTATTTGTTTCTTATTTATTACTCTTTTTTTATAATTGGTTATATTTTATTTGTTATAGTTTATGCGTTATATTTTATTCGTTATATTTTCTTTGTTATATTTTATTCATTATATTTTATTCAAGCCACAAGGTACCGATCGAGAGTATTACTCTCACATTGATTATTTTAGTACTATTACTATTCTTTATTATTATCAAATTATCGACGATCGTTTATTCGGTATTTGTGATCATACCTATCGCAGGAAATCCCGGTGGTCGGACTTTTGCACGGCATATTTTATTCGGAATTGTAATAGCCAGCCGTGAGTCGCTTCGCGTACGTGACCTCTCGACGTCCCGTTGTTTTGGTTTTGTTGAAAGTATGTGGGATTAGCTCGGGATAGGCCGTATCGCGGACGGAGAACAAGGACTACCAGGCATCGATATGGTATCGAAGAATATTATTTGAAATTAGAAATAGGCGAGAGCGGCTATACGACATATGCCGGGCATGAGAGTGAGTGAGAGCGTGGGATAACGTACGCCGCCGAATTAGAGATTCCAATTATGATATCTAACTGGATTTGGAAAATTGTTAACACCGGAGAGAATAATTTTACGGGACATTTTAGTTAAATTCTAAATTGATGTTTATTGGAGAAATAAAGAAGTTTGTAAGTCCCGTACCCGCTATTGTTGTTTAAATTATTTACTGTTATTATTTTATTTATGTATTTGCTATTTATCTAACTGACCATATTTTATTTTTGACTAATTGGTGACTTGATAGTCCGAACCACCCACTCTGCCTTGAACAGCTGTAGCTGGCCTGGGTCGAGACTGGTCATCCAACTCGGTATTTTTCCTTCCGGCGCGAAAGCGCCTGGCGCCCATCTCGAAAGAGAAAATAAAAAGGAAGGAAAAATAACTTGAACCAGTCATAGGTAACGTGGTGCGTTGAGGAGCAAATTTCTCGTTACAGTACATGAGCTATTAATAGTCGATACTATACAACCGCAATCAGACTTAAGATATACAAAACGATAGAATACTGTTGGATTATTGGTTTCACTCTCTATAGAACTTCCTACTATACTTATTTATAATGTAATGCTACTAACAATAATTAATACAAATGTTAGTATTGATATATTGATCTTCAGCGGACATTACGATGGAAATTTTCAAGTCACAACCCAAGGTGCGAGCACGTGATTGTGACTCTAAGTGCGAGAAATGAATTCAGCTCACAGTTATTTACTAGTTTATAGATAATTTATTAACTATAGTTATTCTAGGCTAACGACCCTGTAAATCTTAACATGGATATTAATATAGCGACTATCTTGTGGAATTGGAATTATCGCGATCACGGGCTCGCACCTAATTGTGTTGTAACTCGTGAGTTTCCATCGTGCTGACCGGTCATAGACGCCGTGTCAATATCAATGTTAAGATTCGTACGATCGCTAACTTGGAATTACTAGGGTTAATAATTAATACAAGTTCAACTGCAGAAAGACATATAACATTCAAAATTATCCACTCTTATAAACAATCCATATTGTATACCATTTATATATTATATGATCCAATTTCAACATGACTGTATTAATAATACCAGATTGTAATGCATAGAAGCAGTATATGTTATTCAGTATTTAGAATATTATTCGATAAGTTGCTGTTTACGCAATACATGAATCAAAAACACGAAAAGAAACTATTCATGCTTTTTTGGTTTCACGCTATACAATGCAGAACGTTCAGATACATTCCTAGAAGCACAATAAAATAAAGACTGCAATCACACTGTTGGATAATCAGCTGGCGCACGGCGATCGATATTCGCCGTGCGGCGACCTGTTGCTGTGCTTGAGCACGCAGCGTTCGGTTGGGCGGAGATAGCCGAGGCAGGGCTTCGTGGAGCCGAGGTTGTGCCTCGTAGGCATGCCGCGTCGAGCGAGAGGATGTCTCTCTCGCTTGACTTCGGCTTCGCTCACCGGCTATCTCTCTCAATTGACTTCAGCGCCCAACGACGCTTTCATATCCCGCAGCCATGTTGGATATTTTGACACTTACGTGAAAATCCACACGGAACAGCGCACGCACTTTTCAAGGCTCGGACAATTTCACTCTTCTCAACCGGATTATCTCACCTTCGTTTGCTCAACAGGACTCAAAATCAGGTACGAGTGCATTGTTATAATTTACCATAAATTCAATGGCAATGAGGAGTTGGATTTTCATCGGTACATCAACATTTTTGGTCTCACTTTTTCGCGGCATTGCAGCACATGTCACGCCACGGTTTTCTCAACATAATTTGCCGGTATAATTAATATAATTATGCAGGTGTACTATGGTCACTGTACTTTTCCCCAGAACATCTGCTGGAAGAGTACAGCGACTATACACTGCTCATTTTGTGCATTCTCATTATGTGTTGTATTGTGCTACGCAGTGCTGCCTGCGTAGCTTGTCTCATACGTATAGAGCACTCAAGCAATTTCAATTGCAAGTGCTCTTATTTGTTCACTGCAACCTCTCTGCATTAAGCTGCTGAGAGCTTGCTGTAAATTGTAATACTACCTTACGCACTCATATATCTCACTGCGTTGCATGCTCCGCAGCACTGACTGCGGTGCGCATATCACTCTCAGTACATACAGCACACAATTAATATAATTGTGTGCTGGTTCTCAGTCCATATCATCAAATTCAGCTTACCTAATTAAATTCAGTTTCTAATTCTCAAATTTTTGGTGTATTTATTTTCATTATTTTATATTTTTCTAAATTTAGTATATTTTGTGTTTCTTTTCATATTTAAAATAACTGTTTTAAATTGCATTATTACATTGTTTGTGTGGAAGGATAATAAACCACTTTCTCCAAATTCCATCTACTAGTCTGGTTTTATTTCCACCCTGTTGTAAGTGAAGTCTCATATTTTTCCAATATATTCGTAGGTTCAAGATCTGTTAAGTTACACCGGATGGATTTCTCAAACACACACATTACGATGTATAAATGGATTTACTCTCTAAAACAGAGCTGTTGTATGTCGAAATCAACCGCAATTGATGGTATTACTTATTATCTATTAATTCGGATTGGGACTTGATAACATGAACTCATACTAATATCTGATACGATCGTCATCATATGGATCTACAGCTTCCATGAAGAAAAAAATATAGTCGAGGATGGACTCCGCGCAGTCCACGAGAGAGTCTAGGATGGATAATACAATTTGACCCGATCCCATTGTCCATCGTAGACTACATCCTGAACTTGATCCTGGACTCCCGGAAATTCATCCCGGACCCCGGGACATCATCCCATATCGCGGATGGGATGACCATCAGAGACACAATATTATATATGAAAAAAACGCTTACCACCATGCCCTTTACGTTAGACCGACTGGTAAACAGTGAATAACTCATTAATCAGATTGGCTTGATTGTCACTAACTTGAAAAAAATATTAATTACACAATTGACGTAAATAATATCGTTGATCGTTAAAAAAATTGTATCTCAGTATCGCCGATCACCTCCAGTGGTGTCAGAGTGCGAATCGATCGAATTTTGGAATTTAGTTAGGGATACTCGAGAAACACATAAAAAGCGCTTAATTTTTATGTATTTTGAAAAATAATAGAGCATTTTTTAAGCTGTTTTCATTTTTGGAAAAAAATAAATATACAGATTTTGCATTTGGCACATAAAAAGACATATCATTTCTGTATGTGCACTAAGAGAATTTTGTGGAACTACTATAATAAACATATGGGAAGATTACCATACAGTATGGTAAAATTCCTACAATAGTTTCATACCCATAGCATCGATCAATGAATACTACGCGATTGTGCGATGCTTACTATACAGATGATCGTTTCACGCTTTTCCGAGTCACATAAAATAATGGTGATGTAATGCAGCATAGCATTGGAAAGGATTATTGGATCATAAGAACAATACGAAATACATTGCATACAACGGAACATGTAGTTTGCATTCTATCAATTATTTAAATACAGCGTTTCGTTGTGTATAAGAAGTCGTCACTTTAATCATTCATATAAGTTACGAAATTCCTTCTTCATGCTGTTCGCTTGAGTGAGACTGTCAAAATTATCTTCATACGTATATTTTTTTATTAAAATAAACTCATTCTTATCATATTAGTAGAATGTCCTAAATTAAATTAAATACTGATCCTTTTCAGGAAGGGATTTGTGAAATGCTATTTCGATTGATCGTACTTCACCCAGTAGACTGTGTATAACATTTTTCGTATTTGACCAGTGAAATTCATACACCTTCCTTCTAAAATTCCTATACTGTTTAAAAAGACAACCAGCAGCTGTGGAGTGGATACTACACGCAGGGACTTGTAATTCGCAACATCGAGAATAGTAGACTTAGGTATATTTTTATGCGGAAGATTTTTATATACATTTCGAACACGTTTTGAGAACTGGATACTCTCGAGATACTGATTTTTTTGGATACTTCATATCGCAAGAAATGTTTTCATTTCAAATGAAATGTAACTTCATGGTGCCCTCGATACACTTTTGAATATATTTCGCAATAAGTATTGAAGAATTTATAATTCACAAATGGATAGTTATGAGTCACAAAATCAAATTAACCTAACTCGTGGTTGAAAATTGAAATTGCATTCTCAAAAGCCGTTTCAACAATAAAACTTACTGATTTACGACAATAAATTAAGCCAAAACTGTGCAATAAATGCATGAGACAAGCATATAATCGGCAACCCACAGCCTCATTAAGCAAAAAGGCGACTAATAATTGAACAAACAACAATTAATTTAAACATTTTACAAAATTCCTATCTGGAAAAATTATAATAAACAAGAATGAAAAGTGGAATCATGCACGTTGCTTCCTCATTCTTTTGGCCCACCGCCTACACAGCCTCCTCTGTGAGGAAATTCACCGATCAATTTTAGCTTCCTCATAGGGGAAGCTTCATGAGCAACGAATGAAAAGAGTGAGGAAGCAACGTGCGAGGTTCTATTTTGCATCCTTGCTTAAAAAAATTATAGTAACTGAAGTTTAATGCAATACAGTTGATAGCCATCGATTTTGTGTTTAATTTCAAGACAAATACGATGATATATTCATACTAAAAGCAAATTAAAAAACAGTTTACTGAAGGTAAAAGAGTGTTTTTATTCAGATTCCAATTGCATTTCGCTATTTTTGTAATGAACGCAGATGCATTGTTGCTATTTATTAATAATCGTCAGCTACACACAAAAGGCATGCATTTCACGTTAAGTCACTTTTTTCCATGAATCCCTCTATTTTTGATTCTTCGCAGATAAAATTTTGATTTCATAGAACAATTAATTTCAAGATTGTCATATCAGGATGGTCAGAACGGTCTAAAACATCGAGAAGAATTATTTAGAAACAAATGTGTGGATGGATGTACGTGCATATGTCTATGTAACAGACTTGTAAAATTCAAACTTTCATATCTGTAAAACGGCTTTATCAATCAGTTTGAAATTTAGAATGCCAGTAGAGCAGGAACGCGACTTTGTTCGTTACAATTGACGCAAGTATTGAAACACTCGTTCGGATGTTATAAACATTTTAATTTTTTGAAAAAAGTTTGTGCGCGATTTAGCTGAAGAATACGAATTGGATAGGACTTTGAATTAGTTAAGTTTTAATGGCTTTTAGTTTCGAAACCTTTTACAAAACGTGCTAAAATTTCAGACACGTTAGATAAGAATATGAGGTAAAAATATAACTGATTATTAGAATCGAAGAGCTCGGACTCGTAATGCGATGGTCGCAGGTTCGATTCCCCGTGCGGAGACTTTTCTTTTCTAGCTCTTTCCCAATTTTTATAATATTCATGTCGCAATTAAGCGAAGTGATAAATAATTAATTTTATTTATTTATTTATACGCAAAAAGCATAGATAAGGAAAAAAAGATAACATATTCATCAGGCCCACATCAGGCGCTTTATCCGAGCTGGATTTGCGTGCGCGGTACACCACGGATCATGGCCATATCGATGTGCCATATCCGGGCCGGAGTTAATTGTCCGGCGCTCCAAGTATGGGCCGAACTCTGACTTGATTAAATTTCTACTCGGGACAATGTCAAATTAGATGAATTAATAAAAATAAAAGACGGAGATATCTAATATAACCACCTGGCCTCAGCTTCTACCTACTTATATTGAAAAAAATTATATTCAAAATATATTGAACTTTTGGGTAGCTCTTTAAAAATAGTGAATCAGCTGACGGTAATTCTATAACATTATTAAATAAGTGATACAAACGTAATTGGTGACACACCATCTAAAACCTAACGAAAACCGCAGATTATGTTGCATCAGAACCGTTAACTATATTAAAATAGTATTTATGGTAAATTATAAGAAGCAGTAGCCAATGCCATTTTGACAACCAGGCATTTTGACATGTAAAGAAAAAAGTAGTAGTGCGAAACTGACATTGGTTCCGACAACCAATCGGAATAGTTATCGTAGCGCCAACGACTCAGTTGGTTCATCAATAAACTACAATGTCATTGGTAAAATATCGGTAGTAACATAAACTGACTGAGATGGCAAACCTCATATTACCGTTTGGTTGGTGCAATGCATCGGTTCGTTGTGATACGAAAAGAAACCAGGTTAATACAGATATTTCTATTTATTTACAATGGCGAGGACCAGCACGTACTTCGCGTGATGCTTCGATAGACGAAGGTCATCTATTCACAATATTTCACTGTATATTTACCATATATTCAATGTATTTGTTGTTAACCCTCCGAGGTCACACGTTCTGGAAATAACGCGCCGGTAAGAGGGGGTCGCAGTGACCCCAGCCACGTTTAAACGATTGCCGCGTTGCCAGTATCGTTCCGAACGACTCATCAAAATTCAGGATATTAGTTTGAACCTTTCAGAATGAGAATATTATGACAAAAAATTTGTATCAAATTTTCAAAATGGCCAAAAAAAATCGGCAAGGAGGCAATGCGTAAAAAAACCATTTTTTTACTAAAAAAATCATAACTCTGGCAATTTTTAATTATATTTTCATAACATTTTAGGGTGATACTCTTGAAATACCATAGTTTATGGAAAAAAATAGCTCCATAGTGATCGTTTCAAAAAAGGTATTTATTTTGATATCTGAAGGGGATCCATTTCGGAGTGAAATAAAGTACGATAATAAAGAAAAATGAGCGATTTATTATAAAAATTGGTTTGAAAAATGTATAAATAATTATGTATATATACACAATTTATTGTTTTCCACCACAGTTGACGCAGATAAACATTCTGTGCGTGTCGCACATAGAGCGACTGCACGGGGAGCACAGCTGTTGAGTTTTGCGATCCTCATGTCGTTTACACAATCCGCAGCGGACCCTCTTGTGCGAATACTGCCGCTCTTGGGACTGTTGTAAAAGCCTTTCGGAGCCAAAAATTCCTGCGATTCCTTTTCGTTTCGTTCGAGATCGTTTTGGAGGTCTTTTATGTCGCCTCGCCTTCTCAGGTGAGGCTCGACCAGGTGGAGCGTGACTTTGTTTCAGACACTGTTTTGCAGCGAGGGCGTTGTTCTCCTCGTTGTTGCTAACGCATCGACTGTTGTATAAAATTCGAGCTTTCACCATCGCTTGGTCCAGTATTCCAAAAAAAAACCTCATTGGCCATCTCAGAGATGGCCTGGCGGTTGTGCACGTATAGCACAGCTGATCAAAGCAATCTGTTCCTCCCTTCGTTTTGTTATAATGTAGGATTACTTCCGGCTTTCAGTTTGTTATCGCAGTTGTTCGCAGATACGATAATGCAAGTAACACGATTTTTTTTTTTTTTTTTGGTGTGTGCGATAACAATGAGAGGACTGCTGAAAAGGCAAAAACTGTAGCCGGCGGTTCTGTGGAAGCAACCTTAATTTGTAACGGAATTTCATGCTTATTTTTCCGGATCGTGCCAGTGATTGTCATGTTGAAGAGAGGTTCCAGCATATGTTGTAACATAGGAACGGAAGTGAACGAGTTATCACAGGTTACGGTCCAATTCGTTCCGTGGATTGGCGTCGTAACTTTACGGAAATAATATTCCGATATTGGCTCGGTACGCACTACACTTCCGGTTTTCCCCAAAAATGGAATACCATACATCTGAAGTGAGAACATAAAAAGTGAATGTGCAATTCAATTTATAAAAAAATCATGTTTCCAATAGAAAACTCACCAAGTAAGACGTGCAAGCGTCACTGAACGTGATTATTTTTTTGTATATTTTTTTTATCTCCAGAATTTCGGAGTAAACACACGTGTCGACTTGATAAAAAAAAATTTAGCGATTCACATAGTTTATATATATTATATTATACTTACATAACGTGAAGTAATCCCACGCAGAAAAAAAAATCACTTTTCACGAAATAATTACGTGGTGGTCAGACGGAGGGTCAAATTGACCCCAGCTCGCGTACGGTCTTCTAGGATCGACTGCCACGAAGGAACTGCTGTCGCGATTCGGCCGACCTTAGTCTCTTCTTACAAAGGGAACCTCAAAGCACCGTTAGAGGGGAGGCCAGTCCCCTCGGGCGCCAATAACTTATAGTAATTCCAGCTTCAAGTTGCGCTTGGGGTCATTTTGACCCCGGTTAACCGCGAAGGGTTAATGGGTGGATAACATAACCTCCCATCGACTTCAAATATACTGGATGCATCGATGGGTGACGATACAGTAAGTGATATAGAGG
Organism: Cylloceria caligata; assembly: GCA_963942595.1. NCBI lineage: Eukaryota > Metazoa > Arthropoda > Insecta > Hymenoptera > Ichneumonidae > Cylloceria > Cylloceria caligata. The sequence continues at coordinate 65,349,320 of OZ012704.1, read as the reverse complement.
ATTTAAATGCCACTGATTCAGGAGTAGCGTCTACAAGTGAAAATACACGTGTTACGAGAGGTCAACGGAATGAACCTGATACAGTGGAGCCATCAACATCTGGAAATAGACCACCCGTGCCTACACAAAATTTCAAACATTTCGAACTGCTCATGATGAATTTGATAAACAATTTTTCAACAATCCGCAAGGTACAGTGTGTACCGTATGTTTACCCGCATGTTTGCTTGGAGCTTTATGTTTTTTATAAATCTCCCCAGTTGCGATGATTTGATACAGGCTTTTATCTCGTCGTACATGTTACCTCTAAGAATGACTGGCAGTGTTTGACGAAAATCTCCAGCAAGGATAACTAACAATCCACTCATAATGTTGTTATTTTCGCGAATATCTTGCAGTGATCGATTTAAAGCTTCCAACCCATGTTTATGCATCATTGCTACTTCATCCCATAAAATCGCCTTACATTCTTTTAATACCTCCGCTTTTCCAGTTTCTTTCTTAATTCCGCATACTGGCGTCTCGTTGTGTATGAGGTCAATTGGAAGCGATAGTGTAGCATGAGCTGTCCGACCGCCAGCCATCAGGGTAGAAGCGATGCCTGAAGAGGCCATTGCGAGTGCAATTTTCTTTTCTCCTCTGATTCTAGCAAGTATTAAGTTGAAAGGAAAGTTTTGCCAGTTCCGCCAGGTGCATCTATGAAAATTATGCCACCTTTTTTGTCAACCAAACGCTGAAAGATTTCATTATAAATTTCTCGTTGCTCTGCATTCATAAGTGGTTCATTTATTTTGACGTATCTGTTCATTTTGTCAGTGTCATATGAAAGCTCACGCAACATCACTCTATTCAAACTGTCTGTTGTTTTACGCGATGGGCTTGGAATTCCAAATAATGATAAAAGTTTTCTTGACATATCAATAACTTTGTCTTCGATCATTATCAGTGCTTCGTTGTAGATTTCATATGTGAACTCTAAGTTCAGATTGGGATTTTCTCGTTGCAGACGTCGCAGAATATCTTCAGACATGCAGTCCTTGTATTTTTCCCACAGAGCTTTTAGATTGGACACCTCGCAGCATGAGAGTCAGATAGCAAAAAGAGTTCGAATGTTTTAAGGTGAATCTGATTCTTTCGCTTCGTTCAATGACTCATCCCACTGGTTGTCATTCTCTAAGAGCCCCATAGCCAAGCATGCAGCGTGATATGTCTCACATAAATCTCCATTTACGGCCCGTAAATCATAAAAACTTGTAGGTCCCTTAATCTTATGAAGAAGCATTCGTATGTAGTAACATTCTAAGTTCCTCAAATGGACTGTATAGACGCGACCAAGTGCGTCACCAGAACGGACGCCGCCATGTCCTTTTACAATTGAGCCTTGTTTGCGACGATTGAAGACTTTCTGCGATTTGTCCCACGTAAAATATTTCGGCACTTCAAAATATAGCAATGTCTTTGCAAAGTCGTCTCTTTTGCACAGTTCAAAGAATTCTGTTAAAGTAGTTTTTGGTGGATTTGCTAGGCGGTCTTCTAGATTGTTTTCATTAAAGTAAATTCTCTGGCCATTCTCCAAATGTACATCAAGGTGCATCACGGTTGCGTAGTGTTCGTGAATTGCAAATCCAAAAATACGCCACGCAGCTTCATTACTATTTATATACCGGCCTGCTTGATATTCAGCAATTTCATCCACACCATTGTTACACGATTGAGCGGCAAATACACCTTGATCAGAGCCCTTGTGTACATATTTGAGAATGTACTTGATCGATTTCACTGAGTTGCAACACTCAACGTTAATATGGGCATCAAACATATTCAAAAGTAATGGACTGTAGGGGACAATCCATCTATTGTCAAGCTCAACTTCTTCAGTTTCACGCCCTGACCTTAATTTAACGTATGCTGTAAATCCACCATCTTCAGGCTTACGGCGACGATAGAGCGGATAACCATCAGTCGCTGTTTGCGTTTCGCTTATCAGTGGTCGCGGAAACATCTTTGTGCACTTTCCATCCTTCATGCATGGTGACTTTGAATTCAACGAACCGCATGGACCGTGCACCATGTTTTTCATAACGACATCGTATAGGTTTTTATCGGTAAGTGGGTTGGGGATTTCAGCTGAGATAAGTTGATCGATTTGATTTGGATTTAATTCTTTCAATAATCATATTAAAATATGAGCGTGTGGCAGACCTCTCTTTTGCCATTCAATTGAGTAAAGCCAGTACTTGACGGTTCCGAAGACTTCACCTTTAATAAGTGTATCTACAAATTTAATTACCTTTTGTCGGAAAATTCTTGCAACCAAATCGTGACGGTCCGTTTTTAATTGGCCGTTAATTAAATTTTCCTGCATTTCCTGGCAATTCGGATTGAATGTGTAAGTAATGAAAAGAGATGGCTTACCTCCATGTCGAACGTATGTAATTGCGTCTTGGGCATATTCGTGCATATTTCCTGGTCCCCCAGTGTATGTTGAAGGAAGTATCACCAGCTTTCCGTGATTTGTAGCAACTCCATCATTTGCTACTGCATCCTTTAAGTGAATATACTCATCGACACGAAGTTTCTTTTGGTTGAGGCGAATGTAGAGTAGCCGTTCATGTTCCATTTTCGCATACATATCCACCAGATACTGATGAAGTAGTTGCCGGTGGAGTAGAAGATGATTTATCTGATTTTGCCTCACCATTAAACGGTAAGAGTAGTAAGACATGGCTGATATAGTTTTGCTGACAGTATTATTTGTTCCGGGAATAACTTGGCTAATGTTTATTGCATAACCGTCTTCTCCTCTTGGAAACATAAGCGGATATTGCAGTGCATCATAAGATATGTGCGTTTCGCTGATTCTCTTAAGCTCATTGCTTCTCATTTTCAAGACAATATCTCTGTTTTCGAAGTCATTTCCAGCAATGATAATGGCAACTTCATTAACTGTTGGTTCATTGAAAACTCTGGCATGTCCTGCGTGTGGTTTTTTATCAGCTTTGATCACTATTTTCATGTCATCTTGTATATTTTCGTCTAATGCAGTTTTGAATGTCCTCACGTAGTGATTGTGTTCATGTAACATCTTCTGAAGTGATATGATTAATTTTTTATCGATCCCAGGTATAATGGAGCAACGACGCTTCTGCTTCTTCATCACCCAAAAAGTAAATCTGTAGGAATTTCGCATCTTTGTGAGGCAGCGGAAGAAGTGAACCGCCCTTGTGATACACTTGGCCTTGTATGGAAAAAGTTGGCATGAACCCTTTGTTTTTATTCATTGGCACGGATGTACCAAAACAAGTCATTTGAAAGCTTGAATTGTATTTCCGTATAAGATTGAGAAACTCCTTTGATTTTTGATGATCACCATTCATCAGACTGTTTAATGGCTCTGGTAACTTGTCGTAGTCGGGTAACTTGACTTTTCCGTTGGAACAACATAAACCCGGTGTTTCTCCTTACATTTGAGTGCTCCACAGAAATTACACTTATTGTTTATCTCCACGATCTCGTGTATTATGTTTCTTGTCTTGTTTCAACAATGATTTTAAATTTTCATTCTTTTTCAGACTGTTAGAAATGGTCAATTATTCAATTCAATTATCTACAAGAAAGGTTATTACCATTTTTGGCCTAAAGTGCACGGTAACGGAGATATTGGCCGATACGGTTTTCCTCAAAATGGCGGTACTTGCGCTCCCTTAATTTGTAAGGATTTTGTTCATTTACATTCAGTACGTGATACTGAACCTAATTAAAAAAAAATAACTCTTGTAATTCAGTGCGCCACAATATTACCTATTGATTGTACTCGTACTATCCGAATGCTTGTCGCAACTACTGCCGACGTTAATTGCATCACCCAACAGCTCGTGGGGACGACAGCACTGTGATTGGTTACAGGATTCAAGTCACTGGTTTTCTGTACCATTTTTCGCTAACCAATAGAAAATAGTTGGGAATACTATTTCGATTTGGTTTCTGTAACTAAAACGCGACACGGCATATGCTGGAAATGGTTATGGCAACTACTTTTTACTGTGTATGACTTATATTTCACAGTTATTAATCTCCTCGGGGATACACGGAATCTCGTAAATACATGAACCTGAACTCATCCTCCAGGCCATAGAACCTTTGTGTCTAAAGCTGTCAAGATGTTATTTACCGCTTTAACAAACATCAGTGACAATTACAATGAAGTAATAATTTTTATTTAATAACCTGTCACGCACTACTCAGAAGCATTTGTCTTAGTGATATAGTGTTCTCGATATTCGTAAATTTGTGATATTATTTCCACAATTTTTTCCATCATTGTCGAGTACAAATAGCGCAATAGCACATTAACCACTATTTAAAACTCATGTAGTCAAAAGCGGATAGCAATAGCAGCGTTCATGCTTCGATACTTTTCTTTATTTCGATATCTCAAAAACCGTCAATAAGCACTTTCTTTATCATCCTTCGACTTCATGTGTTGATAAATATCTATTTACTAAGATGGAGGTGAGTAATACGTATCCTTGAGTTAAAATCATCGGATATTTGTGAAAGATACGAACAATAGAAGCGAAATCTATCCGTTCGTTCGCTAGTGTGTCGATACTAACCACGCACGCCGCGCACCGTTACGCCCATCTGCTACTGTCCCCACCACAGTCTACAGTCTACTACCTTAGGCCGTGTCTTGAAGCATCGGAGACAACGAAAATGCACTAATTCACGTGAAATCGAGAAAACGCATAACTCCAGTCTTTACCTTGCGAGCAATTGGGACTTAATTAAATATATAAGGCAAGGCAAAGCTCGCAAGGAGAACAGGGTATCGGGAAGAAAAAGAAGCTAACCACAACGTACAGAGCCCCCGCTTCGTAAGGAAGAAACACTGTAAGTGGGATCGGCCCAGTGAGGCACGGTTACCGTAAGTTGACCGCGACTGCCGAAAACTTGACCCCACCCACGCTTGGCCTGCAGCTACCACCGGCTACTACCACTAACGCGAGCAGTCACCAACTCGGGAAGGATCTAGCGTAGCAGCAGTAAACCACGAATACCGAACACAGCGATCGCGTGCCACCGTACGCTTTACACCTGATCTACGGGCACCCGTAGTGAACACCTGCAACTCTCTGACAAACAAGCTTAGATGTGCCAAGTAAAAAAGAGACAACCTAGGAAAAACGAGAGGTACGATTGAAAACAACAAAAATACGGTACAATGTATAGCAAATTCTACCAGAAACACACTGTCATCGTGAGAACAAGCAACACCAAACAAGAAATTCTCTGGTGTGGAGACGCCAGAAAATCGAGAGCACGAAGTTCTTCGGCCGACCAGAAATGCGCAAACATCACGTGAGTCATAACCCATGCAAATCGAGAAAAAGCACGTTTGAGCACACGCACAAACTCTCTGGGTGATACTGCATACACATTTCCCGGGTGCGGACGATGAGAAATAACAGCTTATTCTGAAGCTCTTTCGTATAAAGAAAAAAAGTCTAAAAAAAACTATTGAAACAACCCTCTTGAAAAAAACACCGGTAAACATGCCATTCCAACATGGAATCAAATGAAGAGATCATCAAACCACGTGACCCTGGCTTGAAAAAATATTTTAATAAACAAAAATGAAATAAAAATTAATAAAATTCTTGCGAAGGAAACGCGAACGTATGGAAATATATGCCACAACGCCAAGACAAATCGAGTTTACTAATCTAAATGGGGTAATAATTACCAAATCTTTCTCTCCTTGTAGTAAAATTCATTTTGGCGATTCTTCTCTCTCCTACCTTTATACGGATGATTCAGGTGGAGAGCACGTTGAATGCTCAATTATGAGGATCTCAATTTCAAACTCAAATAATTCGAAGTAAAAATATTAACAAGCAAGTTCGAAATATCCGAACCGCGTTTATCTGTACCGCTCGCTATCAATATTTGCCGAAATTGTAACGGCAATGTAACTTCGAGTAACAATTGACATTGCCGAGAGGTTACATGTCGATTATATATATGTAGTTGATTCCCACGCAGTAATTTTACATATTATGCAATATGTTGTATGTAACAATTACGTTTTAGTTGCAACAATGTAACAATATTCTACCGCTGAATAGAAAATAACAACTTACGTGCAAGTTACATGAAACATTCATATAAAATTTGTTGTTACTTTTGAATACACTGCTGCGACATCACTGTGATTCTTGGTTACGATATTATCTCCTTTCCGGTATCCAAGGGTTATGAAATCGCTACCACCAAAGGATGGTCAAAAAAAGTAGCTGTTTCCACTAAAAGTAGAGCAGGCTAGTGGTAACGCAGGCCGCGCCGCTTTCAATCTTACACTGAGGTGACAAATCGCATCGATCTTTGTTGGATTTGGGTAGAATCAAATAAAAGATTTGTGCACGAAACCAGGCTCAGCCATATAAGTTCCAACAGTCACGTAGTCACGTAGTTCGATGGATGGTTAGTTTTACTTGATCCAAGCGAGTTCCAACCGTCAAATAGAAGAGTTCAGAATTAATTTGACGGCTGGTTTCATCGTAATTCAATTGTTATATGTCATTTTGACGTTACAGTTATGTATCGATATTAGTGTAAACTTAACATGCCTGTAGCATTGGTAATGTAACTTTAATGTTATACACAGGTAATGTAAATGGTACAAGTAATTTTAGCATTACAGTTATATAACCAATTCATTACGTTTACATGTTACAAATCGAAATGGTTGATTTGTACATAAAACCAACCATACCGATTTTGTTGGTAGAAACTTTTATGAGGCAGCGAGGAAACATGCTAGATGTAAATGTAACCAAATGGTTATATAACTGTAATGCTAAAATTACTTGTAACATTTACATTACCTGTGTATATCATTATAGTAACACTACCGATGTTACAAGCATGTTACGTAAAAATTACACTAATATCGATACATAACTGTAACGTCAAAATGTCATAAACAATTAAATTACTTGCGTATAATAAATTACACATTACCTGTTATTTCTGTGTTGATTATCCACCACGAGTCACAAAAATAACATTGTTACATGAGATGTAACGACCATGTAATATTGCCGTAACAAAATGTATTTACTGGTTAATTTACCTGTACGAATCGGCTCTGCAGCACGCAGAATATGCGATGAATTGCGAAGTAAAAGAGACCTGCTATAGTACGGAACCCGCGCCAAGAAGCTCCATTTGCACAACAGTAATGTCAACAATAGACTTCGAGGAAATCGCGAGGGTGGGTAACAACGTCAGGCGGAAGTGGAGCGAGATAAGCACGAGCAGCAGCAGACGACTGGAAGGAGTTTGTTGCAGCATGAACCATAAGAATAAGGGGCACATTGGAGAAACTAGAGAGACAGAGCAAGAGTAGTAAACTTTTCGTTGTGGCTTTTTCCACGAGTACTAGGACAGCCGCACACCCACCCCCATTTTGTACTGTGTTGCACTACGCTACCACTATATACACAACGATCCTCCGTTCCACTTTCCAATTAGAGCTTATACTCTCGCTCTCTGGGCTTTCCTCGCTTCCACAAGCTTCACCACTAGCAGCGCTTTCACGCAGCATCGCTACTCGTACTATGTATGCTCCACGGAGCCCGGGATTGCGGAGGGCTGGTGACCAATGCAGATGTGAACCATTCGCTCATTTTCTTTCGCTACGCTTTCTACTTCGAACCGGAGTGCCACGTCCTTTCAGTTCTATCATTTTTCTTCACTGAACAAACAAGAGGACCGAACGTTGGTGTCTTCTCTTCGTAGGACGCAAGATGGAAAATGCATTCTCTCGTGGAAGAGACTCAAATGGAAAATTGGAAAAAGTAATGTAGTAATACCGCAAGGTATCCTAGAATTTTGTGGTCTTGCCACGCGGAATATAGAAACTACACGCTGATTACATCTTGCATTAACCACGGCTTGCTTTGCTCGAGAATCGTGTCCGTCAGTACTTTTTATTTTGGAATAATTATTTTGTAATAAAATGACGAATCGGAACACTCTACAGGATTATTCTTCAATGAATACAAAACAATTTTTTGAGTTCTGTAGATGGTGCTTGAGTTAAAGAAAAAAATATCGTCGTGGACCGCCTTTTTATAACCTGAAAAATTATCTTATTTATGATTTAAAATATGTTACGTGTTCGCGAGGGAAAATGTGGCAAAGCCCTTTTACCTACACGTGACTAAAATCATTCCAAAACATTATCGGCTTGCGCCAATGACGAACAGTAATACGTCACCGAGAAAGTGGCGGCACTATTTCGTATTATTGCGATCGGGTTTAACAATTCTGTGTCTCTAAGAAACATTCATAATGTTTTAGTCCACTTTTTCTTGTTTAAGTCCGAATATAGTCAGCTCTGCTGCAGCAGACTGCGCGAAGAGTAAATGGGCGATGAAAATGCGCTTTGTGCGGCGGTTGCCTACGTTTTTTTGAATATGCGAAGAAAATTTTTAATATCAGTTTTTTTCGTAAAAATTATACGGCGAAGGGCACAAATTTATTATATACACATTTTTTTTATTATCTTATCTCATTTTGACCTGTCCCATATCTCCTCGACAAAAGGATTTTTTTTCAAATTGCTGAGAATTCTTTGATAATAAGAATAATATGTTGCAGCTAGTTCCATACTGAAGGTAATATTATGCTTTTCGAGTTCTTAAAGAGCCATGGTCATCTGATAATATTAAAATCCGATAGAGTGGCTTTCAATCACGAAAAAGGTTTCATCTCTACTGATTTAACCATATTAAAAATTCTAATTCTTCAGCAAGTACCATAAAAAATTCTATTATTATTTATACAAAATTACTTTAAATAAACAAATAAATTATGTCTCATGATTCCACATTAATCATGCTCACATATTCAACTTAAATGAAAGAACATAAAATGAATATATTGTCTTTTCTAAATACTTCACAAGTAAAAGATTATTAAAGTCTGGAAAATATCGTAATATTCGACGCAGAAAACGTGTATGCAATAATGTGTAAAATAACGATAAATAAATAAACATACTGCTGAATCAAAAACGATTCGAGAACATTAGATCGAATGAATTTATAATTGTTTACATAAAAATTTATATATTTTCACGTGTTAAATAATAAGATGAAAAGAAGATAGAAAGTAGACATTTGCACATTGCTTCCTCAATCTTTTAGTTCGTTGCCCACACAGTCACCATTATCGTCCATATCGACCATTTCGAAAGTCCGTTCATGAATATTGTGTTCCACGCATAGGACACTTTGTGGACGGCGGACCAAAATAATTATGAGAAAGCAATAATTCATAATCCCATAAAATGTTAACCACTTTACTGAATTTGACAAAATTAAGTACTAAATACATCTGAATATTTGTTTGAGAAGTCCTTGGATGTAGTTGGAACGACCTGTGAATATATCGGAACTTATGAAGCTTCACTCAAGACAGGGTGAAAATAAACCAGACTCGTAGATGATATTTTGAGAAAGCGGTTTATTACACCTTCCGCATGTCAGTTACGAAAATTAGTTTAATTTAGAAAATATAAAGAATATAAAAATAAATACACAATAAATTGTGTTGAATTTTGTGAGATTGAGAGACCAGCTTGCATAATGATATCTTTGAAGCCAAATAACAAATATGAAAATAAAGTACAAAGAATTGAAATTGAATTCTGGAGTTTTTTGGAAAATATGAGAAGCACACAATTACATTAATTGAGTGCTGGCATTGTAACGTGATTGTGTAGAACATAATTGTATTAATTGTGTGCTGTGTCTAATAAGTGGTGTGTACGCAGTGCAGCCAGCGCTGCGGAGCATGCCACGCAATGAGATAGATGAGTGCGTAGACAAATTCAATGCCGGTCTGCAAATACTTAATGAAATAGTGAATTGAAATTTACAGAGTGTGAGTGCTAGGTCATGCAAATCTGACCACTGAGTTTAATTTTATTGTGACAGGCTGTGAAGCAGTCTACGCCGCAGAGCATAGTAATGCTCGCTTGAGGATGCACAAAATGATCTGACTGAATTCACAATACTTTCCCAGCAAGTTTGATTGGAGGAAAGTACAGTGAATTGGTAAAACATACGCAATTATATTAATCGAGTATGCTACAGGTTGAGTGAAAACGTGGTGCAGCCCATGCTACAGAGCACGCAACAGGGTGAGACCTTTTATGTTGATGCACCGATATATGAATCTCCTCACCATCAGTGAATTATGTTAAATTATGTCGGTGTACGCTTACCTTAATTTGGGTCCTGGTGAGCAAGAAGGAGTTGAGAAGATCTAGTTGAGAGATGTGAAAATTGGCCGAGCCTTGCAATTGCGTGCGCTGTTCGATGCGGGTTTTCTACCTAAGTGCCAAAATATCCAACATGGCTGCGGGATACGAAAGCGTCGTTGGGCGTTGAAGTCAATTGAGAGAGATAGCCGGTGAGCGAAGCCGAAGTCAAGCGAGAGAGACATCCTCTCGCTCAAAGCGGCATGCCTACGAGGCACAGCCCGCGAAGCCCTGCCTCGGCTATCTCCGGCCCAACCGAACGCAGCGTGCTACAGCACAGCAACAGGTCGACGCACGGCGAATATCGATCGCCGTGCGCCAGCCGATTATCCAACAATATTATTTTGCAAAAGTTAGCACAATATCGTAAATTGTTCCATTTATTCAAAATCCAATAAAATCTGAGCCTCTTTACCAATTTCAGCCATATTCAATACCAAACAACCTAGAACATGTCTGCAATTATGAAGAACTGATTGGCACAATAGCTGAAGCTTTGTGGGATGTGGAACGACCACATCCTATTTTGAAAAAAATTCAAAACGATGTAAAATCTTAATGTGAGCATAAATTTTGTCAAAAATTATGACAATCAAAGTGGGATTTCTTTACTTACCAGGTATACAAGTATGAAATCCGCATTTCAGATAACAGATTGCGCACTAATACAGTTTGTGAGTTAAAGATTTAACACTGCGCCATTTTGTTGTGTCAGTAACAAGTATCAGATGCGCACGAGTGATAAATTGGAAAAGTGTGTGCATATTGTTGTGTTGTTGTGTTCAATATGTCAAAATTTATACCAAACAAAGAGCATTCGCGGACAGCATTAATTTTTTTATTTCATTTGAAGAAAACTGCTGCTGAATCATACCGGTTACTTCGAGAAGCTTATGGTGAATATGCTCCATCGCAAGATACGTGTGAACGATGGTTTCGGCGTTTCAAAAGTGGTGAGTTCGATATTGCAGACAAGGAACGTGAAAAGCCGCTAAAAAATACGAAGATATGGAATTGCAAGCATTGTTGGACGAAGATGATTTGCAAACACAAAAACAACTCGCCGAGCAATTGGCCGTTAGTCAACAAGCTCTTTCCAATCGGCTATGAGAGATGGGAAAGATTCAGAATACCGTTAGATGGGTACCACATGAGTTGAACGACAGGCAAATGGAAAAGCGCAAAAGCACATGTGACATTTTGCTCGCTCGGTACAAAAGGAAGTCGTTTTTGCATCGTATATTTACAGGGGATGAGAAGTGGATTTATTTTGACAATTCCAAGCGTAAAAAATGATGTGTAGACCCAGGCGCATCATCCACATCGACCGCAAGACCGAATCGCTTTGGCAGAAAGACGATGCTCTGTGTTTGGTAGGACCAGAGGGGCGTGGTCTATTATGAACTGCTAAAACTTGGGGGAATGGTTAATACTGAATGTTACCAACAACAATTGACAACAAAGTCATTTTTCTTCATGACAATGCTCCATCACATACCTAAAAACCGGTTCGCGACACGTTGGAAGCACTCAGCTGGGAAATTCTACCCCATGCGGCTTACTCACCAGACTTGGCTCCTTCCGATTACCACTTGTTTGCATCGATGGGTCACGCACTTGCTGAGCAGCGCTTTGGTTCGTACGAAGATGTGAAAAAATGGCTCGATGAATGGTTCGCAGCAAAAGGGGAAGATTTTTACTGGCGTGGTATTCACAAATTGCCCAAAAGATGGGAAACATGTATAACAAGCGATGGAGCATACTTTGAATAAAGCACTTTTTATCATTCTTCCGAATTTAACATGTTTTTTTATAAAAAAAAATCTGCATTTCATACTTGTATACCTGGTATGTACCGACTTTCAGACCGATTGTTCTAACAGTTTTTGACTTATGAATGACTGAATTTTTTAAGCTACACACACACGTGCGCGGATATTTTTTTAACCACTTTTCTCGATGTTTTGCACCCTTTTGGGTATTTTCGCATTCGAATATCGAAAAAAATGTGTCATGAAAACTAAGCTTCCTCTATGAGGAAGCATAAAAGTACAGTATCGTTCCGTTTGGCGGCAAGTGATATTATTTGGAAATATAAATAAATATAAAACACTCGTCAGTGTAACGAGCCAAGTACATATGCACCCGGGACCCACCAAGAATCTCTACCGGAACACGTGTAGAACGGGCAGGCGCGCTACTCTAACACCGTAACGCTTCGTAAAATTTGCCTTCTCCGTTGCTTTTTTTGCTTACGATTTCCCATTAAAATGGAATAGGAATCAATGGAAATAAACAGATAACCATTGATAAAAGAAGTGTTTGCTATGAAAAATGTTTGTGTAGGAAAGCTCCAAAATGGGTATATAGTGCTACGCCCTTCCTGAACAAAGATTCAGCCAGTTTGTTGTTTATATAAAATGCAGTATAGCGATTACGTTCGTTTAGACAAATTTTCATCACCTTCACCGGACCAACTCAGCTTTTTCGTGCTCACAAGGACTCAAAATCAGTTACGAGTACACTGCTATAATTTATAATAATTCAATGACGGTGAGGAGTGAAAAACACATCGGTGCATCCTCATAAAGGTCTCACACTTTGCCGTGCTCTGTAGAGTTGATTGCATCACGGCGTGTCACACTAAAATTCCAGCACTCAAGCAATACATTTGCAAGTGCTCTCATTCAGTCTCTGTAAAATCACTTGTATAAATCTTATGAGAATTTCATTGGAAATAAGAGACATATTTAACGCTCACACTTCTCATTCCGTGGCGTGCTCTGCAGCGCTGGCTGCACCACGTACACTACTCATTAACAGACAGCGCACAATTAATACAATGTGTGCTGGTCACTCAAACCGGAATTCAATTCAGTTTATTTTTTTGTATTTTATTTTTATATCTTTATTAATTTTCTATTTTGGATATATTTTGTAGTGTAAGAGCGGATGGTGCAATAAACCACTTTCTCAATAAACCATCTTTCTGTCTGGTTTTATTTTTCCCTGTTGTGAAGTGAAGCCTCATAATTTTCAATATATTCGCAGGTCGTTCCAACTACATCAGGAGGAATTCTCAACAATCGCAGAATAAAATAGTTGTAAAGCGCAAAATGTCAAATGTTATGAATGGAAATTGTTTACGACCATAAGCCATCAGGTACAATGGCGACCCTGAGGGTTCGCAGCGCACACGACGACCCTTTTGCGATTTCATGACATAGTATTGCAAGAATTTGATCACCCTTTATAAAGATACAATCAATATTGCTACCTACTCGCGCAGAAAAAAATAGTCCGGGATGGAGCCCAGGTTGGAGTCCGGGCGGTGGAGGAGAGAGTCCACGATGTACAATGGGATTTGATCTGATCCCATTGTCCACCCTGGACTTCATCCTGGACTCCCGTGAAATTCATTCCGGACCCAATCCTAGATTCCCGAGACCGCATACCGGACTTGATCCCGGACGGATCTGGGATGTCATCCCATATGGCGGATGGGATGACCACAGGCACAATATTATGTACGAAAAAAAGGCTTACGTTGACGTCCGACGTGTAAAATGGCTGACAAAAAAGCGCGGAGAGAGCGATTGAACGATTGTACTTATATTTCGTTTTTCCTAAGGTTTGTTAATAGATAACGCAAAATGTCCTTTATACATCATCTCATGTTATCAAATTCTGATAATTTAATTTTTCATTCGAATGTATTATTTGCTGCCACTTATATAACAATTACGTTGTATCATTGCCCATCATTGGTGACACTTATAGTTAAATAAATAGATCAAGTTCAAATTGGGTCAGATTTTCGCTACTGGCACAAAGCAATTTTGCACCACTTTTTTGATGATTTGGTGCGGGAGGAAACGATACGCCCTCTCGATCGTGTCTTTGTTGCATTCTATTCTACTACTGGCGCAAAAACAATGTACGCTATAACAAAAATGATAATTCTTGAACATAAAAAAAAAGAAGCGTGGTGACGCGTGGGACTACATCTAAATCTATTTACTTAGAAGTAGTACCATGTGTCACCGTCAGAGAGCAGGACTATTGGCTAGATGCATGCCGATTTCAGAACTTTGGTAGATTAGAAGATCACTTATAGCTTCATGCCAGTAATATTATAAATGTGATGAGAAAGTTATGAGGTGCCAACACGTCATTTGCGGTTGTTTTATTTTTATTTTTGGGTCCGAAATTCGAAAATATACGGACCGCAAATTTGTGACTGCCACAATGTGGACCTGATAATTAGAATAACTATCTCGATCCTGTTTAATGTACGTTCTCTCTCTCTCTCTCTCTCTCTCTCTCTCTCTCTCTCTCTCTCTCTCTCTCTCTCTCTCTCTCTTTCTCTCGTTTTTACTGCACTACTTATCTAGCCGCGTCAATACCCCAGCTAAATTATTTCACGGTAAGTACTTTCTAATCGTCGGAATCTGATCCGTTCATCATGCTGATGTTTCACTAGGAAAAAAACAACTGGCATCTCATATTCTTTTCATTTCTTTAGCAAATGATAGAAGATAAATAGATATATGTTAGATTGTACGAGCATAACGCTAAAATAGTTTGAATATCAAGTGAATTTGGCGTGCTCCTGCCCTTTTCATTGCTTTTCTCTCATTTTCAGTCGGAATATCAACCCCGGTCAACGCTTCCTTGGTCGAAAAAATCCATCGAACATCATCTCGTATACATTGCGGTTAGATATATGACATATAGCTTTATATCTCCACCAGAACTATATAGGAAATCCCCTTGCCCCTTCACTTCGAAACTAAATTTCCCCTGCGGCATTTTTTCCTCTCACGACGCGGATCGAAATTCTTTATTTTCCCGTTACGGTGGAAGGGACGTTTTTAGTGCGCTCTACTCGACTCTTTTTCAGCTATTTTTCCCTTCAACTCCACCTGGATGCATCTACGGTATACCATCTGATATTCGCCAACGTAGACCATAACGGGAGAGGGGTTTCTCGAGATTAGATCGAGAACTCATCTGCCTCAAGCTCCAAAGCTATAGTTCTGGCTCGACAAGTGTGTCACAAGACCGACGGTGCCAAAGTAAAAAAACAAGGGTGGTGGGTGGTATTGCACAGCCGTCGACCAGTCACCACCCTTGTTTTTTACTCAACGGAAACGCCTACTCACACTGCCCGTACCTAGCATGCTACGAGAAAACTCTCTGACTCTATCTCAGACTTTCTATATACACCGAAAAGAACGACCTGAATGTCTCATTACAGGATGAAAGTACTTGAAAAACAAAATCTATTGCATTTTATTTTGACCCAATACTGCCTTACTTTCTTATTTGGGACCATTGGGGATTATAATATAATGTTTCATTCGATTGTTCTTTTACACTAAGCATTTTCCTTTAAAGGTTCAAAATTATTTTTCGTCATCTTTTTGGTCTTAAAGTATTCCTGTATGAAACTTGTTTTGTCAGTTGTAATTGTCAAAAAAGTAGATTAATTTTGTAAAATTCATCATTCAAGATGTGAAGACAGTTTTGTACGCAAAATCATCGCATTTGCATCTTGGGTTTACAGGAATATTGAACCGCAACAGAACACCGATTACTTTGTTTCTTGTTGCCACGCGATCTTATATCAATACCGCCTTAAATTCACGCAACGTTATATCAGTGACACCTTCTATTTACGCCACCTTACATCCACTTGTCCTTATGTTGACGTCGCTTTAAATCCGAACCAGTTCATATCCACGCTAGGATATTTCGACGCTACCATATGTTCACGCCACCTTAAACCAATATCACCTTATATTGATGTTATCTCGTATCCACGCCACCTTATAACAACGTGACCTATATCCACGCCACCTTCAAGCTTAAATCCATGCCACTTGATGTCCCCGCCGCCATAAATCCATGCAAATTCATAGCATCGTTACCTTATATCGATGCCATCTTAAACTTATGTCAATTTAAGGTGGTATTTAAGGCGCTATGGACGATGCGGATAGACACATAGTTGCTTTTTTATCGTATTAATGGTCGATGAGTACTGTAAGTGTAAAATGTATTTAATGTAGGGAAGAGACAATGGGACTCTACCAGGTATACAAGTATGAGATGCCGATTTCATACAACAGATGGCGCACGAATGCAGTTTGCGCTATAAAGATTTGACACTGCGCCATTTTGTTGTGTCATCAACAAGTATCAGACGCGCATGAGTTATAATTTGAAAAAGTGTGTACATAGTGTTGTGTTGTTGTGTTCAATATATCGAAATTTATACCGAACAAAGAGCATTCACGGACAGCATTAATTTTTTGTTTTCATTTGAAGAAAACTGCTGCTGAATCATACCGATTACTTCGAGAAGCTTATGGTGAATATGCTCCATCGCAAGATACGTGTGAACGGTGGTTTCGGTGTTTCAAAAGTGGTGACTTCGATGTTGTAGGCAAGGAACGTGGAAAGCCGCCAAAAAAATACGAAGATGTGGAATTGCAAGCATTGTTGGACGAAGATGATTCGCAAACACAAAAACAACTCGCCGAGCAATTGGCTGTTAGTCAACAAGCTGTTTCCAATCGGCTACGAGAGATGGGAAAGATTCAGAAAACCGGTAGATGTACCACATGAGTTGAACGATAGGCAAATGGAAAAGCGCAAAAACACATGTGACATTTTGCTCGCTCGGTACTAAAGGAAGTCGTTTTTTGCATCGTATAGTTACAGGGGATGAAAAGTGGATTTATTTTGAGAATCCCAAGTGTAAAAAATCATGGGTAGACCCAGGCGCACCATCCACATCGACCGCAAGACCGAATCGCTTTGGCAGAGAGACGATGCTCTGTGTTTGGTGGGACCAGAGGGGCGTGGTCTATTATGAGCTATTAAAACCTGGGGAAACGGTTAATACTAAACGTTACCAACAAAAATTGACCGATTTCAACCGTTCGCTGCTTGAAAAAAGCCCAGAATACCGAAAGAGGCAACACAAAGTCATTTTTCTTCATGACAATGCTCCATCACATACGGCAAAACCGGTTCGCGACACGTTGGAAGAACTCAGTTGGGAAGTTCTACCCCATGCGGCTTACGAACCAGACTTGGTTCCTTCCGATTACCACTTGTTTGCATCGATGGGTTACGCACTTGCTGAGCAGCGCTTTGGTTCGTACGAAGATGTGAAAAAATGGCTCGATGAATGGTTCGCAGCAAAAGGGGAAGATCTTTACAGGTGTGGTATTCAAAAATTGCCTGACAGATGAGAAAAATGTATAACAAGCGAAGGAGCATACTTTGAATGAAGCACTTTTTATCATTCTTCCGAATTTAACATGTTTTTTTAGAAAAAAAATCCGCATTTCATACTTGTACACCTGGTATGCGAGGCAGCCAGAGTCGAGCTAGACGAAGGCACGAGGCTGACGCTGAGACGAGAAGAGTTGTATATACTTTTGAGTTGCACTTTATAATAAAGATACTATATACGCTATTAACCATACCTTATCCCGAGTATAGCGTTATTCGGTCCTGACACCAAGAGGAGATCTACCTCTTACAGTACTGTTCTTTGTTTTATTTCCCGGTCCGAAAAATGCTAATAAATGTATACCAGGTGTATGCATAAGTTTTTTCCGGTTTAACTAAGAGATGGCGCCAGTGAAAAGTACGCAGCGTATTAATTTGACACATACGTCATTTTGTTCGTCTGACATTAACCTACAAACACACACAAGTTGAGTCCGCCAAAAACTAGCGTCTTTGTTTTATCGTTCGATTTTTTTTCGACATTTTAAAAGTGGTGACTTCAATGTGAAAGACTGTGAGCGCTCTGGTAGACCACAAAAATGCGAAGACGAACAATTGCAGGAGTTATTGGATGATGACCCAACTCAAACTCAACGGTAATTAGCAGAAGTATTACATGTGTCACAAGAAACAATCAGCAGACGTTTACGAGTAATGGGGAAGATCAATAAACTCGGTAAATGGGTCCCACACGATTTGAATGAACGTCAAATAGAAAATCGCAAAGTCACTTGTGAAGTGCTGCTTCAACGCCACGAAAGGAAATCATTTTTGCATCGAATTGTGACGGGTGACGAAAAATGGATTTATTTTGAAAACCCGAAGCGGAAAAAATCGTGGCTTTCACCTGGCGAAGCCGGTCCTTCAACATCAAGGCCAAATCGCTTCGGCAAGAAGACCATGCTCTGTGTCTGTTGGGACCAGAGCGGTATTGTGTATTATGAACTCTTGAAGCCCGGCGAAACCGTTAATACACAACGCTATTGCCAACAAATTATTAATTTAAACCACGCATTAATCGAAAGACGACCGGAATGGGCCAGAAGACATGGCAAAGTGATTTTGTTACACGACAATGCGCCGTCTCACACAGCAAAAGCAGTGAAAGACACCTTGAAATCGCTTGGATGGGACATCCTTCCGCACCCGCCGTATTCGCCAGACCTGGCGCCATCTGACTATCACCTCTTCGCATCAATGGGGCACGCGCTTCCAGAGCAGCACTTTAGCAATTTCGAGGAAGTTGGAAAATGGCTCGACGAATGGTTCGCCGCAAAAGACAAGCAGTTTTTCTGGCATGGTATTCATAAGTTACCTGAAAGATGGGCGAAATGTGTAGAAGCCGATGGCCAATATTTTAAATAAAACAAAAATTAATTTCCCTTGAAAATTACGTTTTTTTTTTTACTAAAAACCGGAAAAAACTTATGCATACACCTGGTAAATAAGCACTGTTATAGATTCTCACTCAGGATCATGCGGTCTTTTCTGCATTCACCCTCTAAATTGTCATACCGAAAGAAGCAAGAGCAAGGTACCTCAAATAACAATCTAATACACACGTGACGAGAAGTACGAACAACATTTTTCCAATTTTCGATCTCGCCAGCGATGCTAGTTTTCGCGTGTTAGGGCTAGAAAACATTTTTCGCTAATATTTTTATCTTTACATTCTTATCACATGCGAAATATGTAAAGTGAGAAAGTGTTGTAATCCGATAAACTTTAATGCTCAGATTATAGTGTAAATACATGTTTTTAGTGACCTAGAGTACGAAAAATAATTTATTCTGCAGTGTCTGTCCGTCAGTACCATCCGAAAACATATCACATTTTTAAAGAGACTGCGGAATATCACCAAATTTGGCATGGATACTCTATGAACAAAACCTACTCAGATAGACGAGCTCCTGCCAGTGCCCATCTACGTCTGCGTATGACGGCATTGTACCAGAACGACTTGTTGAATCGAACACTGTGCTTGTACGGTCCTACCACGATGTGAAACTTACAACGTGATGTAACCGTGCATGCAGAGTGCAGGATTCAGCACGCCATGATGTCACAATGTCGTCAGGAACGAATATAGATGACTGCATTCTGCCGGCATTGCATGTCGTTCGTCCCGGCATGCTTTTCTTACTGAGTATTCTTGGAATAGCCTTGCATTACAATTGTAATACTTCTTCTAAAACTTCACGTTAAATAGTTTTTAAAAAATTCACTTAAAATTAGTAAAAAAATTCTTTTGTTCCGCAGACTTCTATCGTGCAAATCATTAGAACTGAGTGATTGGTCAGCAGTGTACTGATTCCATAATTTATTCACTCATATGGGATAATTTTTACAAATTATCCGACAGAGATGGGGATATCCAATAAAACGTTGCATGTAGCTCCCAAAAACTGCATAAATACACCGTGCACTCCTCACAGACACCATTCTTTTTGTTCCCCAAAAAGAAAAAGTTATGAAACATTTAAGTTAATTAATGTAAATAACGGTAAACGAAAAAGCTATTATTAATTTTATCATCAGATTTTTGACATTTGTAATTTCATTGAACTATTTAAAGTTAAACACGCGTGGCACTTGTATTATATTCGCGTCATGTGGATGATATGCTCATCATGGATGCCACTTGCAGTTAACTAAACAGTTCGAGTTCGAGTTTTAGGCTGGATTTTCACTACAATCAGAGTGAGAGGGAGAGATGCGACCTTTCTCTTGTTTCTCAATTGCAAGTTGTTCCACTTACGGGTGCAAAAGTAAACGAGCCTGTTAAAAATTTTATTCGACAAAACTGCACGTTATTGGTGCCAACGGAGTTCCCCGAATGTATAGTATACCTAAGTGAGCGATGATAGAATAAAGTCCAGCGTAGTTCGTTGAGGTTTAGTGGAGGTGACACAGGGGCGACATCGAGCTCTCTGAGTCGCTATGAATTCTGCATCGCAACTCTGCTGTTTCAATAAATAATGCACGTGGAAGGCAGATGCCGACACGCAGGGGATGCCGGACTACCCAGGCCGGTGAGCCGACAAAAGCTTTACACTCCCGGATATCTTGCTCCTCTCTATTCACGCGGTAAAACGAAAGTGTCGCTCGGCGGTGATGAGCAATCCCAAAGATGCAATTTTTCCATGATATTGTTCTCTCTCTCTCTCTCTCTCTCTCTCTCTTTCTCTTCGCGTTCGTACTACGAGGAAGAACCGTAGAGCGAAAAGGAAGTATCAGAGAAAAGAGCAGCGACGTGTGTGCCCTGGGTCATGGATAAACTTGGATTTCAATCACATGAGCTATGTGTGCGCTCCATCACTTTCCATCGGAATTCCATATCTCACTTTACCGCGTCGTATTCTTGCTTCACATAAATAACGATTCCTCGCTTTATATGGCGTATTAGTACACGAAAGGAAAAATTCTATAGTATCATCAAGCACTATGTTCATCCACCGACAATTATGTTGAAAAACTAACCTTTCTATTAGTTTGATAAAATTGTAATTTTTCGATAACATTTTTTATTGGATCTGGTAGATCTACCGACTGCAGCTAACCCCAGTATTTCATAGAATTATTAGTCATCTTCCAAAGTTATTACGTGACCATATAAATGTTATTTGTTACGACTTTTTATAAGTTTTCAGCTTTCGCATTTAAGATTGTAGAAATTTGTTAAATGCGCATACAGCCACAACTGGCAAAACGATAGATTTAGTACTCACTTATATTGTCTTTTCTCATACATTGTTGGATAATCAGCTGGCGCACGGCGATCGATATTCGCCGTGCGTCGACCTGTTGCTGTGCTCAAGCACACGTCGTTCGGTTGAGCCGAAGATAGCCGAGGCAGGGCTTCGCGAAGCCGAGGATGTGCCTCGTTGGCACGCCGCGTCGAGCGAGAGGATGTCTCTCTCGCTTGACTTCGGTTTCGCTCACCGGCTATCTCGCTCCACTGACTTCAGCGCTCAACGTTAATTTCATATCCCGCAGCCATGTTGGATATTTTGTCACTTACGTGAAAACCCGCACGGAACAGCGCACGCATTTGGAAGGCTCGGACAATTTTCATTTTTCTCAACCGGATTATCTCAACCTTCGTTTGCTCACCAGGACTCAAATTAAGGTAAGCGTACACCGTTATAATTCAACGTAATTCAATGACGGTGAGGAGGTTCATATCGGTACATCAACACTAACGGTCTCACACTTTGGCGTGCTCTGCAGCGCGGGCTGCACCACGTTTTCACTCAATTATTAGCATGCTCGATTAATGTAATTGCGTGTGTTTTACCAATTCACGGCACTTTCCCCCAATTAAACTTGCTGGGAAAGTATTGTGAATTCAGTTTAATCATTTGTGCATCCTCAAGCTCACACTTCAGTGCTCTGCAGCGTAGACAGTATCACGGTCTGTCACATAAAACTTCCAGCACTCAAGCAATATATTTGCAAGTGCTCTCACTCATTCTCTGTAAATTCTCTTACATAAATCTACTGAGTATTTGCTGGGAATGAGTGAAATATTCTACGCTCTCACACATCTCAGTCCGTGGCAGGCTCCGCAGCTCTGGCGGCACTGCGTACACCGCTCTCAATAAGTACAGCACACAATTGATATAATTGTGTGCTACTCAAGTAATTCACAAAGACTGCACACAATTAATGCAATTGTGTGCTTCTCAGATTTTCTTAAAACTCCAAAATTCATTTTCAATTTATTGTGTATTTGTTCATATTCTTTATATTTTCAAAATTAAAACTTATCTTTTGTAATTGAGCGGATGGTACAATAAAACCACTTTCTCTGTTTTCCATCTACAAGTCTGGTTTATTTCACCCTGTCTTGAGTGAAGACTCATTATTTCCAATATATTCACAGGTTCAAGATCTGTCAAACAACACCATTGGACGGATTTCTCAAACATACATACTGAAGCATTTTTATTGTGGGACTATCAAATCATATGTTATTACGAGTAAGACCGTATAACATTGAAGCTGTTTAATTAATTAAGACTTAATTTTTTGCTTCAGTATCAAAGTATTATGTTTTCATCAAATTCGCCTGGATGATCAGAATTCGATAATTATTCATGCGACCGGTAAATAGTAATCATTCAAAAAGAATCCCCTCACCTGTTCAGTTTTGTATGTATTTTTTCCGACCTAACCTTAATCGGCCCTCCCCTGCCCATTCATAACCTGCAAGTAACCTCTTTGACATGCTCACGTATTTGATCGAGCGAACTGTTAGCGATTTACCCGCCTGAATAACTTGCTGACTGAAAATTATCGCGATTTTTTTTTATTTCGCTTTAGGAACATCAGTAGCTTTCTACATTGAAACTGAGTAAAGTGGTCTGTCACTGACGGACACTCGAGGCTAAATTTCGCACTGCTGCGTGGAGATGAAAAGCGTTTCCCTCGTTGGCGAACTAAACTGCATGCACGCCGGACATAGAGTGTAGTCGGGTCTGTGGCAAAGGGAAAGAGGATTGAACGAGCAGACTGCGAGAATGAAGTAAACCGAAACAGGGCCAGTGGATTTTCAAGGACCTGCTGCTGCTGTTACTGCCGTTTCTCGCACACTGCTCCCACGCATTCGTTATCAGCAGCTTGCCCTGGTAGCCCACCTCTTCTATACCCATCCTACAGCACGAGTTTGAATGAATTTGCTCTCGTGGGTAAATGAGAAAAATAAATAAAACGCGAACGAGCGAGGATGGCAGGTGTATGTCAATGGCGCTACTGCCACCCATGAAAATAAAGTATACTCGACGATATATATCGTCGAATATACTTATATAAGTTATATACATTATATGTAACGGCAGTTCTATCTCCTCCAATAAGTTCTATCTCCCCTATATATCTTTTATAAAGGGTGGTTAAATTTTGAGGGCCGATGTTGATTTTGAATAAAACACAAATTATTTAGGAAATTATTGTCAATTCTTTTTATTATGATAATATGGTATGGTTCAATTATGTATGGAACAAAATATCGGCCAAATGGCCACCGCGACCTCGGCGGCACACCTCCATCCGATGGTCCAAATTTTCGATGACGCTTAGGCATAATTGAGGTTCTATGCCGTTAATGTGCCGAATTATTTCATCCTTTAGCTCTTGATTTGTTGCTGGCTTATCGACGTACACCTTTTCTTCTAAATAACCCCAAAGAAAGAAGTCCAACGGTGTCAAATCACGTGATCTTGGCGGCCAATTGACATCGCCACCACGTGAGATAACACGGCCATTGAATTTGTCGCGCAAAAGAGCCATTGTTTCGTTAGCTGTGTGGCAAGTGGCACCGTCCTGTTGAAACCACATATCGCCCACATCCATATCTTCCAATTCGGGCCATAAAAAGTTCGTTATCATCTCACGATAGCGAACACCATTCACAGTAACTGCCTGACCGGCCTCATTTTGGAAAAAATACGGCCCGATGATGCCGCCAGCCCATAAACCGCACCAAACAGTCACTCTTTGCGGGTGCATTGGTTTTTCGACAATCACTCTTGGATTATGATTCGCCCAAATGCGGCAATTCTGCTTATTGACGAATCCACTGAGGTGAAAATGTGCCTCATCACTGAAGATGATTTTCTTCGAAAATTGATCATCCACTGTTGCCATTTCTTGCCACCATTCTGACCATTGACGACGTTTGGAATGGTCAAGAGGCTTTAGTTCTTGAGTCAATTGCACCTTATAAGCGTGTAAATGCAAGTCTTTATGCATAATGTTCATCAACGACGAGCGTGAGAGGTGCAATTGTTGGGCACGACGACGAGTTGAGGTGGACGGCTCTTCAGCCACACTATCGCGAACAGCAGCAATATTTTCTGCAGTACGAGCTGTACGAGCATGCACTGGTGTTTTAATATCTCCTACAGACCCGGTTTGCTCAAATTTTTGCACGATTTTTCCGATTGTACGCACATTTGGACGATTAAATTGACTGAAAAAATCACGAAGTGCACGATATGCATTTTGATTTGAACGCCCATTTTCATAATAAGCCTGAATAACTTTAACGCGTTGCTCGATTGTGTATCTTTCCATGGTTCAAATTGAGTTAGTCTGAAATTGAGAAATGTCAAATGAAATGCAGAAAAAAACTTGACGTTTAGGTGTGGTTCACATTCAGCATCGGCCCTTACAATTTAACCACCCTTTATATCCACCGGATTCATCCTGAAAGGATTTACCTGAGATATATAAATATTTGACGTTATACAGTAAATATATTTTGCAGACAAAAGTTCTATATTTAGTATGTATATCGCATATTATTCTTTTCTGTGAAGGTGGATCAGGGTGACTAGAAGACCGTAGGGTCACAGGAAGGCCCGCCGAGACCGTAATGAAGCAGATGGTCCCACGAAACACGTGCGAACGTTAAATTATGCGACGTGACGCGTACGCCGCTTGCTACATCACCTATACACGCACTCACTGTTGGGTTTACACATCATAGTGGCTATACCGTATAACCATAGGATACAGGTGGGTGGTCTGTTATATGACAGTTTATGGGCTTGCAAACACGTGTCACGAATTTGTGCCCTCTAAAATGATCGAGGAATCATAACATTTCGGTCGGCGCTCGATTCCGCTAAGCTACGCATACCAAAAGGTTATATCATCAGTATAGCCTCTTCGGTACGATTTTATGCACACCCAGTATATTGAAATTCATTTAAATATTCACAGAATTTCATATTAAATTGATATACATATAACTTCAATTTTCGATATTTGCGTCTACCGGTAACGAAGTAAATATTCAAATAATGGTAATTTCAGTCATACAATGAGAAACTCGATTAAGAGCTCAGAAGTCAAATAAATATTTATTGTGGAGTATTTTAATACCTGTATCAATTTATAAGATTCCATATACCTTCGCAATTCAATTAATGTAAATTTCGTGCCGAGTTTTGAAATGTGTAGCAACATTAAGAAATATTGTATAAAATTTTCTTGCACTAGTTTGCGTTTGTCGACGTTGAGAAACAAATGTTTGCATTAAATAAACATACGATGAGAGAAGTTTAAATATTCTATTCACTTGGTAAACCGAAATTTACGTTAACGTGAAAAAATCGTAAATATATCATAAAAATATAATAAAAATATAAACATTTGGTCTCTTCATCATTTTCATGGTAACGTGTTCAAAATGTGCAGAAACATACAGACAATGCATTCAGAATAAATATCCAGACGTGTCCAGCAGTGCGTATGAAGACACTGCGCCTGTGTGGTGACAGTATGTGGGTATGTATGATGACACTGCAAAAGTCGAGGGTCTATAATTTTTTAAACCGGCTTGAACTACAGCGCTCAAATTTTACAAACAAGTAAAGCAGCATAACCTCTTTATTCACTGTAATTTTTGTAATAATTCATACAGTGGGCGCGATTTAAAAACATTTTTTAATTTTCGAAAAATATCTGCAAACATCCAAGCTGTCGGAAATTTTGAGATATCTGGATAAATAATTCTTTACAAATGAAGTTGTCTTTAAAGACGGATGGTATTCAATTTGAGTCGAACCTGTAAAAAGGTTCAAATTTTATGGAATTTTGCATTTTTGAAAAACAAATGGGATTATTCTAATTTCTGTGAGCGTTAATCGACTTAACTCCATTTTTTTTACAAAGGTAAAGTAACATTCAGCAGTACTCGATATTGAGTTTCGATAAAATCGGTAGAAGGGTTCGAATCTTGTGAGATTTAAAATTTTTCAATCACTGCTCTAAATTTGAAAAACGTTAAAAAATCGAGATGAAACTTCCTACTCATACGTAAGGATGTTACGGGATATTTAATGTTAAATTTAATACAAATCCATATAGGCTTTCGAATTTTATCGAACATTGTATTTTTCAACTAAAAACTGCTATAACTTGCAGAATGAAGGAACTGAAATTTGCAAATCCCTTGAGCAATCGAGTTAAAATTCGTCACACTATTTGCGCAATAAGTTATCATTATTGGCTGCAATTTCTATTAAAATATATTTAAGTACATAATGATGTTTCACAGCTTCTTGATTTTTTAAATTCCTTTATCATTCAAATTTTGTCACACAGTAGATTATATAATTGCTAGCAGAATTTTCCATCTTCCCTGATAAAACTTCCTCCGTGAGGAAGCAAAAACTGATCACATACTTTCTGGTAAATGTGGCTTCGTAAAAGGTGAAAAAAAAAGGAATCGATGTACAAGTTTCTACTTTGCATAATTGTTTTTGCTTTTGTAGAAGCAGCCATATTTTCTATAATCTTCAAACCACGGTTTAAAACATTAAAGAGTATTAAGTTAAAAAACTTTAAATCTCTGAAAATCTGACAGCTCTAATATTTATATTTGACCGAAAATCACAATATATTAAATATATAAAGACAAAGATAGATAAAGTGTTCTTATTGCTTTTATTGCATGGACAATGATAATTCGATTGTTAAAGTTATTCTCAATCAACAAGTCGATAATTTGTGCAAAAAACAAAAAAAAAAAATAGTAATATCAAACGCAAAATTCCAATCTGGTGTAACATTCTAACCCGTATATCGATTTTACCCTTTAACGACGAGCACCCTTGTACGCTATTAGCTATGTGTAAGGAGTTTTAGTTCCTTAACGAACACGGCTCAGAGAAAATTAATCGCTCCAAGAAGCATCGATAACATTGAAATGTAGGTGTCAGTTGGCTCAGAACCCGAGCTGTCTGTGAAACTTTCCATCCTGTGAATGATCGTTCTTAAGCGCAAGTGGAGTAACGAAATGCTACGAATAACTTAAGTTTAAGTTCCATGTTTAGAAACTTTACGAAATTGAAGTGTTTACCAACTGAAGAATTCAAAATCCGCTAAAATATGAAAAACTATTCAAATTATAACGAAACTCCGAGCAAAATGACGTCTGAATGGTACATAATATCGCCGCATTTGTGCAGAAAGTTTTAACTCGCCAGCTCCAGCTTGCGTAAGTTAGTGAAATAACGAACATTTTTCGATAAATTGGAGATTCCATAAAATGCGAATATCTTTTCTTTTAACACTGTAATCGTCTTCTACATATCAAGAGACGCACAGGCGTCTGGACACTAATTGGAAAAAATATTATATGTGATATGGATGTCTGCTAACGTGGAAGAAATCGTCTTTCGGCAGTGCTGAGGGCGGTAAATAAATTATTATAAGTTATATATTAGTTAACTAAATGATATCGGAAATTATTTCATCATTTTCACATTTATTTTTATCAAAGAAAAGTTTTTGTAAGCACAGTCTCTTTCATTATAATTTTTAGCAGACGGAGTTTTTTTTATAATGTTTGAATTTATTTTTTAACACTCGACTGCAAGGACGGATTTTATACGTTTTTCTGCTGGTGGGGGGATATTTCGATGTCCTCGAATTTCTTGGAATAGAATTACTGAACGGGCGAAACGTGAACTCGCAAAAAATAATAATTTGATTGAACAGCTTCTTTGCATAGAATCAAATGGAACGAAAACATTTAGAACAAAAAGAAGTATGACCATCATTAAACATTTTGACATCTATTTTTATTATCTGTACCTAACTTCAAAGTGCTCACGGTGGAGCGCGAGAAAGCAGCGCGTATGGATTCATTCGGTATTTGTAATCGTCACAGCTTAACAGAAGCTGTTATCGCATTACATTTATATAAAATGTTCAAGTTTGAATTTTTCATGTTAATATCGGACATACATGTTAGTATAACTGGGAGATAGTGGCGAATAAATGGCGCCGTCTACGCTAAAAGATACCATCTGACGCGTAACACGCGCTTGCCTCATACTCTTATCGTCGAACTGTATCCGCGAAAGGACGTAGCCGTGGTCCATAAAAAGAACCATAAAAATATATCTATACATATTTCTCGTCGTAAAACATGTGTTTAAATTTACTCTCCAAGTTCGGCTTGAGCCACCGTCGATGACGGACGTAGTTGCGAGCAAGCCTACCGTGTTTACGTTTAATCGAAAAGTTATTGTACAAGTATCCAGTGTATATCTGAGGCTGAGAAGTTTAAAGGTTCAAGGCGTAGTGATCCTAACTTTCACGCAACCGCATGAGCAAAAGCAATGTGAGTGACGGAGACAGCGAAGGCGAGATGGAACTCGATGACGATCCTTCAGCCAATGGGCCGTTAAATAATCCAACATATGCTCGACGAAGGGGCTACCACCCTGGCCCAGAATTCCTTCCAACTGAAACACGTAGTCCTCCGGGCATAACGCCGGTACCAGACGACCATCACGGCATAAGAGTAGTCCTTTTCAAAAACTCTGATGCACTTAGTAAGGGCAATGCATCGCCGAAATGGCAAGTGGTTCTGAGTAGGAAAAGGCGTAGGTACTCCAGCACGAAGAATGTTAGTGAAGAAACAAATCAAATAAGGTGCGAAAATAGATTTATCTCTCTCAGCAACGGAAACGAGCCAGAGCGTGACGACCAAAACAAAAGCCAAGACAATGACAACACTACTGAAGCAAGTGCGAAAATCCCGAAACCTCCGCCGATATTTATTCCAAACGTCAGATCTATCACTGAGCTAGTGAAGAGCCTCGAGACAGTTGTCAACACGAATGAATACACATACAAAACCCTTAACACAGACGGACAAATAAAAATAATGGCCCAAAACACTGAAGCATTTCGGAAAATTGTTCACGTTCTCGAAGAAGAAAACGCATCGTATCATACCTACCAACTAAAGCAACAGCGTGCATACAGGGTCGTCCTAAGGTCACTACACTCCTCAACCCCTCCAGAAGACATAAAAAGTGCCATCGAGGAACTAGGACACCAGGTACGTAACGTAACAAATATGCAAAGTAGCAAAACCAAAAAACCACTGCCTCTTTTCTTCGTGGACTTGGAACCCGGCCCGAATAACAAAGAGATCTACAAAACCGACCTCTTACTAAATGCAAAAATCACGGTGGAGCCTCCCAAAAAAAACTCAGCAATTGTGCAGTGCATTCGGTGCCAAAGATATGGCCATACTAAGACCTACTGCCGCCGACAATTCAGGTGTGTGAAATGCGGCCGAGACCACAGCACATCGTCCTGCAAAAAAACGAGGGAAACGCCTGCAAAATGTGTGCACTGTGAAGGTAACCATCCAGCCAACTACAAAGGTTGTCGAGTATACCAGGAAATTCTAGAAAAAAGAAACTCTACTGTGCAAAAACCCCACTGGCACAGATCAGGTTTACGCAAAGAAAACAAAGCCAAAGAAGAACGAAATATACAGCCATGGACCAACAATAATTATACCGAAACACGGACACATAAACAGACCTACGCTCAAATAGCTGGAGCAAGCACAAATACCCACCAAAATACGTACAACGACAACCCAGAAATATCAAACATTATCGTGAAATCGTTCAACGAACTCAAGATAGCACTAACGCAGCAGAATTAGCTTTTGAACACAATGTTAAAACTCCTAACAACGTTATTGACAAAGTTCACAGAAAAATAGGCAGCTCCTACCGAATAACACTATGGAACGCCAATGGTCTGGCTCAACACCGCCAGGAGTTAACTGCATTCTTGAACATAAACAAAATCGACATCATGCTAATCGCTGAAACTCACTTCACCGACAGAAGCTACATCAAAATCCCTGGCTATAGCTTCTTCAGCACCGAACATCCCGATGGAACCGCACATGGAGGAACGGCGATATTCGTAAAAACATCAATAAAACACCATGAACTGAGATCTTTTGACAAGGACTATCTACAAGCAACAAGTATAGTTGTCGAGGATGTGACATTTGGACCCATAGTGGTTGCCGCAGTGTATTGTCCTCCAAGGCATAGCATAAAAAATGATAAATTTAAGGACTTCTTCCAAAGACTGGGACCTCGATTCTTTGCCGGGAGTGACTATAACGCCAAGCATCCAATATGGGGATCTAGACTAACAACAACTAGAGAACGCGAGCTATGGAAAACGATAACTGCTCTAAACTGTGACCAACTATCAGCAGGGCAACCAACATACTGGCCAACGGACAGAAAAAAATCCCAGATGTGCTAGACTTCTATGTGACCAAAGGCATAACAAGACACTACACAGATATAAAAACCAGCCTAGATCTGTCATCTGACCACACACCAGTAACGATAACGTACAGTAGTTATCGTTGCTATAACCAATACAGATAAACGTCCATCACTCTATAACAAATATACGAACTGGACAGTATTTCAAGACATAATCGAGGAAAAGATCAATCTAAATGTTTCCTTGAAAAACGAGGTTGACATAGACGATGCCACAGAATATCTCACCCAATTAATACAGGATGCAGGATGGGAGGCCACACCAGATACAACAGCTAGACAATCTACAAATAGATATCCCGACGAAATAAAACAACGAATCGCGGAAAAAAGAGGTATCAGGAGACGATGGCAGTTGAGCAGAAACCCTATAGACAAGAGTAGATTCAACAAAGCGGCGCGAGAGCTCAAAAAACTCATCTCCGAACACAACAACCACAACTTTGAGCAGTACATACTAAACTTGAGTAACACGGCCAACACCGACTACTCGCTCTGGAAGGCTACCAAAAGAATCAACCGGGCACAAAACTACAATGCCGCTATCAGGAAAACCAATGGTGACTGGGCCCAAAGCGACATAGAAAAATCAGAAGTCTTCGCTGAACACCTCGCGCAAGTATTCACACCGTTCGCATCGCAACAGAATGACGAGGGTATATTCAAATTTCTCGAATGTCCGCTACCGATGGAATTCCCGATCAGACACTTCTCACCAGAAGAAGTTGGACACGCAATCCGCAAACAACTGGACCCCAAAAAATCCCCTGGCCACGACTTAGTCACCAGTGCAATCCTTAAAAAACTACCAAAAAAGGGAATAGTTTACCTTACCAATCTATTCAACGGCATTATCCGCACAACTCATGTACCAAACCAATGGAAGGTAGCACAAATTATAATGATACTAAAACCTGGCAAGCTTCCGAACTCTGTCGCTTCCTACAGACCTATAAGCCTACTACCAATAATGTGCAAATTATTCGAAAAACTTCTTCTGGTACGAATGAAAGAACCAATCAACGAGAGAGAGATCATCCCTGAACACCAATTCGGGTTCAGAATGAATCACTCTATGGTGGAGCAAGTTAACAGAGTTTTTAATACCATATCCAACTCACTCGAAGAAAAAAAGTACTGCTCTGCAGTATTCCTGGATATCAAGCAAGCCTTCGACAAAGTTTGGCACCCCGGCCTGCTATACAAAATCAAAGCTCTTATACCACAATACTACTTGCTTTTAAAGTCATATCTGAGCAATCGGAAATTCCAGGTTAAACACGGAACAGAACAATCTCGATTCTTCCCAATAAACTCTGGAGTTCCACAAGGCAGTGTCCTAGGCCCAGTACTCTACACTATCTTTACAGCCGACCTCCCTGTAAACCACAACACCACCATAGCAACATTTGCTGATGACACAGCCATTCTAGCCAGCCATAAAGACCCCGATGCTGCATCAGAAATGCTCCAAAGAGGACTAAATGAAGTACAAGGGTGGATGGAGAGATGGAGGATCAAGGCCAGTGACACAAAATCTGTCCACATAACATTCTCAATGAAAAGAAAGGACTGCCCAATAGTATTATTGGATGGCCAGCCTCTACCAGTCGCTACCGAAGTGAAATACCTAGGTATGCACCTTGACCGAAGACTAACCTGGACCAGCCACATAAAAAACAAAAGAAGAGAGCTGGACCTCCGACTACGGAAAATGTTTTGGCTGATAGGCAAGATGTCGAAATTATCCCTGCACAATAAACTGTTGATATACAAAACGATACTCAAACCTATCTGGACCTACGGAATACAACTATGGGGAACTGCAAGCAACTCCGACATCGAGATACTGCAACGATTTCAATCTAAGACGCTGCGTGCTAACACAAATGCCCCCTGGTATATCACCAACGCCAGGCTGCACAAAGATCTCGACATAGACACAGTCAAAAAAGTAGCACAAAAATTATGCAAAAGCTACGAAACGCGACTCGCTAACCATCCGAACCCCCTCGCATCAAACCTCCTTGATGGAAGAACAATCTCGAGAAGACTGAAGAAATACAAACCACTGGATCTGCGTGATAGATTCCGGACTGAATGACAAAAAAAAATAAAATAAAAAAAACAATAAAATAGAATAATAAAAACCTAGCAGCGATACGTAGTGCAGCGTGCATCGCTGGATGCAACCGCTAACCACATAACTTCTGTTCATCGCATATATCCCTTAACATCGCAACTATTTATTGCAACCAATGTAGCAGATTATAGTTCACAACTCAGAGGACAAAAAAAAAAAAAAAAAAAAAAATTTACTCTCCAAACTCTCATTTGCACGTCCCGTATTCCAGACAATACTCAACATAAAATATCTCCGAAGTTGTGATGTTATCCTGCTCTTTATCATACATAGAATGAACGTATAATAAATGCGCAGAAACTCATTCTATGCAAAAATAAGTTGTTTTGGTGTTCTGGATCTTTTCAACTTTTTTTTTGGCACTATATCAATATTAAGTGAGGTTCCACTTATGGGTAATAAAATCCGCACAACAATAGTGTATAACAAGTGCAAGGTATTGTTGTTGAATCGAAATTAATATGTGGTATCTCATTGACACGAATATGTATTGTATATAATTTGTGTAGTTTCTTGTTCTTCAACTTAAGCGTGATTTTTTTCGGAAATTCATTCTACAGGCAATATCATTATAATTCTCTATTTTACTGTTTAAATAAGTCAGTAAGAGTTTAATGTATTTTAGATATATTGTGTAAAAGCTTCTCTGATACTACCATAGATGGTTATTTCTGGACGTTATTGTTGAGTTCTACTGCATTGCTTAATAATAATATATACTGCCTGAATAAACTTTAAAAACTTAACTTTTTTCATTTGAAAAAATATAATAAATACAACAATAGATATTGAATATAAATATGCTGTACAAACTTATTATGTAATAAAAATTAATTAAAAAATATATTTAACTGCCAACCGCAAAAAAATAATAACAAACAAGATCTTAACTTCAAAAACTTTACATGTGAAAATAAAGTTAAAAAAGATTTTAAATGTCCCGTATGATTTGTGACGTTTTCACCGAAGCGATGAAACGCGATCGAGAGAACGTCACCTTCAGCCATCCGCTCCAACTCACGCATCAGTAAGCTGGCTGGGGGCCAGGAAATGTACGTATCACCGGAAATCACAAACCGGTATGCTCTGGGAGTTGAATGGAATCGACTCTACTCCACAAAAACATAAATCCAAAATTAGAATCACGTAATAATACCAACAAACAAAACAATAATAAACTACAACGGAAAGGGACCTGTTAATCTTTAGAGTCGCGTAAGATTGGATGCCTGAGAAAGAGGGAACAGTTGCGGAAATGCGCGAACGCTCGGTTTGCAGGTCGTGGTAGAAAGGGTCGGTATTATGGTCCGGAAAATAGCGAGCTTTAGTCTAAATGTCAGAATGAGCGAGAGAAATAAATTTGCATTATGGAAATAATTCGCGAAAGCTAGCGAGAACGCATCGGAGAATTTATCTAGCCCGTCGACTTGTGTGACAGCACGCGATTGTTGCGAACGCACCGGTGGCTGCATGAGCACCTCGTGATGCGAGATCTATATTTGCGTGAATTCTTGAGACCTTGACACCGTTAAATAAACTTTGAATAACTTACTCAACGTTGACACTAGAAATTTGAAGGGGCCGAGAACTGTATTCAAAGAATACACTAGAAAAAACTTATGAACTGCTAACGAACGACAATCGCGAGTAACGAAAGTATTATTCGTGAATAGTACGAGAGCGAAGCATGAGAGTGACGCATACACTGTATCTGATATATGCGTCGCAAGTAGCGAACTACGTAGCGATCTACAGCAGGCAGAAAAACTGTCAACAAGGGAGCGTGATTCTCAACTTGAAGCACCTCGCTGGTTTCCCAAGCAGACTAACCATTATAACCAGTATCCTACAAGAGCTACATGTTATTATTATCTGCATTCATGTGACATCTCTTTACCAAAGGCACTGCCCTCTGATTCGAGTCGCTTCGCGGTTATTTCGATAGCATATTTTAGCGGATCGGTAACGTAATATTTGTTGAGATTCTCCACAATTACTTTCTCTGTGCAGAGGGCGAGAACTGGGCCTAACACAACAAAATTGGTACCAGTGGGGATTCCACCTTTGCCCGTGAAGCAACCAATACCTCCATCAATTCTTCAGCCACCTGCATCACTTTTTTGCGGGGCTCGCATTGGAACTGGTCTTTCGCCAATTCGTGGAGGAGTCTCTTCGGTCCGCTCCTCTGACGCCCAGGTCATAAACTATCTCTCGAAACTATCTCTTTTTGGCAGACTTGGGCACTCCGAGTCTAAACATTAATGTTAACAACAAAACAGACAAAATATACTCGAGATCTAAACAAACTTCGTAAAACGATACGAGAACATAAATTCTTAGCGGGGTGGCGACTCGAAAAAGTAAGAAAATCGAGAACGTAAACGATATATACAGAACGGAAATGATTATTTAAAGAACAATCACGTCACAGATGTTATCTTATTATTCAAATAATAATATTTCATTTACTGTTTTCGCTACAGTCAAGAAATGTTTCCCGAATATAATAATCATATTTTACATATCAAGGGAGATGCTGACGTCTGGACACCCGCGCAAAATAAAATTGTCTGGGATGGCATCCTGAACCCCCGGGAATCCATCTCGGACCCAATCCTGGACTCCCGAGCCTCCATGCCAAACTCCATCCTGGACGCTCGCAACTTCATCCTGGACTTGATCCCGAGTCCCGGGATGTCAGCCGTATAGCGGATGGGATGCCTACAGACACAATATTATGTATGAAGAAAACGCTTATCAGCGTTGAAGTCCGACTTTAAAAATCGTCGATGAAAAAAAGCGTGCAGAGAGCGATTAAAAGGTTGTGCTTACATTTCATTCTTCCAAAGGTAAACAGCGACTTTTAACGTGTAAGACAATAAGACTCGTCAATCAGATTAGCCAGATTGTTACTAGCCGGAATAAAAGATTAACCCCATTAGGACGATAGGTATGATCAATCCCCAAAACACGTCAGTCCACGCTCAAAAAAAGGAATGTTACGGTCAGAAAGTGAATACAGTCACGGGAAGAAAAAGAAATGACCGAGAAAAACAAGTCAATAACAGAGTGAACTTGCCGTATAGGTTTAAGTAGATAGTCGGTTGCATGCTTCATTCGTGTTTTGCAAGTGAAATTATATGAGTGCTAGTATTGTAGACAAAATGAAAAAATAAAAAAATACAAGCATCGTAAGTAGAGAGGATATTGACGGAGATTTGCGGAATCGTGCCATCACACCCAGTACTCAACATAGAAGTCGTAAGCCGGATGGAGTCTCGAGAGTCCAGGATTAAGGCCGGGATCGATTCCCGCGAGTTTGGGATGAAGTTCGGGGTGGACTCTCTCCTAGACTCTATCTTAGATTCCATCCTGGGCTCAATCCCGAACTCTCACCCGCAATATTTTCTTCTACGCGGGCACTAATTAAAATCTATATAATTATATGCGATATGGCCGTCTGCTGACATAAAAGAAGACGTCTCCCGGCTGTAGTATCAACAGTAAATGAATTATAATAATAAAAATAATAAATTACCTAAAATCGTATCTTATTATGAAAATATAATATTTCATCCGATTTGATTGTATTTGGAATGAAAGTCCTTTTTGCTTTGAATTTGATGAAGTCATGCGTTTTACACACTATTCGGCACTCACTCTTTTATAAAAGGGCTTATTATTTTCGCCTTGCTCAAAGTGTCTCGTCGGTCGTCCACCCGGAGTAGTATCTCAGAAACTATTGAACCGATATTCTTCTCCTTGATAGGGATCCTTCATCTTGATATAATCTTATGGCCCATGGAGTTTAAATCCATTTGGCCCAAACGAAATTTGGAATTCCTAGAAAACAACGATGATTTTTAGCTTAAATGATCACTTTTGTCTCCGTACGGAGTCTGAACTCAACAAGACGGTCTAAATTGTCCTTTTGCACTTTCATCTTACATGACAACAATCAAAAGGCTGACACAGTTTAAATAATTTCTGATAGCTAAAAATCTACTAATTAATAAAGATAAGGTTTTTTTTTTAAGTGAAACTTCTTTTGAGACGTTGTGAATTGGATGTTATAAAACCAAAAAGTGTAACAGAAGTTGAGACAAACGATATAGATTAATAGGATTTGGCCTGCGAGAGAATGAAACAAAACACATCTCTATGTAATTTCCCTATACTCCGTCTCCTCTTTGTGCGGTGGTTCGTAGCGTCCCCATTCCTGCCTTTCGGGCATGGGTCTCTGTGCGTACGGGCTACTCTCTATACTATAGGTATAGGGCATAGGCACAGAGTACACCACACAAGCAGAGAGAAAGAGAGAGAGAGAGACAAAATACATTAAGAGGTATAGGATACGTTTTTCTGTCCTGTAGATGCGCCCTATTCTCTGCGCATATATATTAGAGAGAGGGGCAGAGAGAGTGTGAGAAAGAGAAATATCGAGCACAGTATAGCGTCGCATCATTGTGTCCAGTGCGTTCTTTTAAAAATTAGTACGGTTTGTCTATTTAATATAGTGAATTTATATTAAATAATGCCGAAAACAACGGCCGATCGTGTTGGAGAGTTCGTGCTAGAAACGAATCTGCTGAAAATAAAACGAAAAAAACGGCAAAGATTTCTACAGAATGTGTTCGTAATTTTCGTGCGCGAACAGGCGCTGAAGATTAGAACAGCTGTAGAAAATGCTGTATCGGCGACAAATGTTGCATCAGCGTCTCATGACGAACCACATACACAAGATGCTAGAGATAATTCAAGTAGGTTTATATATATTGTAACGGTAATTTCTTATCGTTTGCATTATATTTATTTTCCCAGAGGAAATTCGAGCTCGATCACAGGAATAATTAATTTTAGACTTCTAGGTAGGTGAAGATAGAATTTATTAATGAAAACAATTTAAATCAGAATGTCAGCGTTCGGTTTTCTGGTACCGATGACTAGTACAATGCATTTCAATTTGTTAAGTCCTGCGATTATTTTCACAATTCTTTTCGGATATTGCGTTTACATAAATTCTCGGTACACCTGACTCGGTAGTCTGATATTGTTTTGTACGTTAGTAGTGAGCCGTTCACTCGACGCACACACATACAGCTAAACGCGTCACACTTGCTCTTCGAATCGATATCTCAAATATACCTATTCTTCTCGCTATATATCCCTCGTTCCACTTCCTTACTATACTCTTTAAATCAAATCGCTTATTCACTTCTAGCCGATTCTACTGGTTTAAATAAAGGGTGATTTTTTAAGAGCTTGAGAACTTTTTTTTAAAAAAAAACGCATCAAATTTGCAAAATCTCATCGGTTCTTTATTTGAAACGTTAGATTGGTCCATGACATTTACTTTTTGAAGATAATTTCATTTAAATGTTGACCGCGGCTGCGTCTTAGGTGGTCCATTCGGAAAGTCCAATTTTGGGCAACTTTTTCGAGCATTTCGGCCGGAATAGCCCGAATTTCTTCGGAAATGTTGTCTTCCAAAACTGGAATAGTTGCTGGCTTATTTCTGTAGACTTTAGACTTGACGTAGCCCCACAAAAAATAGTCTAAAGGCGTCAAATCGCATGATCTTGGTGGCCAACTTACCGGGCCATTTCTTGAGATGAATTGTTCTCCGAAGTTTTCGCTCAAAATGGCCATAGAATCGCGAGCTGTGTGGCATGTAGCGCCATCTTGTTGAAACCACATGTCAACTAAGTTCAGTTCTTCCATTTTTGGCAACAAAAAGTTTGTTAGCATCGAACGATAGCGATCGCCATTCACCGTAACGTTGCGTCCAACAGCATCTTTGAAAAAATACGGTCCAATGATTCCACCAGCGTACAAACCACACCAAACAGTGCATTTTTCGGGATGCATGGGCAGTTCTTGAACGGCTTCTGGTTGCTCTTCACTCCAAATGCGGCAATTTTGCCTATTTACGTAGCCATTCAACCAGAAATGAGCCTCATCGCTGAACAAAATTTGTCGATAAAAAAGCGGATTTTCTGCCAACTTTTCTAGGGCCCATTCACTGAAAATTCGACGTTGTGGCAGATCGTTCGGCTTCAGTTGTTGCAGGAGCTGTATTTTATACGGTTTTACACCAAGATCTTTGCGTAAAATCTTCCATGTCGTCGAATAACACAAACCCAATTGCTGCGAACGGCGACGAATCGACATTTCACGGTCTTCAGCAACACTCTCAGAAACAGACGCAATATTCTCTTCTGTACGCACTGTACGCATTCGTGTGGTTGGTTTAATGTCCAATAAAGTAAACTGAGTGCGAAACTTGGTCACAATCGCATTAATTGTTTGCTCACTTGGTCGATTATGTAGACCATAAATCGGACGTAAATCGCGAAACACTTTTCGAACCGAACACTGATTTTTGTAATAAAATTCAATTATTTGCAAGCGTTGCTCGTTAGTAAGTCTATTCATTATGAAATGTCAAAGCATACTGAGCATCTTTCTCTTTGACACCTTGTCTGAAATCCCGCGTGATCTGTCAAATACTAATGCATGAAAATCCTAACCTCAAAAAAATCACCCTTTACTACGCGCTTTAAATCTAATCGCTTAAACACTATCCGCCTAATTCTATTTAATTAATTCTATACAATTAATTCTATTCACTTAGCCTATCTAAATCTAGATTAATGTCAGTTTTTTTCGATATTCCACCAATAATTTCTATATTATTTAAATAACTCGCCTGTCCTTTCTCTTTCTGTAGTCTTCGTTTTTCACTTTCACCGACTCGATTTTGGTATGATCAAAAATAAGAAAACTCCGACTCAGGGATATGCACAAATGCAAAGATAACTTTGATAAGAAATGTTTTGTGCTTAGAGACAATCACGTATCTCGGAACAACTTCATTTTTTAATTTCCTTCAACTAAGAGATTAAGGCTAAGAAATAATGCACTTATGTGAACTGCTTCGTTTTTAATCGCTTCCCACTCAGGATTATTAAGCGAAGAGAGCTTTCCTTTTCCTGCAGGCTCTTTTATAGCCTTTCCCCCCGTCTAGTACCCCTCTACGTCATAATCGACTCCAATTTTCAAATTTACCGAGTTCTCCTCATCTTGCGGGCTACCGCTGTCGCGCCACCCGTCTTCCCCTCGCCACAAGCGAGGCCAGCTGGTCGCTGACCTGCTGTTTACGGCAGCGAGGGAATTCCTGAGCTGTGACGTAGCTACTTTTTGTTAAATTCCGGTTGCGATGGCCTAGTGCCCGCAAACCTAGGTACATTCAGACATAACCTCGCCTGTTTTGGCAGTGAAATATAATAAAGCAGGCTAGCGGGTGTAACTATGTTACAATACTATATTGGGGGGGGGGGGGGGGGGGGGGCTATAAAAGAGCAAGGTATTCTAATCGAAGATGCATATATCACAATACGTGCATTCTGTCTACAGTCTGGAGATCTAGAATCGTATAAAATTACCTTTTATTGAAATACGTGGTTCCATAAGTGAGGAAATCGAGTCAGTGAGAGAGAGGAACGAAGACTGGAGAAAGAGGAAGGACAGTCGAGGTATTTAAATAATATGAAAAATAATTATTAGAACATCGAAGAAAGTGACATTAATCTAGAATTAGATAGGTTTTAAGTGAATAGAATTAAGTCGAAAGAACTAAGTGAATAGAATTAATTAAATAGAATTAGGCGGATAGTGTTTAAGAAATTAGAATTAAAGCACATAGCATTTAAACCAGTAGATAGGCAAGGAAGGTATAAGCGAGTCGATTTAACGAGGATAGTAGCGAAGTGAAACAAGTGATACACAGAGAGATCTATAGGTACGATCGAGACATCGGGTGTAAGAGCGAACAATACAAACTACCGAGCTGAATGTACCGAGAACCTATGTGAACGTAATACCCGAAAAGAATTGTGGAAGTAATCGTAGTAATTAACGAATTTCAATGAATTGTACTGGTCATCGGTACCAGGAAACCGAACGCTGACATTCTGATTTTAATTGTTTTCATTAATAAACCCTATTTTCACCAATCTAGAAGTCTAAAATTAATAATTCCTGTGATCGAGCTCTAATTTCCCCTGGGAAAATAGATTCAATGTTAACGATAAAAATTACCGTTACAGTATATATATATATATATACTCTTATTTACTATATAGTATTATTTTCTAATTTACAACTTAACTTTACATTAATTTACTTTACGTTACTATTAATATTCATAACTATCATTATGTCATGTTCGAGGGGTTTATCACTACTAACGCTTATTTGTCAATAGGATTTTTAGGTGATCATCAAATGGACGTGGAGCCTGCTCTTCCATATACACAATTTCACCGCAATAGAATCGCCCATCAAGAGTTCCGCGAAAAATTGTACGACAACCCCTTTGGTCATGTATGCTCCGTATGTGACCGTTTATGGTTTAAAAATGACTTGCAAGAACCGGCTTTAGAACATCAAGAAATTTTAAGTCAAATAATTGAAGCTAATGTAGGAGACAATATATTAGTTTGTAACACGTGCATACAAGCTCTCAATAGAAATGTTATTCCTTTGATGTCCACGTACAACGGATTCAAGTACCAAGCCGTGCTAACGTTTTTGCCACCATTAGCCTTGGTGTCGAAGAGACTGGTTTCTCCACGGATTCCATTTATGCAGGTCAGGAGATTGCGACACGTGCAAGGGCAATATGGAATTCATGGACAAATTATAAATGTACCGATATCAATCAATAACATGGTCAAGCATTTACCACGAAATATTGATGACGACCATTGTATTGATGTCCACATCAAGAGAAAAAATATTCATAAGACAAGCTATCTCATGGGCTTGGTAAATAAAAGGACAATTCGTGTGTGGTTACAGTACATAGTTCGAACTCGTCTTTATCTCTTGTATGACATAAAAATTGATGAAAACTTCTTCAATACCGATAACAGTGTCAGCAACGTTCAACAATATGAAATAAGTGAAAAAAATACCAATCGAAGAGAGCCTCACTGCACAACAACAGACACTTTTGTGGAATGATGACCAATATTTAAGAATAGCACCGGGGGAACATAATCTTCCGCAAAGTATCCTCTTCGATGAACATGCCGAAGAACTGTCTTTTCCTTCAATTTATTTGGGCCATTTTTGGACATTTCGAGATGGAATGAATGCAATACCATTCGCAATAGCAACGAGTGAACTACGAGGATCGGATCGACGCGGAGTAACTCCATATCATTTGCTTTACGTCGCAATAAAAATTATGAGGATACGGGTCCGCGATTCTCTTACTATTACTTTCAAACATATTGGAGTGAATACAAAAATAACTCGACAACAAATTGAGTCTAATGATTATATTAACAATTGTGTTGAAAGTAACTTAGCTTTCTTGCGGTCAATACCAAATTCTACTTGGTATTGGTCGGAACGAAAGAGAGATCTCTTCGTAATTATAAGACAACTTGGAAAACCCACGATGTTTCTCACTCTGAGTGCCAATGAAATCGGGTGGAATAATCTGTTACGAACGCTATATAAATTAAAGAACAATGGAGCTGACATTTCTGAGGATGAAGCTGAGGAACTAAATTACTGTAACTGTATTTTCCTCCCGTTCACATATATTTTCATTTTTCGTGGGGTTTTGGGCTCGACACATAACTAATTAATGTAGACTTCAAGGTGGTTGACAGTGATGCTTTATTTAAGACAAATAATTTATAGCCAAACATCACTCTTTTAATTACATTCATTTAAATTTTCGAGGATCTTCCTTTACACTCGGTATGCAACCGATTATTTCCGCAATTTATTATCTTATTTGTGATGCGCGATTTCTCGGTATTACTCGAGAGTCCGTTATGGTTCGTAGCACAGTTTCACTATACCTATGTTCAATACGCCGCTATATCCATACCGCACCGCTCGCTATCTTTCCTCGCACTCACTCCTTTGGTCAAGCGTCTCAGCTCTCTTTATGATTCTTTCGCTCTGACTCTAATGGTGCTCCCTTCTCGCTCGGTGTTACACGGTATTATCGGATATTTGTCGCACCAAGATTTCGCTTTCTGGTCATGATACTTCGCAATTTCTCTTTTTATAGGGTGTAGGAACCCTATTCACAATTCTTTTGCTCTTACACTTCTTTCACTCATTCACTCGTACTTATTTATCCTATGTGTTAATGCTACTTATTCTTATTGAATTACAATTATCCTATCTTCTATATTTCTTAATTCTATCTTTTCGGTCTCGAAAATTAGGGAATTCCCTCGATTTTATTTATTATTATTTCTACTTATTTTACCCGAAATTCTTGGTATTGCTCGTTGTTCACAC
This sequence comes from Cylloceria caligata, assembly GCA_963942595.1. Classification (NCBI taxonomy): domain Eukaryota; kingdom Metazoa; phylum Arthropoda; class Insecta; order Hymenoptera; family Ichneumonidae; genus Cylloceria; species Cylloceria caligata. The sequence continues at coordinate 65,306,068 of OZ012704.1, read as the reverse complement.
ACATACCACCACACGGCCCAGACTCTCTTTGGACAGAGTGTAGCAACTCTGTTTACAATTCTTTGTTCTCTCTCACACTTCTCTCACTTTTCACTCTTTCTCGCTTTCTCTCGCAGGAAAAGCGATTCCGATGCTTCCTACAGGTTTAAAATCCGCTCTCTTTAATTTATTTTATCATATCCGATGCACTGAATTTTCGGCGGACATTTATTCCATTACTCCTATACGATGATTCTTAACTATTTCTAGTACTGGTTCGCTTTCTAACAACCGACAAATGAATTTTCTGAGTCTCTTTTCCTTTACTTCTAAGACTATCGTTTTTAAGACTTATGCACTTTGTATTACTTTTTGTTGGGTTCGCGTCCGAATAAGAGAGCCTTCCTTCCGGTGCAGGCGCTTTTATAGCCGTCTCCCCACCCTAGTTCCTCCTACGTCATTTTAGACTTCGATTTTAAAATTTGTCCCGTTTCGCTCGATTATGTGATTCCGTTGTCACGCCCCCCCTGGCTCTCCTTCGTCGCCGAGCAAGGCCAGCTGGTCGCTGACCTGCTGTTTTCGGTGACGAGCGAATTCTAGAGGCGTGACGTCACCAGTTTTTATGCTAGGTCCGGGTTCGTCGGCCTAGTGTTCGCTGTACTTGACGCTTCAACGATATAATATTGGCTCTCATAGCCGTTCGATAATATAATATCGTGCCGCGCATGTAACTATGTTACATTACATTCAGAAGATAACACTCATTAATGCCGTCACCTGCGCTATCTATTTCAACAAATTGGTGAATGTTTTAATGAATATCCTTCAGTCAAAGAAGAATAGCCCATTCGGAATTTATCATGTGGTCAATTATTTTAAAAGAATAGAATTTCAACATCGTGGTAGCCCTCATGCACACATCCGATTATGGCTTAATAATGCTCCACAAGATGCACTTGGTACAGGTAAACAGGATGCAATAACAATGATTGTTCAACTAATATCAGTTTCTTCGTCAGAAGCTTCTGGAAATATTAAACTGCAGACACATAAACACACATTTAGTTGCTTCAAAGCGGATCGCACGAACCAGCCACAGAAATGTAGATTTGAGGCGCCATTTCTGCCATGCAAGTATACGACAATATTAACACTAATGCCGAAAGATCATCCGGGATTTGCAAATTACGCTCGACGTTATCAAATGCTTAGAATAAATTTAGAGAATAATGATTATACAGACATCGAGTCATTTTATGAACAAAATGGTATTACTTGCGATGACTTGCGAAGACTATTTTCATATACTTGAAGCAGGAATTACTCGACCTAAAGTGTTTTTAATACGATTACCATCAGAAAAGTGGCATAACCCGTTCAACCCTTTCGTGTTCAATATTTTTAAATCAAATACAGGTTTCCAGTTTATCGTCGAAGAATACTCTTGTGCCGCGTATGTCGTAGAGTACGTGAATAAAACAAACAGAGGCATAAGCAACTTGCAACGTCAAATTCATGAAATCATGGATGAAAATCCGGAATTCGATATAGTTGAGATCACAAGAAAAATTAGTGTAAATATGCTCAATATAGTTGAGTTAACAACTCAAGAAGCTGCATGGTACTTACTGTAGGAAATAGTATGATACACATGGTATCTCAATCACATTGTATAGTAGTCTATACCGGTTATCGACGGTGGGACAATTTGTCCAATTAGCGTCGCGCGCGGCGATAGATGCATACTTGATAGCATCAAGCAGTAAGCAGTAAGTCATGTATCGCTAGCGTCCATGCGACGATCGGTCTAGGGGAGCAAGAGACACGTATCCCTCCCCCCAATCGTCCGTGAACGTCCGAAAGTATAACACGTTCCGCGTGAACTCAACCGAATTGTGGTTAGATATCAAATTATATCTCGAGTTAAATTAAACATCCGTGAACCTGGAATCATAATCGGGCAAAATATATATTGTGTGCAAAATAAGGTATGATATTTTTATACTATAATTAATTTGAACCGAATAATTCAACGAAAGCCTTCACAAATATCTGACACCGTGTGCAACCTGTATGCAGGACGGTTGGGCCCATGAGACGGCCATTCATTATCACTCGTGGTATATTTCGCACGAGAATAGACCAGGAACGGATTCAATAAGACGAATCGCTCAAGAAATGCTGGCATCGATTACACATATGCCATCCCAGTAAGACCATGGTGTAGCGACCGCTAATAGGCCGATACACGTTCGCATCTACTCAAGATTGGCCAGCAGTGACCCGCCGTCCAAATATCTATCAGAGAAGCATCAAAACGTCCGTGTTGTCCGGAGTGAAACACGAAGTGGTCAAGATAAGTGAGTAGATAGGCTAGGCCGGTTCCAGCACACCACCTGGGCAGGTGTAAATTTACCTGTGCTCAGTCGGTAATTATCCTAGAAACCTACTTTACCCACAGACGGTAATGACCGCCTGTCGATAATTATCTTATGTCGAAATTGTTGTCTGCTAGATGGTCCTACAGTCGGATAGATCAAGATCAATATTTCCATAATGGTTACATGGTATCCAGTTAGATGGCGCGCGACGTTCTATGTATACTTACTGTAGTCGTGTACTGACCGAGCCTCCCCTACAGTCGGTAACTCACTAGATCATGATCGATAAATGCGCCTGAATCTACCGCACCAACTACCAGCACACTGTACTACCGATCACTGTAGATAAGTGACCTACTAACTCACAGCGAGACCTCGCGGGGTATTTGGGATCGGGATATCCTGATATCAGGATATCGGGATATTGGGAGATTCGATACCTTTGTTGATATTTTACCGACAGCCAGAAATTATCTTACGTCGGTACTGTTATAGATGGGGCCACAGTCGAATTCTATAGATCACGCTCGATATCCATGGTAAGGGAGACTTTATCATGATAAGACAGACTTTTGCTCTGTTGTCATCTCTTTCGGATAGAGTGCGCCACAGGAGGATTCGAAAGAATTCGAGATAAATACATTCGCTGTATAAAAACTTGTTTTTATTTTTTAATCTTACAGATAATGCATTTAATCTATAAAAACTCTTAACAGTAGATATATATATATATATATATCTTACATGTAATGCATTTAACCTAAAAAATTCTTAACTATAGATCTTAAATATCTAACTATGAGATTGATGTTGATTAGATACAAATGTTTAATACACGTTTGATTACATCACCACTTATTACATTATAATCAACTATTCGATCATATAAGAGTAAACAGTAGGCCGTGGTTCCCGCCGGAAAATTTGTCTTAGACTCAAATTCTAGACGAACATTTACTGGTGCTTGTTTTAATGCCTCATTCTGTTTTGAACAACCAATTATAATTAATGCAGCATACTTGATAAAGTTTTTTCGATGAAACCACAGTCGGATTCTATAGATCACGCTCGATATCCATGCTAAGGGCGACTTTATCATGGTAAGGCTGACATTATCATGATAAGACAGACTTTCGCTCTGCTGTCATCGCTTTCGGATAGAGTACACCACAGGAGGATTCGAAAGAATTCGAGATAAATAGTGCATCAACTTATATTATTGATCTTAGTTGCATTTTTAACTTTAACTATTTTTACTCCCCCCAATTAGCAGATCTAATGCTAGACCAATATTTTTTTTCATTGGTTAAGTTAGTCCCCACTTTTTCTATCGATAGCCTATATAAACCAAGCTGTAACGAAGAGAATCATTCAAGTGTGAACTCCACGACAAGATGTATAAACAAAGGGTAAGTTTTCTATCGCTTCACTACATAGTGTAAACATATATATTTCATAGATTTCTATACCATTTTTTTTTTTTTAATTTTCAGATTTCGATGAACTGCTGGGATGAGCAACTCAAATATTGGCGAGACCCTCGCCGTCTGATTCTGGAGATGCCTTTACCGCCATTCGAGGAGACAAGGAAAAAATTAAAAGTGAGTATTTACTATTGAATTTCCAATTTTTAAATATTGCTATTAAATTTTTATTATTCTCTACTTCTTATTTTGCAGATACCATTCGAAATAGAGTATCAGGATGGGAAATTAAGGACGCATCCATGGAAGGTGCTGACAACCAAGCCCGAGATCCCCTTGCTGATGAGGATGCTATTCGCGCCACCGACACCACCTCCGCCGATGCCATCTCCTGAGCCAGCACCGATGCAGCAGGCTGCAGCACATAAGCCGGAGATATTCAATGCAATAATCGCGTTGGACTTGCTGCGAGTGCTGATGCAGTCGCCACCACCACCGCCTGCGTCTCCTACGCCAACCACGATGCCCTCGCTGGAGATCGCGTTCGAGAGCATGCAGCAACCATCGCCACCTCCCGAGCTGGACCCGTTGGAGATGCTGATATCACAGTCGTCGTCTCCTGTACCAACCTCGATAACCGAGCTGGAGGTGATTGCGCAGCAGCAGCAATCATTATCACTGCAACCGAACCTGGGGATGCCGCTGCTGCAAGATGATCTATATCTCACCAGCGAGGATGAAGATGGTGCTTTGCTGCAGCATTCAACTGCGATGCCGAAGCCAGCGGTGACGAAGCCAGCGGTGATTGAAAAAAGAAATGTTTACGTTCCTCCTCGCCGTCAAGTGTCGGCAGTAAGCATTCAAGTGAAAGAGGCAACGGTTCGCAAGCGCACAAGGCCTGCGCTTTGTTGCCCAAGGGTTCGTCGCCCACTACAATTGTTGAACCGTCAACCGACGTTGTCGTCGCCGATGCTGCCAGCTATAGTTATCGAGGCTTCATCGAGTCAGCGTCGAGACAGTGTTGAGACAATCCCCCTACCACCGCTACCACAGCCACACTGCAAGAGGACTGCAGCAACCAAAGGGCCTAATGAGAACGTTCCCCCGCATCGCATGACGATGGTTATAGACCCGCGACCAATTGAGCCGTTGATGCGCAAACGTGCTCGGACTTACGCACCGAAAGACCGATTTGGCACTATGAGAAAACAGTTTATGAATCGAATGAAAAGATTTAAATTTTTTATGTAAATATAATATTAGTGTCAAATTTTTTATAGATAAAGTAAATTTAATATTAATATTTTGTAATCTAGTTTTTAATATTTCAACGCAATAAAAAAAGTGTTTAATTATATACCTCAGCTTTTGTTATTATTAGATATTAATTAAAAAATAATATAGACCATTTAAAATTAGAAATTTTTTTTTTTTCTCAATTGCGAGCCAGAGAGCTTAGAGTCAGAGAGCCTAATGCTTCACACGTGTCATCTTTACAACCCTCTCAGCTGAGTCGACCGTCAACTGCCCTCTCTCCATTGCTGTCTAGAGAATGGATGTGCTGATGTTTTGGGCCCGTGGCGTTCCACACGGGGATTATTTCAAACATCTTTACTGAGATGCGAAGGAGGATATATTGAGAGAACATCTGCACCAACAGAGATGCTCGATAATCCACAGGCGGTTATTGCGAGCACGTCTATACCGACCGAGATGTTTTGAAATCTAATCGATAACAGCAGAGAATTTATCATGGCTCGATATTAAATATCAGCTTCATTGAAACCACTGCTGATAATCGAACTTATAGAGTAGAGCAGTTATCCTGAGAACAGCGACTATAGTTAATTCGTCAATGATTTTTCGTCATAGTCTTTTAATTTCAGCTCGATTTCTAGTTCGGAAGAGAAGGAGGGGCGGAGGGGGAGGAGAAGCAGTAATTCAACAACAATTTTTTAACTTATAAAAATAACATAGAATTTTTTATTGTCGAGTGTACAGGGCTCATGAGTAAGTATTTACAGTGAGAAATCACACTCGTCGTAGTAGCCTTTTAGAGTAGTTGTATCATTTATGATGCAGTTGACAGTTGAGTTTGCGATGATTCCACTAGATGACGCAACCGACGCCATCTGTTTGCGCAAGTCTAGAAGCCATGTTTTCATCATACACACGTTGTGAGCTGCGCAGTGGGGAGTCCAATTCATGATTGGATGATTCGTACATGTGATGTCAGTATTAGTTGGTAATGCTGCCTAAGCGGGACATCCTAGGTCTTCAATATTGTAAACGTTTGGAAGAATCCTATCCAGCCAACGTTTCTTCTCTAAGCCCTTGGTATAAATCTTGCTCGCATCGCGTAGAAGACTGATAAGAGTCTCGCTGATTTCATCATATGGTATATCACCATTAACCCAGGGAATGCAATGATAATTTGCTACTAGCCACCGATTTTCGCTCTTGTATTTGGCTGGCAGGAAACTCCATTTGTGTGGCGGTTCAAACAGATAGACTGATGGTAAGGAGTCATCTTCGAGAGGAATGACGGCTATCTCTTTGAATACGAATTCATTAAAAGGGCGCTTGAAGCCTTGGACGTCTACTATGTACTCCATGATGAATAAAGTGATGCCAACAGTCACGCTTCCAGCTCTTTTATACCCGTTTGTCGCCTCTACTGCGAGCTATTGTACAACCACAAACGATGGATACATTCGAGGATATCAACCAATCAGCAACGACTTTGTAGCCTTCCCACCACTTTTTTAGATTCAAACGCAGACATGAACAATGAATGTATTCATGAATATTGACCAATTAGCTACGAGTTCGATACAACTCACTACTTTTCGTGGGGACAAATACAAGTTCTTCAGCAAGAGAGGCTCATTCCGAAGCGACCGTTCAATTTACTCCAAAGTCACTCTCTCTTTAAAGCAAAGTATTTCGAAATACTTGGATCAGAATCGATCTCCAGGAGCGCAATGCAGTCATGAAGACGTGGGAGGATATCTTGAAGCTTCTTCAAACTCAAAAATCAGATGAGATCGCAGAGTGGATCAAACGGCTTGCTGCAGTCATCAAATCCATAGAAAAATTATTGGTGGGGGCCACAGTTGCCGAACGGCAGAAGTATCTGTTCATGATTGGTTTCCTGTAAGGTATTGAAATCAAACTAGAACGTTTGATAAAACAAGGTTCAGGCTTGCAGAGGACTGATGAAAAAGAAATCTTGGATCGAGTGAGATGGTCGAACCTACTATCAGCTTTCAATGAGCGCATCAAGACTGGAGTTATACACATCGATATCAATCTATTCTTGGAAGATTGCTTAACACTTTTCCATGAAGAAATAAAAAGTATCTTGAAGATTGAGAAGATGGCAGTCAAGGTATATGCAGTACTAGCAGCAAAATTTAAGGTAATGAAGAATGATGAAGAAATTGTTGAAATGAAGCACTTCAACACGAAGGCTGAAGCGATTTATCCAACAACTTTAATCAAAGATTGGTTTACTATCAACATCCAAACATCAATTCAGGGGGAAATTGAAGAATTTGAGCTACAAGATTCCGGATGGATGCTGCATTCTATCATCAATCTCACAGTAAACATCAACATGTTGAATCCAATGTGAGGTAGCTCCTATATAGATCTCCCAATCGAGATTCAAAATAAGCATGCATGTGTCAATGTGAAAAATACTGACAACATGTGCTTCAAGTGGGCTGTACTATCGGCATTACATCCGGCAGTACATAATCCTAATCGAGTTTCTGCATACGAGAGATATACGCATGAGCTCAACTTCACTGGTATCGACTTTCCAGTGATGTCGCATCATTTCAACAAATTTGAGAAGAATAATGGCATATCAATCAACGTCTATATTCTGAAGAAACGAATGAGAAAGTTCGTGACCACTCCTCTGCATGTAACGTCTACGAAAAAAACTCTACACGTTAACCTTCTTCTCATGCAAGATCACTACGTGGATGAGGACGAAGAGCAAGAAAAAGAAGATGCTAACAAAGTATACCAACTACCGAGATTCCATTACGTGTGGATCAAACACTTGTCTCGCTTAGTCTCGATACATATCGAAACGTATTCACAGGCATCATATTTGCGATCGCTGCCTGCACTACTTTCGGAACGAAGACAAGCTTACCGCACATGAAGAAGATTGCAGGAAGATAAACAAATGCAAGGTTATCATGCCGTCAGTAAAGAAAAAAATTCTTCGCTTTAAAAATCATAGCAATAAATTCTTCGCTTTAAAAATCATAGCAATAAAGAGAGAGTACCTTTTATTGTCTACGCGGACTTTGAATGCTTACTCAAACCGATCCGAGATGAAAACGCGTACCAAAAGCATGAGGCGTTCAGCGTTGGGTATTACCTAAACTGCAGTTATGATATCTCGAAATCGAGCTACTGCAGCTACAGAGGTGTGAAGCCTGCGGAATGGTTCGTGAGGGAGCTGCAACAATTGGCCACGGACCTCGAAGAGCTGTACATGAATCCTAAGCCTATGTCGAAGCTGTCATTCCAGCAGAGAACACAGTTTCATATGGCAACTACGTGTCATATTTGTAACAGGAATTTATCCAGCAACGATCGAGTCCATGATCACTGCCATTTGACTGGACAGTTTGTATTTTAGTAACCCTTTTTCATTCAAATAATAATAAAGATTGAAAATACAATACATATTTATGTGCACCTAGATACAGAGGACCAGCACACAACGAGTGCAACTTACTTTATCAAGACTCACGAGTGATACCCGTGGTCTTCCACAACCTCACGGGATATGATTCACATTTTGTTATACGTGAAATCGTAACATGCTTCGATGGTCGTGTGGATATACTGGCACAAACGAAGGAACGTTACATCGCCTTTCAAAAGGATATTGATGGAAGCGATGTGAGTTTTCGATTTATCGACTCGTTCTGCTTTATGGCTTCATCGTTGGAAAAACTAGCTTCATACCTTACGGAACTGAAGATTGTTAGGCGCGAATTTCCACAACTTCCCGATGATAAAATTGAGCTGCTATCGAGGAAAGGTGTCTTCCCATATGAATACGTTGACGCTGTGCAGAAACTGGATGAGCATAATCTTCCAACTAAAGAAGATTTCCATAGTACGCTGAATGACAGCGATATCACAGACGACGATTACGAGCACGCAAAGAGAGTGTGGCAAGAGTTCAACATTCATGACTTGGGCAAATATTCAGATCTCTATCTGAAAACTGATGTTCTCCTCTTAGCCGATATCTTTGAGAATTTTCGTGACAATTGCATCAGAGCGTATGATCTAGACCCTGCGCACTACTACACAACACCAGGATTCACGTGGGACGCCATGCTCAAGTTCACACAGATTGAGTTGAAGCTTTTCACGGACTTGGAGATGCATCTGTTCGTTGAACGAGGAGTGAGGGGCGGCGTGAGTCAGTGCTGCAACCGTTATGCCAAAGCGAACAACAAGTATATGAGCAATTATGAGCCTCAAGAGCCCACCAAGTATCTCATGTACTTTGACGTCAACAATCTTTACGGTTGGGCGATGATGGAATCGCTCCCATATGGAGACTTCACATGGGTGGAAAATCCAGAAAATATTGATTTTCAAGCGATTGAGGACGATGCATTAGAAGGATACATCCTGGAAGTCGATCTGGATTATCCCGTAAGCCTTCATGATACCCACCGAGACTTACCACTATGTCCTGAACACAAAAGTGCACCAGGTTCAACGCAGATCAAACTGATGACAACATTAGACTTCAAGAGCAACTACGTTATCCACTATCGGAATCTAAAGCAGGCGCTCAAGTATGGTCTACAACTCAAACGTATTCATCGAGTGTTGAAGTTCAAACAGAGGCCGTGGTTAAAATCCTACATTGTCTTAAATAGCGATATGCGGAAACAAGCAACGAATGATTTCGAGAAAAATCTCTTCAAGCTCATGAACAACGCAGTGTTTGGCAAGACGATGGAAAATGTTCGTAAACATGTGGATATAAAACTCGTCACACGCTGGGATGGACGTTATGGTGCTGAGGCCCTTATTGCGAGACCGACATTCCACAGCCGATCAATCTTTGAAGAGAACCTCATTGCTGTACAGCTTTTGAAGACAGAGGTATATCTCAACAAACCAATCTACATAGGGCTCTGTGTGCTGGACTTGTCGAAAGTGTTAGTCTACGATTTCCACTATGATTACATGAAAACGCAATTTGCCGATGATCACTGCAAGCTCTTGTATACCGACACCGACAGCCTACTCTATGAGATTCAGTGCCCTGACATATATGATATCATGAGACGTGATATCCGGAAATTCGATACCTCTGATTATCCAGCTGAGAATCAATTTGCACTACCTCAAGCAAATAAAAAAATCGTTGGATTGATGAAGGATGAGTGCAATGGGCAGATTATGACAGAATTCGTTGGTCTACGCAGCAAAATGTATAGTGTTCGAGTAAATGGCGATGATTATATGAAGAAGGTAAAAGGTGTGAAAACGGGCGTAGTGGAAGCAACCATAACCTTCAATGATTTCCATCAATGCCTTTTCGAGGGAACAACACAGTGTCGTGAGCAACGAGTCATAAGGTCACGCATGCACATTGTCTATACAGAGAAACAAGTAAAGCTCGCATTGAGTCCACATGATGACAAACGATATTTATTTGTTGATACCATGGATACGCTGCCTTGGGGACACTACAGGATACCGCAAGACATGTCGAAACCGACTTCAATCATGTCGTAACCAACCTACTCCCTACTCTTGCATACACACCCCACTCTTACATACATACTCTAGTCATCCAATCAACGACTTCAATTTCCTTCTCCGCGACTGCCTGCCGTGGCGATCGTCAGCGACACGAATCTCCTTCTCCATGGTAGATCGGTGGTGGGTGATACCACTATATGAAGAGTGTGACTGCAGCTAGTTCCATCAGACCTTCATCGTCAACTGTTCACAGTATCTACTCGTTGATCCATTGATACCTTGGGGATACTAAAGGATACTAAAGGATACTAAAGGATACTAAAGAATACTTCAGAACCTGAACCAGCCTTGTATTGGAAGCAGTTCACAATCAACTCTATCAGACGGAACTCGCATCAAACACATTGGAACCTGTTGCTCATCAGTCCCGCATATTCGTTGTCGTCGTCGTCAGACGAAACGTACATCAAACGTATAGCAGGCTAAAGAAATCTACGCCAATAATATTGGAACCTGTTGCTCGCCACTATCACATACTCGCGTCTATCTTCTACAGTCAACTTCATTGGACATTCATGATGGATATTGATGCACTCAACAAACTCGCTGATCAAGACGATTACCTCCCAACGAAAAGAATCATTGATCTACGAATCAACGAAATGCATAAAGTCACCGATTTACGTCAAGTGACGACTAAATATGGTCAAAAAACTGTTGCCACTCTCAACAATGAATTCCAAATCTTTCTGCCTAAACGTGTTTCTGCGGCACTTGAGAAAGATCGGGCTCTGTTCAGCCGCATGAAGGAAACGATCACACATGGTACATTGCATCTAAACTATATTGAAAAAGAGAAGAAAAATCAAATCGAATTGGTTATTTTGTAATGTGTTTATTTTACAATGAATAAAAAGACATTTTTTATTATACATAAATGCCGACTCATCATTTCATTCCTGTAATTAATTCTGCGTTATTTATCCAACTAATATGTGAATTGGTAAATCCCAACCATTTGACATAAGCACGATTTCCACGTTTCTTGAGAATCTTCTCCACGAGATAGGTATCTGGATAATTATCCTTCAGTAATTCTTCATTATAAAAACCACCAGCGATGGGTCCATCTTGGTAGTCCTTCAGCTTGTACTTTGCAGGTGTCGTCCTCATTACTCGACTCACAGTGAAAATTTCCGTTGACCAATTGGGTATGTAGCCTTTCTCGAAAACGTGTTTGTTCTTGCTCACTCGCAGCTTGTCACCGATTTTGAATTTCACTACACAGTTTCTTCGTTCATTGGTAGTAGAAAAACGTTGAATTAGCGTTTCAACAGCGTCCGCTGTGACGTTCCTCGGTTTCATACTAATAGTTCGATGCTTCGTGTCATTGTATGTCGCCACGAGATCATCTAAAATGTCTATCCATTTGTAAGATCCGTGTAGACTAAATTTCATCCACATTTTATTCTTAAGGGTACGATTAAAGCGCTCCACTATAGATGCTTTAAGATTACTATATGTGGAATAGTGATTGATGTCATGACGTTTCATTAAATTCTGGAAAGTCTTATCATGAAATTCTTTACCTTGATCAGTCTGGAGATTGGTAGGTACTCGTCCATCTTGAAGAATTGAATCCATAGCTGCGGTAACATTCTGACCGGTTTTGCGCTTCACTGGTACAGCCCATGCAAACTTGGATAGTACATCGATTATCGTAAGCAGATATCTGTATCCTTTGTTTTCTCGAGCGTACGGTTGCATCTCAACAAGATCAGCTTGCCATGTCTCATCAATATCACGTATATCAAACTTGCGTCGTAAATAATTGCGACGCGCAGGCGTATGTAATTCTTCTACTAGTCTTCGATGCTCCATGTCGAGGAGTGCGCCTGATTAACGCTTCAAAGGCTTTAGTGTTACGGACTATCAAGTCTATATAACTCTAAAAATATTTATTTCAGTATTCTTTGATGGCTTGATCTTGAAGAATCTCTTGAGGAGTGTGCGCAATCAAGGAACCAATAGCCTTTGCATTACGAACTGCTAATTCTAAAGTCGTAGCAATGTTTATCTCAATATGCTTTACTCTCTCTTTTACTTGCTCTTGAAAAACCTGTATTTTCAACTCTAAATCATCCAATTTCTCACGTTGATGGGTTGTAGCCTGAAGCAATGTACTTAACTCCTGTTGAATTAGTTGTCTAGCGAGATTCAAATTGACAGCATCATTTGGTTCACGTGATTCACCAACGTTGCTGAGTCTCCTATTTTCAATGTCGTAGTTCCCGCTTGCAGTGAGTTTGAAGCCAAACCCTGGTGGACCCCGTGAGCCCTTAGTACATCCAAAATACCGTCCGAACACGTCGACGCTCATTATTCAACTGAGTATATTCACGCATGTGTCACTGCTAATAAACGATTCCTGCTTCACGCAATTCCTCAATGAGTGAAACGATTTCATTCGTATGACTGGGGTTGCCTGCTGAACTTTCAGCTAGCAATAAACGTAATCGATCTACCAGCTCGTTGGGGTTATCCCAATACACATAATCCATTTGTGTATCTCGTCGTGCAATCTTGTATTGTGGTAATGAACCACCAGTAGATTGTCTCTTTCGAGTTGATGTAGAAGCACCAATTATTGAAGCTATATAGGATTTATATTTTTTACTGTTTTGTCTGTGGACTAACTCATCGGAATTATAGTGTTTTTTGTGTGCATTTGTCCTAAGCACAATTTTCCCATAATTGTTTACATCTTTATTGCTTATGAAATTATGATTGGGATCTTTTCTGAACAGCAGTTCAAGCAAACCAATGGTCTTATCATACTTGTTGTTGTTGTCATCATTAATAGTAACGTATTCGTTGCCAAAACTTACGGTGGAATCACCAATCATAAGTGTACCATCTGGCAGCTTTCGAACTCCATAAGTCATATCGAGATACTTTTTACGATTTTTATCGAGTAAGTTCAAATATTTCTCAATAGTTGAATATGGTTGGTCAGATTTTTTCTTTGTTGATGCTTTCACATCATTATCATCATCATCATCATCATCATCATCATCATCATCATCATCATCATCATCATCATTATCTGTGAATGCAGTTTTAAATGAATTATCCTGCTCTTCATTTTGAGATGTATCTTCCTCGCCCTCTTCCTCTGCCTCCTCCTTCTCATCCTTCTCTTTCTTGGGAATCCCGTTTTTTTTTTATTTCATGCGTATTTGTGTCAGTAACACTAACAAGTTTTTTAAGCGGCCTCACGATTGGTTTGAATGTTTCATCCCAAGCTTTTTCCATAATCTGCTTACCAGCTTTTAAAAGCTTGTATTTATGTTTAATAGCATTTCTAACTTTTTCTACTTGACAAAGTGTCTTTCTCTCGCGACGAAATTTGTCAGCGATGTTATCGCTTCGACTGCTCATGATGATCTGATTAAGATTTACTCTTTACGCATGATATATTTGTAGCAAAGCAGTCAAAACCTTTCCTGTATCTACCACAGTCGAGCCCTTGAGAATCTTTATCAATTACTAGGAATCCATGATTGGTATCATTCCAACATTTCGAGCATAAGTCTTTAAACTGCGAGTACGTCATGTCAGTATTTACGTGATCATCATAAACATGCTTGAAATTAATATCATCCTGCCGAAAGATTACAAGCATGTTAACGTTATCACGTACTAAATGCTTAGGTATTTGTGCATACGACTGACACAAGTAGAAGCAGTCAATATTCTTATGTCTACCCATACAGTAAAAGGCTCTAACATTATCTTGTTTCTCACAGGCTATATCATCAAATATCATGATTGAATTAATATTAGCTTCTCCGGGTGATAATACTTGATCATGTTCACCAAAGGCAAAAAATCCAATACCCTTCATAGGCTGCAGAAGTTTTTCGAGAAACTTATACTTTGGTTGATTCAATGATTTCGAGTATATGTATACATTTTCAAATCTCAATCCATTTGGATGTGTAATCAGAGTGAGCAATGCATTGGTCTTTCCACAATTTGATGGGCCACAAAAAACTGCTCGGATACTGTTGGGTAATAGTGGACCATGACGTGTGCATACTTTTTTCCTTTCAGCTAGCCTATCAAAATTCATTACCGGCAGCGAGAGCGGTTGCTCTCTGAAATCCATGTTGGCAGCGACTGATGGTTTAGAGTATAAATACTGTGCTTATATACTCCGAATCTCATTCGTTCACTGCTCTTTCTAGTGTAAGTATCATGCCTAAAGGTTGCGGTCTGCTGAATAAAGTCCTCAACAAACTGCCTATCGAGCTGCATTTACCAGGCTATCAATACTGTGGACCAGGCACAAAACTAGCGGAACGTCTTGCTCGTGGTGATCCTGGGATGAATCCTCTAGACGCAGCCTGCAAGGAACACGATATCGCATACTCACAGAATCGTGAAAACATTGAGGATCGCAACAAGGCCGATAAAATTTTAGCTGACAAGGCTTGGCATCGCGTATTTTCAAACGATGCTCGTGTAAGTGAAAAGGTTCCAGCCTACGCTGTTACAAACGCCATGAAGATAAAGGTTAAGCTTGGCATGGGTATAAATAAGAGGAAGAGAAAGACCAAACCTCCAACCACGCTTTCCAAGATAATTAAAGCTGCCACAAAATCGACTGGTTCTAACACACAAGAAATTATTCGATCGGCGCTAAAGAGTGCTCGTGCTGCTGTCAAGACAGCTGGTGGGAAAAAATGTACGCGTGCGTCGTATTCTGCCAGTACCGAAAAAAGTTGGAGGATTTTCGCCTCTTCTTATTCCACTATTTGCTGGATTAAGTGCAACTGGCGCATTGGCTGGTGGCGCTGCTGGAATAGTAAAAGCCGTAAATGATGCGAAAGCTGCAACACAGCAATTAGCGGAAAGTCAAAGGCATAATAAGACGGTTGAGGCTATCGCACTAGGTAAAGTCTCTATCTCAAGCCACACAAAACTGGGTTTGGTTTCCATTTCGGAGCAAATAAGAAAAAAAAAAAAACTTCAAAGTAAGACTCCCAAACCGTGCTCTGACAGACGCTGATCTACTCAAGTATGCACGTGAAATTCCTAATTTTCGTGGTGTATTTATGAGAAACGACTTACCATTAGATGCACCGCATTATCGTGAATCTGGAATAATTAATCTCGACGATAAAGATGGTCCAGGTACTCATTGGGTGGCTTATCGGAAAAATGGTCGAAATGTTGATTACTTTGATAGTTTTGGTGATCTTCAGCCTCCTCACGATCTAATGGATTATCTCGGCCTCGATAATGTTATCAAGTATAATCATAAGAGATATCAAAATTTTGATACATATGAGTGTGGGCATCTATGCCTAAAATTCTTATATAAGGATCTGTAAGTGATGCTTATCGTATCAGTCTAGTGTGAACCATCATGGGAGATTCATTGACTCTCAGTTTATCTGGAACAACATCTCTATTAGAGGCACAATACTTTCCGCCAATTGAGCTCTCACCTAGCAAGAACTATCACCTTGGGCTAGTGGAATTACTATCTTTTAATTCTATACCCAACGTCGATACTGGGAAAAACAAGATCTATGTGGGTAAAGAAGTGATTGTGTTACCTACAGGAAGTTACGAGATTGAAGACATTGATGTGTACTTGCAAGAACAGCTTGCATCTAAACATATTACCATTAGTTTGAAGCCTAATAACAATACTCTACGAAGCGTGATAAAGTGCAGTGAAAACATTGATTTTCGTCCACAATACTCGATTGCTAGACTACTTGGTTTTACACATCGAGAGTTACCCGCTCATATCTCTCATAGCTCGGAATTACTGGTTGCTATTCTGAAAATCAATGCATTGCGAGTTGAGTGCAATATTACTTCGGGAGCATACATCAATGAGCATAAAGTTTATACGATCCATGAATTCTTCCCGGCAGTGCCACCGGGGTATAAGATCATTGAAGTTCCATCACACGTCATTTACCTTCCAATAGCCGTGAGGATCATTGATCATCTGCAATTACGCATAGTCGATCAAGACGGAGAACTAGTTAATTTTCGCGGTGAAGTTATCACCATTAGACTACACATTAAAGAAGCCAAATAGCTAATAATGGGAATCATCTTCAATAATAATAATAATAATAATGCTAATAACGTGACGCAGGCATATAAAAGAGGACTAAAATGTCATCGAGCAACCAGTCACGCTCGAGCCCCCAAGACGATCACACGTCGCAACGCTCAATTCCTAAAAAGTCTAGGGCTTCGAGTTATTGTTGGTGGCAGAAAATAACGTGCGTAATATTTTGCTGCAATGGAGGGGGCGTTACACGTGCAATCAGCCGTCGCATTCGACGAATCCGTAGCGCATTATGAGATACATGCACATCAACCTTATACATCAACCTTCAATAACAGTGATGAAATCCGCATATCCATTCAACATCAAGATCTATGCCTCTTGCCCTCACGAAGTACTCTACATGTATGTGGTAAATTGTCGAAAGCGACCGGTGCTGCTGTGGTAGCAACGAAGCTGGTGAACAATGCTATTTTACATCTGTTTGAGGAAATTCGCTACGAGATCAATGCCATTGAGATTGATAGATGTAAGAATGTTGGTATAACTAGCCTCATGAAAGACTACACATCCTTCAATCCTGGTGGAAGCGCAATGATTGAAAATGCTGGCTGGCTTGACGTTGAGGAAACCAAACAGCTCACTAATGATACTGGCCACTTTGATGTTTGTATCCCACTCTCCATGATACTTGGATTTGCTGAAGACTATCAGAAAATCATTATCAATATAAAACATGAGCTCATTCTCACGAGATCACGAACGGATACTGACGCAGTTGTGCAGACTGCTCTTGCAGCTGGCGGTTACGAGGATTTCAAGATTGAGCTTACACGAATTGAGTGGTTGATGCCATATGTGATGTTGTCAGACAAGTATAAAATACGTTTATATAGTCAGATTAAAAGAGACATCACTATGAGTTTTCGCACTTGGGAAATGTATGAGTATCCCCTACTTCCAAGCACAACGAAACATAATTGGACAGTCAAAACATCGAATCAATTGGAAAAGCCTCGTTTTGTAATTGTAGCTTTCCAAACCAATCGGAGAATGATTAAAAATGCAAATGCTAGTTACTTCGATCACTGCAACATTGGCAATGTGAAGCTATTTCTTAACTCACAACATTATCCATACGGTAACCTCAATCTTGATGTAAATCGCAATCAATACTCTGTATTGTACAACATGTATGCCAATTTTCAAGCCATATACTACAACAGAGATCGAGAACCCCTGCTAACGAGGAAAAACTTTATCGAGTATGCTCCATTAATTGTAATTGATTGCTCAAAACAGAATGAGGCATTAAAACAAGCGCCAGTAGATGTCCGTCTAGAATTTGAGTCTAAGACAAATTTTCCAGCGGGAACCACGGCCTACTGTTTAATCTTACATGATCGAATGGTTGATTATAATGTAATAAGTGGTGATGTAATCAAACGTGTATAAAACATTTGTATCCCAATCAGCATCAATCTCATAGTTAGATATTTAAGATCTATAGTTAAGAATTTTTTAGGCTAAATGTATTATCTGTAAGATATATATATATTAATCTACCGTTAAGAGTTTTTATTAGATTAAATGCATTATCTGTAACATCAAAAAATAAAAACAAGTTTTTATACAGCAAATGTATTTATCTCGAATTCTTTCGAATCCTCCTGAGGCGCACTCTATCCGAAAGCGATGGCAACAAAGCAAAAGTCTGTCTTATCATGATAAAGTCTCCCTTACCATGGATATCGAGCGTGATCTATAGAATCCGACTGTGGCTCCATCTATAACAGTACCGACGTCAGATAATTATCGACGTAAGATAATTTCTGACTATCGGTAAAATATCAACAAAGGTATCGAATCTCCAAATATCCCGATATCAGGATATCCCGATCCCAAATACCCCGCGAGGTCTCGCTGTGAGGTAGTAGGTTACTTATCTACAGTGATCGGTAGTACAGTGTGCTGGTAGTTGGTGCGGTAGATTCAGGCGCATTCATAGATCATGATCTAGTGAGTTACTGACTGTAGGGGAGGCTCGGTCAGTACACGACTACAGTAAGTATACATAGAACGTCGCGCGCCATCTAACTGGATACCATGTAACCATTATGGAAATATTGATCTTGATCTATCCGACTGTAGCACCATCTAGCAGACAACAATTTCGACATAAGATAATTATCGACAGGCGGTCATTACCGTCTGTGGGTAAAGTAGGTTTCTAGGATAATTACCGACTGAGCACAGGTAAATTTACACCTGCCCAGGTAGTATGCTGGAACCGGCCTAGCCTATCTACTTAAGTGACTATCCGGTCTGAATAGCCGAGATATAATATTTCGCCAGAACCTATTTGTAATTGCGTACTGGGTTATGAATGTGTAACAAATATCAAGTCATCCGATGGTTCTTGTGCTTAAATTTGCATTATTGTGGTGCCTTATTACATTTGCCGTAGGCTTAATTGTCGACAAGTGTTGGTCATCGGATAAACTATTGTGATTAAATGTGCCTTGTACTTGGCGCCGCGGGTTGAATCTGCGACACATTGTCCGTTATCGCGTGTTATAATTGCATTTGTCTGTTGCGCCTTGGGCTCATTTAATTCACGTTTAAATTTAATTTTAGTTTTAATGTGCCTTGTCTTTGGCGCCGCAGGTTGAATCTGCGACACATTATCCTTTATCGCGTGTTATAATTGCATTTGTCTGTTGCGCCTGGGGCTCATTTGATTTACATTGTTAAGCTTGATGAGATAATGTTACACGATCCGAGGATCCCATAAATAATCGAATGTTTCTATTCGATAAGGATTGAGTAGGGATAAAAATGTCATTGAAGACCTAACCGTATCTATATCTTGTCCATGTATGTACCTCTATTCATATATATATATCTATAGGTATCTATATACTAGTAGCCTCTCATTTGAAAACTGAAGAAGTACTTAGTATGGGTGTACGTGCCCTGTAATAATGAACCGTGTAATATATTAATTATACCGTGTGCAACAGAGCCGTTGCCGAGGGGCTACCATAATATTGATGCTTTGGGGAATGAATTGTCGTAAGTTATCATCGTGATTATTACTGTTCTCATATACATCTCGTTAACCGATGTTGACGGTTGAAGTAATTTATTCTGTCGAACATCGTGAACTTTTGTGCTTGATATGATAACAAGCTCTACCCATAGGGTAATAAAAGTTTGTCACTTGAATCTTTCATCCGAATCTAGTTATTGTCAGTACGTAGGAAGAGATAGATTTAACAGAGTGGTCGACAGTAACCGAGGATCATGAATAATTTCAGCCGCTTTGAATTTGCGAACAAAGTAATAGAAACTAATGAAATAAAATAGTTTTTTTTTATGACCATTTAAATCTTTTTTACTACAATTAGCGCCCAACGTAGGGCCTTCGTGCATCTGTTCCACGCTTTTAGTGGAAATGATCGGCAGAATAGGTCGCTAAGCTCTCCGAAGGGGTCCATTATGTGATTGATCTAATATATAAAATTCTCGTGTCACAGTTTTCGTTGCCATACTCCTCCGAAGCGGCTTGACCGATTTTGATGAAATTTTTTGTGCTTATCCGGTATCTATGAGAATCGGCCAACATGTATTTTTCTTCCCCCTAAATGTTAGGGGTAGTCCACCCCTAAATTTATTTTTTTATTTTTTAGACAAAATTTTTTATTTCTATTTTTTTATGATACAACATACAAAAATACATACAATCCTCAATTTTCACCCTTCTACGATCAACCCTTATTTTTTAATAGCCATTTTAGTAATTTAATCATTTTTCCTCTCCGGTCGAAAACTGATCAATCGTCATTTAATTAGTTATCCCCGCCAGATGTCTACAGGTGTCACTTCTGACCCAGTAAACAGCACGGAGTAGGGATGAGAACGAAGCCGGTCTCCTTTCTTTCTCACTCCCTACACAGTTGTCGGCTATCATTATTGTTTATGCATCAAGTGTAGTAGTAACGTTGATAATTATTATTTTGCTATCTCAGTGTAACTCTCATATTAACTTTTAATCATTCCTATTTTATCAATAATAATTAAATTATCAATTTTGAGTGTATTTTGCACGATTAGTTAATCAAGTGATTTTATAACCTCAAAAGTACTCAACACGTGACACGAGCTTCCAATAACAACGGATTTTGTGTTGTAAGTATACTTTTTTTTATTAATATCGAAAATGTTGTTGATCTTATAAAAATGTAATTTTAATTTAATTTTATTAAAAAAATGCAATTGAACAATTAAGATTTTCATAGTTTCCAAAAAATCAATCATTATAAATCTTTATTTTGAAATGTCAATGGAAATATTGGTTGTATGAAAAAATTATAAGAGACAATGTTTTCATAAAATTTAATTTTTTACTTTTGTTTGAAAAATTTTTCCCTAAAACTTATATTTTTGTTATAATTTCATAAATTAAAACTAATCATTTCAAAACTGCGGCAAAAATCCTGGCCCTAATTATACTTTTAACATTTTTCATCATTAAATAATTTCATTAATTCTATTTATGTATGTTTTGTACAGTGAGCAATGCCAAGAAAACGCAAAGGGGCTGATTTGAGCCGCAGTACAAGTAAAGCTCGAAACTTGCGAAATAGCAGATCCGAAAGAACAGAAGAACAAATCCAGCAACAAAGTACTGATGCACGTGTCAGAATGGCGCAATTGCATCAAGAAGAGCCAGAAGATACACGAGCTGAACGCAATGAAGTCAGAAGATTAGAACAACGACAATCACGCCGTTTCACAGTCAATAGACGAAGAACAAATGACCAACAACGACAACAGGTACATCGAGCATTTATATCTGATTCATTCCTGCGTCTAGCATTCCAGTATGAGCCCGATATTGAATATTATGCTCATTCAAAAGTGGTAATTGGTGCTATGGACAAGGAATGTCCGCATTGTCATGCTCTGAAATTCAAAAATGAGCCAGCTGGGATGTGTTGCGCGTCAGGAAAAGTGCAACTACCTGAAATTGAAACACCACCTGAACCATTGAACGGCTTACTTATCGGCACGGATCCAGATTCTAACGTGTTCCTGAAGTCAATTCGAAGATTCAATTCATGCTTTCAAATGACATCGTTCGGAGCAACAGAAATAGTTCGAAATACTAATGCAAATGGTCAACAATTCAATTCTACATTTAAAATCAGAGGCCAAGTTTATCATAAAATGGGCTCACTGCTGCCAATGCCAAACGAACCACATAAATTCTTACAAATCTACTTTATGGGCGGCGAGGATTCCGGAAGCGCACTTGCCAATCGCGTGAATGCACGTTGTGATTATAATAACCTTGATTCACTTTATGCCAGGCGCATCGTCAGCGAGCTAGATGCTCTTTTGAACGAGCACAACGAGTTGTTGAAAATATTCAAATCACATATGCACCAATTACAAAGCGATAATCACGCTATCGTCATTAATCCTGATAAAACACCAGCTGGAGAGCATATTCGTAGATTCAATGCACCCGTTGTTGATGATGTTGCTGGAATCATGGTTGGCGATTGTACAGCTGCACGAGAAATTGTGATTCGTAGAAGAAATAATAATCTTCAGTTCATTGCTGACACACATCGTTCATATGACGCTCTCCAATATCCGCTAATATTCTGGAAGGGACAAGACGGATATTGCATAAACATAAAACAACGAGATCCCGTATCAGGTACTTCATTGATTATTAATTTGATCATTAATCATTTAACAAAACAATTAAATTATTGAACGTATCAGGAGTACAAATTGAAAATGCGGGATTTTTTTCTATTTTTGAACGTTTATTCTGAAAAAATGGTAACAAATGAATTATTCAAAGTATTGTCCATCGCTAGCCACAACTTTTTCCCATCTTTCTGGCAATTTACGGATACCGTCGCGAAAAAATTCGGCCGGCTTGGCTGCTATCCAGTCATCGACCCATTTTTGGGCTTCTTCGTAAGAATGGAAGCGCTGGTCAGCTAGGCCATGTGTCATCGATCGGAAAAGGTGGTAATCGGAAGGAGCAATATCTGGGCTATACGGCGGGTGGGGTAAGACTTCCCATTTCAGCGTTTGTAGGTATGTTTTGACCGGCGCTGCAACATGTGGCCGAGCGTTGTCATGTTGCAAAATTACTTTGTCGTGTCTTTGCTCGTATTGTGGCCGTTTTTCTTTGAGTGCGCGGCTCAAACGCATCAATTGAGTTCGGTATAGTGCTCCTGTGATGGTTTCGTTCGATTTCAATAGCTCATAATACACCACACCCAGCTGGTCCCACCAAATACAGAGCATGAGCTTGGCGCCGTGAATATTTGGTTTGGCCGTCGATGATGATGCATGGCCGGGGTAACCATATGATTTTTTGCGCTTCGGGTTATCGTAATGGATCCACTTTTCATCACCAGTGACAATGCGATGCAAAAAACCCTTCCGTTTTTGCCGTTCGAGCAGCAGTTCGCATGCAAAAAAACGGCGCTCGACGTCTCTCGGCTTCAGCTCATACGGCACCCAATGTCCTTGCTTTTGGATCATTCCGAGGGCTTTTATACGATGGGAAATGGCTTGTTGTGTCACTCCCAATGAATCTGCGAGCTCTTGTTGAGTTTGACACGAGTCTTCATTGAGTATTGCCTCCAATTCAGCATTCTCAAACTTTTTCACTTGGCCCGGCCGCTCTTTGTCCTCAACGTCAAAATCACCACTTCTAAACCGCACAAACCATCTCTCGCACGTTGAAACCGATGGAACATGACTCGGATAAGCCTCGGAGACCAATCGATGTGCTTCAGCAGCACTTTTCTTCAAATTAAAGAAGTAAATTAAAACTTCCCGCAAATGCTGTTTTGTTGGCACGAAACTCGACATATTGAGAGCTCAAAAAAACTATGAATTTGACACTGCGACAAATTGACACATACTGAAAATTAAAGCTATAAGACGTAGCTTTGACATGAACATAGTCACAGTACTGCCTGATGCGTATAGCGTTAGTAACGCCATCTGTTATCAAACCCGCATTTTCAATTTGTACCCCTGATAATAAATTTAAATTAATTTTTATGAACAAATATTACAGGAGCTGAAATAAACGAGAACGTTAGCTCAAAGGATTATTATGCGTATCGATTAATGATTAGACGTGGCCTGGACAACGTCATTTTACGATGTCGTGAGCTTTGTCAACAATTCATGGTCGACATGTACGCGAAGATTGAGAGCGAACGACTACGATACTTACGATATAATCAACAAAAGCTGCGCGCGGAAGAGTACATTCATTTGCGAGACGCTATCAACAACAACGCCGACGTCGCCGAAATTGGTAACCATGTCATTTTACCATCATCGTACGTAGGCAGTCCACGTCATATGCAAGAATATATACAGGATGCTCTGACTTTCGTGCGCGAATATGGACGACCATGTTTATTTATCACGTTCACATGTAATCCAAAATGGCCAGAGATTACATCTTTCCTACTGCCTGGCCAAAATGCAATACATCGCTATGACATTACAGCACGTGTGTTCAGACAAAAGTTGAAGTCTTTAATAAGTTTCATTACTAAATCACATGTATTTGGTCCCACACGTTGCTGGATGTATTCGGTTGAGTGGCAAAAGCGAGGATTACCTCATGCACACATTTTGGTTTGGTTCATCGACAAAATCCGTCCTGAAGAAATCGATAGTATCATTTCTGCGGAAATTCCAGATCCATCCACTGACCAACTGCTGTTTGATATTGTTACAACAAACATGATTCATGGTCCATGTGGTACTCTTAATAGTTCATCGCCTTGCATGGCTGATGGAAAATGTACTAAAAATTTCCCTAAAGATTTTACCAATGATACGGTCACAAATGTCGACGGATACCCAATATATCGTCAAAGAAATCCTGAAAATGGCGGACAATCATTTATTAAAAATATCATCAACACAGACATTGATATTGACAATCGTTGGGTGGTGCCATATTCGCCTCTGCTGAGCAAGACATATAATGCTCATATTAATGTTGAGTTCTGCAGTTCTGTGAAGAGCATCAAATACATTTGCAAGTATGTCCATAAAGGCAGTGATATGGCTGTGTTTAGAGTGGAAAATACTAATGTGAATGCTCCTCCAGTGAATAAAAACGATGAAATAACGCTCTACCAAATTGGTCGGTACATCAGCTCCAATGAAGCTGCTTGGCGTATCTTTGGTTTTCCAATTCATGAACGGGATCCAGCAGTTGTTCAGTTAGTCATCCATCTTGAAAACGGTCAGCGTGTATTTTTCACGAACGAGACAGCGATTGATCGTGCAATAAATCCACCTAAAACTACACTCACTGCATTTTTTGAATTGTGTAATCGTGCGGATGATTTTGGTGCCTTCGCACGAACATTACTCTATTCACAAGTACCACGCTATTTCACATGGACTCAAACAAAAACATGGATGCCCCGCAAGCAAGGCTCACCAGTTGCTGCATGTCTCAATTTATTTAAATCAAACGCCTTGGGGCGATTATTTACAGTCAATCCAAGACACACGGAGTGCTTTTATCTTCGACTGTTGTTGGTTAATGTTACTGGCCCATTATCATTTCAAGATATACGTAAAGTGAATGGGCAACAATATCCAACGTATAAAGATGCATGCCTTGCACTCGGCTTGCTGGAAGACGACAACCAGTGGGAATGCATGCTTGCTGAAGCTGCATTGAACTGTACAGCAATACAAATTCGTCTACTATTCGCTATAGTGTTGACTACATGTTTCCCAGCCCGAGCACAGATATTATGGGAAAATCACAAAGATTCAATGACTGATGATATATTGCATCAACATCGTATACGGTGCCACGATCTAACCATAACATTCAGCGACGAAATGTACAATGAAGCATTGATTGCTATTGAGGATCTTTGCATTGTCATTGCCAACTTACCACTTAGTAATTTCGGTATGAATTCGCCAAATCGAACTGCATCTGATTTAATGAATACTGAAATGAATCGTGAACTGCAGTACAGTACTGTAGAAATGGCAGCGATTGTTGCCCGCAATGTCCCACTAATGAATGAGGAACAAAGAACCATTTATGATCGCATTATGCTCGCAGTTTCAGCTGGACAAGGTGGGTTCTTCTTTTTGGATGCACCGGGTGGAACTGGCAAAACATTCGTTATTTCGCTAATTCTTGCTGAAATACGATCAAATAATGGCATCGCATTGGCCGTTGCATCATCGGGCATTGCAGCAACTTTATTGGATGGAGGTAGAACAGCTCATTCAGTATTTAAGCTGCCACTAAATATTCAGAATAACCCTGACGCAGTATGCAACATTAAGAAACAATCGTCCATGGCCACTGTGCTGAAACGGTGTAAAATTATTATTTGGGATGAATGTACTATGGCACACAAACATTCACTTGAGGCGTTGAACAGGACATTGAAAGATATTAAAAACAGTGACAAACTATTTGGCGGAACTCTGTTGGTCCTTTCAGGTGATTTCAGACAAACACTTCCAGTCATTCCACGTTCAACATACGCTGATGAGATCAACGCTTGCTTAAAATCATCTCCATTGTGGCGTAATGTTGAAAAATTACAGCTAAAAATAAATATGCGCGTTCAAATGCTTCAAGATCCATCCGCTGAAACATTTTCAAAACAACTCTTAGATATCGGTGATGGAAAAGTTGCTATAGATGAAACTGGATACGTAAAATTACCGACCGATTTCTGCACAATCGCTGATTCGCAAGATACTCTCATTGAACAAATATTTCCCGATGTACACACACAGTACATAAATCATGAGTGGCTTGCAGAAAGAGCGATTTTAGCGGCAAAAAATGTAGACGTTGACAATTTAAATCTGAAGATACAAATGTTGTTGCCAGGGAACTTGGTATCATATAAATCTATTGATACAGTTTGCGACGACAGCGAAGCAGTAAATTTTCCCACAGAGTTTTTGAACTCACTGGATTTGCCAGGCATGCCACCGCATAATTTACAATTAAAGGTTGGATCTCCAATTATCTTGCTTCGTAATTTGAACCCGCCCCATCTGTGCAACGGTACGCGATTAGTCATTCAAAAATTAATGAAAAACGTGATCGAAGCCAGGATTTTAAATGGCAAGTTCAGAGGTGAAAATATACTTATACCACGGATTCCTATTATACTTACAGATGTGCCAATTCAATTCAAACGTATTCAGTTTCCGATTAGATTGGCATTTGCAATGACTATCAACAAATCCCAAGGTCAAACGATGTCTGTTTGTGGATTAGATTTGAGAACACCATGTTTTTCACACGGACAATTATACGTGGCATGCTCTCGAGTGGGTAAACCATCCAGTTTGTTTGTGTTAGCTAAAGATGGACTAACAAAAAATATTGTTCACGCTATAGCATTAAGAGATTGATATTGTTTAATAGTGTTACTGTCGTAATTGTTTAATTAATGATATATAATTTTAAGGAATAAATTATAATAACTTAAAAATAATGTTTGCCTTTTGTTATTTTTATATTCCCTCATCGTTCACAGCGCTCCATGCTTATTTCACGCATATACCACATTCTTACATACATACAATATACACATTCTAACATACATACATACTTACAATAAGTAAGCTATTTTTTGTCTACACTAGAAATTACTAGGAAATTATTTATATGGCAAAACAACGTTTGCCGGGTCAACTAGTATATATATATATATGAGATATTGTATTGAATGCTATTTCATGTAATCATTAAGTTGGTAGTATACTGATTTCATGCAGACTCGCTCCAAAGCGAATAGGTAAACTGAATTTGACTATCCGTTAGTGGATGCGGTCAGTTCGGAAACACTTTTGACATTGTCTAATATGAATCCAACATTGCCAACAGATATTGCGGAGGACGCAACGACGTTTTCTAAAAGATTGCACACCGAGCCAGTGCGTATGGAAAGACAAAGGAATGAATGGGATGCTCTTCGACTGCAAATGGTCGAAGAATTGAGCGATATGCATATTACATTGGAACGCCAGGAAAGAGAACTTGCAAGGTTGCGAGAGGAAAATGAAAATTTACGTCACACTTCCAACGTGAGCGAGGAGGGTAACCGGAATACAGGTATGTTGAACGGACTAGTTCGCGGCATAAATTCTATGAGCTTTAGTATCAAACCTCCACGATTTGGCAATGATGTAGTGGCTAATCCCATTGAATTTCTTGAAAACGTTAAGAAATATTTCCAATTAAAGAAAGTCCCGGAAGACTGCAAAGTGTTGATTTTAGAGACTCTTTTAGACGGTCGTGCGAGAGATTAGTATCGAACATACTCTCGAACATGCGATGGGTTTGAAACATTCAAAATAATTTTTTTGGAAGAATTTTATTCCATGGCCACTAAGGTTCGCTTGAAGGCCCAATGGTCCTCCCGTAAATACAACCTGTCTGACGGTTTAATGCAAAATTATTTTCATAAACAGGCCAGCATGGCACAGTATTTCACGCCTCCTCTCGATCAGTATGAAATCAACTATACGGTAGTTCAACAGCTCCCTATGAGAGTACGAGATGCACTCATCACGGTCGATTATTCGAAAACCAAGGTAGTCGCACGCGCGTTATTGCAATTAGACGCTTCCTCTGAAGAAAGTAAAAACCGTGAAGCTCGTCGTTTCCCTTCAAATGGTAATTCTAAGTGGAATACATCTTTTAATAACAACGGGAGCCATAGTGGTCCGCGATACACGAGCAGTCCCAACCAGGCAAATACGAATAGTATGCCGGGTAGCTCGAGGAGTAATACACCGCCGTCTCCATCCTACCGAACGAGGGGGATAGATGTCAACACCGCCTCGTGGTATCCGCTGCCGAACTTAGCGATACCTCCACCGCATCTTAATAATGCGGGGAATTGTCCCGATTCGGGAATTGCCTCACTAGCAAATGCAGATGCTTCTGATATCGTTCGGTTTCAATCGTTAAACTGTAATGCGGCGCTCTGAATAATAGGTCCGACAGACGCCGCCACCCCTACGATTTGTTCGAGGATCTAGTATCGTCGATTACGACAACGTCTCAGGAACCCGCTTAAGGAGCAGCGCTCCATGTATCGAAGTGCCCGCATGTTATTATATCGATATTACGAGTTCCAATTGCCACGTTGCTGGACACGGGCAGCCAAGTGACGTGCATCTCGGAAAATTTTTATGAGTATCTATCGAAGATTCAAAAACTCGTGGTGTTGCCTGTCGCAAACATTGTGGTGCTTACCGCTATTCGTGAAAGGCCTACACCGGTTAAGAAACAGGTGATGTTGAACATTCTCATAGGGCAGGTGAACGTGTCTGTCTTTTTGGTTATTCCTCACTTATCCAGTCAAGTCATTATAGATAGTGATTGGATGTTACGTACTGGTACAATTATTGATTTTATGCAATGTTCTGTCACCGTAAATCATCAGGAAGTCTCTTCGAGCTAGTTACGTTTGGCCGCAAATCATCGGAACGACTAAATGTGTCAACTACTGATAACTTCACATATATTCAGATTTTGGAATGGAAAGGTTGTGGTAGTTTATGTTTCTACAGTGTGGACTGTTGAGAGGCATCGAATTAGAAAAACACAGAAATAATTAGAAGAAATGCACGCTGATGAAAATTCAACAGATATATGGAAAGAAAATGGGTTCGACAAATATGAGCAGCGACCAGAAGGTATGGAATAAGTAACACTAGCACAATTTGTTGCCAATTATTCTAAGAATTCACAAGGGACCTACACTCGAAGAAAATAACAGCGCATCATTCTTTATGGAAACTACGATATGGCATCAGATTATAATGAATATAAAAGGGAAATGGTTAGTTTGCATATTCCCTTCCGAAATGAAGAAGCTGAAGTTTTAGCAGAAATGAAATTCATCGAAATTTTCGACGAAAACGAAGATATCATATTGCAGCGTCGAAAGGAATTTGAGTCTGATTTGGACATTAACAAAACCATTGAAATTTGTCGTAGATTGTGCTGTGAACATGGACTACAAGACGACAATGATGATGATGATGAAGCTCGTGATGCCGTTACCAGATTTCCGGAGGCAAATCCATTTCAAGCACTGTATAACAATCCGAATACAGATGTTAATAATGATTTGCGCTTAGCGTCACTGAATAAACTCGGGGCAATCGGTAAGAAAAAAGGAAACCTGATGCCCAATCGACACTTCTTTGAACTTATGCGAATGGCAAATGAAAAACATAAAGATCTTCTCATGCATGTTATTTCACATCTTCAGTCCGAAAGACCCTCGCCATTGCAAATATTCTTCACGGGCTCTGCAGGATGTGGAAAAACATTTGTAATAAAACTGTTGATGGAAATTTATAACAGGTACACACAGAATGATAGATATTGTAACGCTTACATAACTTGTGCTTCAACTGGGAAAGCTGCAGTAGCAATTGGTGGAACAACGGTCCACACGGCTTTCAAAATAAGTTTGTCTAAATTACTTCCTTTGTCAATGGAAATCGCCCAACAATATCGTTCACTATTTAAATACGTTCGTGTTCTAATCATAGATGAAATTAGTATGATCGGTGCTGAACTGCTTGAGCAAATCGATGCAAGATAAAAAAGATCACTGGTAATTTCAACGACAATTTTGGAGGACTGGATTTAATTCTAATTGGAAATCTACGTCAACTATCGCCGGTTCGAGCAACATCAATTTATAAACAGCTGAGACGACAACTAGCAGGTCCTGCACTGTGGCGAGGCTTGCAATTCTATGAGCTCACAGAAGTCATGCGGCAAGCTGATCAAGTATTTTCAACAATATTGACAGAAATTGGCGATGGAAGGTTATTAGATGAAGATGAGCTGCAGTTGATAGAAGATTCTTTACAAAAGAAGAGGCTAACAGACTGTCTCCGGATGGTGTGTGGTTATTCTTCAATAATCGATCTGTTCGTGAGTATAATAATCACATTTTAAATTGTGCAGACGTCAAAGTCAGTTCCATAGCAAAAGGTGTTTATATTGGTTGCCAAGGAGCTCAGCAAGAAGCCGCTATGCATCAAAAACTTCACATGATGTCGACTATTGATACCAGAGGATTATCATATGAAGTCACATTGGTATTAAACAAATCATATATATTAACCACCAATATCGACGTGTCAGATGGGTTAGCGAATGGTGCTACAGGAAAATTGGTCCACATAGAATATAATGATGCTGGTGAAATAGGTCGCCTATGGCTAGAATTTCCGTAGTCAAGCAAAACTGGTGAGAAGATACGTAAGAAAGCTGCTGCGTCAATACAAGGACACAACCTCAGTCGACTGGCTGCTCCGATAGACCGAAGAACTTCTACAATTCCACTTGTTACGGATAAAACGATTGTCGCAAAACGCAATCGTTTCCATTTAATGTCAGCATGAGCTATAACAATACACAAATCTCAGGGAGGTACATTTAGTGAGATTGTGTATGAGTATGAGAAAACTCACCCTCAACAGCTCGTATACGTAGCGTTATCACGTGTTACTAGTATTGAAGGTTTATATATTATTACTAATATTGGAGATCAACGATTTTATCATGGGCGACGTAGAGCGGCATCTTTGATGGGCTTGTAAGCGGAATTCGAAAGGCTTTCATTGAACAGGCTGCAAACAATCGGAGGATTATTGACTGAATTCATTACAAATAGATCAGAAATGTCAATCTTCTCATTTAATTGTCAAAGTCTACGTGCTCATGTAGCAGATATAAATTCGGATAAAATTGCAACAAAATCAAATTTCTTGATACTTTCTGAGACATGGTTGGATAATGACGATCATATTGATATTCCGAATTTCGATATTGTGATGAAATTTAAACGCGATATTAGAGCAGGTGGAGTAGCGATATATCACAATACGAATGATAGTGCTCGTATTGTTACTCCACAAAGGGATATAAGTACGCATCAAACAGAATCATTGGCCGTCCATATTTCTAATATAGGAGAAATGTGTGCCTGTCATAGCACCTTAGAAGACGGGTAAACGGTTCGAATTGTTGCTATATACATTTCTCCAAATAAAGCAATAGAATCTATCATCGAATTCATTCATGAAAATTTAATTAAATATACGCCAGAGGTGTCCATGATACTTAAAAAAAATACCACGAATTACCAATGAGTTTAAGTGGAGATTTTAACATAAACTTTGCCGAACCAACTTCATTACCTTTAATAGAATTTAAAAATAATACCTTCAGTTTACAAATGTTAAATAACAGAAATGAGCCAACAACAAGATCAGGAACTACCATAGATGCAGTATTTCAAAGATTTTTAAATAAAATTCAAACCAAAACATTTGTATCATATTTTAGTTACCATAAGCCGTTAGTAACATGTTTGGAAATTGACAATGATGAAAATAATTATAATATATGAGCTTATTTTACCGATGTAAAAAACTATTCAATAAAAAATATTTTTTATATTCAATATAGCGATTTTTATATTTCATAAAATATTACCTCCAGTCACATTGTTTATCTCTCTCACTCTCCCTCTCCCTCTTTGGGCAATAGATAAGAAATGAATCAATCTCTCCCTATCTCTTTGCTTACCTCTTCATAGTGTATATGTCTCATTCTCTCGCAAATTACCCAGAATACAAAGTTTCACTTCTACCGCGTGTGAACTGCACGTTTTTTTTGTTTTCGTATTTTTTAGAAAATGCCTGATGGACATTTTTTTATAATCACACATTTTCTTCCTTTCAATGAGACGAAACTATTTCTAAAGTGAATCACTAGTCAGATAATCTTAAGTGTGGTATTTTACAAATAAATTATTTAATAATATTTTTTTAAATGCAAGTAAGAAATTAAATTATGATAAAATCTTTTGTATTACTCCACATCTTCTTCCTTTCAATGTAACAAAGCTATTCCTTGAGTGAATCATTACCCAGACAATTTTTAGTGTGGTATATTACAAAGAAATTATTTCATAAAAAAATACGTATTAAACGGCTAAATCCTGGCTTCAAGATCAAGCCACTCATCCAACGAGGCAGCCCGTGGAACGCCAGAAGATATCGACTTACAAGGAGGAGAGGATACTTAAAGGAAAGGTACTTTGGTGTCCCCCTCCGATTTTGATGAAACTCACGTATGTTGTAGAGCATCGAAAACTAAAAGACACGTATTTTTTTTATCGGCGGAAAAACATTTTTAAGGGGTGAAATCACCCTTCAAAAATAGCATGTCGAGGGGTGATTTTGCAGTTTCACCCAGAAGGCGTCAACCGATTTTAATAAAACAAAAACCAAAATACTCCTCATTGAAGACAATCAAAATTCTACGCTAAGTTGAAGAAAAAAATTCATTTGCAGGGGTGAACAACCCCCTGATTTTTCAAATTTCCACCCTACACAAAAAATTAATCAACCAAATTAAACAGAACATGTACCATTTGGAAGGGCAAGTTAAAATAAAGTTGACGTATTTTTGCACATTCACAGGAAAATGAGTTTACGGGGGTAAACTACCCCTTATCCATTAGTACGTATATTTGTGCGTACATTCTTGTTTCTCGTTATTTACATGTTAAAGAGCTGCTTGCGTTCACTCTTTGTGCTGATTTTGTGCTTATCAATAATTTATCGTCATATGTCATCGACCTTTCGATTAGATAGTATTTCGATTCGGCGCAAATTTCGGAATAAGTCGATGATGCCACAGTCGTTCCATCTATAGAACTTTGTCAGTTATTCCAACGAAATGAATATGATCTTATTTTTTTGAGTAATCTAATCATACGCCAATATGATAAAAATACTTTCGACGCAGTAAGAGGTGTTTTCTACATAGGCGGCTATCTGAGACTGCGTATTATCTGCTGATATCGCATGTGGTTCAACAACAAGTCTTTCAAATATAAAAGCCGCGATACATACAGCGATCTTCAGTTGCTCATTTGAACGGAGTGCCAGTGCGTCAGTTATAATTTCTGACAAAAAAAAATCAATAGACCATGAAAGTGAATCCAATCAACGTCATTAAACTTCTTTTGGCTACATTTCAAGCCATGAATATTCCCGAAACTCCGATTAACAATGCAGAAATCGAGGTAAAGCAGAATTTCGAAAAAGTTCTGGTCGACTGCATGGACGATTATAACGGAGTTGAAATTATCGAGGAACAATCGCTAGATTTTCAAGAGCCATTCAAGCAATATGATGTTAACCCTGTCGAGGACACTCTTTGGCAACATGATGAAGGTCCAGTGGATTCTGATACTTGTTCTAAAGACGAAGAAGACATAAGCTATGATTACAAACGCAAAGTAATCGAATACTGGAGATCCGGTAAGAAGAAAAATTACAGTGTCGATACCGTGAGTCAGAAATTCAAAAAAGTCAAATCTGTACGACAATTAAAACGCTGGGCAAATCAAATGAACAAAGGTGGGACCTACAAGGAGAAATTAGCTCAAATCTCTGAATATACTTTGAAAAACATACAAGCCGCAATAGATGCTGGTTTCATTGTTCATGATATCGACCTTCAAAAGTGGGCTTCACAAGCTCAAAAAGAGATAGGTCACGAAGACATTCGTTTTAAAGCTTCTCATAATTGGCTTCGGAAGTTCAAGAAATCACATCGTATTGTGTCCAGGAAAATTAATAAATTCGTAACACGAAAGACTATAGAAGACGAACCAGTTTTAAGGATGAATGTAGAAAACTTCGTAAATGAAATTAAACCATATATTCAAACATATGGACCGGAAAACATATATAATTCAGATCAGAGCGGTTTTCAACTGGAAATCCACTCTGGCAGGACTCTGACGACTGAAGGAACTAAACAAGTGCAATGTGTAGTACAATCCGTATCATCTATAACTCACAGCTACACTATCCAGCCATAAATGCAGATGGAAAATTATTGTCACCCCTTTTTATCGTTCTAAAAGAGGGAAAGGGTGAGTTCGGCCCAATCGTGGAAAAAAATTTATTCAGGCCAGAAAACGTATTTTTAACAGCAACGAAATCCGGAAAAATGACTTCAGGTATGGACAAAAATGATTGCCAGAAAATATTGAACATATGATGAATTATACTATATCGATAACCAATATCATCCTATGTATAGAGCACTTCAAAATTTGGTTGGAAAAAGTATTCTTCCCCAACACCGGCCGTGACAGCGTATTGTTGATAGACTCGTAGAGTGGACACTGCCCAGAAGTTGTTCTTGATGCAACACCTCGGGGCAAAAAAATAATCACAAAGATAATACCTAAAGGCACCACAGGGAAAATCCAACCACTCGACGTTTTTGGTTTCCGAATATGGAAAAATTTTGTACGACATTTTTCCGACAGTGTATTATTACTTAATTCTGATATTAATTTGCACTTGAGAAACAACATAATCAAACTGCAATCTCTCGCACACAATCAACTTTCATCACCCAGATATATAAATCTTTTCAAATATGCATGGTTCAAAAGTAATTATATAACCGATAAGCCAAACGAATTCGACAATCCAGTGAGTTTTGGTTTCGGTCAATCGTCACAAGCACACTGTGAAGTACTAGGTTGTAATAATGTGGCCATCATCAGATGCTCATGTTGCAAGAAGTCTTTATGCTTGCAACATTTTTTTGAAGAGTATCATTTCTGCACGACTTACGAACCATGATTGCTGCAAATTATGACGTGCACATTGCACGTTGATGAATTGTAAAAGGAATGATACATTATAATATATACTGTGGTGTATGTAGATGCGCAAGGCGGTAAGAATAAATGTGAGAGAATGGAGAGTGGGGAGAGCGTTAACATGGGAAGTGAAAAGGACGACAGTCGAATAAATGCGCATGCCGAAACCGGGTATTTGTTATTTCTCGCCTATGTCCTCAGCTGATTGCCGTTGTTTCGAAATACAACCATACATATATGCCATACAACCACTCAACCCCAGCAACATTCCCCAGTATTCTGTATTTGAACAAGCTATTTTTTTCAGTAAATAACGCGCAACTCGTGAATAGACCATTCTACTTGTAAGTACCAGCCGGTCACCCCCTTAATAATAAATAAAGCATCATGCGAAGTTCCCCTCCTTGACTTCGGCTAACAGGAATGTTTTTAATCAATTCGGACATTTAAATAACGAGAAACAAAAATGTATGCACAAATATACGTACTAATGGATATGGGGTAGTTTACCCCCGTAAGCTCATTTTCCTGTGAATGTGCAAAAATACGTCAACTTTATTTTAACTTGCCCTTCCAAATGGTACATGTTCTGTTTAATTTGGTTGATTAGTTTTTTGTGTAGGGTGGAAATTTGAAAAATCAGGGGGTTGTTCACCCCTGCATATGAATTTTTTTCTTCAACTTAGCGTGGAATTTTGATTGTCTTCAATGAGGAGTATTTTGGTTTTTGTTTTATTAAAATCGGTTGACGCCTTCTGGGTGAAACTGCAAAATCACCCCTCGACATGCTATTTTTGAAGGGCGATTTCACCCCTTAAAAATGTTTTTCCGCCGATAAAAAAAAATACGTGACTTTTAGTTTTCGATGCTCTACAACATACGTGAGTTGCATTAAAATCGAAGGGGGACACCAAAGTACCTTTCCTTGTTAGTCAAAAGCAGAAAAACCCTAATAAATAAACAAAACCGAGTGTTCACTTCTCCGCATAAAACACGGGACGACGCTCAAACACAACGGACACTCAAAACCAGGTAGGAACAACACCGACGCAGCCACAAACGCGAATTTCCACGATACGCGGATCGCGAGAACGCGAGGCAAGCACGCGCCAGCCAACATATT
Source organism: Cylloceria caligata (assembly GCA_963942595.1). Lineage (NCBI taxonomy): Eukaryota > Metazoa > Arthropoda > Insecta > Hymenoptera > Ichneumonidae > Cylloceria > Cylloceria caligata. The sequence goes on along the minus strand of OZ012704.1, from coordinate 65,269,487 downwards.
AGCTAGCGACGCCACGGAGCGACGACTCCATGCGCCCGCCCTCATGCCCGATACCGGCGCTCTTAGCGGCCTAGGAGTAACAGCATCTAGACAAGAAACCCAGTCAAGGCGAGTTCCGAGGCTCACCACCACAAGGAAAAATGCATAGGTGGAAGGTCCACGACTTCGGGGATAAAGAAGGTCGTGTCCAAAAATCATTCCACACAGATACACAAATTTATTGTACTGGTAGATGACATCATCAAGTCCATTTTTTGCAGATTTTTATGCCGATAATTGAATAAAACCTACTTTCACTTATTAAAAAAGTCTAAAATTAATTTCTTCATTTTTCGAGTCCGAATTTTCTAGATCTCTAGAAAAATAAAATGAATGTAAGCGGGGTAATACCGTTATAATATGAAATAATCGGAAAAGAAAATATTCCGCAGGTTATTTTAAATGAAGATTCAAATAGAAACATCCAATTTGCGCATGTCTTTATTAAAGTTCATGGAATCTAAAAATCTTAATCTAATAATAGACGGACATTCAATAATTACAGATAACACCATATTACATTGATAGATATATGTTTCAGCAATAATACGAATATTGTGATTAATATTTTCGGAAATATACCTAACAATCATGCACCATTATGGTATCAAATTTAATGCCGAATATTTCTCATATAAATGTAATGATTCGATGTTGATAATGCAATTTGTAAAATAAAATATTAATCATTTATACATTTGTAGTATAAACAACGTTTGATTGTACATTTTTTTTGCTTTATTACAATACTTTACAGATCTTTCCTATTCCTATGTAGATAATTTCGTTACATCATCCATACATTTTATTTTAAAAAAAAATGGTATCCATTTTCATCACGCTAATAAATATTGATCAATAAAACCTTAAATTATTTGAATTTCATGTACAAGTAATAAAACGCAACAAAAATATAACGTTAAAAACATAAACTCAGAACACGAAGTGTGATATATCAGGAGTACAAATTGAAAATGCGGGATTTTTTTCTATTTTTGAACGTTTATTCTGAAAAAATGGTAAGAAATGAATTATTCAAAGTATTGTCCATCGCTAGCCACAACTTTTTCCCATCTTTCTGGCAATTTACGGATACCGTCGCGAAAAAATTCGGCCGGCTTGGCTGCTATCCAGTCATCGACCCATTTTTGGGCTTCTTCGTAAGAATGGAAGCGCTGGTCAGCTAGGCCATGTGTCATCGATCGGAAAAGGTGGTAATCGGAAGGAGCAATATCTGGGCTATACGGCGGGTGGGGTAAGACTTCCCATTTCAGCGTTTGTAGGTATGTTTTGACCGGCGCTGCAACATGTGGCCGAGCGTTGTCATGTTGCAAAATTACTTTGTCGTGTCTTTGCTCGTATTGTGGCCGTTTTTCTTTGAGTGCGCGGCTCAAACGCATCAATTGAGTTCGGTATAGTGCTCCTGTGATGGTTTCGTTCGATTTCAATAGCTCATAATACACCACACCCAGCTGGTCCCACCAAATACAGAGCATGAGCTTGGCGCCGTGAATATTTGGTTTGGCCGTCGATGATGATGCATGGCCGGGGTAACCATATGATTTTTTGCGCTTCGGGTTATCGTAATGGATCCACTTTTCATCACCAGTGACAATGCGATGCAAAAAACCCTTCCGTTTTTGCCGTTCGAGCAGCAGTTCGCATGCAAAAAAACGGCGCTCGACGTCTCTCGGCTTCAGCTCATACGGCACCCAATGTCCTTGCTTTTGGATCATTCCGAGGGCTTTTATACGATGGGAAATGGCTTGTTGTGTCACTCCCAATGAATCTGCGAGCTCTTGTTGAGTTTGACACGAGTCTTCATTGAGTATTGCCTCCAATTCAGCATTCTCAAACTTTTTCACTTGGCCCGGCCGCTCTTTGTCCTCAACGTCAAAATCACCACTTCTAAACCGCACAAACCATCTCTCGCACGTTGAAACCGATGGAACATGACTCGGATAAGCCTCGGAGACCAATCGATGTGCTTCAGCAGCACTTTTCTTCAAATTAAAGAAGTAAATTAAAACTTCCCGCAAATGCTGTTTTGTTGGCACGAAACTCGACATATTGAGAGCTCAAAAAAACTATGAATTTGACACTGCGACAAATTGACACATACTGAAAATTAAAGCTATAAGACGTAGCTTTGACATGAACATAGTCACAGTACTGCCTGATGCGTATAGCGTTAGTAACGCCATCTGTTATCAAACCCGCATTTTCAATTTGTACCCCTGATACAATCCTGTGAGTGCCTTTTAAAGTGTCCCAATGGGGCATTTTCTTGTTTAATTTTTATATTTACTATGGTTTCTTTCAAATGAAAACAGCTTGGTTTTGAATTTTCATCGAGGCAATATAGATAATTATTAATCAATGTATTACAATTCAACAACAACCTCCAGAAATATCTAAATTAAGTTATTAACTGTAGTACCAACATTCGTACCATGAGTAGTTTGTCAATCTAACAGTTCGCAACTGAACATAATTGGTGAGGTCACATTTTGTCCACTAGCAGTTGTAACACCTCTATATTTAGTACACTCAACAATGGATTACAATTTCTTAAGATAAGTTACATACAGTGACACATGTTTATATGTGGCATGATTATAATTTATTCGGACTTTTAACTGCCGAAACCTATTTACAATTGCAAATTGCAAATACTGCATTATCAATAAATTATATATCAGGTGGGCTGAAAAGTTCGTTGGCTGACACATAGATGGCGCTACTAGTATTAAATCCATATGATTTTTAGTTAGCCCTAACCTTCAAAAGACACGTGTATAAATTTAACAGCTGTCGCACTATTAGTTTGTGAGATATAGCATTTTGAGTGAAGCAACTTTTGTTTGTTTGAAAAAATGGATAAAAAGGAATTTCGTGTGTTAATAAAGCATTGCTTTTTGGCGAAGAAAAATACTGTTGAAGCCAAGGCTTGGCTTGATAAACATTATTTGGATTCTGCACCAGGAAAATCAACCGCTGAGAAGTGGTTTGCTAAATTTAAACGAGGCGAAATGAGCACCGAGGACGATGCACGCAATGGACGCCCCAAAGAGGCTGTTACCGATGAAAACATCAAAAAAGTCCACAAAATAATTTTGGATAACCGTAAAGTGAAGTTATTCGAGATAGCTGAGACCCTAAAGATATCAAAGGAACGTGTTGGACATATCGTGAAAGAATATTTGGGTATGCGAAAGCTCTGTTCAAAGTGGGTGCCGCGCGAGCAACAATGCACCGTGTCACAAATCAATGAAAACGATGGCAAAATTGCATGAATTGGGCTTCGAATTGCTTCCGCATCCACCGTATTCTCCAGATCTGGCCCCCAGCGACTTTTTCCTGTTCTCAGACCTCAAGAGAATGCTCGCTGGAAAGAAATTTAGCGCCGATAGTAGAGAGGGTCCAAGATAGAGAGACAGGGGGGCGTGGCCTATCTATATTTCTGCTGGCTTGTGATTGGTCCCCCGCCTCCACACCCCCACTTCTCTCCTGCATGTGATTGGTCGCCCCACCCTGAGCCCCCGACTGACGTGCCACCTAGACGACACATGGGCCATCTGTCGGACGCTCGTTACCGGAGAGTTATTTATTGTAAATATTCGACACGAGGTATGTTACCGGCGGGCGGTAGTGGGAGGTTTGGTGCAGCTATCGATAAGTACATTGGGCCCTACATGTGACATAGCAGATTGGGCCCTACCAGTGAAAAAGAAGAAGAAGATTGTAGTTTGACATCGGTAAAAAGATTTGTGTCCGGTCATGTCCTACACATCTGAGGTTTTGCTTTTTTACTACTTGCCACCAATTAAAAATAAATCCTCCGATACTTTTAAAACCCCCATTATTGATGTTAATAGTAATAATAATAATAGGTAAAAACATTTGAAGAACAAATATGTTTATTGACAATAGCATTATGTATACAGTTTTAATAACTCTAATGTAGATTAAGCGAAACACATGATGACAACGAGACAGGGCCGTACATAATTAATACAAAGTCATACAATAATTATCTTATCATCCACAAGTAGTAAAATTAATTATTATCTTTTATAAACATGTGTTATTATGTCAATGTTTAAATACTACTTTTTAACTAGTTTGTACACTCGTTCTCCGTTTATTATTATTCGAGTGGATTTGTAGCTACTAATGAAATGTCTGTGAGTGCTTTTTTCACTTCATGCGTTATGAATGGAATACAAAATACCTTCAACTCCAGGAACAGTATATCGAAATATTCAATGAATGAAGGATCGACTCGATGGCGTACAGCCTCACATAGATTAGAGCTATTATGCGTTAAGAGTTCTCTAACGCGCACTTGATCCACATATTTGGCTAACTCTTTAGCGGGTATATGAATGAGTAATTCAGCACAAAGAATTTCGATACAGTTTTTCACATAAGAGGTGTAGCGCTGGAGGCGTCTCAAGCGCTCATCGACACACACTGTTGCGGCACATAATCCGTCAAATGATTTCTTCTGCATCACTATAGCCGGTGAATAGATGTTCTTCTTCTTCGCTGGCGGAGGTTCCACTTGACTCTCTTCGTAGTGGTCGACAATGTCCTCGGTGGTAGACTCATCAGTGCACCGATCGAACACAATGGCTTTGGACCCGAACGATGTTGTAAAGTGTACCTCGAAGTCTCCAAATTTGAGGGTGTTTGGGGTACGGTAAGCAGTCCGCTTACCATAATTCCTAGACTCCTTGAAATATGAGTCTATTTCAGGTAGTGCATCTTGTAGTTTACTCCAGGTAGTAATATCGAGGATGATTCCTCCCGATGAGTTATTATTCTGTAGCTTGATGATCGGTACGACATCACCGTTTATACGAGGCTGAAGTCCCACACTTATCTTCTTTGTTTCTGAATAATTCAGATTGTATGTTGTACCAAGAAGCAGCGGCATCTCGAGATGTTTCTTCTCATCGGCAGATATAAGTCGATACATGGTGGTCACACCCATATCGGCGGAACTCATGTTAAGCAACACGCGTAAATTTGACGAATGAGATGGTGGTCTGAAATCTATCGCTCCTAGCTGTGGTTTCTAGCGTGTCACGGGCCTGACTGCCGATTAGTCCTTTCAACGATTCACTTTATAGCTAAGTATGGATAACCGTATTGTATATTATTGAATGCGTGGGGGCGGATGAAAACAGGTGTACAGCTTCCTGCGCGACCCTCGGCTAGCATCGTATTAGTCACATTGTAAACAGACTGTTCAGATGAATATTTTAAATTATGTATGTTCGTTTTGACAATACAGTTTGATTCCAAAATGCAAGAGTCCAAGACGTTATATGCACTGTCTTGTAGACAGAGGGTGTAGGTGTATACATACATTAAAATTAGGGATACTCGGTCTGACAATACAGACTGCTACCGAAAATGAAGGAGTTCGATGGCTCGTATTGACTGTTATGTAAACAAGTCTACGTTACTCTAGACAGAAAGTGCAGGTGTACGCATAAATTAGGGATGCTCGTTCTGACAATACAGGTTGCTTTCGAAAATGTAGAGGAGTACGAGAGTTTGTATTTACTGGCTTGCGAACAGATGTATAAAAATTTCAAATGACTAATGCTCGCTCACCAACAGATTGGTATAGTAAACGTGAGAATACGAAGACTCGTATTTAGAGGGTTTTCAAAATGGTTACCACAGGCTTGTGTAATGCATAATATGATATGAAAGTATCTTTATGAATAGACACCAGGGATGACCGTAAACCCTGTATATATATCAGGTCGCATCGTAGACTTCAGCTTTTACCATTCTTAAAAGAACTTTCGTTAACATTTTTAGATTATACGGTGTATAGGGTGAAAAGTCAAATGCATTTATAGCTAGAGAAGAGAGGGGGTTATGGTCAAAATATAAAAGCAAACGGCATCAAAATTTTCGTCTAAATCCTTGTTGAAACGTAACAGTGCAACCACAGTTTTGTTTTGCTCTTGTATTTTTCAATTTATCTCGGTTTTAAAAAATGGTTTTTCCGCGTCGTTCACTTCTGGAAGTAGTGCGTGCAACGGCTCGTGCTTTAATCATACACGATCGACGATTTGTGCGACGGTATACGGTACGGTGGTTTGCTCATATCTCCAACTTTACGTTCGAGCGGTTGACGACGGAGTTTACCAGAGTGCTACGTCAAGGTGGTGCTGAAGGTATCACTACAGCCTTCAACATGGGTGCCTTCTCAGGATCGGTGTTTGCGCAACGTTTCGTTGTGGAACATCTAGGGAGCCATGGAGGGATGCTTCACCCTCCACTGCGGGACCTCGTAATGAGAGTCGATAATTTTTATGGTGAGTAGTGAACACGTTTTGAATTATAACATGTTGTGAATTGTATATTATGTTTTGAAACGTGTATTATTTAATAACATGTTGACAAATAATATTTCTAATAGTAAATAATTTTCGTTACAGCACGACGTAATTTATTACGTTCAAGTGACAACAGCGACACCGATACAACGGAGGATGAAATGGATGTCGCTGAAGCAGGGGTGTCTGGAACTATCGATACTGATAATGCAGACGAACAAGATGACGATGCCTACATGGGTGACAACGACGACGACGATGATCACGACGGCGACGTGTCTGCAGTCGGCGGTGAAAGCACCGATGACGACGACGACGACGACGACGACGACGACGACGACGACGACGACGACGACGACGACGATAACGCTGTGGATGAGGTGGAGGACGCGAACGAGGATAGCTCCGACACCGACGACCGTGACAGAGAGGCCGCCGCGTTAGTGGAGCAACATATAATCCAAAGGCCGTACAACATCGATGAGGCGTCCACAGAGGTTGAGGACAACGACGACGACGCCGACGACTATGATGTTTCAGACAGTGGTAAATAAAAATATTTTTTACTTTTGTATATATATATATAATTTTATATATAAATATATAAATATATATATATATATATATATATATATATATATATATATATATGTATAATTTATATATAATAATAATATAATAATTTTATTATATATATACGTATATAAAATTATATTATTATAATATAATAATATATATATCATATATAAATAATATAATTATATTATTTATAATAATATAATTTTATATACATATATATAATAAAATCATTTTATAAATTCAGAGTTGCTCGTATGGCAACAACCACACGGCTGGTATGGAGATCGTGAGGCGGCCGGAATACCGGACAGCCCCGAGTCACCACCACCTCATGAAAGGGGTATTTTTATACCTAATAATGAGGAGGTGGCTCGGTTGGTCACTGTACCGTATTTCAACGCGGCTGGAGATGCCGGTATTGAATCCGACCCCTACGACGACGACGACGATCTGATTGCCGTTCGTTTATACGAGACCTGTGCTGGACCATCTGAAGAGTAATTACCCCAAATTACAGATCGTACGCCACGCGTCACGGCATACGTGTCATCATCATCATCATCAACATCGTCAGCGTCATCGTCATCGTCATCATCATCAACATCAGCAGCATCATCAACATCAGCAACATCAACATCATCAGCATCGTCATCGTCATCGGTATCGTCATCGACAGCATTATCATCGTCGTGTTCGGCAGCCTTGGAAGACTCCTCAAGAGTGGGATCCCCTGTGAAGTTCGACACGCCTCACGACCATTTCTACCAGGTAGGTGACGGCGGTATTCGTAAGCGCGTTCATAGTACTAGCACTAGTAGTAGTAGTAGTAGTAGTAGTAGTAGTAGTAGACCGAGGTTCTCAAACGTAGTAGCACGCTGTAATAAACGTAGTCGCAACGATCAAACCATGGAAAACGTAAACAGGGCTAATCAAAACATCGTTGAATCGTACTTGGCCGATATTAACATCACGTTACCACCGGGAAATCGTTTTACAATCGTAAACACGGAAAGAAATCGGTATTTAAAGCGTTTTGGGGTTTTAGCACGGGAAGTTGATCTCGCGTTAGTGCCACCTCCGGCATCTACAAACCCCATCACATGGATCCGAAACGCAGTGAGCGATATTTATCATCATTTCATTAAGGATCGTGATGATACGGATTTGATAGGTGTAGGATTCGTCACGGATGAGATGGTTGACGGTGCAGCAGGGTTATCACTCAGACCTATATCACGGTTCACCGACGACCAGCTATGGGGTTTGATGTGTAGCGTGAATCAAAGCTCAAGAGTGCTCGCTGCATCTGACACGCTGCGATTCACGGTCACATACGTAACAGTACCGAGTGGTCGAGGGATACGTGTATCTATGGCGAAGAGCAAATCGGTTTATGTTATTCGAAACGATGACAATTTGTGTTTTCCACGGTCGCTCGTTGTAGCCCTAGCGAACAATAAACACAAACATGACCGTAGTGCAGCGTCGACAAAAGCCTGGAACCTTATAAGGCATAAGGCGTCGCCAGACCAGCGTAAAAAAGCACGTGCTCTAGTTGAAAAGGCTCAAGTGCAAATCCCTGACGAAGGCTGTGGTATTTCGGAAATACAGAAATTCCAACGGTACCTCACACCTTCGAGGGTTGCAATTGTAGTTTACGATTGGGATACCCTCGGTAGCGGTGAGCCGCCGATTTTCAATGGCTATTCATCTTTTGAAACAAGGGCCCCATCTGAGATTGTTAATATAGCGTATAGTGTTATTTTAAAGCACTATTCACCTATTACCAATCTAATGGGTGCAGCGGGTGGTAAGAATTATTGTATACCCTGCAATAAATCTTACCGCCGTGTCTCGGAGCATCGGTGCACAAGTAAGTGTCCCCGATGTTTTTGTGTACCACCCTGCGTTACAGAGGTTGTCCCAATACTCGACAAAGAGCTCGTACCTGGTTCTGTAGCGGCGACTGCGCAAGCAGTAACGTCTGCAGGACCTGTAAACAATGAGCGCTCGTGTGACGATTGTGGTCGCTCGTTCTTCGGTGCTGTGTGTTTCGCCAACCATCGGAAACCTCTCGAAAGACATACAAAAGTCATGACAGGTGTACGAAGGTCTATTTGCGAGTTATACCGTGTTTGTAAATCTTGTGAAAAAATCATACGCGGAGATCGCGACGTACACAAATGCGGTGTTGGTTTTTGTCGGTTGTGCCACTGTTCACACGGGTTCAACGAGCGATGCTATATGCAAATAGCCAAACAACGCAAAGAAAAACGTGAACCCATAACCACTGCAAAACACCCTGAAACGCTTTTTATATTTTATGATTTTGAAACGCGTCAAGATGCGTTATATACAGGTATATCGGGTGATGTCCATGAGCACATTGTCACGCATTGTGTCGCACAACAGTTGTGCGAAATTTGCTTATCTGCGGGAGAACAGCAGCTGTTAAACATTTGCGAGTGGTGTGGTACGCACGAGTTTGTTTTTAACAAAAATCCTGTTACAGAGTTTATAAATTTGGCTGTGCGACCTTCTACAGAATTTCGCAATATAGTATGTATTGCGCACAATGCCAAGGCATTCGATGCTCAATTTATATTACGGAATATCGTAGAACGTTGCACGGGTATGCCCACCCCTAGCATAGTACTAACAGGTAATTCAATTATATCGATGAGGGTGGGCCGTACTAGTTTTATCGACAGTATTAATTATTTTCATATGCGTCTTAGCGCACTACCCAAGGCTTTCGGATTTAACGATGAAATGGGTAAGGGTTACTTTCCGCATCTCTTCAATACAGAAGCTACACGTGATTATAACGGTGTTCTCCCCGCAGCAAAGTATTACGCGCCTGATACAATGAGTGAGCGTGACCGGTTAGAATTTTACGATTGGTATGCGGAAGAGCTTAATAAAAACGCGATATTTAACTTTGAAAACGAGATTGTTAAGTACTGTAAGATGGATGTTAATATACTCCGTCGAGCTTGCTATGAATTTCGTCAAATATTTTTATCTGTAGGTAATGTATGTCCGTTTACTGAAGCCGTAACAATAGCATCGGCTTGCTCGCTCGTGTACCGACGTAACTTTCTACGACCACAAACGATTGGTCTCATCCCTGCACAGGAATATAGGCGGGTGGGAAATCATTCACAGCAGGCCGTTGACTGGCTCCTGTGGGTTGAGCACGAGCTCGGGCGTGAACTCATTCACGCGGCCAGGGCTCGCGAGTATAAATTACCTGAAGGACCACTCGTCGACGGCTACCTGGAGTTGGATAATCGTCGTATTGTATACCAATACCACGGTTGTTATTGGCATGGGTGCTGCAAATGCTTTCCCAACGATCGTGCGAGAAATTCTCATGCTGGAAACGAAAGTTTAGACTCACGATATGCGCAGACTGTGGCAACGAGTTTAAAAATTCGTTCACACGGTTACGAACTGGTTGAGATGTGGGAGTGTAATTTTAATACACTCCGTAAAGACGAACCACGTATCAACGAATTTTTAAATAACCATCCACGACGCGTCACAGGGAGACTGAACCCTCGTGCAGCATTCTATGGCGGTCGTACGGGTAATATAGTTACGTCCTACGATGTCGCGCCAGGAGAGAAGATTTCGTACATCGACATTTGCTCGTTGTACCCTTATATATGTAAGACAGGTCGGTACCCGGTGGGGCACCCTAAAATATACCTCGGTGCCGAGTGCGAGGCTTTGCTAGGGTGTTCGTACGATGCTTTAGGCGTTACGGTCAATGGTTTGATTGAGTGCACTATATTGCCGCCACGCCGACTCTTTCACCCTGTACTACCTGTGCGAATGCACGAGAAACTGTTGTTCGCCTTATGTCGTAAATGCGCAGAGGACGTGACTCAGGACTCGTGCGTTCATGAAAATCCCGACGATAGGGCTTTCACAGGTACATGGGTGACTGATGAGATACGGAAAGCAATAGACTGCGGTTATAAAATATTAAAAATTTATATTATTTGGGCGTACGATACAACAATTTATAACGCTGATACACGTGAGGGTGGCTTGTTTGTAGAATATGTAAATACATTTTTAAAAATTAAACAGGAGGCTAGCGGGTGGCCCGAGCAGTGTATCGACGATGCGTCTCGCAATCAGTATATGGACGATTACGAACGTGCTGAGGGTATCCGCTTGAACACCGATAACATAAAGAAAAATCCAGGGCTGCGCTCGGTCGCTAAGCTTTGTTTAAATTCTTTCTGGGGCAAGTTCGGTCAACGGGATAACTTAACACGTACGGAAATTGTGGAAACTCGTGAGAAGTTATTGTTGTATTTGTACGACAATGATAAAGAAATTAAACAGCTGCTACCGGTAAACGATAATCTGTTATATCTTAATTGGGTGTCCCGTGATGAGGCTGTAGTTCCTAGTCCGTTAACTAACGTAGTAATTGCGGCGTTTACGACAGCTTTAGCACGTCTTAAACTATACAGCTACCTCGAGCGTTTAGATAGACGTGTTTTATATTACGACACCGATTCAGTTATTTTCGTGAGTAAGAGTGATGATTGGCAGCCCTCGGTGGGTGACCTGCTTGGAGACATGACCAATGAATTGCTCCCGTTGGGGTCTAATGCGTATATAAATTCGTTCGTCTCCGGGGGTCCGAAATTCTATGGTTATACGGTCACCACTACCGAGGACCCTGGAACAATCGTAGACACTGTATGCAAAGTGAAGGGGTTGAGTTTAAATTATACAAATTCTAAAGTAATCAATTTCACATCAATTAGCGATCTCATAAAAGCCGAATTACCTATCGTTAATAAAACTTCACTAAAATTACAATTTTCGGCAATAAATAGAACACCCCTTCACAATGTTATCACCCAAACCATGTATAAAACTTGTCAGGTCGTATGTCGTAAACGCCGACATCTTAGTCATAAATTGTCTTTACCTTTTGGTTATAAAAATTAAAATAGATGTAGAGTAGAAAACTTTTTCTATTGTATGTATTTTCCTATAGTATATAAAAACATGTATAAATTGTAAATATTGATGTAATATTTAAAAATTTGAATGACTTTTTCTATTGTACATATTTTATAGTATATAACAACGTGTATAAATTGTAAATATTATGGGGTGTGTGTGTCTGTGGATGCGTACGTGCGAGCGTGTGTGTGTGTGTGAATTATATAACTTTGTAATATATGTATATTTTTTCTTGAAAAATGTGTTTTTACCCGAAAATAAACGAAATTACATAAATACGTATCAGGAGTACAAATTGAAAATGCGGGATTTTTTTCTATTTTTGAACGTTTATTCTGAAAAAATGGTAACAAATGAATTATTCAAAGTATTGTCCATCGCTAGCCACAACTTTTTCCCATCTTTCTGGCAATTTACGGATACCGTCGCGAAAAAATTCGGCCGGCTTGGCTGCTATCCAGTCATCGACCCATTTTTGGGCTTCTTCGTAAGAATGGAAGCGCTGGTCAGCTAGGCCATGTGTCATCGATCGGAAAAGGTGGTAATCGGAAGGAGCAATATCTGGGCTATACGGCGGGTGGGGTAAGACTTCCCATTTCAGCGTTTGTAGGTATGTTTTGACCGGCGCTGCAACATGTGGCCGAGCGTTGTCATGTTGCAAAATTACTTTGTCGTGTCTTTGCTCGTATTGTGGCCGTTTTTCTTTGAGTGCGCGGCTCAAACGCATCAATTGAGTTCGGTATAGTGCTCCTGTGATGGTTTCGTTCAATTTCAATAGCTCATAATACACCACACCCAGCTGGTCCCACCAAATACAGAGCATGAGCTTGGCGCCGTGAATATTTGGTTTGGCCGTCGATGATGATGCATGGCCGGGGTAACCATATGATTTTTTGCGCTTCGGGTTATCGTAATGGATCCACTTTTCATCACCAGTGACAATGCGATGCAAAAAACCCTTCCGTTTTTGCCGTTCGAGCAGCAGTTCGCATGCAAAAAAACGGCGCTCGACGTCTCTCGGCTTCAGCTCATACGGCACCCAATGTCCTTGCTTTTGGATCATTCCGAGGGCTTTTATACGATGGGAAATGGCTTGTTGTGTCACTCCCAATGAATCTGCGAGCTCTTGTTGAGTTTGACACGAGTCTTCATTGAGTATTGCCTCCAATTCAGCATTCTCAAACTTTTTCACTTGGCCCGGCCGCTCTTTGTCCTCAACGTCAAAATCACCACTTCTAAACCGCACAAACCATCTCTCGCACGTTGAAACCGATGGAACATGACTCGGATAAGCCTCGGAGACCAATCGATGTGCTTCAGCAGCACTTTTCTTCAAATTAAAGAAGTAAATTAAAACTTCCCGCAAATGCTGTTTTGTTGGCACGAAACTCGACATATTGAGAGCTCAAAAAAACTATGAATTTGACACTGCGACAAATTGACACATACTGAAAATTAAAGCTATAAGACGTAGCTTTGACATGAACATAGTCACAGTACTGCCTGATGCGTATAGCGTTAGTAACGCCATCTGTTATCAAACCCGCATTTTCAATTTGTACCCCTGATAAAATAAGACAAATAAGTGAAATAAAGTAAACAGTGCAGTGAATACACTCTTTTTACTCCCGATTGCCGGTAGGGCAAAACAAAGGGAGTATGCGTTTCACTGGCATGGCGCGATTATGCCAGTTTGTCGTGTGCAATGTTCTCCGAAATCAGCTAAAGATGTCTTAACAGAACTTGGTACACAGATTCTGTGCATCGTAACCTTCTTTTTTTTCCTAGATTGTATGCGTTGGGTGAGATTTCAGAAAGATGAAAGCGTTTTAAAGAAATCAATCCGAATCACGATTGTATATATAGAAATGGGGCAAGATAACCATTATTCACACTATACTCATTTATCGGCACCTAACTTCAGAGCGCTCACGGTGAAGTGAGAGAAAGAGCACGTGGGATTCAGTCAATATTTGTATATATATTTTATGCAACAGCATATAAATTTGAATAAGGTTGTTATGCAACAGAAATGTCAACAGCTAGAAATTGATAAAAACGCAACGCAATTTTCTAATTGCGTTTGTTGATTAGTTCTACGTACTAAAATTAAAAAGTTCTCATATAAAAATAAATCTAAAATGAATGAAATAATTTTCGATGTCATTTTAGTTAACTTGATGTTTTAATTACAATAATTTATTTACCTCTGTCACCACAGTCGGGAGACGTATTTTTCTGCGTTGGAAAACAACCATATTGCATATAATTTTTCTTTCAATTTAAAGTTGAGTTGCCAGCATGTTTCTTGATATATAAAAGGCGATTACTATGGTTAAGAAGCGTCTCCCGACTGCAATGACAGCGGTAAAGGAATTATCGTAATAAAAATATGTAGTTAACTAAAATGACATCGGAGGTTATTTCATCCTTTTCACATTTATTTTCATATGAAAATTTTTTAAACATAAAGTCCTGTTTATTATAGTTTTTTGCAGTCAGGAGTTTAAAAAATGTAATAACATTTTTTATTACTTTATTTATATGCTATGATCTCGTCTTTCTCAATTTCTAAGACATGCGGTCCCTATTCTAAATTCTAAGCTCTGCTATTATTTTTCTAATCCAATCTCGGAGCGCGAAGCGCGACTTGCTGTGATGTCTACCGGTCTGATGAGACCCTCCACCAAGCTTCCGCCGCTTTCTTTCGTTCAACTTCTTGGTACATTTCTTTGTTCCGGATATAGTCTTTGAGCACTTTTCGTTTTTCTGGCATCTACCAATGGTGTACATGTATACTGGCGAATAAAAATGCATTTATTTTTATTTATTACAAAGTCTTAATGATTCTCCTACAGCAAAGCAACTGAAAAATATCCATCCTTCGGTTTGAAATTAGTCAAAAGTGTCTGTAACCGCTGTAATTGCCTCAAATCTTCGAATATCAATCTAATAGAGATGGTTTTGCGAAAGGAGAAAAACAAATAAGAAACTAATATGAGAAGTACAGGTATAGGGAGATGATTTTTTCCTCCTTCATCAGTCGTAAGATGAATCGCCCTTAGGGCTAGATCTAACCGTAAGATAAATCGTACTAGCCCCGTCGGCACTGTTGTTAGATTTATCATTCGTCTCTTGATGTACGATAAATATTTTCATACCCTTCTCACAATGTACACTAGCTTACAAATAATCTGATATACACGATATTCGTGTAAGAGGTGTGTTAAAAAAATAACGGGAATTTTCGCATTTTGGAAATAATTTTATTTATTCGTCTGCAACAATTATTATCCCCTTCAAAATAGTCCCCATTAGATATTATACACTTATGCTAGTGCTTTTTCCAATCTCCGAAACACTTCTGGAACTCGTTCTTTGGTATATTATCGTGGTGCAAAAACCATGAATTGTTTCGCCACAAATCCGGGCGTTTTTTTCGGATTGCTTCACGCAAACGGCGTTGAACTTGTAAGTATTATTCCTTATTGACCGTTCGACCTTGTGGCAAGAACTCATGGTGCATGAGTGGATGGTGCTATGGGGTTAAAATCGAAGAACACAGTGAGCATAACCTTAACGTTCCACCGCACTTGTCAAGCTTTTTTCGGTCTTGGCGATCCAGAATGCCTCCATTGGGACGATTGAGCCTTAGTTTCGATGTCATATCTGTAAACCCATGTTTCATCACCTGTTATGACACGTTTCAGTAGTTCTGCATCGTCCATTCTTCCATTCGCCGCTGTTTTTGTTCGAAATTCAACAATTTTGGAATAAATTTTGCTGCCACATGTTTCAAACCTAAAACATCCAAAACAATTTCATGACGTGAGCCAATTGATATACCAATATCATCAACTACTTCTCTGATTATGATTCGGCGATCATTCTTAAACATTTCTTTCACTTTTTCCACGTTTTTACGGTTATCTTGGAAACGCTTATACCACTCATAAACCCTCGTTTTACTCATAGCCGACTCACCAAAAGCAGTACTTAACATTTCTAAAACTTAGCTGCATTTTATTCCATTCTTATAACAAATGTTAATACAAATTCTCTGATCCATTTTCAAAATCGTCGATCCCACTAAAACACATGTGATCTTTTTGACAGCTGACAATATACTAGATATCCAATATGGCTAACACAGTACAGCAACTTTTCAGATTAGTTTACCAACACAACAACGAAAGAATCGCGCGTATCGGACTCATACAGCACGTGAAATCACAAAATTCCCGTTAGTTTGTTAACACACCTCGTTTTTAGTTTAGATTAATTTAGTTTAACTGCACGATACAAATCGTACAATTCACCATCACGAGGAAACTGACGTTATCGTCCAATCAGAAACTAGGGAATAATGCGAATCAGAACGTCAACAGAATTCCCGATATCTCATTGGCGCCGATAAGAGTCTTCTATCCGCACCTGTGGCGACATCAACATAATCAAATTAAAGGAGGGCACTGGCCCCGGACGGGACTATAGAGAGGGGAAAAGTTATTGCCCCACACCTATGATTTAATGCTAACATGCAAGGTCCTACTTTGCATCTCTTTTCTCGTGGGACTGCCGGATCAGAAAAACCCATTGATGGACATAAAAATACACAACTAGTAATCATATTTGTACAAAGTAACTTTAGCCTTTCAACTGTTTTTGCTTGATCGACCAAGTAACAACGCGCCAAATTATGCTTCGTACATTCATATCTCAGCAAGTTATGTATAAATTATTTCAAACCTTACTGAATTTTTAGTTGAATAAAAACATTACATTACGGTTTTCGTTCTATTTGTTTTCAAAGAATAAAAATTGCGTTGTCCGCTTAGGGTTATTTCACGATCAGTTTTAAGGGAAGGCGAATCTTTCATACTTACATAGATGTGCTGCTACTCGCTCACTTCGCATGATTGAATGGAAAAACAAATATCTATAATTATTTCGCGCAAAAACCAATAAAAATATAGCAGTACAACATAGCCAGCACAATAAGACACATGGTACGTCCACTCCAATTACGATTTAGATACGATGAATTGAGAAATCTTTCTCGGAAAAGGAGAAAGGAAAGAAAAAGGAGGAGGAAAAGGAATAATCCAGCCGCGGGGTGACAGGAACTTAGAATAGTCCGCGCCTGCGAGGCTAAGGGGGGACGCTTTGATTCTCTTATACCAATTTGCGACGCTGACGGCGAGATACTTTAATAACATATTTTCAGATTTATTTATCGTATCACAAGATATGTGAAAGTTGTTATTTTGGCAAAATGGATCCCTCACTACCTGTGACAAATTTGGTTTAGACAAAACCTAGCGTATACAGAATTTAAACAAGCCTATAAGTTAAACCCTTACACATCGCTTTATTATTATTGTTCACTTTCCATAAAATTTCCTCTATGTGAAAGTCAAAATCGATTAATATACTTCATTATAGAGGTGGCTTTGTGAACAGTCTTACATGTTTACCGCAAAGGAAACCATAACGGAGGTACTTATGTTTATCTCTAATTGGGAAACGAGATCGAAAATCCCCATATGGGGTTCCGTATGGCAATGCATAGAAACGTGTAGGATTCTGTATAGAATCTTATAGGAAATAGCTTCATATAGATACATATATATTGGATAAATAATTTGAACTACAAGGTTATTTTGTCATAGTTCGTGAGGTATGACCCCATGGAAAGCAACATAAGAAGGAATTTTCTATACAGACTGCTATATAGGACGATATCCAATTAGGTACCTATGTCTGCCACACAAAAACATGTACAAAAATGTATGGTCCGTAACCCTGCTCTGGGTTATCGTATTATCCTTTTATCTTTCTTCAGCGACAGGCATTTGACAGAGATAAACGATTTTCAGAGGACAGAACAAGGTTACGGAACATACCTAGAGTCAACAAGTGTCAACTCCTCCAGCGGTTTTGAGTTTAAATCTCAAGTTCGATCAATGTCCAAAGTCCAGCGCCGCCAATTGTAATACCTTGAATGCGTAGTAGGGATTCGATTTATACGATAGAGAGTATTTCTATATTTGATTGGCAACACTGTATCTCGATCTTTGAGAAAGACTAAGCCTATCATGAAACTTGTTTGAACATGATCATTGTTGCAATTTTATTAACGGTACATATCATAATGGCGTTGCTTTAGCTTGCATTTCTTACTAAAAAATTAGGGTTCGCCGCGATAAAGAGGTAGACGAACAAATTCACAGTTTAAAAAACAACTCGAGTTAGCGGTGATGAGAACAAAAATGGAGACAAGCATAAGAAGTCAAAGCTACCTTCAGCGTTCGCGACACTTTTGACTACCTAGACATTTATTGATAAACAGGATACGACGCAAAAGCAATAATTGCCGTACAGATGAAAGCAATGGAGTAACTGAGCATCGTGCGCACAGTGCGTCCTCTTTAAAAACAAGTAAAGACATACTGCGCTCCTGGCTCTGTGAATCTATGTATTACGCTTCGTGGAAAATCGACATTTCTCATGTAGTATCGCACGTAATATTTTATGTAGGATCTCAAATGGAAATAAAAAATAAGGAGTTTGAAGATCATAAATTGTTTATTTTTTTGGTCACCTGGTTCTGTCTGAATACTTATAATCGTGCAATCCTTTTTCGGCCCGTGCCACCTGCTTTCATGGCAGTATTACTCGTTTGTGCTAGTCGCCAATTTCTCCATTGCCATTGTAATATTTGTGTAATCTTTTTTCCTATGCCAGCAATTTCCGAAGGCCTCGGCTTTATCTGATAAACATTAGTACAAATTATTTTATTCCCGATAACCAATCAACATAAACCACGAATATACGGATAACAATAGACTTCGATATTTTGAGGTAATATCATATTCCACGAACTTATTAAGAGGAGATATTATTTTCAATCTTTTAACCCTTCAGGTAGGGGAGCCTCGCACCGCAAATTACTATCAGAGCCGAGGCCTGTACGTTGTTGAAAATTAATATTGAAACTTCAATAAATGTTAAACTTGACATCGAAAAATATAGTCCAAAGCTTATCGTAAAACATAGCATGTTGTGCAATCATTGGCCTGATATTGAATTTTATGGAACGCCCGTTCGTTTACTATTGATTGATGAATGGCTAAAAGTGTGAATTTAATTGATTTTTACTCTTCTGTTTGATTTCGTTTGACTATCAATTACAAATTAAAACGTCATAAAAACCTGAAACAATTCCAGTAGCCACTTTTGAAGTAACACATACACACACGCACACACGCACACGCGGACGCCCATTTTTACCCCCCCCCCCCCCCCCACCGATGTTAAGTAAGTTTCCTATTAGTTTGGACTATCACGATCCAGTTTACGGCATTGTTACATACCGTAAATTTTTTACTTTGAGATTGTTAACAATAATGGGCAATGTTGCGTCTGATGCAAATATTATGCTATTCAGATATATTCAATTACTATAAGTGGTCGGTAGCGTTGTTAAGTAGTCAGGTAGGTCACAGCGAAAACCAATACCTAACAATCACTAATGACAAAATATGTCCGAAAAATTGATTCCTGTGTTATGCCGGTACCACGTAATTGGATTATTCGGTATCCGGTATAATATTAAAAAGTTATTATTTTCGGGATCGTTTGCCGATAAGGAGATGAATCTCGAGTTATTGATGAAAACACGAATTTATATAAAAGGAAGTATTTATTATAGGCAACGGTAACTTTCCGTTGTCTATTTAAAAGTCAAAGTAAGAAAGTACAATAAAAAGTTATTTCGAGTCTTTACGAGGAACCAACCCGTTCTATCTTGAGACTAAATTCATTCTGTCTTTTCATAAAGCAGTTGCTAACTGTCTTCACGAAAATCCTTTAGTTTGCGTTTTTAGTGTCAGCCTATCGTCGAACGCCAAGCGAGTCGCCTCATGCTGCGTCGGCGTTCCTGGTGTCGATCGTACGATCGGGCATTGGACTTCGTTTCCTGTCTTGAACGAATTCCAATGTTTTTTTGCTATGGAATATTCCCGAATATATGAAATACGGAGTGGAATATTCCGCGGCACAACATCCCTCCCCCCTTAGAAGGAAAAATTTTTTCTCTAAAAAATTTTTTCTTCGATTGGTTTCCCGTATTTCCTCTTACAATTTGTTACGGTTTGATGTTATGACAATACAATAAAATTTTTCATTTTTTCATTTGTAACGATGAAGTTTTTCCTCTTGCTTCTTATCGTCTTTCGTGCCGAGCGAGTCGTTCTCGGTTGGGGGGACGGGTGCATATTCTGGCCAGCTCGGATCGCAGTTGCTCCTCTGGCTGTTGTCGTCCGAGCGGCTCGAGGTTGATGTTTACCTCGGCTGCTACCGGGGTCGTTGCCTCGCTTGTCCTTGTTGGTGTTCGGTTTCGTTGGTACCTATAACATTTAAACAGAACATAGCCAACCAAGGCTATTGGTGCTACTGCACCTATTGAGTAGAAACTCAGATTATGGATGTGTTGCATCCCGTCTCCGTCTGTATTGAGGTTATCCATGATTTGGTTGGCTCGAGCTCCGAGCTTTTGAAGCTCTTCTGGGTCTCGCAGCACGCTCAGTAATGGAATTGTCCTCTCTGTCTGCGTAGGGGGTGCCTGAACTTCAATTTCCGTTAATTTTAAATTGAACGACGGGAGGTAGTTTTTTCGGATGATCTGCGATGTTCGCCCGATGGATTTGATGCTGAAATCTCGGGCGGTTACTATATGATACATACGCCTACCAAAGCCAGTATTCCCGTATTATTTAACATTTTAAGCCGAGTGGGATTTTTTCCACAATTTTTCTAGGGTTGGCGCGACGTATAGCCATCACCCTTGCTGTTGCATTAGGACGACGAGGGGATGGGTTAGTTGGATAACCCTTTTCGCGCATTTCTCGCTGTTATCTGTGTCCATTTTCGCTGTAGGCCTTTCTGTGCTCTATTCAGCGTTGGGACTAGATTGTCTATGCGTGCCTTCTTCCTCACTCTGAGGCTTATTAACATGTGTATATCAACCGAATAGAGTGTGCACGGTATTCTTTTTACACTCTACGCCGAACACTATCCTGTGTCAGTATTAATACGCTATACATTTTTCGTGGTGCTTTTCTGGCACGGTCACAGTATTCCGTCCCCTCCGGATTGCGTAATAAAATTGCTTCGTTCAATATATTTTTCCGATATGTATACGCTCTTTTTCCTGTTGATAAAATTAGGTCTCCTAAGACCTCTTCTATTTTATTGGAGCTCCCTACTCTGCGTCCTGAGGGGCTCCTTCCCACATTTATTTTCTAGCTAATATTTAGTTTTAACTAACTATAAGTATTCGAATTCCTTAATTCCTGGGCTATTAGTGCTCGATAAAGAGCTTCAGGTGGTTTGCGTGCACCGCCTGGATTTTACGTCCCTTCCGGACCACGTAGTTGACGGGGGCCTCTTCTCTACTATTTCGTGAGGACCCGTCCACTTCGGGGTCAGCTTGGCTGACCGCCCCCTGCGCACCGTCTCGTCGCGAAGGAGTACGCGTTCGCCGACGCAGTACTCTTGCACCTGCGCGCCGTGGTCGTACGCGGTCTTCGACCGTCTTTTCGCGCCTTCCAGATTATCACAAGCTACTGTCCATGCGGCGCGTAATCGTTCGCGTAACTCTTGGACGTAGTCGTCGTAAGCGTAGGTGCTGCGGGGCTCCTGTTTCACGGCGGTCAGTAACTCCGCTTCGCGTCCGTACACCAATACATGGGGTGACAATCCGGTCCCCGTATCTGGAGTGGTGTTGTACGTGAACATCGCGTACGGCAGCCACTCGTCCCAATTTCCTTGATCCTCATCTATAACATTTTTTAGGTACTCAGCGAGGGTGCGATGCGATCTTTCTAATGCGCCATTTGATTCTGGATGGTAGGCAGTCGTTTGTATTTTCTTAATTCGGATCAGTCGACACATTTCTTTGAAGGTTGAACTGAGAAAGTTCGTGCCTTGATCCGATAATATTATTTCCGGTGTCCCGTGCTGGCAGATCAATTCTTCAACGAGCGCCTTTGCTACTGTCGAGGCCTCTTGGTTTGGCAGTGAGATCGCTGCGCTGTACTTGGTAAGTGCGTCTTGAATCGTAAGTATATATTTTTGCCCAGAGTCGCTTTCCGGTAGCGGTCCTACGATGTCGACCGCAACCTTTTCAAATGACCTCGATGGGGTGTCCGTTACCACCATCGGCACTCGTTCCCTTTTCCCGATTTTATTCTTTTGGCAGGATTCACAGGACGATATATAATTCTCTAAATCTTTTCTCAGGCCGGGCCAGTTGTATTTGGTCCGAATCCGATGTAACGTGCGCCGTATACCTTGATGCCCTCCTATGGGGGTGTCGTGGTATTCTCTAATTATTTTCTGGCGGTCATCGGCAGAAGGAGAGGCTACGCCACTGCAGCAGTTGCTATACTCTTTTATCACGTTGTCTTCGTCCGCGCATGCTGGAAGTTCGTGGGCTACGGGCCCCGCCGTGCCTCGCTTCCTCAGCAGGCCTTTGCGGTGCTCTGTCCGCAGTTTCTTCGCTCGGTGTGCCCACCGTTGGCTCCGCCGTTGGGTCGCTCTCTGTCTCGAGCGGCCTTGCTACGTTTGCTTTTCGCGACCTTCCGCGCTTCCGCGTCCTTGTCAGCGGTGCTCGCAGTCTTACCAGTGGCTTGCGTATGTAGCTTGCGTGGTCTGCCCCTTCCCCGACCGCACGGCTTTTCGGCGGGGCTGTGGGGTTCAGAACAGCGATCTGCATGCACGCTGCGGATCTCTCTATCTTCTTCTGGCGCATTGGCCAGCGCGGCCTCTCTCTCTGCCGCGATGCTGGGCTGGTCCGGGGTATTCTCGGCTCTCCGCTTTGTGCGGCTGTCCGTACCCGGGCGCTTGCTGTCCTCGTCTCTGTCGCGGGCGAGCTCGACCTCTCGCTCCAGCGAGCTACCATGGCTATACAGGGTATCTTCGGCTGTCCGCTTTGTGCGGTCTTCCGTTGTGCCTACTTGCCCCGTCGTGCTATCCTCTTTCGACACACGGACTTCGTTCTTCGCTCTCGCTTGGGCCCTCGTAGTAAGGCATATTCTACTTAGCGCATCTGCATTCGTATTGCGGTTTCATGCCCTGTACTCTACGTTGAACTCATGCTCCGCCAATTTAATTTTCCAACGCATCAATCTCGAACCTGGGTCCTTTACTCCGAACAGCCAGGTGAGCGGTTGGTGGTCCGTGACAACTGTGAAACAGGTACCATAAATATATGGCCGGAATTGAGCTAGGGCCCATATTATCGCAAGTAGTTCTTACTCCGTGTGTTACTGTGTCGTCGAGGTACACATAGCATTTAACGCCCTGTAGTCCTGCTAACGCGGAGTTCATTAGCCGCTGGAAAGTCGATAGTGCGTTCTTCAATCTGCCGTTTGATGAAAATGCCGTTTTTCTATGTTTTCCTGCGCCATCGGGTTTTGGTGAAATCCAGAGGCAAGATCCAAAGTCGTATAATGCTGGGCCCGTCCCAACTGGTCCAATATTTCGGTGATATTATGCAGTGGGTACGAGTCTCCGATGGTGGCTTCGTTCAACTTCAGAAAGTCCACCACTACGCGCCTTTTTTCTGTTACGTCAAAATCGCGGCCTATCTTACGAACCCACGAATTTAACATAGATTTCACGTTTCCGTGTATCTTTTCCGTGCTCTGGTCAAGGAGAATAAATTCTTCCTTTACCACACCCGACGAGAAAATACCGAAGACGCAAGCCCGTTTTTGAGTCTAACCTCGCGGAAAATTACTCGGGATAGGGCTGGAGTGCGTTTTGTTCTTGGTTGGGGATAATCACTTCACGAATAATGGGGAGGGACTTGAATGACAATTTCGCGCGGAGCAAGATTTCACTTTAATTGGTATCAGGGGTACAAATTGAAAATGCGGGTTTGATAACAGATGGCGTTACTAACGCTATACGCATCAGGCAGTACTGTGACTATGTTCATGTCAAAGCTACGTCTTATAGCTTTAATTTTCAGTATGTGTCAATTTGTCGCAGTGTCAAATTCATAGTTTTTTTGAGCTCTCAATATGTCGAGTTTCGTGCCAACAAAACAGCATTTGCGGGAAGTTTTAATTTACTTCTTTAATTTGAAGAAAAGTGCTGCTGAAGCACATCGATTGGTCTCCGAGGCTTATCCGGGTCATGTTCCATCGGTTTCAACGTGCGAGAGATGGTTTGTGCGGTTTAGAAGTGGTGATTTTGACGTTGAGGACAAAGAGCGGCCGGGCCAAGTGAAAAAGTTTGAGAATGCTGAATTGGAGGCAATACTCAATGAAGACTCGTGTCAAACTCAACAAGAGCTCGCAGATTCATTGGGAGTGACACAACAAGCCATTTCCCATCGTATAAAAGCCCTCGGAATGATCCAAAAGCAAGGACATTGGGTGCCGTATGAGCTGAAGCCGAGAGACGTCGAGCGCCGTTTTTTTGCATGCGAACTGCTGCTCGAACGGCAAAAACGGAAGGGTTTTTTGCATCGCATTGTCACTGGTGATGAAAAGTGGATCCATTACGATAACCCGAAGCGCAAAAAATCATATGGTTACCCCGGCCATGCATCATCATCGACGGCCAAACCAAATATTCACGGCGCCAAGCTCATGCTCTGTATTTGGTGGGACCAGCTGGGTGTGGTGTATTATGAGCTATTGAAATCGAACGAAACCATCACAGGAGCACTATACCGAACTCAATTGATGCGTTTGAGCCGCGCACTCAAAGAAAAACGGCCACAATACGAGCAAAGACACGACAAAGTAATTTTGCAACATGACAACGCTCGGCCACATGTTGCAGCGCCGGTCAAAACATACCTACAAACGCTGAAATGGGAAGTCTTACCCCACCCGCCGTATAGCCCAGATATTGCTCCTTCCGATTACCACCTTTTCCGATCGATGACACATGGCCTAGCTGACCAGCGCTTCCATTCTTACGAAGAAGCCCAAAAATGGGTCGATGACTGGATAGCAGCCAAGCCGGCCGAATTTTTTCGCGACGGTATCCGTAAATTGCCAGAAAGATGGGAAAAAGTTGTGGCTAGCGATGGACAATACTTTGAATAATTCATTTGTTACCATTTTTTCAGAATAAACGTTCAAAAAGAGAAAAAAATCCCGCATTTTCAATTTGTACTCCTGATAATTGAAAATTATATCAGAGAAAAGAGAAAAAAATCCCGCATTTTCAATTTGTACTCCTGATAATTGAAAATTATATCATACCTACGGTATTAATTATATCATACCTACGGTTGTTTGTTGTTGTGGTTCTTGCGGTTGAACGATGGTTGGACGTAGATTAGTGTAGTCAGACAGACTCAAAATCGAACGTAGGCGTTGGTGCGTATTAATAATTATTTATTGAAATAAAACTACATGAGTAGTTGAATGTTGCACGTTCAATATTCCCGATTTTACAAGCGTTAATAATTATAAGTACTGTACTCTTACTCTGTACTACTTGAAACTATACTTTGTGAAAATTAAGCCGTGGTGAAAAATTATCGTTCTGTACTACTTGATTTCCCGGCAAACAGTACTACTTGCTGCCTGGGAAACTGTGGGTCCTTAACACCATGTGAAACTGTGTTACTTGACTCCCCGTGAAAAAGTGTCTCCGGCCGATTTTCGCGGCCTTTTATAGGGCTCCTGAGCGTCGAAAATTCTTGTCGTTAAGCGCGTAAAATAAGAGAAGGGATAAAACCCTATCCTGATTATAAGAATCTCTCCGTGGTCTATCTCGACCATACACGTATTCATTCCCCTTACTCCGTAGAGTAGCTTCTCGACATGCAGAGCCATAGATCTATGCAAGTGCATCAGTATGGCGCGCTCTAATTTGTCCGCGCGATGTGCTACACAGAGGACCACGCGATTAGGTGAGGGAACGCGTTCGAGGCGTTTTTTCCCTGAAAATAAGGCGATTTTTACCACCCCGTTTCTTGGCCTACTTTCGATAGACTTTCCTAGTCTAGGTAATATCCTTATGCTCGCTTCTATGTAGATGTGTCTATGGTAATGGCTTAGTTTTTCAGCGCTTGTACGGAACTTAATTAAATCCTTCACATGAAACCACTAGTAATAATTTTGTTACAGATTCTGTAGTTAACTTTGACGTATGCAACCTGATTTCTGCGTTAATCTCTTATGAGTATAAATGGTTTTGTTGAGCTATGGCTTATTCCAAACATCATTGGTTATTCGTTAAATTAGTGATTACCCTACTTATAGCTAATAAGTTTTCTTAAATAATTTGTTGGTTAGACGTTAGACTTCTTATAGTTAATAAGGTTTCTTAAATAATTTGTTAGACGATTATTCTCGTGCTATAGAAACGAGAGCGAGAGAGAAAGAGAGAGAGAGAAGAATTTTACTTGAGAACGACTCGTCTAGCTTGGTTACTCGTACATTTCGTTCGTACGCAAGTCGGCTAGATCACCGTTCAGCCCTAGCGATAAGGCGTTCGTCGTGGCGCAGAGAGTCGCCCAGCCTCGCTTTCCTGCAGAGGAAGCTTTATTGAAGCGCGTTACCGTTTTCTCTCTTTCTCGATTCGTTTTACTTTTAGTATTTAGCTGTAAAACAATCTTAACATTTCATTTTATCCTGTCTATATATGTGTAATGTATTCCATATAAATAACTTGATGGTAAAACAAGTATGTCAATCATGGAAACGAGAGAGAGCGAGAGAGTTCTTCTCTTGAGAACGACTCACCTAACTTGGTTACTCGTACAATTCGTTCGTACCCAAGTTGGCTAGATCGCCGTTCAGCCCTAGCGATAAGGCGTTCGTAGTGGCGCAGAGAGTCGCCTAGCCTCGCTTTCCTGCAGAGGAAGCTTTGTTGAAACATGTTACAGTTTTTCTCTATTTCTCGTTTAGTCTTACTTATGGGTGTTCAGCTGTAAAATAATCTTAACATTTCAGTTTATCCTATATATATATATGTGTAACATATTCCATATCTATAATTTGCTGGTAAAACAAGTATTTTTATACATGGAAACGAGAGAGAGCGAGAGAGTTCTTCTTTTGAGAACGACTCGCCTAGCTTGGTTACTCGTACATTTCGTTCGTACGCAAGTCAGCTAGATCGCTGTTCAAACCTCGCGCAAGGCGTTTTCGTTGCGTGGAGAGTCGGCCAGCGTCGCTTTCCTGCAGCAGAAGCTTCATTGCAACTCAATTTTAGTTTCATCTCTTTCTCGTTTTTCTGTCTATTTTTCGCTATTTTATCATAAATGAAGCCTAATATTTCCTTTATCCTTTCTATGTAGGCATAACATGTTTTATATATTTATGATGGTATTTTTACTATAAATTCCAATATTTTACGAGAGACATATTAATATAATCCCAAGAAAAAAGGGGAATTAATCCTGATGTACTGATCTTTCTTCTATTACCCGACTATACTTGGTAAGCTCATTAATTCAATGTGGGTTGTACTCGTTTTCGAGTGACAGCCCTGGGTAGTTTCCATATGGAAGCATAATTGTTCTTTTTGCTGCTGATATTTTACCTACAGTATTCGTGTGAACATTTTAATAGTCATAACTCTTTCGTTTAAATCAGGGGTCTCCAAACTACGGCCCGCGGGCCACATTCGGCCCGCGGACAGATTTTGGACTATTTCACTTTTTACCACCGGCAACAATGATAATATGGTTTTGGGCCTCGGAACTTACTGGAGTAATCAGTATGGCCCTAAGGCTGGAAAGTTTGGAGACCCCTGGTTTAAATCAACAGTTCCTCCACTTTTGTTAATTGTTTCGCTTAGTTAATAATTGTTCGTGATTTCATCATCTTTGTAAAGAGAGAGAGAGAGAGAGAGAGAGAAGATTTCAGGCAAGAGCGAGAAGAAAGGGTGAGGTCGCTTGGTCACGTGATAGCGTTCCCTCCAACCGCTCCCTTATGACCAACAACGCCCCGACGGCGACTAGCCGAACTCTTGGTCTAGGATTGAGGGTAAGGCCGCGCTGAATCATACATCCATAAATGGCAGTCGATAACCGGGTCTACGCAGTATATCCCATGGTTTGAAAGTTTGCCTTTTGACCGGGAGCGCCGAAAAATTCCATCTTTACAAGATTAATTCTTCCCGGGAGACGGTCGGTAGGGCCGTATCTTCACCCTGTTCCGATCTCCGTTGCGAAAATCGCTCTCCTCTCTTCTTAAGAAGTTCGAGAATGAAGGAAAAATTTGGGAAGTTACTTTTACTGTAGCGAAGCTAAAACAGAAGAACTTTAACGTAATCGAAATGAAAAAGATGAACGCGACGTTACGTCAGGACGTAATACCTCCTCCCTTAAAACGATTATTAGGAGAAGCCTAATAATCGAATCCGAGGGTGAAGCTAACAATTTTCCGATTATGCTTGTCGTACTATTTTTTTTCTTTTAACGACTTGTCTCTCGCAAGATCTTGGAATCTGTATGTAGTACTAGCTTTTGGTTCGTACCATGGCGAATTCGTTAAACACAAACAAAACGTTACTTTTAGTAGAGAAAGAATATTTGATTGGCAACGGTTTGGCCACATTGCTATTCTTGCTTTGGTTAAATATTGTTCTACGTTAAGTGTATGTATATGTGCGATTATATTTCTTCGGATTTGTCCGTACTATGCTTAGTAGGAATATTATATGGTCCTAATTTTTAACTTAATTATTCCGTTGCTCCATATTTCCCGACAATAGGTGTTATGTTATTGTACTTATATATGCGTCCCTTTATTTATGGGCATTTGTATTTCTCTCTTTTCCTTTTCTAATATTTTCTTCGCTTGTTTACTTTGTTTATTCGCTTCTTGATTTTACTGTTGTATTTTCTTTTCTTTGAAATGTTGAACCCCTTTTTTTTCTTGCAACCGTACAATAAGCTAAGTGAATTCTTTTCTTACATGTTACTTATGATTAAATAACGGTGAATATTGAACGTGACTTCCTGGTTACAGTGTATGTGTTCTTAATTCTACTTCTTCTTATAATTTGTAATGTTTATCCAAATATTTGCTTCGTTAGAGTATTTGCTCTTTCTCTCCTTTTTTTTTGTAACTCAAATATTATGTATGTCTAATGACACGGTTAAAATATCCTTTTTCTCCTTTTCTTATACCCCACATCGGAGTGGTTAACTTGATTTGAATAATAGCAACTGACGTGTGTAAGAATATGTAGGTATGAATTTTCTCATACAGACTTGGTGTTGATTCAATAGCTCGTGGACGTTGGTTTCTAAAGTTTGTGAAATTCTTGGAGTTCTTGAAGTTCTTAGCCCTTTTGAAGTTCTTGACGTTCTAAGCGTTTTGAAGTTCTTGGCGTTCTAAGCGTTTTGAAGTTCTTGATGTTCTAAGCGTTTTGAAGTTCTTGATGTTCCAAGCGTTTTGAAGTTCTTGATGTTCTAAGCATTGTGAAGTTCTTGATGTTCTAAGCGTTTTGAAGTTCTTGGCGTTCGTGAAG
Organism: Cylloceria caligata; assembly: GCA_963942595.1. Lineage (NCBI taxonomy): Eukaryota > Metazoa > Arthropoda > Insecta > Hymenoptera > Ichneumonidae > Cylloceria > Cylloceria caligata. The sequence goes on along the minus strand of OZ012704.1, from coordinate 65,239,986 downwards.
TTTCTTTAGAATTGTTGGTGTTCGTGAAGTTCTTAAAATTTTTGTCCATATAATGCTGGACGTTCGTGGATTCTCGTATTGTCTCGCCTTCATGATGGTTGGCTCCATGAGATTTGGTATAAGGATTCAACGATCGTCTAATATAAAACGAATGCTTCCTTTTACTCTGAGGAGATGTAAATGTTTGGTTGAGATATCCAAGGCAGTACGGTGGCCCTCGGAATGAGTGACTTGTAAACTCTTGTGTCTGTGAAACATAATGTGCATTACTAATATGCGATATCATAGTGTGATTAACGATTATTATTATTATTATTGTATATATTTTTTTTTCTTTGCCCCCTTTTTTTATATATTATTTTTATTTTAAGTATATATATTTATATACCAGGTGTATGCATAAGTTTTTTCCGGTTTTTTGGTAAAAAAAAACACGTAATTTTCAAGGGAAATTAATTTTTGGTTTATTCAAAATATTGGCCATCGGCTTCTACACATTTCGCTCATCTTTCAGGTAACTTATGAATACCATGCCAGAAAAACTGCTTGTCTTTTGCGGCAAACCATTCGTCGAGCCATTTTCCAACTTCCTCGAAATTGCTGAAGTGCTGCTCTGGGAGCGCGTGCCCCATTGATGCGAAGAGGTGATAGTCAGATGGCGTCAGGTCTGGCGAATACGGCGGGTGCGGAAGGATGTCCCATCCAAGCGATTTCAAGGTGTCTTTCACTGCTTTTGCTGTGTGAGACGGCGCATTGTCGTGTAACAAAATCACTTTGCCATGTCTTCTGGCCCATTCCGGTCGTCTTTCGATTAATGCGTGGTTTAAATTAATAATTTGTTGGCGATAGCGTTGTGTATTAACGGTTTCGCCGGGCTTCAAGAGTTCATGGTCTTCTTGCCGAAGCGATTTGGCCTTGGTGTTGAAGGACCGGCTTCGCCAGGTGAAAGCCACGATTTTTTCCGTTCGGGTTTTCAAAATAAATCCATTTTTCGTCACCCGTCACAATTCGATGCAAAAATGATTTCCTTTCGTGGCGTTGAAGCAGCACTTCACAAGTGACTTTGCGATTTTCTATTTGACGTTCATTCAAATCGTGTGGGACCCATTTACCGAGTTTATTGATCTTCCCCATTACTCGTAAACGTCTGCTGATTCTTTCTTGTGACACATGTAATGCTTCTGCTAATTGCCGTTGAGTTTGAGTTGGGTCATCATCCAATAACTCCTGCAATTGCTCGTCTTCGCATTTTTGTGGTCTACCAGAGCGCTCACTGTCTTTCACATTGATATCACCACTTTTAAATTGTCGAAACCATGTCTCACATGTTCTAATCGATGGAGCGTGTTCACCATATGTTTCTACCAGCAAACGTTGACTTTCAGCAGCCTTTTTCTTTTGATTAAATAAGAAAAGCAATGCGTGCCGCAAATGTTCTTTTTCAGGCACAAAACTCGACATGATCACTGAACGATAAAACAAAGACGCTAGTTTTTGGCGGACTCAACTTGTGTGTGTTTGTAGGTTAATGTCAGACGAACAAAATGACGTATGTGTCAAATTAATACGCTGCGTACTTTTCGCTGGCGCCATCTCTTAGTTAAACCGGAAAAAACTTATGCATACACCTGGTATATATATTTTTTTCCTTTTTCTTTTTATTCTTATTCTGAGAAAAAATGCAACACCTTTTTTTTTTTAGAGTGCGAAAAGGCATAAATAAAATAATTCTGTGTATTTTGAATCAAAATATATATGTAAGGGTATAGTTATATAGTTTTAGCTCAAAATAGATTTACTTACGTGAGTATTTGGTGCTGGGAGAAGTTTTCCTTGCATTATTCCTTTGCTTATGCATTTTTTTTTTTCTTATTCATATTTACCATTTGTGTAACGAAAGTGTTACCAGTGTCCCATTATGGCGTTTTTGAATAGTCACACGACTTGTTGATAAGAGAGTGAATATCGTCGGTGGGGGCTTGTGGCTGGTGGCGTAATGTAGAGTCGCTTTCCAACAAGTAATCCACCAAGTTTTGGATCGTAATCTGTTCGGTACTACGGGGGGGCTTTGGGAATAGGAAGGGGAGGTATTGGTAACTATGTTTGCCTTGTTTTGAAACCTTTAAGAATAATTCCTATTCACTTAAACTTGAACATGATCATTGTTATTATTATTATTGCTATTACTATTATTACTATTATTATTGTTACTATTATTATTACTACTATGATTATATGTATGTATTATTTATTTTCATAATTAATATGTTTATTTATGGGATAGAGGGTTATTTGATTAACATGTTATACCACGGTATTTGGTGGACGACTTGGCACTGTTTTCTGCCAAAATTGTCTCCTAGTATTGAAATATCGTTGATAAAAATAAATAAGGATTGCTATTAGGGCTTATTGTAGGTTTATATTTACTCCCGTATGATATATATATATATGGTTTTATTATTATTTTTATTTTCTGATTTTTCATTCGTATATATCAATTTTATTATGTAAATTCTATGATTACTATTACATGATATCCAAAAAGAAAGTGCCGCATGAATGCGTACCATTTAAACATCGTATATTTTTATGCAAAAATACGTTTCTGGAAAAATTATTTCGAAAATCTTAGTATGCAATTCTCGATTTTTTCAATCGATTTGAATGTACAATAATGTTTCTGTTTGGGAGTTTAATACGTACGTTACCGTTCGTTAATATAGTCTTAATTTCGTGCGGACCGGTATAGTGGTCACCGAGTTTTCCGGGTTTTGGTCCTTTAAGCAAAAATACTGGTTCACCCACTTTGAATGCTACAGGATTAATTTTCTTGTCTTGATATATTTTGGAATTTTCTTTAGCCTTTATCAAATTTTGTCGTCCCAAACCCTGTATTTCATGGATTTGCGTGACCAGTTGCGTTAGATATTCGTCGCACGTGGCGAGATTTTCCATCTCGGCAGGGGGCATACTAGAAGGGGTACGAGCTATCTTGCCAAAAACCATTTCGTATGGAGTATGCTTAGTACCTTCGTGTACATTCGTGTTGTAATTGTAAATAGCCATTTCAACCCATTCATCCCAATTATTTCGTTTAGTGGTGAATCGTTTAAGATATTCACCAAGAGCATGATGCGATCTTTCCAATGATCCATTGGATTGAGGGTGAAATGCTGTGGTTCTGACTTTACGTATTTTTAACAATTTCGCAATTTGTTTTAAGAAATTACTCAAAAAATTACTACCTTGGTCAGTGAGTACCGCTTTGGGTGAACCAAAATAACAAATGAATCGTTTGACAAATGCTTCCGCTATCGTTACTGCTTTTGCGTTAGGTAAAGGGATTGCTACTGAATATTTTGTTAATTGATCTTGAATTGTAAGTATGTATTCATTTTCTTGCTTAGTTTTTGGCAGAGGGCCTACTATGTCCATTGCGATTTTATCGAAAGCTATTACTGGAGTATCTGTTATGATCATAGGCTGTTTAGTTTTTACGCGGACTAATTTTTTTAATTGACATTGTAAACACCGTTGAATATACAATTGGACGTCGGTTTTTAAATTTTTCCAATAATACAAGTGACGAATTCGATTATATGTTTTACTGACACCTCTGTGTCCGCCTATGGTTGACGAATGCATTTCTTCAATAATCTTATTTTCTCTTTCCACTGGGGGTTGACTAACTAACCCGTGACAAATAATGATTTTAACGTCGCTTTGCGCGAATATTAATCGAATTTGAGTCATAATATTTTCCCATGGCACGTTTAACATAAAACTTGATTTTGCAATGCTAACGGTTTGCAATGATAACTTGTCAATCAAATAACGAGCACTTTTAAAAGCTTCTACTATATTTTCCAAAATTAATGTGGGACCTTCTCCAGAATTATCTGTGATAGGGAGAGCTATATTGAATCTGTGAGCTCGTTTCATAATAGATTGAGCTTTCTTTAATTCTAGATTGTTTAAGTGTGGAAAATTGTCGTTATCTCGTAATGCAATAGCTCCAGTGTCTATCGGTGCACAGTCGGTGGAAACAAAATAAACTAAATTATCTTTTCGAGTGTGAAATAAATCTCGTGATTGTTTGACGTCGGAAGCAATAATCCTACCCTTCGTGGTTTTATGTAGGATGGTGGCGGGCAATATAAGTGAATTCTCGGGTTCTACGTCGGACATGTTGTCGCTTAGGGGTTCTGTTTCGCTACCTTGAAAGAGTTCACGTGCATGTTTTCCCTGTACTGTTCTGCTTGAGTTTCCCCGAGGGTTATGGTCCTCGAGTTCGCTTTCGTCGCTAGATTCGTTGTTCTTAAGAGGCACATCGTTGTGGGATAGGACTGGTAACGGCATATGTGTTTGGCTACTTGGTCGATCTGAAGAAGTGTCGGATGGCAGAGGAAAGTTCTCGACACTGTAGGTCACTTGTTTAGTCTTACTTTCGATGTTTTTATTCTTGCGTGTCTCCCGAGGCATATTAGCTTTCATTTTTACGGTGGGTTTCTTTAGTGGTGCCTTGTTCGCTGCAGGCGTCTGAAAAATTTCGTTTTCGTGACCAGTGGTCGTTGATTTGTATGGAGAGGCTATGTCTTCCAGCTGTTCGAAAGGATCAACCGACTCACGTACCCAGTCACATTCTTCTACATCGTTAAGATAACCGAAATTTCCAGGGACATCGTTGCTTAGATTTTCTTCCTCTTCGGAATCTTCTTCTAATAGTCGAGCTATATCGGTGTCTGATAAGATGCGTTGATTATTTTTACTGTGACTTTTTGGAGGATTCGACCGAACCATGTAAATATCGTCTGTGGTAGTCAATGACTCTATGGGGTTTCTTGAGAGCGCGTCGGCGTTAACGTTAGTTTTTCCGGCCTTGTACACTACATCGTATTCGTACTCGGCGAGTTTCAGTCGCCAGCGCAGGATTTTAGGATTTCCATCTGTAGCCCGTCGGAACCACAACAGCGGTTTATGGTCGGTTACTACAGTGAAGTGGTGCCCATACAGATATGGCCGAAAGTGAAGTATAGAGTATACTATAGCCAATGCTTCCTTTTCGTAGGTATCGTATCGTTATTCGACTAGACTCATAGCTCGCGAGGCGTAAGCGCATGGATGATCGTTGTTAATTTCTCCTTGTGAAAGTATACTACCGATAGCATAACCCGATGCATCTATTGTTAAAATAAAAGGCTTGGACAAAATCAGGATATCGCAAAACTGGAGCCGTACAAAGTTTATTCTTTAAAATTTCGAATGACTGTTGTTGTTTGGGTCCCCAATCAAATATATTTTCTTCGCGTAATAAAGTCGTGAGGGGTTTTGATATCTTGGCGTATCCCTCTATGAACCGCCTATAATAACCTGTTAATCCCAGAAATTGTCGAATATTTTTAACATTTTTAAGTACGGGATATTCACGTACAGCTTCTAATTTCTTAGGATCGGGCCGAACTCCGTTATTCCCAATTATATGTCCTAAATACGCGACTTCTCTTTTTAAAAATTCGCATTTATCTGGTTGTAATTTTAAATTTGCTGCTTCTTATCGTTTAATTAATTCGCGATATATATTATCGTGTTCTTCGAGATTGTAGGCATAAATGACAATATCGTCCAAATAAACAAATAGTCCTTTCCCGAGGATTCCACTTAGTGTGAGGTCCATTGCTCTTTGAAACGTTGGAGGGGCGTTCCGAAGGCCGAACGGCATTCTAACGAATTCGAAATGGCCACGTGGCGTAGTAAATGCGGTCTTATGACGATCTTCTGGGGAGACTTCTATCTGATGGAATCCTGATGCTAAATCGAATACAGAAAAGTATTGTGCACCGCCTAATTGATCTAATATATCGTTGATATTGGGTATGGGGTACGCGTCGGCGATCGTTTTTTCGTTCAGCGATCGGTAATCGAACACGATTCTCCATTTTTTATTACCCTGAGAGTCGGCTTTCTTGGGAACGACCCAGACAGGACAATTGTATGGGGAGGTAGAGGGTATTATTACCCCTTTACCGAGCATATCCTCTATTTGCTTGCCTATTTCTTCTTTAGTACATTCTGGCCATCTGTATCCTCGAGTATTTATAGGAAGATCATCGGTAGTAGGAATGCGATGTTGCAATATAGTGGTGCATGTCAACGTATCTCCTGGGATTTGGTATAAATGTGCGCTTTCCTTTAAAAGCGTCTCGATACTTGCTTTTTCTTCTTCGTTCAATTCGGCGAGTCTTAATAATTCCTTAATTTGATTATAGCGGTCGATCATTACCGATTCTGATATTACGTAACATGAATTTTCGCGAATGAAAGGTTGAATTTCGCGAGTGATATTATCAGGGGTACAAATTGAAAATGCGGGTTTGATAACAGATGGCGTTACTAACGCTATACGCATCAGGCAGTACTGTGACTATGTTCATGTCAAAGCTACGTCTTATAGCTTTAATTTTCAGTATGTGTCAATTTGTCGCAGTGTCAAATTCATAGTTTTTTTGAGCTCTCAATATGTCGAGTTTCGTGCCAACAAAACAGCATTTGCGGGAAGTTTTAATTTACTTCTTTAATTTGAAGAAAAGTGCTGCTGAAGCACATCGATTGGTCTCCGAGGCTTATCCGAGTCATGTTCCATCGGTTTCAACGTGCGAGAGATGGTTTGTGCGGTTTAGAAGTGGTGATTTTGACGTTGAGGACAAAGAGCGGCCGGGCCAAGTGAAAAAGTTTGAGAATGCTGAATTGGAGGCAATACTCAATGAAGACTCGTGTCAAACTCAACAAGAGCTCGCAGATTCATTGGGAGTGACACAACAAGCCATTTCCCATCGTATAAAAGCCCTCGGAATGATCCAAAAGCAAGGACATTGGGTGCCGTATGAGCTGAAGCCGAGAGACGTCGAGCGCCGTTTTTTTGCATGCGAACTGCTGCTCGAACGGCAAAAACGGAAGGGTTTTTTGCATCGCATTGTCACTGGTGATGAAAAGTGGATCCATTACGATAACCCGAAGCGCAAAAAATCATATGGTTACCCCGGCCATGCATCATCATCGACGGCCAAACCAAATATTCACGGCGCCAAGCTCATGCTCTGTATTTGGTGGGACCAGCTGGGTGTGGTGTATTATGAGCTATTGAAATCGAACGAAACCATCACAGGAGCACTATACCGAACTCAATTGATGCGTTTGAGCCGCGCACTCAAAGAAAAACGGCCACAATACGAGCAAAGACACGACAAAGTAATTTTGCAACATGACAACGCTCGGCCACATGTTGCAGCGCCGGTCAAAACATACCTACAAACGCTGAAATGGGAAGTCTTACCCCACCCGCCGTATAGCCCAGATATTGCTCCTTCCGATTACCACCTTTTCCGATCGATGACACATGGCCTAGCTGACCAGCGCTTCCATTCTTACGAAGAAGCCCAAAAATGGGTCGATGACTGGATAGCAGCCAAGCCGGCCGAATTTTTTCGCGACGGTATCCGTAAATTGCCAGAAAGATGGGAAAAAGTTGTGGCTAGCGATGGACAATACTTTGAATAATTCATTTGTTACCATTTTTTCAGAATAAACGTTCAAAAATAGAAAAAAATCCCGCATTTTCAATTTGTACTCCTGATAGCTATACTGAGTTTTTGTGTTAACGAAACGTTCATGATTTTATACGTTTTCGGACTATATTTCTCGCTTCTCAAACGTGTATCTTTATCTTTAATATTTTCTATAATATTTTCCTCTTTTGACGGTTCAAGTGTACAAACTGTTCGTAAATTCTTCGGGTCTTCATAATATTCAAAATTGACAGTTTGATCGCAATGGTTTACAGGCACGAAAGGTTCAACAGGTTTCTGGCAAAGTACTTCTTTATTTTCCATCGTTATTTTTTCTTTTATTGACTCTGATACTTTGGTAAAATCTGAATAATTGACTTTTACTGATTCAATTGTTTCAATGTTTCTATTCTCTCGGAGTATTTGTTCTTTGGTTGACTTTCTAAGGTCCTCATTGTAATTATTAATATCATCAAAGGGTTCTGTCCTTTCCATCGGCACAGATATCCCTATAAAATCTGGATCGAGTTTTCGCATATCTCCAACAAGCTCTGTCCGTTCAGTCGGCACAGTTACGTCTGTGAAGCTCGAACAACCCGCATAATTAACACAATTAGACTCGCTATCTCTTGCCGATATTTTAGTTTTTATTGGATTTGAATTAACGACGTTTTCTTCTTGAACATAATTTTCATATACTTGAGAAGATTCTGTCCTTTCCATAGGCACAGATTGTCCCAAAAAATTTGAGCTGAGCTCCCTTAATTCTCCAACGAGCGCTGCCCGTTTCGTCGGCACAGACACCCCTGTGGAGCCAAGGCAAGTCTCCTCATTAACACAGTTTACTTTCGTCTCTATCGAATTCGGATAGACAACGTTTTCTCTAGATACAATAATCTCTACAGGTTCAATATAAGTGCTCTCCTTGCTCGAATCCGACGTACAAAGTTCCATAAAATTTCGCGAACCAGACTGCAATTTTTCAACTTGATCTTCTATTTTTACTTTATCAATTTCTTTACTTGATTTTTCATTTTTCACACGATTTTCGTAAGCTTCTTCAATAATTTCTGAACAATTTCTTATTTCTTCCTTTATAATTTTTTTCACAAAATCAACCATAGAATCTCCGCGGGGTAGTGTCTCTGATAAGAACGCATTCTTTCCCGTCGGAATGAATTTTTTTCCAATGTTTTCACTTGAATTGATTTTATCTTTATTAGTTTCATAACTCAGTCCGTCCGAGGACTTATTTTCTTTTATTAATTCAACTTCACTTGTTACCTGTTGTTCCTTTTTCGTCTTTGAATCGTGAGTAGATTCTCTTATTCCTGTACTGTAAGTTAATTCCTCCGATGACATTAACTCTAGTACTGGTACCTGGACTTGAACCGAATACCTATTGTTATTTGTCACATAAATGTAAGCTTTACCATTATTATTAATGACAAACCCGCTCTCTATGTTTATACCTTCACCTGCATCCAGGGGAGGCAGATAACCTTCCCGTAAATCCAAATTCTTTACTCTCACGAAGCACAATTTGGTGGACTCTGCAGGGATTACAATAGTTTCCTGAGTTGCAAATGCTATTCTTACATTCTGCATTTTCAATTGTCTTTTCTCATAGTTAATTTTCACGCGATTGCCGTCAAGGTATTCCGAACCCAATATACCAGCTTCCTCTATGGGGAAGTTATTATCTACAATATGGAAAGTAGCGAAACGTCCGAAGGCTTGTATTGTAATATGACCCAGAGTAAAAATTGAATTTGTTGTTATTCCATTAAGTTGTAAAATTTCTCCGTGATTTATAGCGATATGTTCATTTACGAATTGTTTCTTTAAAATATTCGGCCCGGCTCCCGTATCAACCATAAGAGTGATAGGGGATATTACTTCCGATGCCGTTATCGTAACCGTCGGAACACTACTTTCTCGATGCAATTGTATATTAAAGATACGGACTACTCGCGGTTTAGGGTCGAAGCTGCGATTGAAATAGTATGGATCGGATGCATATTTAACGGAGTTTCCCTGGACGCACCCGTACTCGAAAGACCACTTCGGTTTCCCGTACTTCCATATGTTGCTTCGTTCTCCCTTCGAGCGGGACACTCACGGATGAAATGACCGGGTTGTTTGCAATAAAAACATGGTCCTGTTGAATTCATGGAATTATTATTGAAATTATTAATATTTCCGCGATTTTCCGATCGATTGTTATCAAAAGGCTGGGAATGGTTGTTACGATAAGGACAAATATGGGTCCCGTGGCCTTCTTTTTTACATATTTGGCACCGAATATCGCTAGGATCTTGGTATCGGAGATTGACTGGTACCTGTGTTTGCGGTAAAGACATTAGTTTGGGGGAGGGGGGGGGGGACTGAGGGTGATTGAGGACATCTATTCGCTGTGTGTCCATGATTTTTACAAAAGTGACAAAACATCGATGTATTTCCCGACTCCTTCCTTTCAGGAGGAAAAATTATATAACAACGGTCGGCAGTGTGCCCACGCTTGTTACATACCTGGCATATAGTGAGCGGAGGACCGTCAAAGACGGGTTTATTAGTATTTGAAGGGGGGAAGATTTTAAGGCATTTGTCAGCCGAGTGTCCTGTTCTTTTACAGATCTGACATATGATAAATGAAGGAGCTTCGAGGCTAGATTTATTGTTATTTGAAGGTGGAAAAATTTTTAAACATTTGTCTGCCGAGTGTCCAGTCTTCTGACAGATCTGACATATGTTCGGTCCTTTATCGACATTTCCCGTATTTTGTAACCCAACAGCCAACGCTTGGCTATTCTTTTGAGTTGAACATTCTTTAGCATTGTGCCCTTTTTTATTGCACAACTGGCAATGCACTTCTTCGCTTGCTACCACGTGTACTCCTCGTTTCGCCTCGGGCTTAGGGACCCTTGGACTCGATGTTACTTGCTCACCGCTACGCAAGGCTGCTTGGGACACTAAACTCTTTTCGGTCTGCACTGCTAGCTTTATTAATTCTTCAAGATTATTATTAGGAGTTAATCGTTGTTCGATTTCCGGTTTTAAACCGTGTAGAAAACAAGCTGGAAGGCTTTGTTTAGTATTATCAATAAAAGCGCCAGCCAAGGGATTATCTTCGCTCGCATCGTAATTTTCAAGTATCAAATTTCCCAAATCTCGTACACGATTCGAATAGTCAATAACAGACTCACTTTCTCTCTGGTATATTGATCCTAATTCACCTTGCAACTGATATACGTTTCGTGTGGGTGCATAAATATCTTTGAGAAATTTACCGAAATCTTCTATTTTTTCAAAAGTTTGCCCTTGTATAGTGTGACGGGGTTCGCCAATTATTTTTATGCGGACTGCTTTTACTAAATTTGATTCGGCGCCTGGCCCCATCATGGCCAAGGCTTCCTTGCATCCTTGGATAAACATCCCCAATGACAAAGTATGACTGTCATAATTCGGTATGACAGCCAATGCATCTCGAAGAGACAATGTTTGGTTATTATTAACCATGGGAGGACGGTCAGGTACAGGGTCACTAGTTTCAAGAGAAAAGTTCACTGGTGGTATTTTACTGGGCTTTTTATCTGGACTCGACCTTTTTCCCGTGGGGTGGGGAGAACAACCAGGAATAGCAGATTCGTATTCAGATAGCAGGTGTAAATTTTTCAACAAATTCTGTGGTACAATATGGGAGGGTTTAATTATTGATTTTTATTTAGATTTTTCACAAGTATTGCTTCTATCTATTGGAGTGGACAGTATTTTATTATGACTCACGAGGGGCTGTGTACCGATAGGTGAGTTGAATGTGGTAGACCCCCCTGCGGGAGTGTAAAATATGTCGCTGGAGTTCGAAAGGCCTAACGTGGGCGTGGTGACTACGGGGTTCGGGGTAGCTATGACTGGTGTATTCGTACCTGTCGTCTCGTGTGTAGCGGGCTGCAGCTCGACGCCTTTTGCCGTATGTTCGGGGGATGCGGGAATCTGAACTGGAATTTCGTTACAGGGATCTCTATATATTACAAGTGGTAAATATTGGTGACCAGGTTCTTCCAAAAATCCAACCACAGACAATAAATTGTTTCCCGATCTCGCTGCAAGTGTTTCTTGCACTCGATTCGTGAATTGCTCAAAACTTTCTGAATTCTTTGAAATTTCTTGAATCTGTAAGGGACTATTTGATGTACTATAATTATCAAGATTGTCTGATAAAATTTCTTCAGTACTTGAAGAATCACTTGCTTCCTCGCAATTTATTTCCGTTTTTGTAATAATTAAATGACTTGACGTTAATTCCAAGGATTGTATACGACTATTTTCGTCTACTTTAATTAATTCCGGATTTTTTTGATTAGTGTCGCTACTTTTCTCTGTATCCGCAATAGTTTTTCCCGTTGGATTCGTTGTGGAGGGAGTCTTGGGATGCGAACTGTTAATACTTTCGTCGGAAAATTCTTCGACTGTTTCAAATTGGGATTTAGGAGGGCTCTGTATTCGAGATTTCTTTTTTCGGTCCTCAGGATAATCATGTATTACATTATCATCAACTCTTACCTTTGATCGAGTTGAACTCATTTATGATGTTGTAACGGTAATTTTTTCACGTTCACATAAATTTTTATTTATCGTGGGGTTTTTGGGCTCTACACATAACTGATTAATTTAGACTTCATGGTGGTTTACAATACGGCTTTATTTGAAGAAAATAGTTTCATAAAAAACGGCACTTCCGAGTTACGTTCATTTGAGTCTTATACTAATTTCGTAATTCTAGCGATTATTTCTATGATTCTATTTTTATAATCGTGTGCACCTATTCTTGGTGCCCTCGAGAGTTTATTATTCTCTTCGCACCGCAGTATTTCTGTACGGTTGACACACCGACATACTCATACCATCCGTCACTCGCATAGCACTTGCTCCTTTTACCGAGTGTATGAACTCGGTTCACAATTCTTTTTCTTTTACTCTTGCTTCACTTTTACACACTTTATCATTTATATTTTTCTATCCGGGATTTGCTTATTCATATTTATCAATCCTTTCTTATCCTAATTATTTAATTCTACTTACTCTTATTTAATTCTAATTTTCCTATCTTCTACATTTCCTGATTCGATCCTCTCGGTTTCAACAATTTAGGGAATTCCCCCGATTATATTTATGATTATTTTTACTTATTCGAGCATGAATTCTTGGTATTTCGGGGCTCGAGCTACGGTTACGGGACGACGCCTCGGTCTTGTCGCCTCACACACACACACACACACCGCACTACTTGGATAGAGTGTAGAAACTCTATGTACAATTCTTTGCTCTTTCTCTCCCGTCTTACTCGCACTCTGTCTCCTTTCCACTTATGCGATTTTTCGTTTCTCGATTCTCTCGTAGGTTTAAAGACCCAATTTATTTATTTTATTTCCGCAATCTGTTCGCCTGATATGATGCACTTATTTTCTATACTCGAATTTATCCACTTAATCCTATTCTCTTGAAAACTCTTAGAAACTACTTGCTTAATTGTATTAATTATTCCTACGCATCTACTCTATTTAACTCGTCATCTAGTTAAATTGTCATAAATCGATAATTTTTTACACTATATTGTTAATGATTTGGGCACTTTCTCGTCTCTGAGCACTACCCACTGATTTTATTTTCTGGAGTGAACACAGACGCTACGATAGGTATGATTTGAAATAACTTTTGAATTTTGATTTTTAATTAGAATTTTCTCTTCTCAATTTTCGTACCTCCACTGTTTAAACGACTTCGCTAAGAGAGCCTCTCTCTCCCCGCGCTGGCCTTTTATAGGCCTCCCCTTGCCTCAGTCCCCTCTGCCAATAATTTTAAAATCTAAAGCATTTCCTGATTGTTGCGGTACGCCGTTGCCGCGCTTACCGCCTTCCCCTCGCCACCCAGCAAGGCCGGCCGGTCGCTGACCTGCTGTTTTCGCTATCGAGGGAATTTCGGAGCAGCGACAGCTCTAGTTTTTGCATTAGGGGCGATGGCCTATTGCCCGCAAAACCTCGGTACTCTTGTACCGAGTCTAATTTTGTAGGTGTTTTCACATCCTCTCGGCTCTTATGACCGTTCGACATAAGAAAATAGGCTAGAGAGTGTAACTCTGTTACAATGTATTTTATATAAGTATAATAATATATTTTCTCTTTTTATTTTATATCGCATCAAAGAGACATACAACAATACATAAGAATATTATGAGAGTAAAATTGCGCAGGAGGAGGAAATAGGAATAACTTTCTTTTTGTTACTTGTAACGAGGAAAAATTATGGAACTTTATTCCTTTAATTTTGTTTCAAAATTTCCCTGAGGTGAAATCAAATGTGGTTTTTCCTTCAGGAGGATAACTTTATGTTTATTCAACGATTCGATCTTAGTGTTACTATCGGGTGATAGCGTATCCCTTCTATCGAGTGAGCTTCGTAATCAGCGACAAGTTCGTCTAGAAAATTTTTTCGCTCGATTTCTCGGATTTGCTTAAGGCGTTTTATTCTATATTCACTCGGTATTTCTGTGTCGACGCCCTGTGTGACTTTACTGCTGCTTGCTTCGTACGTAATTTCCCTTAATAAATATGGTGTCTCTTCGTTAGAGAGCCCCGTGCAATCTGCCTTTGCACTGTCTGAATGATTTTTATACTTCTCTGTTTGTTCACCTAAAGGTCCCTGAAAACCTGTTATTTTTTCTTGGTTAAGGAAAATACCTTCGTTATCTTTTGTAGATTTTATGCTGGAGACTCCAAAATTCTGCTTGTTATACGATTCACTCGCTGTTACCGTTAAAGGACGACTTGCTTTATTAGAATTTAAAATTATATTCCTTTCTTGCCTCGAGTAGTCGTTATGTACTGCAATTGTGTCGTCGCAATGTTTCTTATATTCTGTTATTTCTCTTCCTTCGAGAGGGATAGTTTTATTATTACCTTCTATTTCGATATCAAAGACTCTAGGTTTTTGTTCGTTATATGATTTGCACGCAATTGTTGGAACTTGGTACTGTTCTTTTGAGATTCGTCGTTTTAATCTCTGCGCTTGGATTTTCCTTCCTGCTCTATGGGTTTTAGGCATGGATAAATGATTCGGGTCAATAGTGGTAGGGTAATTGTTAGAATAAGCAAGTAGTACGTGTAGTTATGTCTGTCTTGTTGGTATAATGTGTTTTGTGAGCGAACCTTGCTAGCCTTAACCCCACTTACGCGAGGAGCTAAAACATAGGATTTCTTTCACTAGTGTAATGTGTTTTGTGAACGAGCCTTGCTAGCCTTAACCCCACTTACGCGAGGAGCTAAAACATAGGATTTCTCTTCACTAGTGTAATGTGTGTTGTGAGCGAGCCTTGCCAGCCTTAACCCCACTTACGCGAGGAGCTGAAACATAGGATTTCTCTTCACTAGTGTAATGTGTGTTGTGAACGAGCCTTGCCAGCCTTAACCCCACTTACGCGAGGAGCTGAAACATAGGATTTCTCTTCACTAGTGTAATGTGTGTTGTAAACGAACCTTGCCAGTCTTAACCCCACTTACGCGAGGAGCTGAAACATAGGATTTCTCTCCACTAGTGTAATGTGTGTTGTGAGCGAGCCTTGCCAGCCTTAACCCCACTTACGCGAGGAGCTGAAACATAGGATTTCTCTTCACTAGTGTAATGTGTGTTGTGAACGAGCCTTGCCAGCCTTAACCCCACTTACGCGAGGAGCTGAAACATATGATTTCTCTTCACTTGTGTAATGTGTGTTGTGAGCGAGCCTTGCCAGCCTTAACCCCACTTACGCGAGGAACTGAAACATAGGATTTCTCTTCACTAGTGTAATGTGTGTTGTGAGCGAGCCTTGCCAGCCTTAACCCTACTCACGCGAGGAGCTGAAACATAGGATTTCTCTTACTAGTGTAATGTGTTTTGTGAACGAGCCTTGCTAGCTCCGAACTCACTTGCGTGAGGAGCTAAAACATAGGATTTCTCTTCACTAGTGTAATGTGTTTTGTGAACGAGCCTTGCTAGCCCTGAACTCACTTACGCGAGGAGCTGAAACATAGGATTTCTCTTCACTTGTGTATTGTGTGTTGTGAGCGAGCCTTGCCAGCCTTAACCCCACTTACGCGAGGAGCTGAAACATAGGATTTCTCTTCACTAGTGTAATGTGTGTTGTGAGCGAGCCTTGCCAGCCTTAACCCCACTCACGCGAGGAGCTGAAACATAGGATTTCTCTTACTAGTGTAATGTGTTTTGTGAACGAGCCTTGCTAGCCCCGAACTCACTTGCGTGAGGAGCTAAAACATAGGATTTCTCTTCACTAGTGTAATGTGTTTTGTGAACGAGCCTTGCCAGCCCCGAACTCACTTGCGTGAGGAGCTAAAACATAGGATTTCTCTTCACTAGTGTAATGTGTTTTGTGAACGAGCCTTGCCAGCCCCGAACTCACTTGCGTGAGGAGCTAAAACATAGGATTTCTCTTCACTAGTGTAATGTGTTTTGTGAACGAGCCTTGCTAGCCCCGAACTCACTTGCGTGAGGTGCTAAAACATAGGATTTCTCTTCACTAGTGTAATGTGTTTTGTGAACGAGCCTTGCTAGCCCCGAACTCACTTGCGTGAGGAGCTAAAACATAGGATTTCTCTTCACAAGTGTAATGTGTTTTGTGAACGAGCCTTGCTAGCCCCGAACTCACTTGCGTGAGGAGCTAAAACATAGGATTTCTCTTCACTAGTGTAATGTGTTTTGTGAACGAGCCTTGCTAGCCCCGAACTCACTTGCGTGAGGTGCTACAACATAGGATTTCTCTTCACTAGTGTAATGTGTTTTGTGATGATTGTGTTGTTAATGATACGTGCGCGGGCAAATCTGGTTGCCCATGTGTTAGGTCGAAAAGGGGGTAGTTAAGGTAGGGTTTACATAATACTGTCTGCTGGTGTAAGCGGAGACGGTGGATTTAATGGATGAGGTAGGGTTTTAGAACGCTGTCTGCTGGTGTAAGCGAGACGGCGAGTTTGTTAAAGGTCTGTGGCAGAAAGAGTAGCACGTGCAGGTGGAGGTGCAATGTTATGAGCGGTGGATGGAGGTGAACGATTCTAGTGATCGCTCGAGGGGGTTGTTAAGATGAGAAACGTAGGAGTGAATAGCAGAACTGTTTTGTAATTCTATTAATATTTTCGGAATTGTATGCCAACTGTTTTAACGCTTGGTAGATTGACAGATTTTATGTAAATGATAGTACCAAGAAGTTAATGTTACGGAGCGAATCGTATAAAAACAACACAAGAAGTCTGATGGTTGTCTGGTTAAAACAAATCTAATATTACTCTCTATAATTAATATTTGGGGAAGCTATTTTCCTTGTAGTTCTCCTCACGTATGTTTTAGCAGTTATTCTTTCTTGCTGTTTTATTCGTTCTAAACCAAGTCGATTTAAGAAAATGTCTGGCATGACTTCTTCAATGAGTTCTTGTGCGAGAACCTCGAGTTCCTTTATACGCACTTGAAGTACAAATAATTTTTCCAATGGTCCCATATAATGGAGTACAACTTATAAATATGTATATATATATATGTGTATATATATATATATATCCACGTATATGTCTTTCAATACAAGTTTTATCTTCTCTACTTTTTTTTTATTCACCAGTCATTATCGAATATTAGTTTCCACATTTGATTTCCACAAGGTCAATTTACTTACGAAGAAGGCTTACCGTATAACTTGAATAATAGCTGGTATTCTTCTAAAAAGATAGTAAATTTTTATGAAATGGCTTGGCTCGTTAAAATTCACTAAAAAGTAAAAAAAATCAATTTCTTTAAAATAAATCAATTCTCGAAAATGCGGTAAAAAGGGAAAAGGTGGATTTTATAAATTAAATCGTTTTACAAAATTCAGTAACAAAGAGGGATTACTTTTCGTGAAATGCATTGAATCACTAAAACTCAATAAAAATTAAAAAATCGATTTTCGAGGATTAAATCGGCTTACAAAACCACGGTAAAAAGGGCAAAGTAAAAATATTTTCTTTTCAGTTGATTCTTTTACACAATATTAGTTTGAACAAAACTAACACTCTAAGATCCCGGACGAGCCCCCAGAATTTGTTACGTCAAAATCGCGGCCTATCTTACGAACCCACGAATTTAACATAGATTTCACGTTTCGGTGTATCTTTTCCGTGCTCTGGTCAAGGAGAATAAATTCTCCCTTTACCACACCCGACGAGAAAATACCGAAGACGCAAGCCCGTTTTTGAGTCTAACCTCGCGGAAAATTACTCGGGATAGGGCTGGAGTGCGTTTTGTTCTTGGTTGGGGATAATCACTCCACGAATAATGGGGAGGGACTTGAATGACAATTTCACGCGGAGCAAGATTTCACTTTAATTGGTAATTGAAAATTATACCTACGGTTGTTTGTTGCTGTGGTTCTTGCGGTTGAACGTTGGTTGGACGTAGATTAGTGTAGTTAGACAAACTCAAAATCGAACGTAGGCGTTGGTGCGTATTAATAATTATTTATTGAAATAAAACTACATGAGTAGTTGAATGTTGCACGTTCAATATTCCAGATTTTACAAGCGTTAATAATTATAAGTACTGTACTCTTACTCTGTACTACTTGAAACTATACTTTGTGAAAATTAAGCCGTGGTGAAAAATTATCGTTCTGTACTAGTTGATTTCCCGGCAAACAGTACTACTTGCTGCCTTGGGAAAAGTCTAATTCACTGCCGGCGACTTATTGACTGCCAGGCTAGTTATTAGTCCTCTACTTGACCCCCCGTGAAACTGTCGGTCGAAGTGTCCGCCGCCGATTTTCCCGGCCTTTTATAGGGCTCCTGAGCGTCGAAAATTCTTGTTGTCAAGCGCGTAAAATAAGAGAAGGGATAAAACCCTATCCTGATTATAAGAATCTTCCCGTGGTCTATCTCGACCATACACGTATTCATTCCCCTTACTCCGCAGAGTAGCTTCTCGACATGCAGAGCCATAGATCTATGCAAGTGCATCGATATGGCGCGCTCTGATTTGTCCGCGCGATGTGCTACACAAAGGACCACGCGATTAGGTGAGGGAACGCGTTCGAGGCGTTTTTCCTCTGAAAATGAGGCGATTTTTACCACCCCGTTTCTTGGCTTACTTTCGATAGACTTTCCTAGTCTAGGTAATATCCTTATGCTCGCTTCTATGTAGATGTGTCTATGGGAATGGCTTAGTTTTTCAGCGTTTGTACGGAACTTAATTAAATCCTTCACATGAAACCACTAGTAATAATTTTGTTACAGATTCTGTAGTTAACTTTGACGTATGCAACCTGATTTCTGCGTTAATCTCTTATCAGTATAAATGGTTTTGTTGAGCTATGGCTTATTCCAAACATCATTGGTTATTCGTTAAATTAGTGATTACCCTACTTATAGCTAATAAGTTTTCTTAAATAATTTGTTGGTTAGACGTTAGACTTCTTATAGTTAATAAGGTTTCTTAAATAATTTGTTAGTTTGACGATTATTCTCGTACTATAGAAACGAGAGCGAGAGAGAGAGAGAGAATAATTTTACTTGAGAACGACTCGTCTAGCTTGGTTACTCGTACATTTCGTTCGTACGCAAGTCGGCTAGATCACCGTTCAACCCTAGCGATAAGGCGTTTGTCGTGGCGCAGAGAGTCACCCAGCCTCGCTTTCCTGCAGAGGAAGCTTTATTGAAGCGCGTTACCGTTTTCTCTCTTTCTCGATTCGTTTTACTTTTAGTATTTAGCTGTAAAACAATCTTAACACTTCATTGTATCTTGTCTATATATGTGTAATGTATTCCATATAAATAACTTGATGGTAAAACAAGTATGTCTATGCATGGAAACGAAAGAGAGCGAGAGAGTTCTTCTCTTGAGAACGAGTCACCTAACTTGGTTACTCGTACATTTCGTTCGTACCCAAGTCGGCTAGATCACCGTTCAGCCCTAGCGATAAGGCGTTCGTAGTGGCGCAGAGAGTCGCCTAGCCTCGCTTTCCTGCAGAGGAAGCTTTGTTGAAACATGTTATAGTTTTTCTCTCTTTCTCGTTTAGTCTTACTTATGGGTGTTCAGCTGTAAAATTATCTTAACATTTCATTTTATCCTATATATATATATATATATGTGTAACATATTCCATATATATAATTTGCTGGTAAAACAAGTATTTTTATACATGGAAACGAGAGAGAGCGAGAGAGTTCTTCTCTTGACAACGACTCGCCTAGCTTGGTTACTCGTACATTTCGTTCGTACGCAAGTCAGCTAGATCGCTGTTCAAACCTCGCGCAAGGCGTTTTCGTTGCGTGGAGAGTCGGCCAGCCTCGCTTTCCTGCAGCAGAAACTTCATTGCAACTCAATTTTAGTCTCATCTCTTTCTCGTTTTTCTGTCTATTTTTCGCTATTTTACCAGAAATGAATCCTAATATTTCCTTTATCCTTTCTATATAGGCATAACATGTTTTATATATTTATGATGGTATTTTTACTATAATTCCAATATTTTACGAGAGACATATTAATATAATCCCAAGAGCAAAGGGGAATTAATCCTGATATACTGATCTTTCTTCTATTACCCGACTATACTTGGTAAGCTCATTAATTCAATGTAGGTTGTACTCGTTTTCGAGTGACAGCCCTGGGTAGTTTCCATATGGAAGCATAATTGTTCTTTTTGCTGCTGATATTTTACCTACAGTATTCGTGTGAACATTTTAATAGTCATAACTCTTTCGTTTAAATCAACAGTTCCTCCACTTTTGTTAATTGTTTCGCTTAGTTAATAATTGTTCGTGATTTCATCATCTTTGTAAAGAGAGAGAGAGAGAGAGAGAGAAGATTTCAGGCAAGAGCGAGAAGAAAGGGTGCGGTCGCTTGGTCACGTGATAGCGTTCCCTCCAACCGCTCCCTTATGACCAACAACGCCCCGACGGCGACTAGCCGAACCCCTGGTCTAGGATTGAGGGTAAGGCCGCGCTGAATCATAGATCCATAAATGGCAGTCGATAACCGGGTCTACGCAGTAGATCCCATGGTTTGAAAGTTTGCCTTTTGACCGGGAGCGCCAAAAAATTCCATCTTTACAAGATTAATTCCTCCCGGGAGACGGTCGGTAGGGCCGCGTCTTCACCCTGTTCCGATCTCCGTTGCTAAAATCGCTCTCCTCTCTTCTTAAGAAGATCGAGAATGAAGGAAAAATTTGGGAAGTTACTTTTACTATAGCGAAGCTAAAGCAGAAGAACTTTAACGTAATCGAAATGAAAAAGATAAACGCGACGTTACGTCAGGACGTAACACTTCACTCCGGCGGCATCGGGTTTCTTAGCCACGACCATCAGCGGCGCGTTACATTGACTCCTGCTGGATTGGGCTATTCCTTCCGCTAGCATTTTGTCTGTCGGCATCTCCACTTCTCTTTCTCGTGGGCGAGTTTAGCCTCCCGCTCCGACGAGTTATAGTGGTTGCCTTGGGTATCTTCGACTCTCCGCTTTGTGCGGCTGTTCGTATACCCGATTGCGCTATCATTCTCTTTTTTGTGGGACTGTCTTTCCTGTCCCACTTGGGCTCGTGTGATCGCATATATGCGACTCAGACCGTCTGCATCAGTATTTCTTTTTCCGGCTTTATGCATTTTACCGGACCCATGCCCCGATTTGACGGTCTTCCTAGGCAAGGGTTGCGATCCTAGTTCCTTCGATCCGACCTTAAAGGGTGCGCGATATTGCACCTCGTGCGTGCGCTGTCGCTTGTTCCCTCGTAGATGGAATACACCGTTGTATTCGCACACTATTCCTGCGCGAGCTGCTTGCTTTTCACTGCTGGGGGGCACCAAGTCGGGCTTCCGTTGGCGCTGCGCAAACCGTTTGGCCTTCTTCCCCGTGCTCTCTGAGCTAACACGCAGTGCCTTGACCTGGTGGCTACGTACGGTCTTCGCTATTTCCGACGGCTCGCATGTCACCGTCGGCTGTTGCACTTCCCCGTCGCATTTAGAAACTTCTAAACTCACTCTTTTGATTCTTGACGGTGTGACACGGGGTCTCTCTATGATGCCTCGGCCGATCCCGCTCCTTGTAGGTAGTCTGACAAATGTATTTTCCTTGGCGGCATCCATGTTAGACCCGTTTCCGGAAGGAAGATTTATCTTTGTAAGCAGGCCTATGTATTTGCACGTGGCGGCAGTTCTACTGCGTGGTGACGAATATATCCTCGTCGCACCGTCTCTTAGCGGCATGTAGTGCCCATACAACTTGAGCATCTCGCCATGCAGGATGTCCGCTTTATGCTGCTTGATAAAGTCCATGCCAAGTAATCCGTTGACCTTCAACGGCACATTGTTCGGAACGATGGAGAACCAATGCTCTACATTTAAAGCCGGTGTCTCGAGTACAATTTTAACTATCCCGAGGGGGGTGAATTTCTCGCCTGCTACCCCCTGCAGCTCTACGGTGCAGTCGCTCACCATGGTCTCTGGTTTGAAACAGCCTTCCTTGATTATGCTGCACTGCGCTCCGGTGTTCGCTTTGAGGGTGAGTACCCCGGTCGTGGCCAACGGTGCATCGATATCGAAGTCGCTGGCGGTGGCACTCGACGCCGGCAGCGTTACTTGTAGAAGCTGCAGGGTTGTTTTCTTCTGCTTGCACATTTAGCGTATTCAGTCTCAGTGCGCCCAGCGTGTTCACACCTGCAGTGGCTGGATCTGGCCCCGCAGTTACCGTATTTTTCGCATCTTGGTAGCCTGAGTTTCTTGGCTGTCGGGGTGGCTGCGTTGGCTCGCTTTTATTCTGCGACAGTCTCTTCCGGCAGTCCTTCCACATGTGGCCTTTCTTCTGGCAGTAGTTGCAGGTTATTTCCACATTGTGGATTGATTTGTTTTCACTGGGTACTGGTAGGCTTACTCGTCCCGTATTCTGGGTGCAATCTCGAGCCATGTGTCCAGTTTTTCCGCAGGTGAAACAATTTTCTCCCTACCGGGGTGATGCGCCTTGGGACCTTCTGGGGTGGCTTAATACTCCACCTGCCCCTCCCTTCGGCTGCACCATGTTGGTGATCTCGATGGCTCCCGTTACCGACTCGTGGAGAGTGGCGTAGTTACGAGATCTCACCAGAATTTGGACCTGCCCATGCAGTCTATTTTCAAAGTTGGCTTGGGCGCTCTTCCGTGTTATTTTCTCGATGATGCGCATTTCCGTCATCGTAGTGGCTTCCTCGCAAAGCTTTTCTATTATATCGACGGTGATACGCTCGCTCCTGGCGGCGTATACCGCGATGTCCTTTCCCTGGCCCTGCCGGAGGGAGTTGAAATCTACTTGTAATGCAGGCAACGACTTCCGCTTCCCGTACAGGGCCTCCAACTCGGTTTCAAGTTGTTCTACCGAGTGGATGATTTTGTGCTTCATTTCTCTGGATGCTCTACCCTCGAGCTTGCTGCTGAGCACTAGTTCCAACAGGATGTCTTGATCCCGGGGCGCTACTCGCTTGAAAACAGTCTCGCAGGATCGTAAGAAGGCGTCTAGTTGGTCACCGTTGCTTCCGTCGAAGTGCTTAATGTTTTTTAGCGCAAGTCCAAGATCGAGCGTCCTACTCGGTATTTCCGACCCCCACTGTTGTTCCCTTTGGAACGCGGGATCCGCAGGGGGATTATTCGATTCCTCAAATCGGGTTTGCCTCGACCGCGGACGTAGTGTCGGACGTTCTCCCAGCCCTGTATTTTCCAGCCTCCACGATAGTTCGGCGTTTTGCTCTCGTAGGGACCGGATGAGTTCGAACTCGTCCGCACCTACCTCGTTGAGCGTGTCCGCCAAGTTCCGTCTTGCCGACGGTGTTTCGGCCTCCCTGAGTTTGCGATCAAGTTCGCATTGGCCTCGATCGTGCTCGCGCTGCAGCCTTTCATACTGTCGTCGGACTCTTTTTAATTCGCGTTCGCTTCGGTCGACCACTTCCAACCGATCGCGTACTCTTGTTGGTACCGACCGGGCTGTCGTACCGGTAGCTGCTGAAAAACCTACGCGATCTATTGTTCGCATATTTTCTATTTCCCGTTCACCCATGTCCTCGGTGATGTGCTCGGGCGTTTGCTCGCCAGTGGCCATATTAAACAAGTCGTCGCTAGCGTCGCTGTCGAATTCCCTGAATGACGCACCCCTACGTGGGTTTACGCCAAACTGGGCCGTCAGTCGGTCCGCCAGGGCCCCTTGTCTGGTCGAAGGGATTCGCCCCGACGGCGAGAGCCCAAATAGCGCCCTGCGCGCTTCGTAAACGATGTCCCCTACGGCCGCGGCTAATCCAGCTGTGGGGTCTACCTCTGCGCTAGGCAACGTCGTCTCTAGCGAGTTGCCCCTATTTCTTGGTCGGGCTCCTCTAGGCTCTGACATATTCGCTAATTTCGCGGCGAACTCTACTTAAAAATATTCCCACAAAATCTCAAGAGAGATATATATCTAGTGGAATATTTTTCCAAATATCGACTCTACTCTGGCTTGGGCAAATTTTTTTTTTTTTTTTTTTTTTTTTCAAGGCAATATGTAATAGTAATGTAACCGCCACTTACAGAATGATGATCTGGTAGACGGTCCTTTCCATTGCGTTGTTCTCGGGAGCAGTTCCTCCGGCGCTGTAGACCTGTTGTCTCGTAGCTTCTCTCGAAGGCTGATCCAGTTATCCTCCCTGGTACCGTTGACCCGTCTCTTGGTGGTTCCTGGGCTCGTCTTCTGTGCGTCAGCAATGACTGCGCGACGGCTTCGTCTCGAGTAGCTGTTTCGCGTACTCGGTTGCACACTTTGTGCGGTTCTCCGCGACTTGACGTGACACCGTCAATCGGGACTTTAAACGGTTGACCGATACGTCACCCCGCACCGACGTTCACTTCACGGCTTCGCGTTAGATTAGTCGGGTTTTTACGAACTACACTGGTGTCCTTGCACGCGTTGTAGTCGTCACGTTAGTGTCGCTCTTAACTTTGTCCAAAACATTTTTGTCCTAATAAATCGCAAATCACTTAACTTCGGCAGATCCCACCGCTGCCACCAAATGTTATGCCGGTACCGCGTAATTGGATTATTCGGTATCCGGTATAATATTAAAAAGTTATTATTTTCGGGATCGTTTGCCGATAAGGAGATGAATCTCGAGTTATTGATGAAAACACGAATTATATAAAAGGAAGTATTTATTATAGGCAACGGTAACTTTCCGTTGTCTATTTAAGTCAAAGTAAGAAAGTACAATAAAAAGTTCGAGTCTTTACGAGGAACCAACCTGTTCTATCTTGAGTCTAAATTCATTCTGTCTTTTCATAAAGCAGTTGCTAACTGTCTTCACAAAAATCCTTTAGTTTGCGTTTTTAGTGTTAGCCTATCGTCGAACGCCAAGCAAGTCGCCTCATGCTGCGTCGGCGTTCCTGGTGTCGATCGTACGATCGGGCATTGGCCTTCGTTTCCTGTCTTGAACGAATTCCAATGTTTCTTTGCTATGGAATATTCCCGAATATATGAAATACGGAGTGGAATATTCCGCGGCACAACACCTGAATCGAAAAATATATAATTTTGGTGTACTTTTGAAGCCACCAATGTTTTGATTTGTCATTTGGTTTTACCTCATGCCAAACACAATATGATGATTTTATATTTTACCTCGCAGAATATTTTAATTCGCAGAATATTTTAATTCGCAGAATACTGATATAAATAATACTGATAATTTTAGAAAGAATATCAACTGGTGCGCTCCAAGTATAAATGAGCAACACCTATATGAAAGATAGAGAAGGCTAAGACGGACTTTCGTCAATTAATGCTAATGAGGTCCGACTAGACAGGAGTGCCCATTTTCAAACTGTAGTTTGAAGTTAAAAAACGGAGCTTTCGAACTATAAACAAGTAAAGGAACGCAAAATTCGTTTGAGGTTTCATATTGTCTACTTCTACAGAAAGGTTTAGCCTGATAGATCGATATTTGCACGAGCTAGAGCACGAATAGACATTTTTCAAAAAAATGAAACTATGACAAAATCCAAACTTATCGGGTAATGTTCACGAAATTTATTTTAAAAAATTGTTGGTATAACACATTTCTGATTAATTGCTTAAAATATATGCGAGTTACAGATCATTTATTCTGCAAGCGTGACTATTAAAGGTCAAGCCTTTGTCGATTTTCATCAAATTTCGTACCAAATATCCCTGAACGTTGTTACGTACATGTCTCAATCTTTAATTAGATTCGTCAATTATTCTGAAAATAAAACATGATAAAAATGGAATAATTCGAATGTCTGTAAAGACTAACTACCGATTGAATTACCGAATAAAATATCTAAAACCGCTAGATATTAGGTTAATCGAGAAGAAAAATTTGATTCATTACACAAAAATTTACGTGAGTTAGCTTTTTTGGACTGTTGAAAAAGAGGTTCAAGGTTGGTGTACAAAAGCTTTAGATTTGGTCTGTATCGTCCGAAGTCATGCTGTATTTATATGTTTTTAAATTTGCTGTAATTCGCAGATTAACAAAACAAAATGTTTTCTCTATGAGACATTCCTGATGAAATCGATCGAAGGTTGACCTTGTATTTTTTTAATAGAATAGAACTTTTTTTACGTCAATTGTATACAAAGAGAAGGAACACATATTTTTTATTCGGCTAAAATTGTTTTTTTTTATTATGGGTCATGACATTTTTTTTTAAAAGAGCGCTCGTTAGATTAAAAAAATGAATATGTTAGGTTCTATCTGTCAAAAAAAGATAAAGCAAAGCGCGCTTTAAAAAGCCGAGGAAATAATGATTTATATAATATTATTCAAATTGCTGAAAATTGCAAATTCATATTGTTATAAACAATTGTTCAATGTACTAATTTAAAATTGTTTATTACAAATTAATTCGACAGCAAGTTGAAAAATATGCTTAAAAAGTTTACTAATTCTTCAAATGTAAGTTGTTATTTAACGTTACACAGCCATGTCAAACAGATCCGAAGTCTATATGCGACCTCATACGAAAATTTTTCATGGACACATCACATGTTGTGTCATTAAATAAATAAATTATTATTGCTGCTTTCATTGAAGGGATTAAGACATAGGTCTGAAGCTAACGACCCCGATGCAAATAAGCTATAGTCGAGGTATATACAGAATATATTTAATACATGTATAACAACAGAAAGTTCTATATCATCTGTATAATTTTTGTATATCCGACGGATATTTCTTTAAAGATATATCACTGTATATATTGTATATATTTTTGCATACATATAATTGGATGACATTATTGTTCTTCACACGCAAGGTAATACATAGTGATTGAATTAACTTCCAGACTCAATGGACTGAGATCCTACGCCTAAATTTATAATCACTCCGTGTGCTTGTACATGTATTGTTATACAATACATCAATTTATAACGCAACTTTTACTCACCATCAATGAGAGACAAAGCGATCACCAGAATCACTAAATAAATAGTCCCTGAATCCATTGGGGTCCTCTGTACTGGATAAGAACCTACTCGCAAATAT
The DNA here is from genome assembly GCA_963942595.1 of Cylloceria caligata. NCBI lineage: Eukaryota > Metazoa > Arthropoda > Insecta > Hymenoptera > Ichneumonidae > Cylloceria > Cylloceria caligata. The sequence goes on along the minus strand of OZ012704.1, from coordinate 65,212,867 downwards.
TTCTAAGAGCTGAACGTCAATGATGTCCAGTCTGCGTAAACCGAGCGGCCTTGTCAGACGTCTTTGAATAACCTGAAATCTCTCGCATGGAGGAGTCAACCCGAAGACCCGAGCGACGGTATGATCGTGATAATCCGTATATTGATTATTGAGCTATCGATATGTTTCAGCAGAAGCTTTTCGAGTGAAATGACAAATACATAAGCACGCGTATCTTAACGAATTCTCTTGACGTATTTTTTGAATCAAGAGACACGGTAGCGTCTCGAGACAATTACATTTACTACACGCCTTATCAGCTAACCGGCGAACGCAACGAGACACTCTTATATTCGAGGCCACTCATTTTAGCGACATTTCGTAAGGTTAATTTTGGCATATGAACGAGTCTAGAGGGCTTTGAATATATATTGCGATGCAGTTCGATGCAATACCTCAAAATATTTGTGGCGTCACCGACACGCCAAACTTCACCACCTATTACCGACCAAGCCAACTTACCCACGCTACCAGCACTGCCATCCGCCACACAACATGCGTGCACCTCGGATGCACTGCCACGCCACAGACGGAAGCAATTGCTACTTCCACGCCCGGACTTCTAGCGAGATTATCCTCGCGGTCCGGTAGTCTGGTCTCTCGTTGCTAGAGCCACTAGAAGCTTCCGGTTAGAGACTACACTTGTAGCGTACCGGGCAATCTGCACATCACCCATTATTCGCGTCTTTTCTCTAACATGTCTTGTTAATTATCACGTACGTCTGTTGTAATAAATATTCGTCAATCATTATCCACGAGTGTCTACTCAATTATTATATCATAGTTGAACCAAATATCTATATATTCCCCTTGGGATTAAAATAAATGCTGTATCTGTATAACCGGAAAGTACGAGGGTGGTTTGAAAAGTCCGTGCAAAGTCAGAGAGAGGGCACTACTGCTGCCTATCGAAGTTATTTTCAGGTAGTAGCATCTCTTGGAAGAACACACACCAAGTTTCAGCCAGATCGGTTTATTTCTTTGTGTTTGGCGTTCGTTTGAATCGAAGAAGTCGAAAGGTTTTCAAAACATGGACGAAAAAGAATTTCGCGTGTTGATTAAACATTACTTTATGAAAGGCAAATCACCTCAGGAGACTAAAAAAAAGCTTGATAAACATTATGGTGACTCTGCACCTTCAATTAGAACAGTTTATAAGTGGTTTCAAAATTTTCGGAGTGGCCATATGGACACAAGTGACGCTGAACGTTCTGGACGCCCTGTTTCGGCCACTACTCCGGAAATCATTGAGTGAAGGTGCGTGAGATGGCTAGAGTTGTGATTAGAGAAGATTATGTTGAAAAATAAAAATGATCTATCCTAAAAAATTAAGTAGTTTTCATTTTTGCACGGACTTTTCAAACCGCCCTCGTAAATACAACAAGACAGGCATTCAGCCAAAAGTAAATACGAATGGGACGTTGAAGTAACCGACGGTTGTCCTTGATGACTAACCTTCAGTGTGTTAGCTGTAAAGCAGCCGACGAGGGATCATAGTACAATCAATGGGTAATATTGTGGCGCACTAAATTACAAGAGTTATTTTTTTTTATTAGGTTCAGTATCACGTACTGAATGTAAATGAACAAAATCTTTACAAATTAAGGCGGTGCAAGTGCCGCCATTTTGAGGAAAACCGTATGGGCCAATATCTCCGTTACCGTGCACTTTAGGCCTAAAATGGTAATAACCTTTTTTGTAGATAATTGAATTTCCTATCTTCTTTTTAAATAATTTTTTTTGTATTACTTACCGTTTACGACTTACACGACTGTTAAAATTGATTTATTCACTTTTTGACCTGTATCTCTCCTAATATTTGTTTAAACAATAAAATGCTAATAACTTATCTTTTAAATCCATAAATTTCCCACAGCTTTTATTTAAAACTTTTTTGTCTAAAATTAATATTCTTAATATTGTTTGATTGTACTAATCAAACGGAAATGGAAATAGAACCGATAGTGCTTCAATGCTTGGATGCTGTACTGTTTTGAAAGCATAATTTACCACATTTACCACTTATCTTGCTCGATTTTATTTGTCGCTTCAATAAACTTACTTGTAAGTAACGTTCTGTCGTAATTGTGTGAAGCGCGCTACTTCTGAAAAGATCAAATATGTAGTATTCTCATTTTCGACCATAGTTGCGCCAGTATTTTAAGGCAAAAAAAAACTTTTGGCCACAACGTCCCACAGCTATCTGTCACATTGTTCATTGTTTTAAAATACTACCATTACG